>JAGQAX010000002.1:41042757-41690338 GCA_019142605.1 Cephalopholis sonnerati
ATGGTTTGGGTTGAGGGTTGAGAGCTTTAGAAGAGCTGATAGGTGGGAGCCAAGCTAGCTGTTTTTAGCTGTTGTTTAGGCATTGCTTTGTCCATTTGTGTTAGTACAATCTTCCACAAAAGCCCAATTGTGCTATTTTATATCATTTGAAATAAAATTCATAAAACCATGCAGAAAAAATGCCAGATCTCTTCTTCAACAATTCATTTTCAGCCTATTTCCATTTGCAAACTTCTCATAAACTTATCAGGGATCTCAGAATATTATTATGCTCAAATAACATCAGTGTGAAGAACTCTCACTCTCTCTGGAGTAACAGCACTGAGAATGAAAAGAACAATGACTGTAATCAATGGATGTGCTTCTGTGTCTGCTGAGCTTTGAAACACAGGTTTGTTTCACAGTGGTGATACCAGATCTGAACCGTGACACAAACTGATATTTACTCCATGGGGTCAGTGTCCTTGTTGATTTGCAAAAGAAACCCTTATCTTGTTTCTAGTTTTAGCTTGCTCATGTTTACTGTGCATATATATATATATACACTGAATGAGATAAGACTTATGTCATGTTTCATATGGGAATTATGGTTTAGGGTCTCCACTAATTTATTCCTTGTACACATGCTTTTTTTTTATGTACAGCAAAGCAAAGATCCCTAACTCCCCTGCAAATATAGCCTACAAATGCATGTGGAACATACTGATAACATGACTAATGGCTGACCACAGTTTTCCTTTAGAAGCTTCAGTGTAAGTGTAGCACAGCTACTGCAGCCACTGAAAACAGGAAGCATGAATTGTGATTCAACTATTTCCATTCTGAAACTTAGCTCTAAAATTGGTGCGTTCTTTTCCAGACTGTTTCATCACCTTCCTCCCAGCTGCGTGAGTTGAGAGACTGTTGAATACCTTCATAAAGGATTTAACAATGTAGCAGTAGTGTTAAACCTATTTGGCAGTACATCAACATAGTCTTTCAACTTTTAAAGGGTTTTCATAGGTCTGGAATCTCACTGAGCGACATAAAACTCTGGCATGGGTTAAGAATTGTCTTGTTTCACTAACTTCAAATTATGTTTGTTTTTTTTTACTGGAGAAATATGTTTCAGGGTACTCTTGATGTTTTAAATTAACAGCAAAACAGTGAAAAAATTACCATTTAACACATCAAACAATAATGCAGCCCTGTCTACTTAAAATTACATTTGTATATTATTATATTGTTTTCATTATTACATTGTGTTGACAATGTCATCGCTGCCTGGATAATATTCAGAGACAATGTTTTCTTGAGTTGATGAAACACTCAAGAAAACATTGTCATGCACAAGAAAACACGCTGAATTTACAGGGAGGTGGTTGGGGTGGATGCTGGCCATGTGAAGAACAGGACTGTGATACCACAATCCCACATTCATGTCACTCCTGTCTGTGGTTAGGTTTAGGCAACAATAGCAGTTTGGTAAAGGTAAGAGAAAGATCATGATTTCTGTAAAGGAGCAATGTGTAAAATGTAGAGAGATTTAGTGGCGTCCAATGATGAGGATTGCCGAAACTTCTTCCAATTAGTCCTTCAGTGTTCATCATTGAGGGAGGTTTTTAACCAGGAGCTAAATTACCTGCAGAGATCTTCTCCTCCTTAAAACAAACAGACCAGGTGATTAAAACTGGTAAAACATAACAATTCTGTGTTTCTTCTACGCTGTTTGGCACGTCGCAGAAGGGCCCTGCTAAGTGTGCTCGCCTTTTATCTCTGATAACTTAATGTGTGCTGACTTTATTTCATATCCAGACTTTCAAAAGCTAAGCCGAATTACCGACAGAAGTCTCCTTCTCTCGAAAACAATCAGACTTGGTGATTAACACCAATAAAAGCACAAAATTAAGCAGTTTCACATTACAAATCAGTATTTCTCCGACGCTTTCTGGTCGTCTGAGATAAGCCGTTTGCCTAGCACTTGCTCATGTGTGCTCACCTTTTTCTCTGATAACTTAAGATCCAGACGTTCAGGAGGTTTTTACTGGGAGCTGAATTATCCTCTTTTTTTAGAGGATTAAATTATCCTATTCTCTCCAAAACAAACAGACCCAGTAATTTATACTGGTAAAAACACAGAATAAAGCAGTTTCATTTTTAAAAAGTTGTGTTTTTCTAATGCTGCTTGTCGTGGAGGGGCGTCTAACTACAGTGGCTAAAGCAAAAACTCAAATGGTCCTATCTAGAGCCAGTGTTTGTCCATTCTGGGCTACTGTAGAAATATGGTGATCTCCATAGACAGGACCTGGAGCAAGTATCGTAATGAAAACACAACAAAACTTATTTTCAGGTGATTATACACTTAAAGAATTACTTGTTAAATTCTATTAAATTTTTGCCAATAAATCCACCTAAATCCTTCACACCGGGCCTTTAAATGTTAATAAGAAAAGGTAAAAATAAAAGACAATGCTATAGTTGCTACGAGTGGATAGTGAGTGTATTGCAAGACTGCCTGTTTTGGCAGAAAATAATTAATACGTTGTCAGAGAACATTTTACTGATAGGTTCAGTATCTAGCTTTTTGCAACTTGCTACGTATATTGGTTAGCAACATTTCATTACTATGTTACAAAACATGATTGGCTCAACACCACATTCCCTTTAAATGTATTTGCTGTTTCAAATTAGTTGTATATAAACATAATTTCTGAATAATGTGTGTCTCGGACTGTGTGGAGCTGGAAAATATGTGTTTGCTTCATGCAGGAGTTACTGGAAGAGGCTCCTTGTGTCTCTCTGCTCCATAACTGGAAAAATTAATTTTGCTGGTTGATGTGCGAGGATGCAACTCATTACAAGGGCAGTTGTCTACACACAAAAAGACAGTTCAAAGAAACATTGTGTGTTCTCTCCCAAGGATAATGAGTTATTCACAGGATCTAATGCAGAATAGTACAGATAATGTTTCCTTATCCAAATAATCTATCCCATTAATGTGTGGTCTCGGCCTGCAGAGTACTACCAGCTCTGCTTTGTTGCACCTTATGTATCTGGTCATTTTTCTATCATTCAGCCCCACAGTGAAGCTCAAAACAACTATTGTGATCCTACATGCTTATGTATGTTGTGTTGTAGTTTATGAGTGACACTGATGGCCCTTGTCCCTAACTAAAAGGCTTTTACAACCAGAAATTGAAGAGGAAAGAGTATAACAATTTCTTGTATTTATTAAACAGATCTTTCACTGTCTTCATCCTCAGCCCCAATCTGCCTTGGGGTCCCCCAAGGCTCTATACTTGGTGCTGTTTTTTTTCTGAATCTATATATTACATTATTTTAAAAAAAAAAGTCAACATCACTGTCTGTGGAACATCAAATCCAAGATGGCGAAGATAGCAAGAACTTTCTCCTGTTGAATGTAATTACATTATATGTTATATTATTGTTTTATTGAATAAATTTGTTGAATTGTTTTAAAATGTCTTAAATAAGTTATTACAACACATACTAAAAGGTTAATTTTAGTCAAAAATAACATAAATATGTAATGTCGTTGCTACAATAGCTGCCTTAAGGAATGACAGTCTTTTAAACTGTGATGTTAATAATTACACTATATGTGCGCCTGCGATAGTTTACAGCAACTTCAAATTCCAACACTTTGTCATGCCCCTCAGCATCTGATACCATCACACGAGGTACCCTTTAGCATCTGTTTGAGACACACTAGACTTAACTGATCAGTTGATCAGTTTATCAAGTCTCTTCCTGTCAGCTGTCGAGATGCTGCTCCCCCAGCAGACCACTCCATAGAAAATGGCTGATGCCACCACAGTGTCATAAAAACCATGTATATCTGACAAGTTAGGAGTGAGTAAATTTAACGGTCATATAAGGACAGACTTAAAAATACTCTGCACACACCCTGTGCCCTCAGTTTGTGCTGTTGATGAGTATTATGTAACTTATGTTTAGGTAAAGCCACAGGAGTCAGTTCAACAGTATGCAGATTCTACTTTGTTCAGCCTGCCCGCGTCCTGCCAGGTAGCCAACATTAGCTTTCAGCTGTCTGCAGATATCAGGCTAATGTAAAGAAACACAATCGACAGAAGCAGATTATTATCATCATCATTATAATAGGGCTGACTTTTCTGTCTGATGCAAACCTGATTAAATTGGATATACACACTCTACTTAGCTGAAGCATCTGGTGCTAACAGATACTTTGCAGGGCAGGTGCTCAAGTGGAAAAATAGGCATCCCTTCCACAATTTTCCACATGCAAATTTCTGGCACAAAAACAAGTGCACATGTAAAAGGCATCCTGCCGTTAGGTTTCTATCTGCAAGCACCAGAGGGTTTCTAAGTTTCTAAGTACATACAGCTCATTTGTGCACAGTAATGAGCAGGGGAAATGTCTGCCTGGCTTAATTTTAGGTGATTTCTAAATATATGTACACCTAGCAGCTGCTACACACCCACATTCACTTTTTCTATGTATCATTTATTCATAACAGGCAACAGCAAAGAAAACATTGCCACACTGTACACACTTTAGTGCTCTATAAAGTAAATTCCAATCACAATCAACACATTTTTTACACAAAGTTGTAAAATGCTAGTCTCTTTTCTGCCCTCTCCTCATTTTTTTCTCCTACTCTCCTCATTCTCTTCTCCCTGTTTAGGTTGCACCCTCTCCAGGTTTGTCTGTCTCTTCTTATTCTTGCGTAATTATCTTGCAAAATCAATCAAGGATTCAAGACACTAATTAGCCGGTTAGCACATTAACAACACAACCTGATGTTGAAAGTACAATGGATATTAACTGTGCACTAGCAAATAACAACACAAACAATTACCAACTTTTTCTGCGAAACAGCTCAATTGGTAAAAAAAAATAATCGTAGTTTTTAACTTTTCCTCTTGACTTTAGCCACTTTTTTACTTTCCTCATTCTCATTTGTCTTCTTTTGCACTGACATGAGGTGCCAATCAGAGTGAGTTCATTCACCCGATGCTGAACCTAGCACATTCAGCACCCTAGGCAAGTTTTCCTAAGTCCCGAGGTGGCTGCCTATGTCACCTAAAGAAAGCTCTGCCACTGCATTCACCGATGGGCTCTGCCAGGTTTGACGCCAACTCAACATGCTGAAACGGCTGAAAAAGAGCTAACAAAGGCTGACTAGTGCCAACAGTGTAGGACACTAGGGCGAAGGACGTTCACCGACAGCTGACATTGACCACTGTGCATGGATGTTAGTGTATGTGTGTGTATCCTAATGGCTAGCTCATTGCTGCTGCTGCTGCTTTTAACTGTGCTCATATAGAGATTAAGGTTGATATCAGCACGGTGTAGTTATGAAAATGTAGCGCCCACCTCCCAGTTGCCTCGTGGTTAGCACTGTTAGCCCTGCCAGCACTATTGCCATTGTTTAGCACTGTTGGAGTTAGCACCATTCACTGTTTGCTGCCAGCTTAGCCACCACCATGAGACCCATGTCCAGACAGCTCATATGCTCTGGATTACACATAGAGCCCCTTTAAGGTCAGGTTTGATTAGATATCGTATATATGACGTCAATGAGACAGTTGTGTCATGCTATTTTATTTTCCCTCTTGTTACACAGAAAAAAAAAGTTATTTGTTCCCTTTGTCTTTTGAATGAGCATCAAATTGTAGGATAGATATGAGTTATGCTTTGACACAGTCTATATTCCTGTCATTTTATATGGGTTAGTCACATGTCTGTACCCTTGCTGCACACTCTGCATAAATGTCTATTGTATATGATAGAGTTCATCTGACAGTCAAACATCACTTCAGGGCCTGTGTATAGCAAGAAGTAAAAACTGTTGTAATGATGATGGAGGGCAAAGATAGCATGGGACACAAAACACCAAGCATAAACCACAATAATAAGACTCATTTTTGTTATGTCTCATATATTACCCGAGGGGAGATCGTCTCTTCGATGTCTGGATGTTCAGGGTTCAGGGTCAGACAGACTGCATGAGGTGGGAGCTTACAGAGGCAGACTGTTTGTGTTTGTGTTGGCTGCTTCAGAATTTCCAGAGGAAAATTTGGTTTGTGTTATTGAGTACATGCTGTTAAAAAGGACACGAACAAACACTAATACTTTAGGATTCAACAATACAGACCCTGTTTTGAGATGACCTTTAAGCTGGGTATTGCTATAGCTATAAAATGCTCACCAGAGGGCGCCAGTTGCACATGAGGAGCCAACCACTCTTTGTGTCAACTTCATTTTAAGTACCATAGTCTGAATTGGCTTTATTTGCCAAGTATGTATACACATACAAGATATTTGATATTATATAATTTGCCTGTACAGTGAGTGCAGTGTTACAGGATTATTTCACAGGGATTGTTCCTGACACTGGACTGGTGTTAACTGTTCATCATAGAAACAGTCTGTGGAAACTGTCTGGCTGTTTTGATATACAATGTACATCAGCGCCTACCAGAGGAGAGAAGTTGGAACAGGTTGTGTTCAAGATGTGATGGTCTGCAGTGATGTCACCTGCCTGTTTCCTGACTTTGGAATATGTCCTTTATGAAGGGCAGGCTGACACCAATGATTTTTTCTGTATTTCTGACTGCCTGTTGTCATCTGTTGTCACTTCTTTGGTTTATTTCACTAAGATATTTTTTAGACAGTTTTTTTTTCCACAATTGCTAATGATTTTCAGTAAATATTTGTCCTTTTAAGGTATGGAACTAAACTCTGTTGCCTTAGAGTTTGAATATTTATTGCTCCCAAAAAGCAGACACATAGCGTGAGCCACATCATGTTTCCTCCATCACTGTTGGTGAAATATCTTCAGTCTTGAAGTCTCCTGTCTGTAAGTTTTGAGCAGTTCATTTGATGTGTGTTGTTCCCTTTCAAACTGTATTCATATTATTCTTATAAATAAGAGAGGGCTGAAAGGGTAAAACTGCAGTACACCGTTACACAAAAAAGAAGACGGGATGAGAGAAAAGTCTGAAAATAAACAGAAGCTGCTTGAAGGTCCACATGGTGGTACATTAACAGTTTGTAAAGGCAGTTTCAATCACTACTGACAAGTGGCCTCATTTTCCTGGTGAGTGGTGCACCAGAGCCAGTAAGGAGTAATAACAATAATAGCAAGAGCTGTGGACAAGATAGAGACTGATATAAAGGCGGTTCTAAATCGACATGCCTTTTCAATACCACCCGACATTATAGTTTGTTTTTCTGTGTCACTCTTTAAAGCCCAGTAAAACAGGTATGTTGGCATGACTTCATATCAGCATTGACTTAAGCTGACGTTAGATTTAGGCAGGTATGTTTGTCGCTAGTGATTGGTTAAGGAAAATTGCATGATACAATGTCCAACTGAAGATGGAAACAGAGTGCACTGAGTTGACAATTGTGTCCAATAGGCAAAGCTAGGATATGAACGAGAGGTGGAGAGGATGGCTGATAGCGTTATACATAGGCAAGATGGCTGCCAGGCTGCAGACCACTGTTTTGGACCAACAAACAACACCAGTTGCTTTTTGATAACCATTCGCAGTGTTTCCACGAGCGTTTGAGCCACCAAACCTGAGTGTTTTTTTACCCATCCCTGCTTTTCCAGTGGCTTTATGCCACCAAAGGTGGGTGTTTAAAGCCAAAACATGATCTTTTTCTAACCAATACCAAGTGTTTTTTCGGCATAAACCTAACCACTCATTAACCACAGCACTGATGAAACCCAAAGTTTTAACATATCCACTGCATCATAACGTACAAATGTAACATATCCGTGCTTTGCAGCAATGTACAGTGTCAACATTTTTTCTGGCAATTGGGCTGTGCAGTCAGCAAAGTGTTGCACTCTCATTTAAATTTGTTTACAGAAGATGGTCGGAAAAAGAGAAAATATCCAGTGAGTGGCAGTTCTCAAGGTGAAAATGCCTCGTCGATGCCAGAGGTCAGAGGAGGCCAGACTGGTATAAGATATTAGAAAGGCAATAGTAACTCAAATAACCACTCATTACAACCAAGGTATGCAGAAGACCGTCTCTGAACATACAGTATGTTAAACCTTGAAGCAGATGGGCTACAGCAACAGAGGACCACACCAGGTGCCACTCCGGTCAGGTGAGAACAGGAAACTAAGGCTACAGTTCACACAGGCTCATCAAAACTCGACAATAGAAGATTGGAAAAACGTTGCCTGGTCTGATGAGTCTCAATTTCTGCTGCGACATTGAGATGGTAGGGTCAGAATTTGGCATACACAACATGAAAGCATGGATCCATCCTGCCTATCAGTGGTTCAGGCTGGTGGTGGTGGTGGAATAATGATGTGGGGGATATTTGCTTGGCACACTTTGGGCCCCTTAGTGCCAACTGAGCACACTGCCTGCCTGAGTATTGTTGCTGACCGTGTCCATCCCTTTATGACCACAGTGTACCCATCGTCTGATGGCTACTTCCAGCAGGATAACATATCATGTCACAAACCTCAAATCATCTCAAACTGGTTTCTTGAACATGACAATGAGTTCACTGTACCCCAATGGCCTCCACAGCCACCAGATTTCAATCCAGTAGAGCACCTTTGGGATGTGGTGGAACAGGAGATTTGCAGCAACTGTGCGATGCTATCATGTCAATATGGACCAGAATCTCTGAGGAATATTTCCAGCACCTTGTTGAATCTATGACACAAAGAATTAAGGCAGCTACTTAATTCTACTGCTACTCCACATACTGTATGAGCTTTCAGATTTTGGGGGGAATTTCTATCATAAATCTGCTTTTTCAGCAATGCTTCAAGATTCAGTTCAGCTTTTGGCATTTACATTCATTTTCTGCAGGAAATGCAATTCTCTAGTTACTTAATACATTTGGCCAGTGCATTAGTAAATTAATGGTTTAAAATATTGTTGTCTATTTAAGTCCTTTGTAATGAATGCAGTTTTGATATGCCTTGCATTTAGTCAAAAGTTGTGTTCACATTTTCTAAGACAGCCAGGCCTTCATTATGTCTGTGTACACATGGTCTGAGGCCATTCTAAATTTGTTTGCAGACTATGAACAAGTTCAGGTAAGAAAATACTGATGAGTCCTGGGTTTGTGAGTTAAATGTTCCTACACACAGTTTAAGCACAGTGTTTGTGTGTACGCATTGTTTGTGGAGAAGGCCCAGTGAGAGCAGAGAAGAAGAATACATGATTCTAAAATTAGAGAGAATATAAACAAATTTCTGAACAATGCTGAGAAAGGTTTGAGTACAGTATCTTATTTTTTCAGATGTGTCTTCTGGTCAGTTTCACTTTTACAAGTGATACATCCTTACTCAGCTTCCTGATGACGTGTAATGTCTTTCCAGCTGTGTCCTGATAATCCTACAACCATGTGAAGGTTTCAATTCTCTCACAGTGTGATCACATTGTGTTTTGAGACAAGCAGCCAAAGGGAAAGTCAAAGTCATGAGACTTGATTGCCTAGAAACTACACATCTCACTACAATAGTCCTACACACCTTGTGCAGTCTGCCCTTTAGTTCTCCCTGCACGATAACCTGATTACACAGAGACAACGTGAGGAGTCAGGACACTTCAGGACACCAACTCAAGGTCCCCTCAGCAGCTATACAAGGCAAAGTCACACAAGGGCTGACACACGTGACTGGTTCTGAAAACACCTCGGACATATCTTGTTATCCCGGAAATGTTTCATTTTCCAAACACAGATACAGATAAAGGGTAAGACATATCTAAGGCTGACACAAGTTAGGCAACATACAGTATTTCAGAGCAGAATAAGGCAACTGTAAGATGTGATTTTATTTAAAATGCTTAGAGTTTAATAATAGTTACTGCTTGCTTTGGTGTAAAAACATGATTTTTGTTGAGCTCATCTTGATTTCGCACATAGTGTGCCTCAGACTGAGTTGAATATTAGAACAAAGTTCATTGTTAACAGTATAAGCCCCCAAGAAAGTCCTCCAGACAAGGCATTAAACCCTTTAATAGTTTTCTCTAGAGCACATTTTGAGTTGTGATTCCTCCACATCCAGCACTGAACTCCAAAAAATCCCTGCAGTTTTCAGAACCAGATGTTTTCAGGTGGCTTCCCTCCAACAAGTCTTGGCATGTGTCCCGATGGTGAAGTTTTTACAGATAATTTCATTTCTTGATGTAGTTTAGTTTCAGAGGCTTTTCTGATTATAAACTTTTGTGTCTGTGATAAATGTCATGTTATCATATTGTATGTTTGTTGAAATCATTGCATCAGTTTGATTTTTCTGTGATAGCTCTTAGGTAAATCCAGGCTGACACTGCTAGTGTGGGGTGTTATGATTCAACATATTAAAATCTAAGCACAATAACTGCTGTGGACACGTCACCATGGTCTGGGGGTGACACAACTTTGGCCTAGGTGGTGTATTGTAAAGAGCACTCCGTGTTCTTGTTTCTGAATATGAGTACATAAGCAATGGATTGTAGGTAAGCACACCCAGAGGATCAAAGCGTTTTCTCACATTTATCTGCACATTATAAAACCTGGGTGGAAACACAAAAAAATGTAAAATGCTAAAAGGTTTTTATGCTTTGGGACGTGGTAAAGTTGGTGTATCAATAAAAAGTAAATGCAACTAAGTGCAGTGGAGACAGATTCAGCGAATAAATGATGACGGATAGGCTTGACATTCCATCATAGACAACTGCAAGCTCTCGGTCGTCATCTCCGACCTGCTTTCAACACACCTATGTATGAACACTGGATTGTTACCAGAACTCTTCCAAGAGCACAGGCCAGTGACATTAGTTGTATAAAAGTGTCTGCTTCAATTGTCCAGTGTGTTCTGTTATTATACATCCATTATTTACTTTGTTTAGTTGAGTGTTTTGTTAGTAGTCTTATTGAGCCCTTCTTTCCTGCAGGCTCCTGACTTGAAAGGTAGCGCCACCTACTGCTTATCTCAATGAACCAACTCCCACTATTCAGATAATAGTAGTGAATGGAAAAGCACATAAATGTGACATTTTCAGGTGCAGACTTTCTAAAATATTTGGTTAAAAATGTCGCTGCATTTGGATGGAAACCCAACTACTGTTGCACCACCACGTAGATGAGCCAGGCTGAAAGTTCTATAGAAGTTGCAGTGCATGTTATATGCATATATGTTATACATATAAGCAGCGATTCAGACACATATTTAAGTTATTGTTAGGCTGCAACCTCTAGTGGCTAAGCACAAGCTTACTAGCTGTTTTACTGCAAATAAGTAGGCCTAACCTACATTACCTGCAAATGCAAGGGGAATGTTATTAGCTAGTCTTCAGCTGTTAGTTTTTGGAACTAGCATTAGCTAACCCTAGCTAGTTACGGTTTATAAAAGCTACTACTGTTAGCCGTTGTGTTGTGTGCTAGAAATGATGACACTACTTTTGTCTACTTTTATGTCAAGCTGAAACCCACTGTTTGAAAAATTACTTCAAATTTCAGTTGGTCAGTTGGACCACATCATATGTACATACAAATATATATATATATATATATAAACATACTCCTGCCCCCAGTTTTTCAAGAAAACTGTCTTAATTTTTACAAGAAGGTGTGGGGGAGGGGTAACACATGGTACCACTACTACTACTTAACTAATTCACCATGACCTGGAAAATACTAAAGACACGGTGAAATGACCAAGCTATGAAGAAGAATGAGGACTGGTGGTCGGGGGACAACAGCACAACAGCTGACCTGCTTCGAGGTCTGATGAGAGATGGGATGGATGGGTCAGTGCTCACTTATTGTTGATGTGACTTATTGTCATCTATCCTTTGTTTATGTCAAGCTATTCATGAACGCATAAAGTTTGCTTTAAAGGGAAGCATGAAAGTTGGCCAGAGTTAATGTCTGTCAAAGCACAAAAGAAGATGACATTACCAGTCCATCAAGGTCAAGGCTGATGGGAAGGGGGCAGAGTTAATCTGTCCTGGTGGGGGTGGGGGCAATCTGCAACTAAAGACTCAGAAGACAGGATGCACATTGACAATGGGCCAATGACTGTGGGACAGTGTGTCAGTCAGAGGCCGCTCTCAGGAGGGTAGACCTCTCCATGTTAACATCTGTTCCAAAGCACAACATAATCCCCTTGTACTTAAAATTCATCGTTTCCTCCCTCTGCACAAACAAAGCTCCCCCCGTAGACTGTTTGCATTCTCTGGTATTCTTAGTTTTTTAACATTAACTACAAATCTGTGGTTCTGTTGAAATTCATAAAATAAATTACCAACATTTTCTTATTATCATAAGAGAAATAAAATATCTAAATACAAGCATCTTCATAGAATGTGCATAAAAGATTTGCTCATTGGATCAAGCCTAGATTTTTTTGTGTTCTTTTGTGTTTCTTTTCTGTACTAAATGTGTTTATTTGCACTATATAAACCAAACCTCAAAGAATACTCCATATATTTCATTCTCTAATATCACCCAGTAATGCAATGCTGTCTTTGTATTATCATAATGAGAGTATAGCTGATATGAAGTGTCATCAGAACAATAGCTAGTAGGCTAATCTCAGTAGGAGCTGAGGCCAGGCAGAGATTTGGTGTGCATGTGGTGGTGGTGGGGGGGCATACTTGGTGCACACATGGCACCGGGGTGAGCCTAATCACGGGCTAGCAGAAATCCTCACAAATGGGGAGGGGGATGGGGGCTGTCCCTGGGGTGACTCATTTAGACTTCGAAGAAAGCATTTTGTTCCAGTAACACACTCGGCCTTTGCCCAGACATGAGGATTCATCTTTTCTTTCTTTTTCTTTTTTTTATTGTTGCACAGCTGAGATAGCCGAGGAAACGCCACCTTGTAGCTGCCCTGACACTTGGTTCAACTGGTTTATAATAAACTGGACAGTTTCATTCCTCCCATTTCCTTGCTCCTGCATTTTCTGTGGATTACTGGGCTTTTCCATTGTTCAGCCTGTCATGAAGCCACAACAGTGTGGCACTCCTTTCCTTCCCCTTACTGTGCAGTCACTGGAAAATTTACATTGTGTCTAAATGGTACATATAATGTTCTAACAAACCTGTAAAGCCATTCTTGTAGCTCACAATGATTCTGACTTCAAGCATGTAACTTGTCTGGTTACATTTTTTTTTCTTTTATGGTGTTGACAGTACTTTGTAAACAGATAGATAGATAGATAGATAGATAGATAGATAGATAGATAGATAGATAGATAGATAGATAGATAGATAGATAGTTGTAGGAAAGAGGTGAGATACTAAGGCATTATTGAGAGTAACACCTTGTTAAGTTCAGTTTTTCCTTTGGTTGACTAAACCACACTGTTAAATGTATGTATTGTCCTAACCATGATAATGTTGTGCAAACCAAATATTGTGCTGATGTTAATACACACATGATAAGGTGATTTCATTAATGTAACTACTTTTTTCATATGCCGCCTGTCTTGTTCACGTGTGGAAGGTTTTTTCTGCTTAGGCCACACTTAAGGATGCCTGAGGGATCTCCTCACCCGGAATGAATACGCCATCATAATTAGGAATCGTAATTACCCCATAGCTATACACTTTACTGAATTTCAGAGTGTTAATGATTTCTTATTGCACATGGAGAGCATTGAACACATTTAAGGGTCAAGGGGCAGAATTCAGAAACTTCACAAAAAGGAAGCTAGTAAATGCATTATTAAAAAGCAGACACAGCTATTAGTGTGGTGAAGGGTGCATATACATGTACAGTGTTTACAGTATACCCATCTACCAGCCAAAAAGCCACTGGAATATACAGGACAGTATACCTACATCCTCCTTAGTAATCTATTTGTCTACCTTGTAGCACACCCACCTCATCAACTGCCACTACACCACTGGAAACAGCGAAACATTGTCATCCATTTGGAGTGGTCTTTCTTTTTCAGTGATAAATTAAGTCCAGTATTTCCTCTCTTTTAGCTCTGTTTTTGGTCTCCACCAACAACCTACAGCCGTCTACCTGAAATTCAGCACATTCTCATTCTAAGCTCGTCAAATAGCCACTTTGTCAGTGATGTGGGTGTTAGATACCGACACACACACAAAGGCAGCTTTTGCAGTAGTATAATATGCACTGGGCGGCAGCACTTGTTAGCACAGTGACCATAGACAGAAGTCATCCAATACCGGCGCTATGTCAGTTGACATCCATGAAAGGCACCTTTTGCAGCGTTATGAAACACATCAGCTGCCATTAGTAACAACGTAATATATGGAGCTGGAAAGCTCTATAGGATGGTGGTAGGGGAGGTGGGTGGGTCCAACAAACCTGAAACTTTCACCCGGTAACTGTCTGTTTATTTCTTCATATTCTTCTTTGTTCATTTGCTTTTGTTGCACAAGGAAATAAACATGGTTTACTGACATTGTACAGTAAGTTAATTTTGAAAAAGATTGCATGCATCTAATGAGCAGAAACTGTACATTTCCTATGAAAATGGAAGTGTATTTTGAAAAAACACAATGCATGTAACAAACATAAATTGACACGGCGTCCTCAAATGTCAACAACAGATGCAGATACCTAGCACATCATCTGTAGACATGAATGAATGAATGAATGATCTTTATTGTCATTGAGATAAGAATGCATTGAGAAATTATGTTCATATTCAATTCATTTGAAAAAGAGTGAAACAAAATGCAGAGCGAATATGTTTTCTATTAATATAATGAGGACATATTGATAATTAATGTACCTGGCAAGTCATAAAACTTTGGATACTGAACATATAAGCAAAATGTTCTCTGGCAATGTATTTTTGCTTTTTTCTGCCAAATAAGCAATTTTGCCATACACTATCCATTAATAGTGACTACAGTATTCTTATTTATTTATTTATTTATTTTTTACTTTTCTTTAATATTTAACCAAAATCATGACATGTCCCTAACCTTAACCAAAGTTCTTTTGTGGCCTAAACCTAAGACAGGAGTCTGGAAACAAACCCGGGGTTCTGGTTTTAAAGTCCAGCATTTTGTACGCCGGTCATCCTGCCCAAACAACTCATGGTACATAAAACAGTGTTTTGTTACATGAAAGAAATGCCGTCTCTGAACATAATCCAGGCAGTGATAACACTGCCACAACAATATAATTAAGTAAGTAATTTGATAACATACAGGTTTAATTTCTAGGAGAGAGGGTTGACTCCTGAGGGAAATATCTAGCTCTTTAGCCGCTAAATGCTCCACAGTGTTTACCAGCTGGTCTCTTAATGTGTCTGTCTGCTGCTTGCTACCGAGCAGGTAATGTGCAGTGGGTTTATCAGAGCTTTTTTGGCGGATAATGCAGCTGCCTGCTGCTGCTGCTGGAGATGACACAGATGAGAGCTGTGGGAGTGAACCAAAACATTAAGCTGCAGCTGCAAACTAAAACAAGGACTCTAAAATGCTCTGTAAAGTCGGTGGCTAATTCTATGTGGACTTGTCACAAGAAGAGACCCCTTTCACATTTCATACATTGCTAATACCCCTTTTCCACCAAAATGTGTGTGTGTATGTGGGTTTTTTCAAACATGGGTAAACCTGCTAAAAATATAGACTTCTATAGACTCCTTGTCCATTGCCAGTACTGCAGATGAGCATGCATTTCTGTTGTTGTTGTTTTGTTTTTTTTCACTGTGTGTCACATTCAGCATGATGGACAGGCCGGAAAAAAGGTTAGCAAACAGTAGAAAGCAGCTTGGAGGTCAGTCAAAATGTTGGTGTGCTTACTTATTTTTATATATGCCTTACTTATTCAGTCTATCTTTCAAACTCAGTTTAGACTGATTTGGAACAATATTTGAGCGCTGCTTGTGTGGAGATAGACAGTATTTTGCGGTGGAACGCCATTGCATCATGCCGGTTAAGGAGCTAAAATTAGCGTGTTAACTTGGATGTTGTATTTCCATCAGTGTCGATCAGAGCCGAAGCCGATAAATATCCATGTCTATTGCAGAGTCATTTGATCCAGATGTGAATGCCATTTGTAACCTTTAAAAGCCAGTTGTTAGCCTGTCATAGTGGGTTCTTTGTGATGGAGTAAAGGGGGCTTAATAGGCAAAGTCCCTCCACTTCTCGTGTCCCCCATCAAACTTTATTTTAGAAAAAATATGAACAATAGGCAACAATGAGAGTCAAATTATTTTGATTCAATTTAAATTGTGCTAAAAATTACACATGTAATGTCGATTTAAAAGATAAATTTACAAGTCAAGTTAGTCACAGTTTGACATAGGTTTGTTGTAACATCTTTTGGTTTTGTGTGGAAAACTCAGCTCAGTAAACCACATCTCTTATCTCACACAATGTAGACTATATCACTAACACCAGTCAGCTAGTTAGATAACTTAGCTATGTTCCATGCATGATGTGTTTTATCCCGCAACTCCTGGTCTTTCTATAGGCCGAGAACTGAAGGTACGAAGGCCCAATGCTCATGTGAGTAACCCAATATCAAAACCATCGGGCTAATGACATTCTCACTCCAACTTTGTCACATATTAACGTTTGGTCATGGACTTTCCACATCCAGATTCAACATGCAAGGTACCCTGGGCGCGTTGGTTGTTGATGTTCTGGGACAATGTGTCAAGTTTTGCTTGTTACATGCATTGTCTTTTTTCAAAATACACTTCTGTTTTCACAGGAAATGTTTGAATACAGTCTCTTTCAAAATTAATGCACATACGTTAGTACAACACCATAAATTGACGTCTTTTTTCCATCAACAACAAATGCACATGGTTACATTTTGCCAACACCCACACATGGTTGAGTTTAGGCAACAAAAGCAGGTGGTTGGGTTTTGGAAATAAGAGCAGGGTTTGGCTTTACAATCTTACGGGAGGTGAACACTGGCCTCCCAGGTGAAGGTCAGCGGCTGTTTGACCTGTCCACCACCCCTCCAGCCCACCGTACTTTGACTTTCACTGCCTTAACGTTCATTCTGTTTCCCCCCGATGCCGACTGCAATCAGCTCCATATCATGCCGACGTAAAAGTACAGCTTTTCGACGACTTCGAAGTGAAACCGGGTTGTTCAGCGAGAGACAAAGGTGTGACATAACTTGTGCAACTTCATTCAAATTACATATATTCACAGCCTTTACTTTAACAGTTTTACAACATTCTTGACTTGCAAAATTAGTTTTTAAATTGACAAACATTGTTTGCAGGCAGCACATTCTCACTATGACCTCGTTACATATCAATGTGTGGTCATGGGCTTTCTCTTGCCATTAAGGACCAATATATTTTAACCTAAAAAAGGTCTCATGGTGATTCGCTGGAAGGGGAGGGACTTGGCCTCTCTCTGTAAACATATTGGCACAGCTTTAAAAATACTTTAAGCCATGTCAGTCAGAGTTCTTATGATGATGGGTCATTACACCACCCCAAGCTCCTTCTCAACTAATACATACCTATCTAGCCTAGTAATTGAACAATGCAAAACAAAGAATACTCTTATGACAATGTGAAAGAATATCCCACAGTAGGTCTCTGCTTTATCAGTGGATAAAGGCATAGTGCATATGTCCTATAAAGAGCCCATTAGACATTTCAGACATAGTAATAGATGGAGAACATCTACCTGTACTGTGCATAGTCTATTTGTATGAATGGACATATTTCCTACCAGTTACTCCATACACGGGTTAAACTTCCATAATGCGATGTGAATCTTAAACTATAACACACAGCTTAGGATAAATGAGAAATTGTTGAACGACCAATTTTCCTGATCTCTTTAACCAGCGCTCCCCAGTTGGCCAACAGCCGTGTTGCGCACTGAGGCAGCGGCAGAGAGGGATTCATCTGTCCCATCCTGAATGTGTGGACGGCAGCGGGGAGGAGGAGGAGGAGGAAGAGGCGGAGGCGGAGAGTGTGGATGGATGGGACAGACTGACTGACTGACTGTGCGGAGTGCGGGAGACGAGGTTATTATGCCGAACAGGCAGCTGCTTCCCTTCCTGGACTTTTCAGCCCGGTCTCTGATAAACTCTGCAGAAGCAACTCTTCTTCCATCGCGAACCTCTTCTTCAGTGCGAGTCCGCTTTTAAGGAGAGAGGTGGATTTATCTGGCTGACCCGGTGCCGGCTGACGCGCTGCGCGCAGACAATAAGTGGGAGCGATCAGATCACAACAAAAGACATAAGGTGAGAAACGAGTCACTTCCATACCAACAGAACAATTCAGAGCTGGTGTGGCATTTATCTTTTGTTTTAAAACAACATCCTCTTTTGTGATCACCTGTAACAGCTTTTCTGGTAGGTTCGTTTTGTTATCTTGCATTTTTAATAACTTGCATACTTATTACCCCAAGGCTTTTAGGACCTTTAAAACGCGTAATTGCGTTATGTGTCGACTTTATATGCTTTTTTAAATGCAGGATTTCTGTGGAGAAACATGTCTTTTGTGCCCATCACTCACTTCATCTATCCAAAACACCGCTCTTATGCTCTGAGTAGAAATGGACGCACGCCTCCTGTGAACATGCATGTGGTTTATTTGACTTCTGCTCCCTGAATGTCAGCAGGGTTAGTAACTGTTGACATGTCAGCATGTGTCCTTGCTGGTCAGAAACTTCTATTGGAGTTGTTTTGGTTAGTTTTTGAAGAGTTGAAGCAGATTGACAGGAGACTGTGGACACATGATGCACCTTAAACTGAAAGAAAAAGACAAAGAAAAATACTTCTGTGATGTTTTTAAAGTAAAACTGAATCTTCTGTCTGCTTTGGCTCTGTGGTCAGCTGGTCTGCTCTCCTCTGTGTGAATATCCTGTTTCCTGGACAAAACAAACAATGGGGAGGCAGGCATATGATATCCTGTATGGGTCTTGTGTGTGTGTGTGTGTGTGTGTGTGTGTGTGTGTGTGTAGTGCTGGGGTTGGCAAACAACAGGATGAACACTTTCATACGGAGCTCTAAAAATACATATTATACATATAAAGTCATGTGTTCTGACACACAGCAGCTCTGGCGTGAGGAAACCCAGTGACACGAGTCGGGTGCGTGATACAGAACAAAGGCACAGGACTGGTTTGTGTAGGTGACAATATTGAATTTGCACCCCATGAGAGCAACATGTGCTGTCTCTCTTTCTTTCTGACACACAGACAAACTGCAAAGGCAGCGCTGCTTTGTGTTGACTTTAGTCTGGGATGTTCAGCTGCTTTTAATGGGGTCAGCGCTTCCGATTCAATAAAGCTATTAACCACCACAGAATATTCCAACGCCGCTGCTCGGCATGGTACAGACACAAGTGATTTGCCAATCAAGGTCCATTAATGACCTTATCCATACAAGGAGGCCTTTGAAAGAGTAAACAGGATTAAACCCCACATCCAGTCAACCTGTGGAGTGTGACCTGAGCTGACGATGTGTTCCCACCTCTCCTCAGAGCCCCTGTTTTGTGTTAAAAGTTGTTCATCAGCATTTTTCTTTTTCTTTCCCACACACATCTTTATTATTGCTCTTCTCACAGAGATTTGAATGAGAGCATTTGTCAGTTGAGCTATGTGATACTGTTGTCATGCAGGTTCACACAATTCAACACTTCTGCTGGAGAGCTAGTTCCTGCCAGACTGGTTCTCTGCTGAGAAAGATCAAACTCTTGATCAAAGTCTGGCAGGTGACAGGTGGAAATGTAAGTGGGAAATATCTGGCAAGTTATATCAATCCACTTTACATATGCTGTTTTGAAGTACAGGTAACAGTATTAGTTAATGCACATGTTGTACATAAAGAAAATGAACATATATCAAGCACACTGGTGTCTGGAAGGTGCTTCATGGGAGAAGGAGTAGGGGAGAAACATTGCATTGAAAAACAATACATGAAAACTTAAAAGGGGCACTACAGTGATTTTGGTATTGCAGCTATGTAAAGTTGAGGGACTTATAACGGACAGATATAAAAGCAAGAATCATCAAAACTGAAGCAGCAGAGGCCAAAAAATCCTGACCTTTAGCCTCACAATAAGCTAAGCTCCACACAAAAGCACCGGATCAGTTTTGCCCTCATGATATCATCAGAGTAAGACTTTGGAGCGCTCCCTCCAGAGCCACAGAGGACGTTGTTGTAAAACTGGTGGAATGCCCCTTTAAGTCAAGACTATAACTTTTTCTGAGCAGTAGTCATTGCTAAATGCTATACTCCTGTTAGCTGAACAGTAATTTAGGCCGCATCCACACTAATACATTTTTGTTTTAATACACATAACTATTGCTACATATATGCCTAGTGTCCACACTGCTCTGGCATTTTGAAATCTCTTAAACAGAAACCTTTGAAAACAATGCTGACCTTATTTTAGTTAAAAAACTCTAGGGTTGCATTTTAGTCTGGACGGGCGGAAACAAAGACTTTTGAAAAGGATGACACCCATGTTCGCTTCCCGATGGGTCTCATAAGTCAGGACATGTCAAACATGCCAAAACATTATAGCTATGTCTACATAACTTTTGTGATTTAGTCATCTTGTGGAGATGTTCCTTTCCAGCACCATGGCTTCCTACAGTGATGGAGAATACTCCTGCTGTAATATGTCGCCGTATTTTCTTTGCATTAACTCCCAATCTGTTTTCCACTGCCTTGACTGCCATATACTTGTGTTACTTTCACTAACAGGTCCAAGTAAAGAAATATCTGGTCTTACTTTTCACCATTTTCATGGTATGTTCTGTAACTAAGCAATTAACCACAAAGTAAACAGTCTGCTTCCTGTTTATATTGGCACACGCATGTGAATGGTCATTTGATATCCGTTTTCAGGAGCTTTAGTAGAGATTATTTCTAACCTAGTGCTAAAATACTCGTGTGTACAGCATTTTAAAGTGGCGTTTTAAAATGAAAAAATATTAGTGTGGCTTGGTGTTGTCAAAAATATTGATTTGTGGATACACATACTGAATATTTGAAATGGTTTCAATACTCATTTTCTGCAGTATTGATACACAGCTGCCAGCTGCACTTTTTTTTCTCTCATTGTTAATACGTACTACAGTGATTCTGCTTTTTTCTGCTACTAACCAAGAAAAGTTGTTATTGTCATTTTATATTTATCTTTTATCTTTTACACAATGAGAAAAGAAGCAAATCTAAAAAAAAAGTCATTTCTTCCCTGGTTACATAGTAAGCAAAAAGATGTCACTTTACTCTCTAATGGACAGGTGATGTCTCAGTGCAAGGCAAAAAACACCAGATCACTGAGTGCTTTGCATTTGTCGGAGGTTGAAAACATGGAGGTTGTGGATTGACACTTTAATGTATGTAAACAGGCCTGCTGCTGGAGGCCTGATTCAGGGTCAGGCACTGGAGTGTTTTCTAGATAATGTGTTTGTGGGTCAACTCTAATCAATAGGCTTAGCAGTGGAAATCAATTTGGATCTAGTCCAGAGGGGACAACTAAATGAAGAGGCTGCTGAGTATGTTTAGTAAAAGGATTTCGTCAAAAAAGTTTTACCACAAACATCTCAGTGCTCCTATGTTTGCTGTAAATGTCCTCAGTGCTTCCAGAGCCTTCTGTAACATAATCACTGCAAACACGGTTCACACTGAAAGTTGTGTCAACAGGAATCTGTTCCTCATTGGCTGTAAACCAGCTCAGCAGAGTACAGGCACTACATCTCCTTTTCTTGTTTCATGTCTGCTTTGTCCCCTCAGACAGGACATCCTGAGTAAAACAAAGAGTCTGGCCCTTAGTCTCACTTGCAAAACACAGACATTGTGAAATGTCCTGCATCCATTGTGCGTTCCAAAATTTACGATACAAGAAATACAACGTGTAGAGTTTTATGAGACAAAAATAATGTTCTGTTTTGTTTGATTTTGAGGGATTTGGTCCTTTAATGTGGTGCTGTGGTGAATAATGATGTTCAGGGTTGGTTTGTGTGTTTATTCCCCTTCAGAATACATCAGAAAACACTAGCGTCAGCCCTGGAGAGTGGCTCTCAGCTGGTTACTGACTCCTCTGGGAGCTGGTTTCCATATCATTTAGATGAAAGAGACTGCATTAAAACAAGCTCCAATCTGTTTAAGGACAGACACTTGCCAGTTCGTGGACAGATTCCCCTCAAAATGCAGCGCTCAAACCCACCTCCTTATGAATTATTTAAAAAATGGACGCAAGGATGGATTTATAGGTTACCCATGTGTGTCAGTGGCTATTGACCCGAGCACTTCAGAGTAAAAGCCCCCTGTCTCGGGGGAATGTTAGTGGGAAATTAATCACAATTCCAACAGTGCGTTCTGTCAGTACAACAACCTATACGGATTAGGTGAAACAGGGCTTGTTATACATCATCATGATCACAACTGCTTTAATGAAAAAGCTTGACAGCAAATTGTCACTTTTCTTTTACGCTTCACTCTTCAATATGAATCTTTTTTTGTGATCTCTGACCAAGCCCTTCATATGTAGCAGTTATATTCAGCATTGATGATTCTACGTGTTTAAATTTGGCGATTTTCTTCAAAAACATCACAGATGAAATAAAACTTAAAAACAATCTCACCATAGTATTAAAATTCAAATACAGCTACTTATGCCAAGAATTACTTGAGTCTTTTAAATGGTTTTGCATAACATTGAAACTTAATTTATGTTGTAAACAATATTTCAAACTGAAGATGGTGCAGCCATTATTCATGAGGAATACTTAAAAGGTCCTGTCTTTAAGCGTGTGACATTGTAATCCAGGGCCAAAGTAAAACCAGAGGGTCCAGGTCCTCTTCCAGAAAAAAACCTCATTCCAAACAGTCATCTGCATTTGTAATCATGCCAATTACAAAAAATCCAACCAGACAACATTACCTAGCTCTCAGCAGTATATTGTGTAGCTCACTTACATTGTATTTACAGGAATTGTACACAAAAAAATGGAATATTGTTAATTATTTGATATTTTTGAGTATACAGAGGAGTCCAATTTCCACAGACCTAAGACTATTGTGAATTAAGGCCCAGACACACAACCCTGACATCAAAGAACAAGTGGCAATGAATGCTGACTGTTGCATCACGTCACGCTGCCTGTGTCTCAGCCAAAAAGTTGCACTTGAACACACTGCAAATACTCAAGCCAACTGCCAACTAGCATGTACATTCTGAGCCTGCATAAGAGGAACTAACTGTCCTTACCAGCAGGTGGTGATAGTCTGCATTCATCATTCAAAAAGGGAAACCAGAAGATTGACAGGATGGATTCAAGACGCTTGTTAGCCAGTTGGCACATAATAACATAACATAACGTTAAAAGAACAAAGCATATTTACTGCGCACTGGTGAACAACAGCACAAACAGTTACCAAAAAAAAAATTAACTTTATGTAACAAGTTAGTTGTAATCTCACACTCTTGACTTTAGCTGTTTGTTTACTTTCCTCACTTTTGTTTCTCTCCACGTAAAATAAGCTGTCATTTTTCATTACTCACACAACTACTTCTGTTACTTTACATGTGTATAAGTGCAACTCCATGAATGTCCTTGAGAGACTGTCTGCACCATTTTATCCCCATTTGTACGATTAGTCCATTCACAGCAGGTATAAACACTTTGGCTTTAAGACGCAGGCTGACAGCTTTTACAACCTAGTATTGAACCTTTAAATCTGTTATTTTGTCTTTTTACCTGCAAAGTTAAAGCTGGGGTGGGTGGTTTCATTTTGGCATCAGTGGGAAAAATCATAATAAACTTGGAGCATATTGTAATTCAAGTGGTCTGCACTTCCTCTTGGCTATTTTTCAGGATTTTGAAAATCAAGCCCATGACAGGAGACCTTGGCCAATCACAGGTCATTTCAGAAAGAGGGTGTTCCAAAAAGAGAGTCTAAAAGAGAGTTTGACAATAAACAAAATATAACAAGTGTCAGTATCTGCAAAGTGTGTTAGAGATGTAGAGAAAATGTTGCTAATACTTTAACCTTTTGCGAACTGGAGCCAAAGGCTCATGACTGTGGTTTCAAATTCACGTTTATGTAGCTAACATTAGCTGGAGCCTCAAATCACAGGGTGTCCTCCGCCTCAGTCCCTGTCACTACAGACCAGGTTGCCAGGAGGAGAGCAGCCCCAGAGACTGACCCCCAGTAAGCAGCTGCAGTAACTCAAATCCAGCCAGCACAAACCCCAGCTATGGGGTACCGCACAGCCTCGACTCCCGCAAACTTTCTGTTGCTGCCATTACACATTAAACCTGGAGAAGCAACTGGCCACCAACCCGCTGTGGCAGCTGGAGTAAGGGGGTGAGCACTGGCCAAAATTAAGTCGCTACAGCTGCTGATTGAAGGTCCGTCTCCAAGGCTGCTCCTTGCTCTCTTCCCTGTGAAGGAGTCCACAGCAGTGGGGAGTGAGCCTGAGGAACTGTGGCTGCCTAGCTAACTCTTGTCCCATTTGAAAGAGCAGGGTGAATGCACTGCATGCAACTCTAATGAAAATAAGCAAAATTAATCAATTTATGGGAAATACTGGGTTACTGTATGAAGCCCATGTGTATGCCTGTGGTTGCATGGTGGGAGGGGCTTAGGACAGAGAGAGGGGAGCTGCAGGAGGAGGATATATTTTCAATTTCTGCCTTTTTTTGTTCATTTGTTTTTGTTGTTCTTTTTTTTTGTTTGCCTTTTACAGATTTGTGCCTACCCCAGCTTTAAAATATATGGTGATAAGGCAAAGCTGTAAGTTAAAACTTTGAGGGACAGTTTTTAAAGAAAGAGAAATAAATGCTTTTGTTTTTAAATGAAAGCCTTTTTGTTCAGAATGGCTGTTGTGTACCTTTTGAAGATCACCATCTAGATTTCCTAGTTTTAATGAAACTATTCAGTATTTAAAAATCTAAATACGGTGTGCTGCTGCACAGGTGGGCAGGTGAGATATAGATCCTAGATGGAGAGCATCTGCCTCCCAGTGGGTTCATCCACAACCTCAGGCAGTAGAGGCAGCCTTGAACCCAACACATCTATGCAACGTTACACTCCAGAGCAGAATATCCCTCTTTTTGTTTGTGTTCTCCTCCTCCTCCTCCTCATGTGTCTCTCAGACTGGGATATAATTGCTGTGAGGCTGAGAAAAATGAAAATCACAACAAAGCAAAGCCCTCCACCACCTTTTTCTGTGTCTGTCCTTTTGCTGGCTTGCCTACAAGGTTTTGGAAACAGGAAGAGAGGAGGGGCGGTCTTCCCTTTAATTATGCTGCTTGTGTGCTTCTCTCCATTTATCCATCCACCCCTCTCCTGTGATCACTCTCCATTTCTTCCTATTTTCCCTCTTAAACACACACCATACAGATCACATGCACACACACACACCAGGAGAGCCGTGTGATGATGATGTTGAGGGGATGTTTGAAAGCCTGAATGGTAATGACCAGAGTGAGACTCCCTGCACTGTGAGTGAGTGAAAGGTAAAGGAGGAGGGGGTGGCGGCCTGAGCTGCTATTATTACCCTCTCAGGCACAAACAGAGAGGTACATGGTGTCGACACACAGCAGCAGACGTACCCCACAGCCTCAGATCCTCAGTGATCGATAGCGCTCAACGCTGTTTCACATGTTTAGCGCCAGAAGGGATGGAGACATGGTAAGGAGAAACACCTCTGTGAATATGGGATGCTCTCAGTCTCACAAACCCCCACAAAGTAATTTCTTTTTGCAAACCTTGCCTCGATGAGTTAATTTAGTTTGGGTTCATAGTTGATTCGTAGTGTGGGTGTCATTAGGGTGCAGCATGGTAGACAATAGAGATTGAGTAGCTGCTCACCCACTAGAGCTTTGGATTCATCATTAATAGACTGCTATGTGAGCCCCCTCTTACTGGGTTAACACTGGGAACCAACACCCCCACCTAGACCCACACACACACATACACACAACTCATATCCCCTGCAGTTTAGAAAGAAAGAAATCATCCAGCTGCAGTCACCTTCACCGCTGCAGCTTGGGATGAGGAGGAGAAGCAGGGAGGGGAGGGAAGTCATTATCACCTGCCCTGTGGACCGAAACCGAGCACCCCGCTGGTCCACTCAGACAGGCCGCTCTGAGCTCTGTGACAGGGACAGAGGGCTGTGAGGAAAGACTGCATGTTAGCAGCAACATGGAGGAAAGATGTGGGGATACAATGACGAGGAGATGTGTCAGAGAATAGCCTGTAATTCAATAGAAAAAGCTGTCTTTGATCCAAAGGTCTTTTCAAGGTTGCATTGTGTTCCTAAGAGGTTTGGCTACTTCCTTTTACAATACATGGGTTATATACAGTATATGAGTGTGTGTGTATACCCTTTCACCTACAGTACTGTAATCTATTGTAACAGCAGTACACCTGCCTCTGAGAGCCGGATTGGTCACATTTACAGAAGCGTGCCCTCTCAACACAACAACTTCATATGCCCTTCAGCAACATTGGCCTCTGTAGTCACAGTCAGTGTGCAGAAATGAAAGACTGTGTTACTGTGGATTGGACTCTGATGGAAAGCTGATATGTGGGCGGCGTGCAGGGTGCAGTTATAACAGGTGTCAAGCACACTGGGAGGACAGATAATACTGTATCCCCCGGGGAAGGCAGTGGTTGGTTAGGCTGGGGAAAATGAATGGTGGTGTTAGCATATGTGCAGATACATTTATTTATGCCTTCCAGACCAGACTGGATTTGGAAATGTTTATGTTTGGAAATGTTTGAATTTTGATAATTGAGAAATCATATTCTCTGCTTTCTCAAGCAGAATGCCACATATTTATTGCCTTCTCAAATGTGAAGATTTACTGCTTTGAACTGCTAGTCTTTGAACTACTGGTTAGACATAAGGAGTAATTTCAAGATGTCACCTTGGGCTACTGGAAATTCTGATGGGTACTATTTTATAAAGTAAATGACAGCCAGTTTAAGGGATACTGAACCAAGGTTATGTTGTTGCCAAAATTTCACCAAAAATGTTTCCAGAAACATATTTTAGTGCACTGTTTGGCTGTAATACGAGAATCTGTGACCAGGAAGTGGGCACAGTTCTGTTTCCTGCATTGTAAAAACAGAGACTGAAAAAAACACTGACATCAAATAGTAAAACTAAGAAGTACTGATTAAATATGAACCAAGAATCTGTTACAGAATTGCCTGCTTCTTGCTTAAAATGTCTTCAGAAACATATTTTAGTGTACTGTGTAACTTCAATGCAAGATCGTTTGTTCCCACTCCTCATCGTTCAAGGTTGATCATTAATGGTTTTTTTTTATCTTTTTTTCTTCACTTGCTCAAAGTAAATTTTTACTTGCCCTTTATACAAAGTGTTCTATTCATAAGCAGTTATCAAATATTGCTCTCAAACTGCACAATGCATGGTTGAAGTTTCCCACATCATCAAATGCCATCCAACTTAACTCCTGTTTACAGAATATTTTAAAAAGGTCGCTCGTGCTTCAGATCATAAACTTTGTCTTTACCCGTCACTGTCTTCTCAAAGTTGTTCAATCTGTCATGTGCAGCTCTCAAGGAAGCAAGATAGTTTACTACTTTGCTACCTCCATCATCAGCTCCAGAAAAAACACTGCAGTTTAATTCATTTTTAACCACTTGCCCAATCTACCAATTGAGATACTAGATTTATTAGCCTGCCATCGTATTGTACTTGCCCCTGGGGAATTGGGCATACCTTATTGTTGAGCCCTGTCATTGAGCACAGTGCATTCTGGTAGTTGTAGGTATTCTGTCTCTTGAGAAAAGCGAGTGCCACAGCCCCTTTTCTCTGTTTTCTCTGGACATGCAGCACCAATTTCAAAAGTATGTGTGTCTTTCTACTGCATAGGCAGTCCATTTTATGGAAAAGACAATCTTTCCAGCAGAGAAAGGAATCAAAAGGAATGTAATCATTGGGTGCAGCCTCACATTGCATTGGCGTTAAATAGATTATCACTATAAGTGATATTTTGATGGTTTGGAGAGATTCAGAAATCTTTCATAACTATATTATTTGCTATGCAAATATCTAGTTTGATGAAAATCAAACTGATATGAGTCTGCTGAAGCAGTTAGGCCTTTTTCACTCCACTGTGGATGACATTATGTGGCTCATCCTTGATTAGCATGGACCCAACGTAATTTATTTAACTGTCCAGATGACTGATGATCTGTAAGAATGGCTGAAATGAAATTACTGGCATTCCCTGTATGCAAATTCTGCCCAGATACTTTCACAGTGCATGTGAGTAACAATAATCTGCATACAGACTGATTCAAGCCACTGTAAGGCTGCTACAAAAAACACAGTATTCATTCAAATACTTACTTACTTTGTGAAGCAGGTACTTCTCTGTAAAATCTTGAAATTTTGCTTTTGTATACCGTGATAGTACTACACAGTATTGATATGATCGCATTGTGTAAAGTTGAAGCAGCATTAAATGTGATTGCTGTTGGCTAGATTGTCCACTTTTCTCACTTTTCCCTGCAGTTGTTAATTTTTCTTTTTGACATTTGGTGCTGTGCAGGTGACTCAAAACAAAGTTGAGAGCCATAAGAGTGAGATGAAAAATCCTAAAATGCTCTACAGACCTGAGAGGAACTGCAGTCCAGTGTTAATCCTCTGTGTGGTTTGTGTGCATATAGAAATACTGATAAGTGTAGCTTTACGTTTCTAGTTGCAGCCTGATCTGGTGATACTTTTTGCCTCTTTTCCTACTTTACCAAAAAAGAACTGTGTTCTCTGAGGTCAGTCAATGAGGCTTGTTCTGCCTTCACAGCCTTCTCTTCCTCTGAGAGAATTTCTACAGTTAAAAACTTAATTTGTTCACATGCGGTGTCTCTTCTAACCAATAAAATATTAAAAAGCAATGAGACATGTTTTCCATCTGCAGTGTAGCAGCTGTTTCAGAATATGTGATGGCGTAGGAACAGTAAAAGGACTGAATTAGATGTTCCAGCAGCAGTAAAGCAGGAACAGATGCCCTGTTTTGAGCCTCTTTCTTCTACAAGCTCTACCTACTTATAAATCCCCATTTGACTCCCAGTGAACTCAGCCTCCCTTCAAATCGTGACACCTCTTGAAATCACTCTGACAGAGCTAGAATCTTTGAGAGCTTTCAGCCCACCGAGAGCTTTTGTGTTCATACAGCAGGACAAAAATAGAGGTTTTCTGTCATGTTGGTGGCTTAATACTGACAGGACAGGAGCTAGGGACAAGAGGCTTTTACACTTTCTGTTTCACAGTTATGTCCACTTGTGCCACGCAGGTTCTGCAGTGTATCTTTACAGCTCATTGGCTAGTATAGGCCAGTTTTCAACATACTGTATCTGGATCACTTGTGATTTTGCAGACTTTTGTCTTCTGGCCATATAAGAGCATGTAAGTGATCTGATTATCAAGTTAGTAAATTGGATTGAGAGTGATAAGCCAGGGGGTCTCATTACTGTACATCATCTAAATGCAGATCCAGAACTCTCCTCATTACAGAGTTTCAGCTGCAGACTAGATTTAGACACTTCAGTGTGTCCATACAGTATATATGTAAATGTAGAGATTTAATTGAGGGAAGCTATAATCCTTGCAGGGGGTTTTAGTGTCCATGACTCTGCATGTGTTAAAGGCATAATTTCTAGTTTAAACCATTTCCTCAAAACCTAATAACAAAGAACATAATATGCAACATGTCAGAAATGAAAGTGAACGCCCATAAATAGGATTTTATACCAAGCAAAAAAGGAAGTAGCCTATCAGGGCTGGGCATTTTTTAATTTTCTTTTTCAAGTACTTGTATTAAATAATTGGCCTATAGAGTCCACACGGAATAAGTCCGAAAAGCCAGAACTGATTTAGCATTTTACCACTCATGGTTCCCTCATCCCAAAGTCAGGGGGTTTTTTGAATGGGTTTTGGTTAGATGCCTGAAATAAGGTCTGCGGTTAACACAAGCTTAAGAGACTTCCACATTTTGTTCTCCAACAACACAACTTTGATGCTTCTATGTAACTTTAAAAAGGCAGTTGCTAACAAGTGGCTAAATGAGACCACAGAATGCCATCATGCTGAGCCACACTTAACATGGCTTTACAGTGTTGTTATGGTGGTCACGTTAGGTCATGCAACCATAGTGTAGTTCCTTTGTAGCCTAATGTTGGCTTTTTATTTCTGGCGATTGCATTTAGGCCCTGATCACACAGAAAGCGTTTTCCAGGTTGCAAAATACGAGGCGTGCCACATTGCCTTTTTTTTTTTTAAATTGAATGCCACTAGTGAAAAAAAAGCTTTTTATTGTTGTCAGGCAACCATGCCATCACCTCTTTACTCTACACTTTCCATGTGATCAATCTACAGATATTTATTTGTTTTAGTTATTTGACAATAATTAGTAGCTATTTACTAAAATGTTCAGGCAGAGGGTACTTGCTGTAGCTCTGGTTGAGGGTGAGAGTCTCTCAGTAAATAGTTTGTTGGGCACAAGGAAACTGAGATCTGTGTGGGTACATGAGAGACCTAAAAAAGAGGCCGGATCACGGGCAGTACCACCAGCGGGTCCAGGGGCTTCACCTTGATGATGGCCTTTCCCAGGCATACTTTAGGATGACTAGGAGGCAGTTTGACAACCTGCTGTCTATCATTTGGCCATGTAGCCCTGGGTATCCAGCGACCTGCTACCACCAGTTTCTTTTCCATTGTTTACCAACTGTAAACTTGTTGTCGTGACCACCACAAAAGGCCCGCCGCCTCTTGAATCATCCGATTGGACAATGGGAAAAAAAGATGATAAAAAAGAGATGACGCGGGGCTTTTTTCCACTTTGAGTTGATGTTTTTTCAACTCGAGTTGAGAGCGCAAAATGCCAGGCACCTAGAGCGCAGAAACACCAGGCATTCTCATTAAAAGCAATTATAAAAAGGCGCCTCCAGGTGCTAAAACACTTTCTGTGTGATCAAAGCCTTAATGATGGTGTTCATTTGTGAAGATTATCTTGCTGAACAAAACGTGTAATTATCATATACATTTTGTTTGCCACAGAGCTTATTTTCGGCAAAAATCCAAAATCCAATGGAATAATCCTACAGGCTTTTTGACGAGGGAACCAGGGCGATGCTGACTTCTTCGTCAGCTCACAGAAAAATGTCATCCTTGGAGCACTATGTAGAGTAGCCCACTGGAGTACACACACAAGAAAAAAAAGACAAAATCTAACGTTGGAATCTAAATTGGCCAACAATGGAAAAAAAGGCCAATTTGTCAAAGTTAACATTAGAAAAATCATCAAACTTTGTGTTGCTGCTGTCACATAGGTTAGACGCAGTGCTGAGGGACCATCTTCGGTCTGCTCATCTCAGTTTACTGTCTGCCTGGTTAGCATGAGCAAACACAACAGCAGCGGCTAACATCCAACATCGAGCTGTTTAATGGTCCCAACAAACTTACATCAACACTGAAACAGCTTGACTCTGTCGTTAATCCCAGTAAAAACCATTAGGTTAGCTTAGCCATGTGATCCTAAAAGTTAGCCCTGTCATTGTGTGTGCGGCGTGGGTGGGGGTGGACTCTCACCAGCTGTGGACAATAAAGCAAACACTACTGCAGCAGGAGTATCATGTCTAATGATAAACAGAGACAGAGCGACAGCTGGGTAAGGAGGTGCTAAGCTCAACAACCAAGTTCAAATGTGGGAGGTTAAGCATCAATTACTCTATACATTGAACAAATACTGATGTCCAAATTCAGTATGTGAGTACTCATGCTTATACCTACTGGCCGTGTGGCCTTTGAGATGACAATGTCATTTTGTTGGTCAGTCTTTCCAACACTGTGGTCCAGACTGAAATATCTCAACAACTATTGGATCCATGTCCCCAGTCAGGATGAACTGTAATAACTTTGGTTATGTCTTGCATTTTTATCTAGTGCAATCACCTGGTCAGTGAACTTTCATTTCATGAACAAATACCTGCAAAACTAAGGACATTCCCGTCAGCCTCAGCTGCACTTTGTGTTCAGTGTTAGGCAGCAAATGTTAGCAAGTCACCATATTAATTAAGAACACTGTAGGCTATACAATATGCCTGATGAACATCAGCATGCTTGCATTGTCATTGAGATGTTAGCATTTAGCTTAAAACACTGCTGTGCCGAAACAGAGCTCACAGAGCAGCTGGCATGCAATGCTGAAGACTTGTTTAGCTAAAAGCTGGGTTCAGTTTTGTCTTTGTAGCTCTTAAACTATCATATTAAACTATCATATTAAGAGAATTAATATGAGCTGTGACCTTTTTGTGCTCTTCTTTAAACTATTCCTTAGGCAGTATCTACAATTATGGATGGAAATTAAACAGATTATGGTTTTAAGTCACTTATATTTTTCCAAGGATTGTAATTCTTGTGCATTTATGAATTCCCAGCAAAGATCTAATGAAAACAGCTTTGTGCTGTTATTCAAAGTGAACTACGAGTGAACTATGATGGTTTGTCGCATGACATTTATATAGGGAAAGTTATAAAACATAAACATGGGAATGCTTTTTAAACAGCTCCTTAATTTCAGACCTTAAAGGAATACTTCAACCACAAATTGATCATTTGTATATCAATTACTCACCCAGTGTTGTGTTGAATTTGTGAAGAAAATGTTTTTCTCGCATGCCTTCACAGTGAATGGAGAATTCAAGAACTTCAAAAATTCTTGATGAATTTAAGTAAAAAGGGGGTCGCTATTAACAACTGCAAAACAATATCAAAACATGAGTTTACAAACTGTCACACAACTTGTGCAGTATAGTCCATGTCTGATTTATCCAGATGTATGTTCAGTGCTTCCCAAACACATGCTTTTTTACTTGAGTATTTAAGACACCAGGTCCTTTTTACATAAATACGAAAACAATTTTCTTTGTTTCTGGATTCTTCATTCACCGTGGAAACGTGAGAAACGCAAGGTTTTCTTCACAAACTCAACATAATACAGGGTGTGTAATGAGTATATGAATGATCATTTTGTGGGTGAAGTATTCCTTTAAGCCCCATCTAATTTTTTTTCAGACACAATATTAGTTTAATACTCTTCAGAAGTCAAACAATTTTAAAAATATTTTTGGTTTATTTTCTCCCTGCAATAATTTCACCCCCTCCGTCGCCTTAAGGCTCATTATAGCCTCTCACTGGTGGTGTCTCCTCCCCTCCCCTTCCCTCCCCCTCCACTGCTTCATCTCTCTTGTTTTCTCTTTGTTTCATTTGGACGCCTGTGGTGATGTCCACAGTGGCCATTCATATTTTCCATCACTTGGCTATGATATTGAAAACTAATGACACAGGCTCTTTATGTTCCTTCTAAGAAATGTCTGAACTAATCTGGGCACCCACAGTCCCTCAGGGCAACATTTTGTTGAAGCAGACAGTGTGGGGCTGCAGGCTGACACCGCGGCCTCTGCCCTTCGCACGCTTCCCCCGCTCTGACCTCCTCCTCTTCATGGCATCTGGTTTATACACACACATGGTTTGTCATGGTCTGTGGCCTCCAGCAAGCCCGCGTGCGCTGTCCCGTACAGCAAGAGAAGCCTGCCACAAATCCCTAGATGCACCCGGCAAGCCTAAAGGTGAATGGTGGCAGCCAGAAGCCTCCAGGCCCTCGTCTCTTTCCCAGCCTTCTTTTTTCTTTTCACCCCCTGCCTGGCCACACAAAGCTGGGTTTGACTGTACCGCCTAAACACACAAAAAGCTTTTTTGTCTCGCCATTCATTTGCCAAATGGAGCTTTATCACATGGTGTTGATTGGCTGTAATTAAGACGTCTTGTGGTTTTTTTTAAACAGATGCAGCGACGATTTCTGTCAAGATGTATAATGGGAACCTCTCACTTACTGGCACGGCTGTCAAAAAGACCTTAGAGTAGACATATTTAAAATTTGTAATTCCCTTTGTGTTGACTTAATGCTGTCAAAGCACGTGTCTGAGAGAGAATGAGCAATAGCAAAAACAGACAGAAGGCATGATATTTTATTTTCTGGATCAGGCTTGCAGTAGCAAAGCCCATTAAAAGGTGGGACATGCTCTATGCATGACCAGAGATGGCCCTCTTTCATGTTTTATGAACCTAATCTATTCATGTATGATGTATGACTACAAATCATCCTTCTATTGCGTATCATGATTTCTGACAGCTGTGTCCACCTGCTCCATTTCTAAGTGACAGTCAGGAAGCTTGACAAGGGAGCAGGCAGGGTCCTGTTAGAAGAGCACATTATATCTTACAGCAATCCTGCGTGTGTGTGTGTTAAGGAGTGTGTCAGGCATACTGCACAGAATGTCTTCCATTCAGTGTGTCAGCTGCAGTCTCAGTATGTGGCATAGCTTGTCAGCTGTAGGCCCGTGCGGGTGACAGCTGTTTCCCTGCCCTGCTCAGGCTCTGTTATGATCACTCGGAGGCCTTCCCCTTTTAGACAATTAATCTACCACTTACTGTACATGGTAATTGCCATCCCATGTTGAAATGAGCCCAGGGACAGGGAACTGTGATGATCTTGGCAGCGCGGTTGCCCCTGTCGTGCCCTGCCGTGTATCCTCAACAGATTCAGGCCTATTAATACTGAACTTGTGGGACTGAACAAAGCTGTGGGATAGATTGTAACAGTCTGTCTGTCTGTATTCTATTAAACTTTCAATCCAGGCATCACAAGTGGAATGAGGCCCTTATAGCAGGAGAAAGGGCATGACATTGGCGTAAAGTTAATAGGAAAACCCTCCAGACAGCATAATTTACCAAATAATTTCCAGCACTAAATGTATGTATTTCCCCTTTTGGTCCCTGAGGGTTTTGTGAGACACTCGATTTCCCCATCTGCTGGCTATAAAGGGGCAATGCAGCATGAACACCCAGGATGTCAGCCACCGCTGCGCTTGCACAACAATTGATTGTACGAAGGGAGAAAGTATAACAACAGCTTGAGAAGAATGAGCCTTTAAGTGAGCACAGTCTTGAGTGCAGCACATGACTTGTGTAGAGAATTGGAGTGACACTAGAGTGACATCAGAGGGGGTGAGGGGCCGCGGTGTGAGGTCATGGTGTTTACAGCCGTGGTACCAGGCTGGAGACAGGGAGAGGTGGAAGACAGCAGCCATGTGAGCTACATAGGCAATGGAGGCTGCTTGTGAAAAGATCAGTGGAGCACTTTACCCCCCCAAAAAAGTTGACATGTGTTGTTAATGTACTCCAAAATGTTACAACACATCTTGTTTGGCTTGAGAGTTCGAACATTTAATTGTGAAATTGTCAACATGAAGTCATCCAGGAGACAAAGAACCCTTTGTGATGTTCGTTAGGTGACATTAATTATTTATTACACAAAGCTTAAAGCTACTTCCATCAAAATTTTAATAATAGCAGTAAATCAAACTGCTGTGTCTAATGTGTTCTAAACATTTCCAATCCCATGCTGGCTATTAAATCAAGTAGGAAAAAGAGGTATCAAATGAAGTATTACCTTGGTATCGGTATCACTTTAAGGGAACTGGTACTAATAGTGGTATCATACTTTTTAAAACAGTACCCAGCCCTAATATGAGCCTCTTTCAGCTCATTAAAGAAAAGCTCAAGAAAATCTATTGTCTGTCCACTTCCAAGCGATGGACAGACAAAGTTAGCAACCAGCTAGTGAACACAGTGGAGAATTTTACAGCATAAAAAGAGGGTGAATATTGTATTTATCTTTGTCAGCTGTTCAGAAATGTCTGTCTGCTGGATGTGTAAACTGTGAATGGTTCACTGTCATCACTTTCATTAAGCCCATTTACTCCACAGACAAGGTTAGCAACTGGCTAATGAATTTAGCTGCTACAGACCCAGATGTTTCCCTCTGGAGTTGGTGGAGACCAAACCAGAGTTAAAAGGACAGTAAATATTGGACTTAGATGTCCGTAGTGCACAGAGACAGGACTCCAAATGAATGCTACTGCTGATATGGGTCTGCTGGATGAGAAAATTAGTCAACTGTTAGCGAACCATAAATTTTAGGGTGATAGTATATTGAATATTCCACTGCCTCGAGGTGGCCAATCAGTTAATGAGGATTTAATGAGATAATGATAAATACTTACAGTATAGTAAAAGATACTAAAGAGAGTACTGAGACATGGACACCTGAGGACCAGACTGCTTATTGTACATCTCTCAGATTTAGCACAGACAGTTAATTCCCACTTTCCCCTGGGATGCCCTCTCTGAGCGTAGACTCCCACAGATTGATTCTAGCTGAGGTCGTTGCCTCTTCCTACATCTTCACCTCACCGAAACCCCAGTGTAGAGCGTGGAAATCAATGGGATTATCAGCCGCCTGCAGGCATTTGGCATATGTGTGTGTGTGTGTGTGTGTGTGTGTGTGTGTGTGTCTGTGTGTGTGTGTGTGTGTGTGTGTGTGTGTGTGTGTGTGTGTGTGTGTGTGTGTGTGTGTTCACAAGAAGTGTGCATGGCTCTAGAGACAATGCCTGCATGCCAAGATTGGAATATAACCATTCTTTGTTTCACTGCACTGCATAGGCTGTATTTAGGTCATTTAATATAGTTTGTCATTTTAAATTCTTACTTTATATTGAATGTTGATTGCATATTTCCAAATGAAACTTTTTGACATTCCATCAGAGTGATCGTACAAGTGGAATGTTGGCAGATATTTGAAAATAAAAATTTCATGACTGCATGCAAGCTCAACTGAGAAATACTGTGCTGCCAGATGTATTTATTAACATTATGTGGACCAGAACACGTGGCGATCATGTGTATGATCGGCAGCGGCTTGTGTCCACCATATGTTTGGCTGTCCCGCTCATCATCGCTCCAGGCAGCTGCGACCTTGCACATCTGTCTGTGTTTATCATGGTTAGCTGGTTATGGTGCATCCATACCTTTTAAAATGGGTCTCTGCTGATGAATCCTGCCCTCCAGAAATAGATCCACCCAGTTCTTTCAGTGGTGGATTACAGCATCAATAGTATTTAATCCTGTTAGGACATTTTAATACTCCACAGGAATGAACTTGGTTCACTTGAATGGTAGAGTAACAGCACTTTTGCTGTGTCAGTATTATTTCTGGTTCAGCTCTGTACATTATTATTCTTATGCTTATTTAAGTTGCTACCAAATGGCCACCAGTGTATGTTAAGAAGTTCTGAGTGTCTATTGTATTTATGATAAAGAGAATATCAGGAGATTCATTGCCAGTCACAGACAGCGTGGCACATATTTTCCATAGATTTAAAGTCATTAAAGATTTTAGAACATATAGCCTACCTATTTATTCTCTTGCTGAGAGTTAGATGAGGGGATTGATACCACCATGTCATATTCCTTTTTTAAATCTTCTTACTTTCCATTCAGAGAAGAGATTCACAAAGTAATGCTGCCCTTTTTTGTCAGCATTGTTGAGGATGCAGGTATTGGAATTGTCACTAGACAAATCTAACTGAGGGTTCTGCATTTACACCTAGTGTGAGTTACACATCAAGACCTGTCGACTGATCTGTTTAGTATGGGTGTAAAAGTCTGGCTGCACAGAAGGGCAGACTAAAAGGTGTGGTGAGTTAACACTGGTTTTACGAGTGGTTATTTGTTATTTCTCTGTGGGAGATACTAAACTGACTCGCTGGGAGCACCTACCCACCCTCTCCAAGCGTAAAAACTTTGCAAATTTTCTGCCTTTTTTAGAATTTCTAGCGTTTCCATTAATGTTTATTTTTGCTATTTTTGAAAATTTGAATAAGAATAGGTGGATGGAAACCCTATTACTGTCAGACAGACAAGAGGAGAGAGAGCAGCACAATTGCAACCTGTCCTACTATTTGCTGTTTATCTTTGTTGTGTTGAAGTTTGTTTACCAGTCAGTCATGTAATAATTTGTAAATTTAATGTGTAACATTATGCGTTATGCCATTACGGCACAAATCAGACCTAGTAGTGACCCAGCTTGCTAACATTAGCTAGCATTATTGGCCTTATCCTGTATAGTAACTGTTAAGCACTAGAGAAGATCAGTTGCTGATTTATTTTTATCCCTTCGGGGACTGATGATTATACAAAAAATTAAGAGTTTATCACATGGCAAAGAAACTGGTAAAGCAAACTTCAACATGTCATCATAAGTTAAACATGTACAGCAGGTTGTAATGGAGTTGCTATTTCTTCCCTTGTCCATCTCGATCTTTCTCCTATATAGTCTGTCTGTTCTTTGGCTCAATGCATAATGGGATATATTGCTTGGTGAGTGACACTAGTAGTTGTACACTACTTTACACGGTGCATTGTGGGATACTTTGAGTCCATTATATAGGGTAAAAAATTCCCACTATACATTTGGACAGCACTAGAAAATGACAAACTCACTATATAGTGGACTATATAGTGAGTAGTGAGTGATTTCGGACACAGTCGTAGTCTAATTTCTTGGCTGAGTGCAATCATTTCCTGGAGCCTCTTCTAGTTACCTGGCAATGAGTTACTGCACAAGATATATTTTGATAACTAGAAGCTTTAGAGGTCCTGGTAGGTGGATTTTTTTTTATTTAAATTTTGTTTCCGCCTGTTTCCTGTCTTTATGCTAAGCTAAACTGTCATCTATCTTTAGCTTCATATTCTGTGTACAAAGAATAGTAGGCCTATCATCTATCTTCATCTAGTTCTTGGCAAGAAAGAAAAAAGTGTATTGCACAAAATGCTGAACTACTTCTTTGAGAGTACAGTACAGTGCATGGATCCATTTGTGCCAGGATAAATTTGAGAATTACCCCCAATTTTTATAAAAGCCCAATGTCACAGCTGCCTGCCACTGCTCACTACAGCCAGTTCACTGCGTGCATAGGCGTTGTAATTGATATTCTTGTTTCCAACATGTGTGCTTCGCAATGGATTTACATTACATGCATTACTGCATGTACTAAAGCATTCAGTCGCATGACTGATCATGACGGGCGCTAAGCTTTTGTTTATTATTTGTTTGTGTAGTGTAGGATGACTGAGCACATTTCTGAAGGTCTGTAAGTGTTTGCCACAGTCTGAGCAGCTCTACTGCCTCTTCAATAAAAGTTGATAAGCCAGAATACATCACTCATGTAGGTTTCTTTGCCATGTTTTGGGGAATTATTAATTAAAAACATGACAGATTCTCTAACCTTTAGTCTACATCCTCTGAGACAATTACGCTAATCGTGTTTAATGAAACAGTACCGTGTTGACTGTGGACAGTTAAGCATTCTTGGAAATTGGGGTCACATAAGCAAACAGCAGGATATTGTTTCTGCTGAGAGCTGTCCCATCTCTTTTTTTCTTCTGCTGTGCTTTTCTCAGTATTCCCTGACTTGTTTATCTGAGTCAGGTGTATGCCTCGTGTGCAACATTCGTTATTAATTGCAGCTGTACAAAGAAAGACGTCTGGTCGTGAGTCTCAAGCCTCTATATTCTTACATCAAAGCCTTTCTGAATGTTTTTCCCTGCAGTTTCACTTTTAGTTTTGCCCAGTCAGGCCTACTATCCCTGCTGATCCAAACAGGACCGATTGTTTTTAGTGTTCCTGCAGAATATAATGGGTGGAGATGTCTGGTCTCCTCAGGAAATTGCTCCCACATCCCAGACAAAGTGACAGACCATTCCCACACCCATTTCAGACAATGAATTTAAATACACGCTGAAATAAACACTAAAATAAAAAGATGAAGTCATTCGTCTTACCTAAGCAAAATTGAAAGCGCATATTGTGGTGCAACTTCATATAGTGAAGAGAAAAATCAAAACAAAACATTTTCACCATTATGTTCCCGTGAGTCACAGAGGAAAGTATTTATGACTTTAGAGGGTCGAGTGGCCAGCTGGAGTTTGTTTCCGTGTGCGTTGTGTTTGTATACAAGTGTGTTTATGTGGAGGGGAGACGGAGCCTTTGCAGCAGGGGCCTCGTGGTTCTGTCCTGCCCTCCCCTGCACTCTATGAGGCAGTGTTTTGGACCGAGGCCCAGGACCAAGCCTGAGGCACGCTGCTCCGCTCCAGCCTCTCCAGAGCGCCGACTCTCACTGACATTACATCAGCTGGGGAGACATAGTAGACTATGTGTGTGTGTGTGCTGGAGTGTAGATGCTCCTTTCAGCTTGTTGCTCTGAAGCAAAACAAAGTGGTCTGTGATCATCATTTCTCCTGGATCTGAAACGATGAGGTGTCATCAGTAGAGGCGGAAAGTGGCCGTCAGGGAGAAAAGGCAGCTAACCATGGCTGTGCGCATCATACGTGGAATGGAAGACCTGGTGGCATCGAGCAGCCAGCTCGTCTGGAGCATGGCACATCAGACCCTGAGGAGGTGGTACAATCGTGGGCTGATGCCGTGCAGACGCTTCCTAGAAGCCTGGTTCAGGATTGGAGAATGCTACCAGGTATGACAGCTCCTTGAGCCATGGCAGCATAAATAATTACTATAAAAAGAAGAGTTTAAATATAGCAGGTTTTAGTGATGGCTTTATTGACAGCACATGGGATTAATTACTGAATGCCAGATGGATTTCTGTGATTATCCATTGATTTTTATGGCTTCGATTACCTTAAATTTCTCTTCAACTTTCCTCTGAGTGAAGTGAGTCAGTACTTTTTCTCATCTGGCTCATTAGTGTATATGCATGTGTTTATTTGTGTGAGTATGAAGAGGAAGGCTGCTTCTCGGTGAGTCACAAAGCCTGTTTTTTACAAGGGTCTCTCCCTCAGCACATATGGCAGTCATTAGAAAGCAGCATGACCAGCCGTTTGATCTCACTAGCTGGCTGATGAGGAGAACTTTCAAAGTTGTCTTTGAAATGTATTGTTGCTGGAACACCTGAACACTGTCTGTGTGGTTAACACATTAAATGCCCTCTGTGTAAACTTGAAAGTGTTCCTCTTCCTTGCTTTTTCCCAGCATACTGCCACGTGAAAATGTAATTTGTATGAGATGGCACCTGGGACTCTTTTACTAATATAATTACAGAGGTATAAAGATGACACATAAGAAATAATAAAAAAAAAAAAGACATGGAACACCAGACCCTCTTTACAGGTGTAGTTTGTCCATAACTTTTTGTCATAATTACTAAAACCTTCACTGTATGCTGACAGTAGTGCATGAGACAGATGAAACATATTTCAATGTGATGTTTAGTTGTAAAATGAAAAAGTTTGTGACCCGTCAGACATGAAAACAGCCGAGCCAAAATGAAGCAGCGCCTACAGGCTGGAGCAAAATGACTCTTTTTACAGCTAAACAGTACACCAAAATATGTGTCTGAAAACATTTGACGAGAGAAACAGGCAGTGCAGTAACAGAGTCTTGATTCACATTTGATTAGCACTGTCTAATTTGATGCATTAGAGACTCCTTCGCTTTGATTGGTTGCTTTCCTTCAGCCACGGTGGATTCTAGCAAATGCCATTATAAGCACTACAAGGAGGCAGATGAACGTGATTTTTTTTCACAGATTATCTGTCTCATGTACTACTGTCAGCAAATAGTAACAGTTTCAACAAATATGAAAAACGTTATTTTTATAAAAGTTACCAGCTGTAGCTTTAAACAGCCCTCTGAGTTTCTTGCTTTTTCTTTGAGAGAGTTCTAAGAGGTATCAGATCCCTTAGTCCCTTTTACCTTATTTCCCTAAAGAATTACATACACAGTGCTGACAGAAGTAATCAGAGCATTTACTTAAGTGAAAGTAGCAATGACACTCTATTAAAAGAGGCGTTGGCAACAAAATATGCTCAAAGTATCAAAAATTGAGCATAGCGTTAGTTCAGGCAGGACACGGTGTCAAGCTCAGCTCACATCCCAGCTACATCAGTTGATCTCAAACAGCCAATCAACTGATGGAGCAGCTGATTGATGAAGGGAGTCAGCTGACAGATCACACGATTCCTTTCTGTACAACCAATTGGCAAATCTCATTCAGGACGCCCTATTTAAACTGCTCTGACCTGCCTACTGTTTCTGCTTCCTCTGCAAGCCGCTTTGCAACCCCATCTCCTCCTTTTCATGCTGTGTCTGACTTATCAATGTCATTTCTGTTTGTCATTGATGCTGACTCTGTTCTGTTCCCGGGGGTCTTTGCTGCTGCTCTCCCTGCCTTAGGCTTTCCATGTAGGCACATGGAAGGGCAGGGAGGTTTGCCTCTCTGCCTCAGGCTTTCCTCATTTGCATGTGGAAGGGCAGAGAGCTGTGCTCGCTCAGCCTTATGCTTTCCACGTAGGCACGTGGAAGAGTCTTTCTGTGTAGGCCTGAGGAAAGGCAGAGGGGCCCCAGAACAGAGCCATACCGCCAAATATAATACTGCAAACGGAAATAAAGTTTTCTTTGACAAAAGTGTTTCTGACAGTACTAAAAGTTCTCATTGTGCACAACAGCCTCTGTCTGTCTTATGCTATTATATCACTGTAACTGCTTCATATACTTTTAAACCAGTCATAAGTTTTGTTTGTAAAATGTGACAAGTAAGCTGTAACTACAGTATAGCTGTTAAATAAATGTAGTGGAGTAAAAAGTACAAAATGTCCTTCTGAAATGCAGCAGAGTAGAGGTATAAATGCAGTGTGCCTGCAGGTCAGTGTGGCTGGGGGTCATGTGAAAAGCCTACCACTGGGGCCTGTAATGACAGGGCTTCAGGGGGATGACCTCCCTGACACAGTCCTGACCTTTCTTTTTATCAAGGGGGACCTCACTCTGAAGCTCAGCTCCTCTCTTCAGCTGGTCTGAGAGCAGCGCACTCTGTCAACTTCTCAAAAACATGGATAAAATTGTCTTTGAAAAGTAGTAGCGTTGCCACTGCTGCTTCACTGATGCAATTGTGAATATATTACAGTAGAGCCACCTTAAAAAGGTACACTTAATCCTCATTTTGAGTATTTTAAAGGGATAGTTCACCCCAAAATAATAATACATGTTTCTCCTTTTACTTGCAGTATTATTGATCAGTCTAGACTGGTTAGGTGTGAGTTGCAGAGTGTTGGAGATATCAGCCATAGAGATGTCTGCCTTCTCTCCAATATAATGGAACTAGATGGCACTCGGCTAGTGGTGCTCAAAGCACCAAAAAAACTCATCACTTACAACTGCAAACTGTAGCACCACACAGAAGGAAGTGTGCATCTACTCATGGATGAGAGGCTTGTGCCTGTGACAGCACAAGATGTAAACATTAACGGCGTCCTCCTGGGCTGAGCTGTAATGTTAGCTTATGCAGTTGTGCAAGGTGAGCTAGCAGTAGATGTGTGTTTCCTCTGCGCAGTGATACAGTTGGCAGGTGTAGTTTGATTGAAACGGTTCCTACATGACTCACAACAAGGTCTATGGATTATTTTGAGTAACAAGGTCATGATTTCTGAAAAGAGACATTGCTGTTGAGTTTTTTAAATGTACTTCTTTTACACTTTGAGGACCACAAGACGAATGCCATCTAGTTCCATTATATTCAAGAGAAGGCAGAAATCTCTATGGCCATACCTCAAGCACTTGGCAACTCACACCAAAACAATCTAGACTGATAAATAGCACAACGGGTAAGAGGAAAAACTATGTATTTTGATTTTCTGAGGAACTGTCCCTTTAAGAATTAATTTAATGTTTTATAAATTCTTTGAAATGTGGTTGAGCATAAAGGAGAGGAGGCTTAGATTTGGTGTGACATGCACAGATTTTGAAGGTGAATCTAAAATTCAGTGGCCGGCTGTGAGCTTGAAATCAGGCTGTTAACTAAAGGCCTTTGTCCATCTCTCAGTGTTTTGATGTCACTGCTCTGCAACAATGCAGCATTGATAGATGTGAATGGATTGTGCCCTGGACAGCCACAACAATTAATGAAAGGGTTACTTCAGTGATTAATACACAGATTAAACTATGTAACATGTAATTAACAGCCACAATTGTTTTCTCTATCAAGACAAATCAATGAAGGTGTGGTTTTCATTGAGGTAAGCTTCAGTAGTTCTATATTTAGTGACAAAGATTCTTTTACCCTCTGGACCACTGAGATATGAAGCTTAACACAGTCCTGCTGTGCAGCCCACACCAGACAGCAGATGCAGATGCTGAAATCTGGGGCTTTAGAACAAACGTTAGCATAATAGCAACTTAGCGTGACTGCAAATGAAATCCTTTGTTGAGAAGTACAGTTTTGTCCAAAGAACCGTAAATCTCATTGAGGTTTAGGGCGTTGAAAAACAGCAAAGTGGAAAAGTAGCTTGCAGTATGTATAAAAGTGAAATGACAGCTCTGTTGTGGTGCAGAGAACAATATGTCCTAGTAGATGGAAGTTTAACACAACGCCAGAAGGCGTCTTTCCCGCCCTGCGGTCACGCTGGACGTTAACATGACCCTCACTTTCCAACAGAGCAGCCAAGCAGTTGGATGCCACATGTTTTTCACTGGAGTCACAGGAATAAAAGGCGTCCTGGACACATTCCTGGGCAGCAAACAGCATCCAGTCAACATGAACACTTTCAGGTTCTGCTCAGTGTCACTGAGATCAAACAGTAGTAAAATACTGCTGATGCTGTAATGTGAAAATACAAAAGCTTCACAGAATGATGGAATAGTGTTGCAGGATTGACCCTTTTCTGACTCTGTACCAATCTCCCAACCATTATAAAGCATATTTTTATTACAGTAAAACCACTATGTGTAAAATATCTAAATGAGCATATAGCACCTTTCCTATTTTTTTCTGATGGTACAAATAGTTCTGGTAAAAACTGGTGCTTTTAGCCCACTTAAGGGTACTGGTGTTCAGTGCTGTCCACAGAAATTTTCATATTGGTGGCCAGATGGGGCCCCTGAAAATCTTGGGGTGGCACACCAAAACCAAAAGCCATAACTGAATTTCAGGAATCCAGTTATGCTGTTGAAGTCCATAGGCCAGCTGAAAACTATGTTAGTATGAGAGTTAAGGAATCACATACTGATATACTTTGGTTTCTTATTTTACAGTCATTATTACTAGTTATCTGACGTTCATAGAATTTAACTGGTACAGTTAACATTTAGAGTTCCATAATAATCCTGTTTTAATATGTTTTGTGTCTATACATGTTTGGCAATTATTTTTTTATTCAAATAGGCTGGTTGTTCTTATATACAACTTTAATTTGTACATTGATTGTAGGGAGCAGAACATTTACTGGGAACAAGCCTTCTCAAGTTTAGGGGAGACTCATGGGCACCTATAGAACCCATTTTCATTCAGACATCTCTTTGAAAATTTTTGAAAACCAAGTGTTATTTAGCGCCCTTCCTGACAAGCTAGTATAACAATGGATGTGTTTGATTGTCTAGTTTCACAAGATACCACTATCTTTGCACTAACTTAAAAATTGCGCCACAGCCTGTTTAAGACAGTAATGTTAGCCTTCAGTTAGCCAGCAATTGTGTCAGGCTGGACTTTACTTACTTAGTCATTATATCCACATTACTGATGATTATTTGTCAAAAAGCTTGTTGTAGAAATATTTTGTAAACACACCAATAGTCAACCCTACAATATTGTTGCAATATCGATATTGAGATATTTGATCAAAAATATTGTGATATCCAGTTTTCTCCATATTGCCCAGCCCTAGTCATAGTCCACAGTTCTACATTACAAATAGTTTTCTATATAATTTATAACACTTACTCCTGAGATTACACTTCACCAACAGCACTCCAATAGAATTTATAAACTCCATGACATGCCCTTGCAGACCTCCAATGTCTAGCCTTGAAAAGGCCATTATAGATTATCTCCAAGGTCGTGGCCAGGTTTTCCTTTTTTCTAAACTTTTTGTAGATAACTCGAAAGAATCCTTCAACAAAAAAAGATTGGCCTGGTCTAGTGACTTGGATGTAGAAATCTCTAAAGATGATTGGAAGAGAGTCTGCTGAGACACACAAAGCCAGACTATTAACAACAGGTTTAAACTAGTATAATTTAAATGGAGTATGCATATGTACTTAACTCTTTCCCTGCTACATTGTTTTGATAATAATAATCCTGATTCATGTATGAAATGTGCCCTAGGAGAAGGCACATTAATGTGCATTTGGAGATGTCTAAAATTAAAAAAAAAAAAAAAAAGTGGAAAAAACGTTATACGAACCATATTTGATATTATCTCTATTGGATTCAGACTATAAGGTGCAAATAGAAATATAGTCCCTTAATGCTCACGTCAGGCTAAACACTGTATTGCAACTGCCTGGAAAAGCACTGAAACACCTGCAGTTGGACATTGGTTTAAAAGGCTTTCCAACTGTTTAACCATGGAAAAACTGACTTATGCCACTAAGAGGAAAATGCAGAGCTTTCTGAAAATGCAGGGACAATTTATTAAATATCGTGCAAGCCATCAAGATTACTTGGCAGAGAAGACCAATGAATAAATAAATAATTAAATAAAAATTAGAATATGAGTGTGATTGTTGCCAACAGCTTAACACACTGAAATATGACTTGACTAATGTTAATCACCACAAGATAATATTTCTACCTTGTCCTGTACTGAAAGGCAGTTCTGCTGACTGCAACAGAATGAGCCCTAAAGCCATTCATCTTAAACAATACAGCGGGAATTCAATTAAAGTCTGCACCAGGACTTCATTGTCTTTCGGGTTCTTTTCTTAACGGCAGAGGAAAACGTGGGATGTTGACATTTCAGGGATTTTCATTAGACCAGTGTTGTTGCAGAGGAAGGATATGTGTGTGAGAAAGACAATGTGTGTGTGGAGCTGTAATGGCAAAAGAACCTCAGACTCTTTGTTTATGATTCATGCTGTGCCTATAAAGAGCTGATTTATGGCTTAAATATTACAGCTGCACTTTTTTTAACACTTTATAGAAATAAGGAGGATGACGATGCAATGACTTTGATGTTTGGGAGCATGGGTCCCATATGGACACTTGTCTAGTGGCCCCTCTTACTATTCCTCAAGCACAAAGGCAAACATGACAGTGAGGTGAGTCACTGTTCAACTCCAGAAAGAAAGCAGCCATTTTATCCTCTGGACTAAAATAGTGGGAGCACAGCTTTGAGTGGAGGGGTTCAGGTGGAGGTAGAGACAGTGTGCTGTTGCAGTTACTCTGTTTTGCAGAAGCTGTCATGTCTCATGTTATCTGTCCTCTTCCAGATGACAGAGGGCCGTCAGTGCCAGGTTCACCTCCTCGATGGCAGGAAGCTGGAGCTGCTGGTTCAGGTACAGGACACTTTCTGCTCGCCTCCTCAGGCACAAATTATGCCACATACCTTGCAAGATTATGCTGATGTACTGAAATTGTGTTGGATTTAATAATGTGTGTTGTTAAGTACTATAAAGAAGTCTTAATCTTAATTTCCCATGGGTCCTATTTTGCTTTTATTTCTTGGCAAATTGATCTTATTTGTTTAATTTGCCAGTGTCACGTGTAGGGGAGAACGGGGTCAGTTGGTACAAAGGGACAGTATGAACAGTGCCTTTTTAGCAGTTTGGAAAGCAGCTATGCCTATACCATTCACCATTCACCATGCTCATACTCTGTTACACCTTCCTCACTCAACCTAAAAGTGGAGATTGTCTGACTATACTGTACCTCACATTTTAGTCACAATTTTGAAATCTAGCTACAGCGTGAAAGAAAATGTTTGGCTTTTTGGTTATTTTTCTTCTATCATACTGTTTTAGTTATGCCACATACAAATATATATGTATTGTTGGAAAGCTGATTTTATGTCCTGTCATTTGGTGCTAATATTAGCTGTCAGAATTTTTGTTGGTCCAAACTGTCTCTGCTCTCTTTGGTACTGCTGGGACAGTTACTCGGGGGCGGTATAGTATTGTCTTTATCTTGTTACAAATCAACAAAAAGTAGTTAAAAAAAAAAGACAAATACTAATTGAATAATTTTATTAATTTGGTTCAACTTATAGCCCATGTTCACTATGCTTTGAGTCATGTTTAGTCTGAGATTTACACTGCTAAATAAGAAATAAAAATAAAAAGTTTTCTAATGAATTTGCTTTAGGTTAAAGCCCATGGTCCCCGTTTTAATTTGTGTTTAGCCCATTATGAGAATAAACCTGCTAAACAGGATTAATGGGACATGTTTAAAAAAAAGCATAAACTTCATTTAGGCTTACATTTAAAGACCTAAGCATATTTTGAATGTGCAGAGTTCAACTATTTAACTGTTTTACACTGGAGTTGTTATTATTGACTTTTTATGTTTTGCAAAGGTGTCGGCAATCTTTACTATCAAAAGAGCCATTTTTGACCAAGAATAATAAAAATATATATATATGTGTGGAGCTTTAAAACGTATTTGAACCTTATAGTGAAGGTAAAATGGGCTATTGAATCCAAATTAGCCTACACTTTTGGTCTAAATGAGCATTCAGTAGAATGTTTTACCACAAGATGGTGCTATCTATGATTATTTTGTACTTAAACTTTGCAGAACTGACAGTAAAAGCAAACTAATCTGTCCATGCACTACTAAATTCTTTCTTATACATTTTTCGATTTGGCATCCATAGTTAGCCAGCTAGAAGGACTCAAGACCAGCCACTGCTACTGAGGTTTGGCAAAATTTTAAGGAAAAGGTGCCAGGCAGTAGATGTTTTACACACCTTTTCGCAGTTGGAGAATGAATTTTTACAGTTGGAGAATGAAAGAATTTCTTTGAACCTACAACATTTATATATATATATATATATATATATATATATACATGTGTGTGTGTGTCAAAGCTACAGGGAGACACCGGAGAGGGGCTAAAGAGCCATGTGTCTCCAGAGCTGCAGGCTGCCTACACCTGGTCATATAAACCTACTACTGCCACTGAAATGAAGACTTGGAAGACAGCCAGATTCCTTTAAAAATCTAAAAATTTTACAAATGTTTCTTAATCTCAAATAAATGTGTGAACAAGTGACACTTGATTTTTTTTTTTAGCCCAGAGCATGTTTTCCAACTGACCCTACCTATTGTCCTGAGGAGGCAGAATTTTGAATAATGCTCTTCTTGTTCATTTAACAAAGTTGTGCCTTTCACGTTTGGGTTGGGCTCTAAAAACACTTGGTAAATTGTTATCAGACACCTGTATCTGTTATTTCCGTCACTGTCTAAGTATTCTGCGAATAATGGAAGGTTATTTTGTGTCAATACAAAAGTGTCCCACCCAGCCCCGCTGTCCCCTACACTTGCGTTCCACCTTCTGCCAGTTTTTATTGAGTTTCACAGTGTTTAACACATGACTTTTGAATAAAATAATCTGAAGTGAGCCCCTGTGTTTTGATCTAAACTTTCCAGCCCAAGCTGTTGTCCCGTGAGCTGTTAGATCTGGTGGCCTCCCATTTTAACCTAAAGGAGAAAGAATACTTTGGGTTGTGTTTCATAGATGACACGTAAGTACATTTCCTGATATAATAGGCATTTAATGAAAAAAGTGCAGTGTCCTGGTGTATATTTGTGTTTTATTGTATTACATTCTCTTTTAATCAAAGGGATTGGTTGATTTAGAGCCAATCCTTGTTTACAGAAGCCTTAAGGGAGGATAAAAAAGAACAGAGACACATTACGATAGCAGTATTCCAACACTTGATTTGTTCTTGTATTCCTGATCAGTGGCCAGAATAACTGGCTCCAGCTGGATCGTAAAGTCCTTGATCATGACTTCTCCAAGTCTTCAGGGCCTTTGGAACTCAAGTTCCTAGTGAGGTGAGTGCTCTCGCTTGCCAAATGTGGAATAATGCTGTGCTTTATCAGAAACATCCGTCCACACTGGTGATTGAAAACCTCAGTGTTTTATATATTAGACTGACTGGTGAATGGTAGAAACCGATTATGAAGCACATTAGTGTATTGAGAGTTTCACAGCGTCCAAGGTTTGTCCTGACCAGCAGATGGCACTGATGGAACATAGTTGAAGATTTGCTGTGTGATTGTTGAACTACTCTGTACTGTACAAGATCAACTCTGTAAATAATGTTGAAGCACTGGCAAAATATGTTGACATTCTATTGCAAGCGCACCTCACTAACCCAAACAAAAACTCTTCACAGGTTTTATATTGAGAAGATCACCTTCTTGAAAGACAACACAACAGTGGAGCTGTTCTTCATGAATGCTAAATCTTTAGTGTTTAATGTAAGTGTTTTAAAGCATTTATTAGGCTATTTTAAAGCTTGTCACATGTATTTCTTTTCGTATCCTAGTAGGCCAATGAAATTGGCTTTCGTTTCAGATCACTGAAAACAATAGCTGATTGCCTTATGAGAAGACACATAATCCAACTATTGATCTGCTATCATTCTTAATTTACCATAGACTCAAGAGAAACAGATTTCATTCAGCTGGAGGGTTGATGGTTAGATGGTCAATATGTTGCACATCATTGTTCATGTGTCCTTATTACACATGACTTGGTGTCTCCATTGTTTGCCCATAATAGTCCATAACTTTGACCTCTTTTATCATTATACTGAATTTTGTGCATAAGATTTACATGTGATTCACAGCATGCTATTAATTGAGGAAATATATGTCTCTGTAATCTCACATTTACATTTTTGAAACTCTAAAGATTTCACACTGCTGCTGCGTGTTACTGAGCTCTCAAACATTGTTCAGAATGCTGCTTTCAAGTGCTGTTGGAAATTTAACAATATTACGCAAAGTCAATGATTCACTGTCATGTGTTATTGTTTATGCAATTGTTTAGCATTTCATTCAAACAAATCACACAACAGTCACAGCATGGTGAAAAGTTAGAGGTTCCGGCTGTTATTTAGATAAAATGGGATTTGGAAGTTTGAGCGCAATGAGTTTAAAACAGATTGTGTAACTTAGAGTGAATAAGTTAAGTTCACTCATTGACAAGAGTTGTAGTTGGACCAGTTATTCCAAGTGTTTCCTGTAAACAATTTGATAACATAGGTCAGATTGAAAGATTACCATTCATGTGTGTCTAGTGATACATATTGTCAAACATGATCAAACGATAATATTTATTTATTATAATCAGGAATGCATAGTTTAATGAAATATAATAATACACGGACTAGTAGTAGACGGATTTGGGAGTTTTACAACCGTACGAGGAGCATATGAATGCAGCATGTGATCAAACGTTGCAGTGCAGTTTTTTTCGCGGGGAGAGCAGACTGGTCTCCATGGGAGACGGAGACTGTTGAACCTGCTTTCGGACCGTACCACTTTACCGAGGGGGCTGTAGCTCCGACAAGACCTTCAACTAACCTTTCAATGCACCAGCGTATGTTTTATCGCTTATAGGAAACAGTCGTGCTAACTCAGGTGCCGAAAAACTGTAGTAAACACACTTCACGGATAGTTTCAAACACTGAGTTGTCTCTGCGGCAGTGGTTCAGTCGGTAACGGTGGGACCGAGGTACGGGACGGGAAGATTTTGTCTCAAGTCAAGTGTTTGGGACAGGCTGCACTTTGTGTGTGCATGTTTTTTGAAAAAAGACCCCGTTAATTTTGCCATTTTTTACAACAGGAGACCATCGAAGTGGAGAGTGAAAATGTTTTCAAGTTAGCTGCATTCGCATTGCAGGTAAGACAGAGTTTGTCGCAGGCTTTCTACACTGAAATTTTGTCACTCACCCTAAACGTGAATGAAGACGGTCGGGGGCAGCAACATTTGAAAACAGTTGTCTCTTGAGATTACTTTGGTCGGGAGGGCTATTGTTAAAGAGGCTGTCTCTTTTTTATTAATATTGGTCTCTAAAATGTGCATGTACTTCGATGCAGTGTTAATTTGAGCTATTACAGAAATTAAAATGTAGTCAAATCAAATATGTAGTTCTGTCGTGTAGCGTTATCTTCGCTGCAGATTGTGCAGGTAGCTAACATTAGCATAACCGTTAAGTTACTGGGCAACTTAGTCAGTCTTACATTTCCATATACTGCCTTTGCTAACTGCATTGTTTTCTTTTTAAAGGAGGCCAAAGGAGATTACACCAGGTAAGAAGTTATTAAAATTAAAACGTTAAAGCCCTTAATGAGATAAATGTAGAAAGGTGTACCCAAAAGGTTTGACTTGTCATTTAAAACGTATTGAAGGAGCAGTTCAGGGTAAATTAGCTGGGGAGGAAAGAGTAATGTCAACGAATGGTCAATTGTAAAGGTGCTATATTTTTGTCTTACGAAGGTTACTTGCACTGGCATTTTGATATTTTTGTTGCGTTGGTATACACAGACATTTATAAAGCTTTTCCTGAAGTCATGTCTGCAGTTGAATGCAAACCCTGCACAATTTATTTAGTGTTTGTTTCTGTGCTCTGACAAGGAAGCAGGGTCTGTTTGTCAAGTTAGTTGGGTCAGTGCTCAGCTTACAAATGATGGCTGTGTGTAGCAGTTAATGTTCAACTTGACTAGGTCAGATTTTAATTTACGCTGTACTTCCCTCAGTTAATAATTCCCTTGATTTGCTCTTGCAACATTGAAACGAACCCTTGCTGGCTTGCTGCCATCCACATGGTTCAAACTTTGCCTTTAAAATCAGAACACTTTTGTTCTTTCAGATTCATTGTGTTTACAGTTTTATCAAAGCTCTACAAAGGCAGTTCTTTTCTGACATGTTGTGATTGCATCACCTCCTAATAAATGTCACATAATCCTGACAAACACAGCCTATATGTCACTTGCACACATACATGGACATTGTGTGCGTGATTCTGTCTGATGCTGGTGGGAGACTTTGTACAGAACCTCGATAATCTGTTCACTAGTGGAGATAATGTTTTCATAGTGGGCTGTGCTCTCAGAGGCTTGACCTGCTGATAAGGTATGTTGTTTTTTTGCCAGCTGAAGGAGTGAAGGGCATTGGCTGTGATTAGTAAACACAGCTCTGTCTGAGCTGAGTGAGTGACTGAGCAGGTTGAAGCAGCACAACCTGTGTGCTGTCCCAGTGCTTTGCTTCTAAAGGCCTCTCAGTCCATTATGTGAACACAAAGATTTGTGCCCGTGCATGGTTTGAATGGCAATACATGCAATGCTGAAAATGCAGTTTGACCCCTTGTCAAACCATTGCCTTTGTTCTTTTGCAAAGAAAGAAAGAAAAACTTGGCTGCATCTGCCTGTGCTCATTAAGCGCCCCATTATTTACAGGCATGATTGACCTGATAAATGTTAATTATTATTCATTGCAGCTTTAGTACAGATTTATGTCTCAAGTGTTTTGAATCCAAACTGCTTCACCCTGAAGTGTAGTGTGCGGTATGAACTTTCAGCTCATGTGGGTGTGGGGATAGGCTGTACTTTGTCCTGACTCTGAAAGCACAATACAATACAACCTGCCAACAAATCTGGTAGAATCAGCGAGGACGGGAGTGTGTCCAAATTGAGCTGTCTTTTTTCTCTTTATTTGCACATTGCTAACTTCCCCCTGCTCATTCTGATTATGCTTTCTACACATTAGGTTGTAAAAATAACACAAAATAAAGCTGTTTTCCTCAAACGTCTTGTGCTTGAACATAGCACCAGCCCACATATCTAACACTATTATTGTACTGGTGCATCCCCTGCTGTCTTGTGGCTGTGTCCCTGCCTGCAATGTCCCTTATTTCTACTTCTTTGAGAGAACAGGTCCGGTAAATCCCTTCATAAAGAATATAATACAAATGTGTCTCCTCTACACTGTATCAGCAAAGGGCCCTGGAGCAGTGAGATTAGCTGTGAAGGAGTTAGGGAGACCTCCTCCTACAGCCAGCTGCCTTAAGAGGGATGAGCCAGACCCACTGTCCAATGGTAGACAACTTGGCGTCAGGAGGACTCACTGTAGTCATGTTATTGTAGTAGTGTGGGCCAGCCCCCTGCTGTGCATTGAATTAATGCACCATCAGGTTTCACAATGTACTTGTATCAGAATTCCCTTCGCTGTCTGTACTGCATTGCGTCTGGTTCTTACTGTACTTATTCACACCACCTGTAGGTATTATCCATTACTGAATGCAAGTTTCAGCTCCTCTCTGAAGGTTGATGAAAGGGATTGTAGAAAATGTAGGAAATCACTGAATTGATTGATGTCTTTAATTATGCTCAACAGTTGAAGCGTGCAGGGATTTTTTTCTTGTACAGTTCAACTTCAAAAGTGAGCTACAAACATTCATTGTCTATGTGACTATATTTTGGCTGCTTTAGTTTTAAATCTCTTAGATTAACACAATGTCAGTTGTGTTCAAATCTGACCCACATGGGCCAATAGTACACCCAGACATTTTTAGTCCTCAGTTCTATTTGCAGGTGTAGCCTGTAGTTAGTGGTTCATTCACAGCAACAGGCTCTCTCATTGTACTCCCTCTACAGTCACCACGTCTCAGCCCTGTGGAATAGCTGACACATGAGTATTATCTCTCCCCACGCTGGGTAGGCTGCACTGGGTTTGGCTGGGCTGGGCTGCACCGGGTGTAGGAATTGCCCCCACGCTGCAGGCTGCGGGGAGATAACAGACGTAGTAATGAATTCCAGATTGCTGACAGGGCAGCGTGGCTGTGGAGTAGATCACCCCGACAACGCCAGGCCCCAGCTCCCCATAAAATGTGTGCCATCAAACACGCTGCAAAGTGCCGTGGCAGCAAAAGTCAGTCAACCTAGGAGAGGTAGCTACAGGGAAGAGTGATTCAAGTGCCTCTGCCCTTGCAGCGGCTCACCCTTATTTTTGTTTAGTAAGCTGATTCCCATAACTGGATCATTATGGTTCTGTCTGACCATGTCAGCGGCTGTTAAATTCTATTAATCTTTAAAGAAGAAGACTTACATTGATGTTCAAGGTCAAATGGCTTGAAACCATGTACTACTTATTTTTATTATATTGAGGTTATCATTATGGCTGGTACAATAACCGTGGATGTTATAATGTATGGCCTGACCTACTCATTTGAGTTCTGTCTGAGAGGCCACGGCCTGTTTTGTAACAGCACTGAGGCTCGTACAGTACTTTTCAACACATGGTGAGGCTGCCAAGTGCTTGTGAATGGCTTTTGTTCAGGTCTCCAGTGCACTGGTCCGCCAAGCCAGAGCCCTTTTTGTCCAGCAGAAACTGTAGACCCAGTACTCCCTCCTACATGATGTTGGAGTGACTCATAGTTCACTATCATAGACCTTGGCAGTGACAAACACCACAGTTTGTCTGTACAGATAACATGGTCAGTTTCAGTGCTTATTACTGGAAACCTCTGTGTAACATTTTTGGCAGAAGTTTCTGGGTGAGACCAACTGTAACTGTTGGATCTGTCATGACGTGATCATTAGCTCATCTGTGAAGGGAAATCAATATAAAGTAGTTTACCCACAGTAGATAGAACAACTATGAAGTGCATTACTGTTGAGAACCTGCATGAAATGGCTTTGATATTTTTGAAAAGATTTCTTGCCAAGCCCCTTAAAAGGCTCCCTATGACTTAAAGGCCCTGCATGTGCTTTTATAAATTAAGTCTGGCAAGACATGAGGGAAGCTCAAGTTTAGTCTTGGCAAGCAGAACTTCTCTTTATAGATAAGAAAGATGAAAACAATATCCTGACACTGCACCTTTTCTAAAGGTTTGCAAACATGAATTATTGCTGTCATGCCTTAAGATAGAAATTCAAACCACACTGTGAAAGAACAAAATATGTGGAGAAATGTTCTCGACACATTTTTAGACTTCGAGCTGAGATTCTTGAGTAAACATCTACCTTTATGATCCTTATGGTCCACATGCTGCTCTGGAGCACTCAGTTCAAGTCATAAAAGGATACTATAGATGTCTTAATGTAGAGATTCTCATATATAGGGTGGGAATGCAGTGATTGTGAAACTCTGGGTTGATACCAATGTTTAAAATAACAATTAGTTGTTATGGTGCTTTTAATTTGCACTGGGAAGTTGGAAATTCAGAGTTCTAACTCAAAAAACATTTCAACTCCAATGCCCCCTTAAGTCGGATTCCTGACTTTGAAGGTTGGAGGAACTTCACCAACCCCATGCTCAAAATTCAAGATGGCTCCACACATCAATAGTAGTCACAGTTGTAGAAATATACTGTTTATTAGCACTTTGTCATAGTTGTGTCTCAATAAAACATTCATACACACAGTCCTGTCCAGCTTTTATCTGTGAACTTCATACTGTGGTAATTGTATGCACGAAATACAGTGTGATGTGTTGTTATCAACTGGTATTGCTAACGATAGTCAACCTGACTAGAACTGGTATTGCTGAAAGACACCTTAGTTTTCCAGCCTGTCGTACTGGAATGTAATCAACTTGGGTGGGACACTATTCTCAGCTCTGCCCTCGCAACTTCTGAGGTAAATGAGAGCGCGGCATAAGTTGTAGCCTACCAGCTGCTAACAGCTAACGTTAACTAGCTCCCCCTCTGCCTATTTCAATGCGGATTTGTTGTTCACAGTGTAGTATTATCATGGCAAAACTGGGGTGCGCTACCTGAGCCATCCATAGCAAGTTGGTAGGTGCATGGCAGTCAACAAGGCGAGTATTGGCTGAAACCTATGTTTCTCCAATAAAATTTTGCATCCCTAGTATAGAGGACTAAGTAACTGGACCATGATAACTTGTCTGTCATTTATCAGCAGTGTAAATTTAGTGCTTTATTGTGTCTCTTCCTGCTGTAAAGCAAAGATGAGTAACTAGAAAGACTTTTGTTATTATGAGTGACTATTTTTGCTGTTCCTAAAATTTGTAAATTCCCTTTTTTTCAGTGCTGAGACTGCCAGATCAGACCTGAAGCAGCTCCCAGTTCTGCCCACCAGAGTATTAAGGGAGCACCCGTCTCTCAATTACTGGTAAGTTAGAGGGGGCAGTGTTTGGGGATCACACACCTATAGACAGTTGTGGTTTAACCAATACCACAGCCCTTCCTCTACAAAATACACTTACAGGTCACTTGTTAAATCACCTCAGTGGTCCGTACCACTGGATTGTACAGAACTGTAATTTCCCCAGAAGAGCAGTTTTGGGTGGTACCGTGTCAGACCTGCCTGGTTCTTGGCAGATTGTTTTGCCTCTGATGAGGTGACTAATTAATGCCTGGGTTGTGTTAATTACGTTTGCCCATTAGCCCTGTGAGAGCGCAGGGAAGTGGTGACAGCCACTGGCTATCTAAAGGATTGCTGTCTGTCTCTTCAATCCATGCTGCTGTTTTTGCTCCTCTGCTTGCCCCTCCTCTTCTGGATAAACAGTCATCTGAGGCTGCTGCAGCCTGTAAAGCAGCTACATACAGTTTAATATCCAAATTAAAATTATAGTCTTACAGTGCATGGGTGAGCACATGAACACGTCTGTCTCTCTCTGTCTGTTAAGCCGCAGTGAGTTTGTGGTCCCACTATGCTATTAAAAGAGATGATTACAGTGGGAAGTAAATGGGATGCATTTGCAGGAGAGGTAGATGAGAGCCATCAGCAGGCCAGTAGGCCAGACTGCATTTTCTGCATGAGCAGACAGAATGTGTGTCAAAGAAAGAACCCTCTCACACAATCCCTCTGAGGCGGAATGTGCAACACTTGATGGATTATTCATTAAATGTTTTATCTATCCATTTGCAGTGAGGACAAAGTGATTGAACACTACAAGAAACTGAAAGGACTGACCAGAGGACAAGCCATTGTGCAGTAAGTTAAAAACAACTATAATATTTTTATGATTAAAATTATTTGAGTTTGGCAAGTTAACTTTTGTGCTCATTATGCACTGCTCCTTCTGATGCCTCAGTTCTCCAGCACCTACACCAAGCCTTCCTCTTTGACCTCATGTGTCTGCACTGTGGTGGTGGCTGTTGTTGTTAGGGGTGGCTGTCACTGTGCCAAAATCTGTCATTAATTAGAGGAGGTGCTCCTAGAGTAGGCTGCTGGCCAGCCTTGAGAGGATGTAAGTCCTCCACTGTGTTTTTCCTGGGACTGTAACTCAGAGCAACTCTGGGTCATTTACGCTCAGATGATTTGTGCCCTTGAACTGATCAATGGACTCTCCCTTTCTCTGTCACGGCCCTGAAACAAATCGATCAGCTTGTCACCACGAATGACTGTGGCTTCTCAATGACTGTAGCTTAAATCCCACTCTGTCTGTTGAACAACAGCCACCGGTTGACAGTGATGAAGTGTAAATGGAAGAATTCCTGTTAACCTATTCCTCTTTCTCTGAAGGTATCTGGCCCTGGTGGAGTCTCTGCCGACATACGGAGTCCATTATTACCAAGTGAAGGTAACAGTGGTGACCTGAGTCATAAAGTAGCTTAACCTTTGAGCAAAGCTTCTGTCAACATGCTGTCTTCATTTCTTTTTTCATCTAATCTAACACATCAATCTAACCTAAATTCACTTAACTGTTCAACATTTTTGCTTGATGCTTGCATCATGAGGCCTTGTCCTTTTAAAAACTCTGTGCTGCAGCTAAACCAGCAACACATGTATGTTACTGTAGGGACACACAGGAGTAAAGTCCACCTGCTAAAGTGGGATAAGAGAATCCGAACTGCCTTAGTACAGAATTGCACTGTATGTGATTCAAAATGATTGAGTCAAAATCCAGTAAACCCCTGTAGCACGTTTCATCTAGCATGTTTAAATGATTTCCTCCAACTTTCCCTGCTTTTACTTTCACCCTCTAACTTTCCTCAACCAAATCTTATTAAATCAAGGTGTCTGAGGAGATCAAACAGTGGCATTAAAACGACTCAGTCAGGCTTGCAGAGATTTTAAGGCCTTCAGTGTATTTGATGTCTTCTTGTGTTGCTATTGCTGTGAGCCAAATGGGGTAATTGCTTTGGTAACAGGCCTTTTTTTCCAAACTCCCACCAATAAAGCTACCTCTAATGAGTGGCGGTGCCGTGTGTATGTGTGTGTGCTTTCATGCAGGACAAGCAAGGAATACCGTGGTGGCTTGGAGTCAGCTACAAAGGCATCGGCCAGTACGATTTGCAAGATAAGCTGAAGCCGAGAAAGGTAGGTTGACCTCTTTTACAGCTGCTCAATATACCTTCTCTGTGTGAGATTTGATTTGTTAGTTTTTTCAAAGCAAAGTTCCACCACTTGAAATGCATTTTTTGTTAGTTGTTTACTTTTGTGTTGAGTCTTTCTTAACCATGTCAGCAATCTAAGGATACAGTATTGCATATGTCATACAAATTGTAAAGCCTTTTGGGACTAACTCCAGGTTTGGCCTTTGAAAATAAACTCAACTTGCTTTTCTTACAGTAACATTAAATACTCAAACAAGTAAATATAATTATAAGTAAATATAGTAATAATATTTTAAAGTTATTTGCTTTTAACTTCTTGTGAAAGTGTGTATTATTAAGTACTTTTGTATAAATACTTAAACTGCTGGTGGAAAACACAGCTTTCACCACCATGCCTCTTGTTAGATGGTTAATGATCCATCCACACTGTAAACAGGCGTAATTAAGACCCTGGTTCCCATGTCAGTCAGGAGAAAGAGGAAGACAGATGGGGAAAATATTTGGGAGTATCAGCATGTGCTGTGTGAAGTCAAGGCTGTTAGTGTAAAAGAGCAAATACAGTACACTACAAGCAACAGTGGAATGAATGAATGAAAGTCGTTGTATTATAAAACAGCTCAGCTTGCAATGTTTAAATGCCTCCACGCTCAGCATACAATAGCGCTGGAAAAAGTGCAATTATGTACCATAGGTGTAAAAAGTTACCTTTTTAAACAATTGGCATTTACTTTACTTTGACCTTAATTCAGAATCAATAAAAAAATCAGACACAACTAGGCCTGACACAATAATAATGTTATTGACTTATTGTACAATATATGGACATGACCTGTGTCATTTTGCTGACATCTATATTGCCTTTTGTGTTTACATGCATGTTTGTTTACATAAGGATGTTACTAAAATGTTAGCCGATGTGAATTGGGTGCAACCGTTCTCCCTATTTTCCCCTCTCTACTCCCGCCTACTTGCGTGAGTCTGAAGAAAAATGAAACAACACTTCAAAGACAACACAGCCTAGCCTGCAGCCGCACTTTTGGAGTAGAAGAGGCACAGCCCTGATAGACATTAGCTTGCGAACCCCTGGCAATGAGCCGAAAAGTCCCATCGTTTGTAGTTTTACCCTCCAACAACTTCATCCTCCACTCTTTTAATCCACCAGCAAACTGCCCGGCTCTCAGGCTGTCCATCCCCGGTGCTTCACTAAGCTTCTGTGTCAGTCACAAGAGGCATCACTTGGTTTTACTTTTGTTGGCCAAATTTTGTATTAAGTCTCAAACTGAGTATTTTTGTGCTACTTCTATAAAGGTATGATAATTTTATAAATACCTAACAGGTATATATTAACAATAACTAATTATTATTATTATTATTTTTTTTTTATATGTTAAATATTTTTTTCATATTCCAATTTCAATATCTGAATATTTTTAACAGTTAAAAGTTCACTGCTCTTTGAAAAGGTGTATTTGCATTATAATGCTATTACATTATCATTTTATCAGTGGAATAAAATGGTCTCAAAATGAAAACAATATTGTTAACAATCGCAGTTATTTCTGGGACAGTATATGTCCAACAAAAATAGTTATCATGAAAGGCCTAGACACAACTTTTCTAAGTTTCTGGTGGATATTGAGCTACTCCTGTAGTCTGCAGAGGGCCCGTCATGTGCCTGTTGTGGTGCACCTGTGAATTAAGTACTTTCTGTACAAAAAAGTAAGACTCCTGTACCACAATGTTTGTACTTGCATCTGTGATTACCTTCCCCTTTGTTTGAGAGGTGTTATGTGATAATGTCCCAAGCAAGCATTTCTCCCCAGCCTCTTTCATTAGACTCGTCATAGCTGTTGTTAGATGGCAGGAACCTGTTGACATAGCAGGGTGTGCTGTTACACTGAGGCATTAATGTGCACAGCCACAGTTCGTCTCTCCCCGACCCTCCAAGAGGATGGTGTAATTATGGCTCTCTGTGGGAAGCAGCAGGCCTCTGGGACTGGGGTTGGCACTCTGCCAGGGGGGTTGGTGGGTGTGTGGAGTTGGGGGACAGCAGTGAGGGTGTTGGGGTGCAGAGAGGGTTCAAAGCTAGTCTGCCTTCTCCAAATCAGTCACATGAAAACCTCACAAGAGCGTGCTGCTGTGGGGAAAAAATGTTGCCTTTTTAAATGACCTTTTTGTTGCTTTATCTGATAATTGGAAGTGTATGGCTGCTTTCCTTTTGCCTTGGAGGGAGTCCTCTATATGTAGTGAATATAGATAGTGCTTCCTGCCTCAGCTCACAGCCCCTGTATTCAACCCAGCCCATCCCTCGTTGCCCTCTGCCCAGCCCCTCTCAGCAGGCTGCATTCATTATGGTAATCTATGTGTGTGAGTCTTGGAGGGAACACAATTGATCAAACAATACAAACCAACTATCTGTTTAGGGGGGTGGGGGCTGGATTTAGAGGTAATAGGAGGTCAGCAGTTCTGTAGTTTTTTTATAAATATGTTTTTATTTTTAAGTTTTGTAAAAATCATTGAAAGATGCTGCAGAAGCTTAACCTCACATTATCTTCTCTGCATGCATGCCAGTTTCATCACTCCATACTGAATAGCCTGGACCACAAAAGCCCACTCTTCCTGCTGTGTTTGAGAGAAGTGGCACATTTAGTAATGTGAATACCCTGTCATTTCCATTACGGGTTGAAGCAGTGTATGTAAGTATGCACTGTCGATATAGATAAAGGGCATAGGCTAGTTATTCCAAAGATCTGGAGGGGACAAAGAATAAATAAAAGATGCTAAAAGGAGAAACAACATTTTATTTAGGAAGAGGATACGTTCATGGAACTATTCAATTTATGGAAAATACATGGAGTACCAAAACAGTGCTGCATAGACAAGAAAAATGTGTCTTCAGGACTGAGGCAGATGGCAAGTTAAGATTTAATTCTTCCTGAATTAAACCAGCAGATTCCTCTGTCTCTCTTGCTCTCTGTGTGTTGCTCAGGCTCTCTCCCAGTGAGTAATGGGACACTCTTTAAGACCACATGCTGGACTACATGTTTGATGAGCCAGCAGAACTAAAATAAATCTCCAGTTTATTATGGGTGACAGAGTCAGTGAGTAATAATGACATGATATGAGAGAGCTCAAAGAACTGCTCAGTGTCTTAACTAAAAAGAAAGTTAAAAGGACGTTTTAATAAAAACTGAAGAGATCCTCTCCCCGTGTCATTTTTATGTTGATTAAACTCACCCCATCACAAATCTAAACAGAATAAAGATCCTGTCTATGTTTTCTCCTTGTCACGTTTTTTTTTACAACTTAAAGTAGTGCGTCATGTTGTGGAAAGGTACAGTGTTGCAGCCAGCCAGAGCCAGTTGACGTGTTATGCAAAGGGTGGGGCAGATCTTTTTCTGTACGGGCGTGTGAGTCAGAGCCTTTAACACATTTTTCATCCATGTATGATTTTGTGGACTCGTGGCCCTGGGGGTCCTTGGGTTGTGGGTGTGAGCTGGATCTGAACAGCCTGATCCCATCTGAAACCACAGGCATTTCTGGCTCACTTCCACCTGCCTGTAATGAAATGTTTGGCAAAAACAAGGGAGATGTAAATACTAAAGATAGAAGATAGAGAAATTCTGTGTAGTCACTCAAATCATGAGTGTACTGTTAAGCTGGTGTTTCCTGGTTTAGGAAAATGGTTACTTCTCTATTTAGCAGTTGTATTGCTGAGTCCCTGTTTCTGCAGAATAATTTCTCAGGTAGACAACCCCACTGGATCAATTTCTAGGAAAATTATGTAGAAAAAATCCATCTGTATACACTACAGTAACATTTGAAGTTGTTTTTTGTAATGTGACCCAAGCTAGGTCAAGTTTAAAAATAATAAATATGGATCCCAAAGCTAGTTTTGACACTGAAGAGATTGTAAATCACATTCATACACAGATAATGGACCACAACCTTATTATTGTGAGTCTGTCAGGCATCCAAGAGACCAGGAAGTAAGAAATTCAACCTGCATGTTGCTCTTTAAGAGGACTGCTTGCGGTCTTGTGATTGTAGAGATTGAGGTGTGTCAACATCCTTGAAATATTTTGGCAGCGGTCTTAGCAGCAGTCACAGGAGAGTCCTCTTATTAGTTTCATCGATGTGCTGTCACACAGGTGTGGAGTTTCTATTATAGGAGGAATGAGCCAGTGAAAATGAATACCTATTGTCTCAACCTTCGTTATCTGTTGTTACAATGTAAATGATGCTAGTGATAGTGACCACAAGGTGAGAATTGGGGTCCTCTTTACATTAGGATGAGCATTTAGAAAGTGTCCTGCTGGGTGGTTCCCATTGTTCTTTAAGTGCTATGCTTTTCATTTCACTGGTAGACTGACTATAATGCCCCGACTATAAAGACAATGTTGGCATACTTTGACAAGAAAAACACTTTGGCATTCAGTGTTGCCATGGATAATAAAGGGCTCTCACAGTAATGGAAAACCTGGAAAAGTCATGAAATTTTTACCATCATATTTTCCAGGACTGGGAAAGGCATGGAATTTTGTTGTGTGTAATGAAATTCTCACAGTAGTCTTGTGAGGATCACCTTCCACATAATGTAACATAAAGGCAAATATATTTTCTGTAGCTGTTGACGTAACTTAGCTCTAGTATGTCAGTGTGTGACGTTCATTTACAATCACATACGTGTCTCTCCATTTTCTCCTTACAATCCATCTTTCCCTCCATTTATGCCAGCTAGTTGAAATGATGAAAACATCAGGCAAGTGGGCGGGAAAAATGGTAATTTTGGGTCCATCCTTGAAAAGTCATGGAAAAGTTTGAAATTTTGTGCATGAAATTGTGTGGGAGCCCTAAATAGCAGTATAGCTTTAGAGTAAAACATCGACATTTAAAGTTTAATTTAAGTTTCCTGTCAAAGTGTATGAAAAGACGGATTAACCATGTAGCTTTACGTGTCGTGCTTGTTAGCTAGTGTTGGTAAAAACAGAGGGCATAGTGTTTCTTTTTGCCAGTTAAAGTGGCCTGACAGTGCTCTCTGGACACATTAAAGCGAAAGGAGCCCCTTGCTATTAATGATTAGACCATAGTAGCAGATTCCTAACATGTTTGCCCTGGTGGGGGGAGATGGTTTTAGTGGATTCAGTCACACAGCAGTGCTTTCTGTGGTATTTACAATATGAAAAGCAGAGGAACTTCCTAGATGGAAATGTAGTATTCAAAGTCTGTGCAGGAGCGATCACTTATCTGTGACTGCCAGGAAGCGGAGCAGAGATTAAAAGTCTTCAAACCAGGAAAAACCTAGCCTAGCAAATACTTGTGAACAACCTGCTCATCTGGTCTGACTAAAAAGGAAGTGAGCTGTGTAGGAGAGAGAGAGAGAGAGAGAGGGAGCAGTGCAGAGCAGAGCCTTGAAGGCAGCCTGAGGTATCTATGATGTATCTGTGATGTCAGAGGAGGGGGGGTGGTTAAAGGGGCGTGTACAGCTCAGCTGAAACTCTTGCAACACCTATCTGGCTGCCTGAGAACAGACAAGAGAGAGTATTGTTCGAGGAAGCACAAGCCCTGTGGGAAACTCAAAGTCAAAGGATTCAGTACAAACCCAGGAGAATTCAGCAGGGATTTGATAAGCGCAAAAAATACCCTTCACGGTAAGCCTTTTCATTGTGTCCAACTATTACCTGTCCCGCTGCTTTAAATGGCCAGTGGGTTTTAATGTTTTCTCCTTGTGCTCCTCTGAATGTTCTCTTTAGTGAGGTATTGTACCTGCTTTATAGGATCTGGATACAACCACTCTGTCACTGAGTGAAGCACACTGTTGTAAAGGAAAATATGGAATGTGTTATAGTTGGTTTGTTGGGTATAATATACGCTCAGCAAATATGTTTGTCCCAGCAGAAGGGGTGATGTGTCAGCTTATTGTGATTTCTCCCCACAGTTTCTCTCAGGGTATGAGATGTGTAATATGTATTTGTAGTTCAGTTATTGAGGTTGTTACCTTATAGTAGGGTATCAGGTAAAACAGCAGTTGTAAATTCTCTCCTACATTAATCTCAGCCCCACTGGTGTGCAGAGTATTTTTTTTTTCTAGCAAAACGAGAGCAGGGAAGAGTTGTTCACAGGCAAGTGACTTTAAATCTGTTTAGTGAGCCCAGTATCAGTGGAGCAGATGTTTCATTCTGACACAGAGAAGTCCTTCCTCTGAAATGAGAAACTGGCCTGCCGCCTGGCACGATTCTGCTCCCTGCAGTTGCAGCAGCATTATAATTGCTCCTGTGTTAGCCCGAACGTACACCTGACTGGCTGGCCCGCTGAGCCCCATTCACAGCTTCAGCTGTTTTGTTGTTTCTGCTAATGTTGCAAGTTAACCAGAACAAAATGGTGCTAAAAGGCCTGCTGCTGTGGCTGACACAAAGCGGGCTGGGAAGCTTCTACCTTTTCTGAGTAAACCGATGCGACTGTGTGTTTTACAGCCTTTGCGCATCGAGTGACGTTTCTGTTTATGTAGTGCAAATCCACATTTTATTCAATAGTCCTGTGTTAGCTTGTGTACTCAGTGATGTGTAATGTCTCTCCCCTCTCCCCTCCCCCCCTTTCTGCCAAACTGTCTCTTTCTCTCTGCAGTTGTATCAGTGGAAGCAGTTGGAAAATTTGTATTTTCGCGAGAAGAAATTTGCTGTGGAAGTGAACGACCCACAAAGGTCAGAGAAACCGGCAAACAGCTTATTCTATCTTAACTGATCTTAATGGGTCCATTCACTGTTTTTTGAAGTGTTCCTATTTTAGTTGCTGCTTGCTTCAGATGTCCTTATCTTACACCTTGCACACTGTGAAGGGCATCTGCAGCCAGTGGCCCATTGAGGGCACCATGTTAATAGCTGTAGCTTGTCTGTGAAATGAGTGTTTTCCTGCTGTTTAATGGCCACTTTATTATTCCAAGGTTGTTATAAGACCTACGCCTCTCACACAGGCTTTAATGTGGCGCTTTCAGCCTCCAAAGCTGTTATTAAATCCCACTGTCTGTTTCAAAATGAGTTTGATGTTGCTGCTCGTCTGCTCTTCAATATATTATTACACAAACACCCACAAATTTAATTGGACAAACATTTTTAAGAACTCTTTTCTAATCTTTGCTTAACACTTCTTTTTTTTATCTTAATTAAAGCCTTGTTTATTTACAGTTGGCTGCTCAGTGTTTTTATTGCTGCTGAACAGATTTGCTTCTTGGATCAGCACAAGTACTGAGTGTTTGACTTGTTCTCTTCTACAGAAGAACAGTGACCAAGCGAACTTTTGGACAGGCTGGTCTGGTTATCCACACATGGTATGCCAGCCACTCTCTGATTAAAACCATCTGGGTGATGGCCATCAGTCAGCACCAGTTCTACCTGGACAGGAAACAAAGCAAAGTGAGTGTCTGTTTTCTCTTCACTTCACTTTACCTCGGTCACATTTCCTGCCAACTCAAATGTAGAAACAGTCGAGTAATCTAACGCTTGACCGGTGTAGAAAGCTTGCCTCATGTCGAGTGACCCCTACAGGTGACCCACCTGCAGGTCAGGGTCAGGTGTGTGTGTATGTGTGTTTGTGATAGGGAGGTCACATGAGGGAAAAGCATTGCTGCTGGAGGAGCAAATGATTGGCTGATATATACAATGTGTTTGTAACAATCAGTTTGTTTGGTAATGACCCTACTGTTAACCTAATTTTGGGTTATGATATGTATTATCATTTGATCATTTTCCCCAAAATTAGACTTGTGGCAGAGTAAAACATACTAAGCCTGTCTTTCTTTCTGAAAGGGTTATTGTGTAAGTGTCACAGCATGGTGTAGTGGTGAGTGTTCATCATGTGATGCACTGCCTGATCCGTATCCCATGCCTGTGTTAAAGCTTAATAAAGGGATATGACAGACTACCAGGTTTAATTTAAATAGGTCCTGTGCTGATCAGCCTGATGTTGGTAAATCGTTACATCCTTGGTTTATAAGGATTAGGATTGTTTTTCCTCTACTGAACCTGAAGAAACAGGCGGTTAGGTAGCTTAAAGGAATACTTAACCCTGCAAGGGATCATTAGTATGTCAATTGCTCACCTCGTGTTGTGATGACTGTTTGGAGAAAACTTTGTTTTTCCTTGCATGCCTCCATAGTTAACAGTGAATCCAACAATTCTTGTTGGATTTAAGTCACTGTGGACTGCTTTAACACCAGCATCACTACATCAAAACATCCATTTACAGACTATCAATCAACTGGTGCAGTAAAATCTAAGTGTCATTTATCCATTCATATGCTCAGTACTTCCCAAACACATGCATTTTCACCAGAACCTTACGATTTAAAACGCTTCAACATGAACAGTGTGACATACAGCAAGTAGTACAAGTGAGCTATTATTGCAGAAGTGTTTTAAATATTACAGTTTTAGCAAAAATATGTTTGGGAAGTACTGAGCATACGACTGCATAACTGCACAATTGGATTATTCTGCATGAGTTGTGTGAGCATTTGTAAAGGGTTGCTTTGATACAGTTTTGCTGTTGTTAAACATGTTCTCCAATAACTTCAGTTCATCAAGAATTTTCTCAGTTTTTGTATTCTTTGCTCACTGTTGAGGGATGCGAGAAAAAAAAATGTTTTTCTTCCTGGATTTAATGTACCACAGTAACTGTAATTGACATACACTTGATCATTTATGGGGGTTAGGTATTCCTTTAAATTGAAAATGCACAACAGCTTGTAATTGCTGTGAGTAAAAGATTTTTTTCTGCTGATATAGTAGGCAGAATGATAGAGTGCTATCTTTATTATTATGCCTATTTTTGCCTTTTCTGTGGCTTAAGAGGAAAAGTATTTAACTCAAAGTAAACTACAATTTGCCCTAAATGATGTAAAGTGTTTTGTTTGGAAAGGATACATATTGTTACTTCCACGCCATTGACATTAAATAGGAGAAGACAGTGGGTTCTTAACCTAGATCCTTGTGCGAGTGTTAAAAGTTGTCCAAATGCCTCGAAGATATACTTGTGGTCCATGTGTTTGTGTTTATGATGCATATTTGCTGAACACTGAGGCTATTATACAGAATGAGTGCTATGTGATGTGCAGTTTGTGGGGTAGATGGATGAGTGTGTGTGTGTGTGTGGCTGCAGTCAAATGAGGTTATTCAGCCACTGTCTCCCTCAAAGGCAGATGGTGTGTCAGTGCTCATCCAGGAATAGAGCCCACACTGATTGATGAGAGAGCAGTGCGCTCTGAGTACCAAGCATGCAAATGGAGCCGCCACTATCACAGTGCGCTATCATTAAAATGAAGTACACACAATCCCTCCCTCACTACTCTTTTTCCTCCTCCTCGTCCCTGTTTCCTTATCCTGACTGTCTCATCTCTCCTCTACAGTCAAAGATGACCACAACCAGGAGTACAGGAGACATCGCCATGGACCTCACAGAGATCTGCGCCCCGCGGTTCACCAAACTCTCCAGCATTGAGAGCAGAGACCAGCTTATCATGGCCAGCAACGGGAGCCTCATCTCAGCCGGTAAGCAGGGAGTTAATCAGCTAATGGCTTCTGTTCCACATTAGAACGATGAGTGATGATTTATTGCTATAATTTGTAGTTAATCGGACGTGTGCTTATTCCAGGTTCTGCTGACTCTGAAGTCAGCGAGGAACAGAAGAAAGAGAAGGTTGCCGAGTTAAAAAAGAAAGAAAAGGACCTTCAAGACACACTGACACGGAAACTTGAGGAACTGAAGAAAATCTGCATGAGAGAAGCTGTGAGTGTCTCCCTCATTCTGTTATTTTTCAGTGATAGTTAAAACGTCCACATACTAAGCTGACTGTTGGCTGGTGTTCTCTTTTGCAGGAGCTTACGGGCAGATTGCCTAAAGAGTATCCCTTAGCTACAGGTGAGAAGGCTCCTCAAGTACGCCGCCGCGTTGGGACGGCCTTCAAGCTGGATGACCTGTTCCCCTATGATGAGGTTAGTATAGCTGTTGTTGTGTTGTAATATGTTTCTGGTAATGTAACTTAGCATGTCACACTTTGTTGAAACACAGTTCTTAGACCACTGTCTTTGCTTACCTAGAGATCATTTAAATTATTTGACTTTTAAGAGTTCAACATGTTTTTTAAGTCTTTCATTACATAATGCTTTAAGTGAAACATTTGTTGTGTGTTATAGCTGGTTTCCTTCTGCAAATAAATTGGGAAAATGAATATGAATTACAATATAAATATAAAAATGTCAGCGCACTGAAAATAAATGCTTTCACATATATTGTGCCTTGGAGATATTTCAAGTCGGTTTCTTTGTTCAGAGCACTGCCGCTGATAGGATCTATCTTTATTTTTGGGAAATTCCCCGTTAACTGTGTGCATGTTGTGTGTTTCCCTGCAGGACCCACATCTGAGGAATCTGGAGAGCAGGTTCGCTTTGCAGCAAAAGATCGTGGAAGCAGCCATAAAGTTATCTAACGAGGGCGACCTCTGCAAGACTGTGAAGAAAAAGAGGAGAAACAACTGTCTGGATGCGATGAGGAAGCTGGAGGAGATCGAGAGGGAGATCAACGCCTACAGGATCAAGAAAGGAAAGAAACCCACCCAGAGAGCCTCACTGATCTTAGCAGGTAAATGTCAATCAGCAATTGCAGTAAAAACTCTACAAGCTTTGCTTGCAAGTCAAAGCTGATTTTTAACAACTGAGAACTTTTTGACAAGTGGTAATTGATTGAAAAGTCTGTCACTTTCTCTGAAAAGTGGACTATCAGAGTCGTCTCTGAGGACCGTTTTCTCTCTTCTGTCACCAGATGATGTCAACCCTTCAGATCTCAGCTCTCTGTCTGACAGCCTCACTCTGGATGATGGTAAGTGCCCAGGCATAGCTGTGCTCAGTGTGCATGTGTTTACTCCCTCCTCCCCTATTTACTGCATTTTAGATCAGTTTTAACCAAGCAATGACTTTGATCTCCCAGATGATGAACTCACTTCTCAGAGGCAGCGCTCCAGATCGGTCCAGTATTCCCCAAGACCACACCACGCAGAAACTTTGGACATCCACTACAACAATGACAGACGGGCCTCTGCCAATGACCAGCATGCAGACAGCAGGTATACAGCTACCTTCATTAATATTTGAATTTCCAGTGTGTCTGACAGTTGTTTTTGTAGATGCCCTGAAACACAGAGCTAGTACAGACCTGCAGAGTAGATCCAGAACTACATTCCTGCCAGTCACCTCCTCCCTTCTTCTCCTGCCTCTCCAACAATCTCGCCCTTATCAGCCCAATGCACCGGCTTTAAAAATAGATGGAAAAGAACATGTAGCTGCCTGTGAAGGAGCAGACAACAATTCAAAGCTGAGAGGAAAAGGGAAACAGGAAAGTAGCCCTGGAAACTTAGTTTTAATGGCAGCTACTACTGTTTACAAAATTATATGGGTGATGTGTTGCCCTCAACTTCAGAGACTTAATCTCATTTTAAAAGTCATAATGCTTGCTGTTGCATGAAAAGAAAGATCAATGGACTATGTAATGGCAGTCATTCAGGTGTAAGTGATGACCAAAGTGCTGCATTCAAGCAAACCCAAGGTGTTTTTTTCCCTTTGGTTTTGAGAGCAAATGAAAAGAGGGTAGAGGTGCTCTGCCCCGAAGAGGGGGAATGCCCTGAAAACATTGTTTTTATCTGTGTTCCAGATTAAATTACGGCCAAGTCCAGGAATCACTCCACTACAGTCACCGCGATGCCTTATCAAGCCACAGCAGCCCGTTTAAACCGGCTTCCAGACAGCCACGTGATGCCCGCAGCATGCCCCCCACCCCCCTCCTTACCCGCAACGCCTACAGCAGCACTCAGCTCAGGTAGGGCCTGGGTTCATCTGTGTATTTACCCCCCCTTTTTTTTCTTTTTTACTCTCAGATATCTGACTCATCAACAGCTCTTGGAGTGTGTTACACACCAATTATGCTCTTCACATCCTGGCTGTGCATGTGTGTGCCATTTCCAGTAAATACCCTTGTACAATCCATCTGCTGATAAATGAATAATGAGGACAAAAAAGCTGCAACAATTAATTGATAAGTTGTCAGCTAATAAATTAATCCCCACCTAATTTGATCAGTTTTATTAATTTAATTTGAGTAATGTTTTTCTAAGGAATAAAAGAAAATTCTCTGATTCCAGCTTTTTAAATGTGAATATTTTCTGGTTTCTTTACTCCTCTATGACAGAACACTAAAAATCTTTGGGTGTGTGGACAAAACAAGATGTTTGAGAACATCATCTTGGGTTTCGGGAAAAACAATTGACATTTTTCCACCAAAAAACTAAGTGATTATTTGAGATAATACTCGACAAATTCATCTACAATGAAGATAATTTGTTTGTTGCAGCCCCAGAAGAGAACTCATTGTAACACTTTGCCAGTTTGAAGCAAATGGGATTCTTTTCACATTTGTGCTTTGGTGAACAGCTTTTGAATAGTGTTTTTTCAATTGTAGATCAGAGGATGCTCCACAGCATTTGCGCCAGCGTAGCGGTAGTCTGGAGTCCCAGTCTCAGTTCGTGACGGAGACCGAACCTCTTGTGCCAACCTTCACCTTCTCCCCAGCACGACGCAGCAACAGCACCGAGGTCCTTGATGACGGCTCCTCCTACACAAGCCAGTCCAGTGTCGAGTACAGCGTCCCTGGTAACCACACTCACAGGCGCAGGGCTCGCGGCCGCCACAGAAAAGACATGTACGCCAACACGGGAAGCATGCCCAACCTGGCTCAGCCGGACACCCGCTGCTACGCCTACCAGCCACGGGCCAGACCCACCACGACGGCCTACTACGTGACAGGTTATCCCAGCTACGCAGAGCCAGAGCCTTACTCCAATGGAGTCTACATGTATGACAACGAGATGGAGGGACACTATAACGTCAATCCTTCATACCATCACACAGCTTATCACAGCCACGACATGCACAGTCACTACGGTAACGACGAGATAGACGGCATGTCGCAGAACCCTTACGCCACGCTGCGGCCACCCAGGAACCGTCAGGTGCCCCGCAGCAATGAGCAGGTTGGCAAGAACATCCAGAAGGCTTTGGTGGCTGAACACCTGAGAGGCTGGTACCATCGCAACGCTGCACAGAAACAGGCAGCATACAACTACGACTATGACAGAGGCTCCCAGCAGAGCCTAGGCTACCAGACCATGCCTTCACCCTACAGTCACAACAACAGGAACATCGCCTACTCCTCAGGTTAGATCACTTTATTACAGTCTCTAGTGTATTATTGTTGACCCTGGTTCCACATGTAGGTGGGTCAGCTGCTGACTTGTACCATTTTTTTCTGCAGTGTCCTCAGCATCCTCTAGTGGAAACTGGCACAGCCACATTAGTGGTGGTGCTATGTCGGAATACGACATGCCCTTGCATGCGCCGCAGTCCTACTCCTACACCACAACCCCCTACAGCCACTCTGCCCACAACAGGTGAGAAAAAAAAACTTGCTTGGCCTCAACTCAGCTCCTTATCCAATAAGCCACTCACTGATCCTCCTTATCCCCAGAGCTAAGCGCTACTGTTTAATTACCTAGAATGGATGGCTACAGAAAATATAAGCTGCTGGTTTGTTTAGTTATCCCTTACACACAATACTGTGGACTGACGTGTAGCCAGTGTTACCTTTTCTTCAACTTCACCCTTAAGTTAGAAAACAAGAAAACGTCCATCTGCTTAGCATGACAGTGTGGTTCAGTAGTAGGATTATAGGATCTGTGCAGGCAGCAGTCCGTTCTTCCTCAGAGCTTAAGACTGGTTCTGCTCTCCTCCTTAACTGTCCACTGGCCCCTGCTTTCTTGTAGATATGGCGCCTCCCAGCTTATTAAGGGCTCCTGGCACAGCCCCGATGGCCAGAGGCGCTGTGCCTTTTTTCCTGCTAGTTCTTCCTCCTCAGCTTCCTCCTCCACTTCCTCCCTGCCCTCCTCCTCCTTTCCCTCCTCCTCCTATTCCCCCGGTGTTCGGGTCAGGCAGGTGGCCTCCAGCCCTGCGCAGCCACAATCCTCCAGAGGGCACAGGCTCAGTAAGGTGTCCTTTACTAAAGGTAGCTCATAGTAAGTAAACAGCAACAGCCTGAGCCTGTGCGTCTGCTTCTTTCAGTTTGTCTGCACCGTGAATCCAAAGTCTGCTTGTTGATGTTTTGAAGTGAACTTTGCATTTTTGAGATGTTTGACTGATTTTTCATTGTCATGTATGAAGAGGTAACTGCATGGCTTCTTAAAAAAAAAAAAAACTTGGCTGCCCTACTTCCTTCTCCAGCTGGCATATTGTCATCCAGTGGTCACATTTCTCTGCAGTGTGCCTTCCATAGTTTGTTTTTCCTCTGCTGTTTGCCTTCCTCATGGCCCATGCAGAGGCTCCCTGCCCATGTGCTGCCATTCACCCCTGACCTTTGCCCCCTCTCATGTGCAGATGTGTCCCAGAGTTTGAGTGGTGGAGCTGTGATAAGATGGCGTGCCCTGCGGGGCCTTTAGAGAGATGTGGTGCTGTTGCCTATGCTACTGACCAGGAAAATTAACCCTCCCCCCCCCCCCATAATCAGTCACAGCACACAAGAAAGGGTGAGAGACGAGAATGTAAAATTTCCCCACGTGGTTATCATGGTGATGGTGATGTGTCTTACAGAAAGCTCCGAATCATGTCATATCACTCTGGTTGATTTTTGCTCTGTTTCTCTGTGTGTCTTGTGGTGGAGGGAAAGCACTTGTGCGGCAGAGCAAAAAAATGTGACCGCTGAATATTGTCGCATTTGAAGGCTGTGCCTGTGTGTATAATGTCTGTGTGCATCTGCTATTTTGTTGGTTAGAATGTTTGACCCTGGGTTCACTGACATTAGTAAGCCTAAAACATATGAGGTAACTTTGTACACGAATGAGCCTGTTTATAACTGGTATTAACACGCTTCTTGGGTGATCAGATCACAAGTGTAAATGACCACCAAGACATATTGTGATTCGATCACTCAAAGTACTTGACAAAGTGGACTGGGACATATTCGGAGGACAAGGATAATGTTATCAGTGCAGGACATGGTGGTAGTTTTCATGACAGTGCATTAACACTTTGTAACTTGCTCATTTTACTACAAATTGGACCAAGTGTTGGCTGACCATTGTTTTGCCCGATGGAAGAAGATGTGTTGAATTCTGCAGACAACAACATCTCCAGCTGTACCAACACAACTGTGAGCATGCTAACAAGCAGCCAGCAAGAGTGTGGACGTAATAACTGTGCGTTGGGCCCCTTGACTTGTGGTCAGCTAGAGACACATGATTGACTCAGGGGTGAGCAGCAACGTATCGGCTGTCCACTTGTGTTTGGCTCACTAAAACATGTTAGTACTAAGACTGTACCCAACTGCCCCCATGTCTGCAGCTGCCTGTACTGAGCAGCAAAGTGAAAGCAGAGAGGGCTTACTCTAGAGCTAAACCTGGGGACTGAGACATCCCCAGGAGCACACTGACTAACAAAAAAAACAACTGCTCGACTTAAAGGAATTTCAGTTGACGGAAGGGTCTTCAACTTGTGATTCAGAGCTCTGACTTTCAGAGTTACTAGTTACTACCAGGTATAAACAGGCTCAGTGTTTCTTGTTTGTCTTTCATTTAGTTTCCTGATTTTGACACGACACAGCTGAAATACGACCAGATGGTTTGGACAGCCCAGGGTTAATTCATTCTAAACTCATGGTTAACCAGACACAAGCTACGCTCAGTTTGCCACTTGTCTAATGTGTTCCAATCTTGTGTGTTTGTTACAGGTCCTACATAGATGTCAGCCAAATGGACTCACACATCAGTAACCAAATGCACACTAACCTGGAGCCAGACGACCAGATTTACTGGCATGAAGACTCAAAACCAGGAACAATAGTGTAGTTGTCTACCTGTCATGGTGCTGTATGATTTGTTCACCCTGACAACTTGTCATTGTGCCTTAGACTGCACTTACCTGTTTTTCCGTATAAGAGGATCCAAAGAATGAAGGAACTTAACCTCTGTGGGATTCAGCGTGTAAAGGAAATGAAGTCCTCTCATTTTCTGTTCTCTTGAACACATTTGCCAAACTGACCCACAACCTTGCGTTTAAATCATAACCCCACGGGAGTGTCTTCATGTCTGGATTGCAAGTGTTTGTGGTGATGGCACTTGTGCACTGAAACTATACCAGGACCTGCTGTGGACTGTGCGGTATAGCCAAAGGGAATGTGGATTAAACTTCGCCAGTGTTTCTCTGTAGAGATAAAGGCTTCACAAACCAAGGACTAGGACTGTTTCTGTGAGGGGATACTGAGCCACAGTGAACAATGCTCTGCCACACACACACACACACACACACACACGTATGAACACTGTAACTATGAAGGATTGGACAAAGATCGATGAGGACATTATCAAAATGAAGGATTGAACTCGTTAAAAACGAGTCAAAAAGATGGCTACTTCCTGGAACATTCTGCAGTCACCAGATCCAGTTTTATCACAGCATAGCTTCTAACAACCACACTGTGCTCCAGTTTGTCATCTACCAAGTATTCAGTCTATCTTACTGTCAGTACTTATGACACAATTGAGCCAAGTACTTCTGTCACCATTTGAGTATTATCAGAAGTCAGCAGCTTTGATATCACTGCCACATCTGATCAGTTACTACAGGAAGACAGAAAATCCAGTTTTGTTTGTTTTGTTTTTATTTTTTATTTTAACATGGTTATTTCATCCATGCTGGAAATCATGGACTGGTGCTCCCAATTTCTCTCAAGAGAATGAAGCTGTATGTAAATGTTGGTATTGTAAATACACTGGTTCAGTCTTTTTTTAGAGCATTTTTATGTATTTGAAAAGCATGTAATATATAGTAAGCAATTGTTGTTAAGCTGGTTCTTAGTAATTTGTATAATTGCATTTGTTTGAATTAAAAAAAATCAGCATTTGAATCAGTACAGTTTGTAGCTCATATTTATTAATAAGAATGGCAGTAAGCGTGCACCAATTTTTGCTTTGTTGACTGCCATCAGCCTATCAACAAATAATTCCAGACTAACGGTGTTGCGGGCAAAATTTAGAAAAAAAAAGAAAAAAAACATTTTTGGGATGAACCAAGGTCCTACCTGGTTCACCTTCAGGATGAAAGGATGTGGTATACTCACTATCAACGAGTCTGCTACTGGCTAAATTGTTATTTTCAGTATCAACCCAAAGCTTCACACGGTGCATTCCTTGTATACAGACTTTGAAACAAGGAAATTTAATCAAACGACAAAGTCCCATCCATCTGAGCGCAGGAAAATAGGATTTAAACCCAAATCCATTAAATAAGGTAATTGAACGTCTGTTCAGCCAGTTCAGTTAATGCAATGGGGTTTGAAGAAAGTACAGTGATTGTCACCACTTACAGAAGAAAACAACCGAAAGTCTCTCATCTACATTTTATTGCTCTGAAGAATAGGCTTTGTCACAGTGGCTTAGGAGGCGGTCTTGGTCAACTGGAACACATAAAATACATTCTCCACATATAAATGGTCTGCGGTGCATTCAAGGAAGCAGATTATAGTTGGAAAGATAACTGCGGAGTACTGGCTACAGCCCAGTTTTTTTGGTTTGGTTTTCTTTTGTTTTGTTTTTTGAGAAGAATGAATGCAGAGCTGCAATCAGTCACGATGAGAGCTAATTATGAAGAAATTATCTGCTTTTAGAAATGGTCTCCTGCTGCAGAGCTCTGTCGCTCTGCTGTATGTTCCCACCGCCTGCTGTGTCACCAGGCTGGTTTTCTGTTCCCTTAAGCCATAAACCGACCAAACCAGTCTTTAAAAGCTGTCACACCCATTATGGGCTATAACCTGTTCTTCTGTCCTCCCTGCGAATGACAAGCTAGTGTTTATTGCACCAAACCCTCCTTGTAGGCCTCCACGTTATTGAAGTCTGCTGTACACATGCATTCCCTCCCCCGTAGATTACGCTTTAACCCTTCACCTCCTTTCCCTCCCTTCCTTCCCCAGCTGGGACACGTTTTCTACCGCTACAAGAGTATCCTGCCTCTGCTTGCCTCTTTATGAAGGCCACAGTTGAGCAGCTCTACTTGCTCGCAGTGCCCTCACAGTGTTTTGCTTCTTGAGCGCGCTCAGGGGAGGTCTCAGACACTTCCAGCTCCTCAGCTTTACCCCAGGCAGTGTGAGAGGGGGAGTGCTCTGTATCCAGCTGTCTCCCTCCGTCTCTGCTGCTTCACACCAGCTGCAGCCAGACATCAGGCCAGGCTGCTCCAGCTGACACTCCACTACATAAACAATAGGCTCCTATGTACTTTCCCCTCATTAAAAACACCACACGCAAAACTGATAAGGAGAGTAGCAGGTCAGGGCTGGGTATTGAACTTTGATACTTTTTTGATAATGACCAAAATTTGGCCATAGCACTGTATCAGAAAAATACGGAAAGCTTCCATCTAACATCTGGTCGCATTCATGGTCTCTTTAAACAAAGAGTTTCCAATTCAAAATTGCTCTAATCAGCAGGGCTCCCGCTGATCCTTAAAAAATAATTAAAGGCACTGAGTTGATCAGTCTAATAAGACTTTATTGGTATTAAATGTCTTTGATCAGCCTTTCAAAAGTCTTAAAAGTGGCAAAGTAGAATCCCTTCTTTTTCCAGTTTCTACACAATTTATCAAATGCCTCTTGAGGTAACGTCACACGTTATTTGGATAGCCAAAGCAGCAACACTCATATTTTGTTTCAGGCCGGGATGCTCAGTGAAGAGGACTGCACCCTGGACAACAGAGGGAAGTGCAAATTCAACAAAAAAACAAAATTTCCAAGAAAACTCACCAACAAATGCCAGGTATTTCCCAGTTTTGTATTACAATTAACATTTGGACAAAATTGTCCCAAGCCCTAAGTAACTGATGCCTGTCAATGTTTTTTCAACTTCAGTTTTATTGTAAAATTGTAAATATAGCCTTCAGTTTCATTCCGGGCGGCATTAAAAAAGTCTTGAAAAAAAAAAATGAAAACTCTTAAGCTGCTTAAGCTGTAGAAACTCAGAATCATTCATTTTATAGTAACAATGATTTATATTATGTGTGATGTCAGAGGGGTTGCTCGTAGTGATGAGAACTATCGCCTGACTCGGTTCCCCTCAGCTCTAAAAAGCGTTTAGCATTTTTCAGCTTATTGTTTTAGTTTCATGGCCTGCAACTTTTCGATTCTGTCTTTCCACTCTCATCAACCCCAGTTTTAGTCACAGCAGGCAGCTGTTTTGGCAAAAAGGCTCTAATAAATGGTGTACTGTATGCTAGCTGCCCAGCACCAAACACAAGACAGGGTTAGCAACTAGCTAACAAACACAATGTAGCATTTAGCAACTTAAGAACCAGATATTTCCCTCAGGAGCTAGACTCCTCAGAGCTAAAAGGAGAGTGGCTTCAATTCATTAGGCGGACAATAATACGACTCTAAATCAGAACTTAAGTTGCTTTGTGTCTGCTTGGTGTCTGCTAACAGTTTAGCCATAGCTTTTTAAGATGATATAATTGATACAGTTGGTATTTAAGGGAACTGCCTACAAAATGTCACATCCTTTTATGCTAAGGGGAAACAAAGCATTAGCTACGATGTTAAAGAGTTGTTGCTGTGTGGCTTTCTGCACATAAATAAACTAAAAAAACTAAGTTGAATGGTGGCCTGTTTTTCAACCCAGAATGGATTTTTGCCATGTTTGTGTCTAAGTGACAAATGGGAGCAGCATTTTTTTAAACTGTTCAAGTATTTTGTGAGAGCAAACACTCAGGGCATGTTCGCACCTTCAATTTACGCCCACTAAAAGTTCTTGTTTTGCCATTGACAGGCTCAGATTGTTAGGCGTCTGGTAAGATCACTGAAAAGGTCCCTACAGAGGAAGACCTATTTGTGTGTCAAGCAGATTGTGGGAAATACATATCTCTAAGGTAAACTCTGCAAACTTTGATGGCCTCTTTATTGGGAGACATGAAAACATGCATCTGACCTTGGGCAGCTCCCAATAGACACTGAACCCCCAAACACCCCATCATCGCCCTGTGGTGACAACCGGCAACAACATGGCACCCCAAAAAAGCACTGGATCCAAAACAGGACATTATTCTCAGAGCTAAACATTATCACATGCTTTCCTGTTATACATACACCACAAGATCCTTTTTGTTTAACCAGAAACAGCCCCAAAATTACCATCGCCAAACCCACCAGACTCCATTTAGATAAACAGTAATTTTATCATGGTAAACACACTTCATTCAAAGTCGACAGATACAAAATAAAACTCACAAAAGCCATCTTGGTTTATCGCTACACTGTTCCAACAATCACCAATTCTGGTTTGGTTGAAACAAAAAACCCTAACTCACCAAGTTAGATGTGAAAATATGCTGGCTCTATATACAGTAAAATTACTATTTATTTGAATGGAGTCTGGTGGGGTTTGGCGATGGCGTTAACAGGGCTGTTTCTGGTTAAATTAAAAAAATGATCTATTGATTTATTCAAAGTGTCAGAGTGTTTAGCCAATGGCAAAAAAATGAGCCTGTAGTCCTTGAGGTTGCAGATCCCTGCATGATAAAGTTATAGCAGTCATCAAAGCATAAGCTAATGGCGCTGAGTAACATGAGTGTTGCTATACTGTTAAACATGCTCATGGAATTCACTAAAACATGTTAGTGTATTACATCATTGCGTTAATGGCTGTAGGGTACTGATACTATCTTAAGTTTAATTAATCATATCTATTTAAAATGTAAAACTGTCTCTTTTGTTAGTTTAAAAACTGCACTTTCCCAGCATTTAAAGGCCGAGGGACAGGACTGTTTTCCCCCTCAACCACTCCGCCCTCACTACACCCCCTAAATAAGACTAGACTGTATTGGTTTTGACTGTATCTATGGCAATATGGTATTTACAACTTGTTCTGACCCAAGTTGCAAAAAAATCCCTTAATGCTGCTTTACATCAAATTCAAATTAAATGAGTTCTGCCAGTCGTCTTCAGGAGACGTAATTTCACAGCTGTGTGTGTTTAAACATTAGCATTTGAGGCTTTCTTTGTTAATTGCAAAAAGGCTTTTGTAGACAAACATGTTAAAATAAGTATCGTTCTGGTATCAGTACTGATACTTAGGCTTGAATCGGCACTAGTATTGCACATTATTTATCAGTACCCATAGAGTAGATAGGTGTCACATGTCAGCCCTGTCATAGAGCTCAGCCAAGCTCAGATTAAAGTGGCTGTTGTGCCGTGGCTTCCCCAGGATCAGCACACTTACCTTGATCCTGGGAGTAATGGCTCTGACAAGTTATGAAGGGTGAATGAATAGTTGGATTAGCTGGCAGGTCACATGGGCTAATATGGATGACCTTCTTTGGAGGAGGCAGTGAAAGCAGCATGGATGTACAGGAAGGTTGATGCGCTTCACATTAGGATACAGCAGACTGCAAAGGTCCCTGCAGATCATTGTTAACATGTCACATGATCAGCTGTAGTGTAGGTCGAAGCAGCCAGATCTGCTGACTGACAGGCTGTTTGAGTTATGAGGCGAGCTAACCATCTTGGCCAGCCAAAAGCCAAAGCCTCTCAGGCAAGCTGAGGGATGGAGGGGTCAACCCAAAGGCAGCGTGTTGTCAAAGTGTGCATGGCCAAACAACATAAGTATACTAGATGACTCCCTGTCCCACGCCTTTGTGTTGTGGAAACTAAACACGAGGCAGATGTTGCAAGTCAGATGCCTGCACAGGGAGAAGTGTGCTGTTACTTAGCAGCTCATGCAAAAACAGTACACAGGTTTGTTTTTGTGTCACATCACTTCTGTTGCCTCACTGAAGATCACCTTCAGAAGCAGTTATTTCAAAATGACAAGTTAGTTAAGTGTTGTTGATTCATGCAAAAACACCTAGAGAAGATAAGTGCTGTTTTGTGTGTGTAACTTCCTCTCCTGGATTACACGTCTGTTAAGGAGAAAACACCAAAGACACACACCTGTTGGGTGTGCAGCAGCAGCAGCAGCAGCACACGCGTGTTGGTAGGATCCGTACAGCAGCTGCAGCTGAACAAGAGCCTCCACTGTGTCCTTGGAGACATGACTTTACTTGAGTTTATTGCCACCAGTGCTTGTGTTCACTCCTCCAAGTTGCACAATGTGGATGGAGATGAGGCGCCGCGGGAGAGGACATAAATCACTACTGTAGCAGGGTGTTGGGGTGGGGGGGTTGCAGCTCAAGTCAAAGTTAAAGCAGAGAGCCACTGGAATACTGTTACACCTCAGTGCGCAGAGGTCATCTGAGGGGTCTGTTTAAGACAAATGCCATGCATACCTCACGGAGAAATGATGCCGACTGAAATGGATTTTAAAAGCTGAGGGTTAACACTTTGTTTGAAAAACCAGCACTTTACAGTGATTACTCTTTTTATTGCCCATCATTCTTATCTTCATGTTTCCCCCAGTCCTTACACACTGCCACTTAAAGACAAAATAACAGAGCATCATGTTCCATGTGGATTCTCGTTATCTGCAGTCAATTTCAAATGGAATCCAATAAAGAAAAAACAGCTGAAGTAGCTGACACAGCGACTAACTCGGGTTTTGAGAATGACTGCAGATGAATCCACTCAGTCAGCTCTCCACGCTATAATCTACTGCAGCCCATTGATTAGCATTGGAGTAAGTGGAGAGGAGAGTGAAGTTAGCCAATCCATCACCCAGAGGGCACTGTCAAGATTAAACAGTCAGAGGTGCAGGAGGAATACTGATGGCCTTGGGTTAGGACCTCACACTCCTTTGATGTCTTCGTTTCAAATATTGACACAGAGATCAGTGTTTGGACTCACATATATTTCATAGCTCAAGACAAAGCAGGGCTTTGATCTGCATGGACATACGGTTGCTTAGTTTCAAATGTATACTTAAAGGTCCAGTGCGTGAGATTAGGGTGATTTAGTGGCATCTAATGGTAAGGATTGTGGATTGCAACCAGCTAAAACTTCTCCTGCTTAGAATTCCTTCAGTGTTCATTGTTCAGGAGGTTTTTATTGGGAGTTAAATTATGCAGAGAGGTCTAATCCTCTCCAAAACCAACAGACCCAGGGATATAAACCACGAAAAACACTGAATTAAGCAGTCACGTTGCATATCAGTGTTTCTCCAACACTGTTTGGCTCAGGCTGCTAGCCCAGCACCTGCTAATGTGAACTCACCTTTTTCTCTGATAACTTCTGATCCAGATGGTCAGGAGTTTTTTTTAATACCAGGAGCTGACTTATCTACAGAGGTCTCTTCCTTGCCAAAACAAACCAGTGATTCAAACCGGTAAAAAGCATAAACTGTATGTAAAGATCGATGACGTGGCTCCACTTATTCCAACTGTACAAAAATGGAGCCACAATAACCCAGATACGGCCGCTGCCATCTTTCACTGGTGTCTGCGCAGTAGAGATTTCCATGGTATTAAGTTCCCGCCAATGCACCTTTATGACCAATTGCAAGCAGCACCACTGAATGCCAGCACATCTACTGGCACACAGAGCTGTGAATATTGTCGTCAGATCCCCTTCCAAATAACTAATTAAAACCAAACTTATCAGACAATCACACGTGTAAAGACATCAGCGTGATAAGAACTACCTAAAATAACAAAAACCATCTTTAGGAAAAATGTATTGGATGTGTACTTTTAGTTTTTAGTTTGGCACATGTTGCATTTATTATCATGGAGTGGGCGGGGTTTATGACCTCAGCTGCAGCCAGCCACTTGGGGGCAATCAAGATATTGTGGCTTCACTTTTGGGGAGCTGTCATGTCGCCCATCTTTATATACAGTCTGTGGTAAAAACACTGAAAAAAGCAGTTTCTTGTGACACTGTTTGTCATGGACGTGCTTTTAACTACGATGGCTGATGCAATTGGCCCTGTCTAGCACCAGTGTTTGGTTTGTCTGTTCTGGGCTTCTGTAGAAACATGGCAGTGCAAGATAAGTTCTAAGATAAGGAAAACATGACGATTCTTAGTTTGAAGTGATTACACACTAAAGAAAGCATACATATTGTATTTGACTTCTACCACATATCCCCTTAAGTCCCTGCTCACTGGACCTTTAAATAAACTTTAAGATTTCTGTGTGAAAAGAAAAACTTGACACAGTCCAGCTTTTGGTGGGCACTTTTTTGTCTTTGTTAGAAATCAACACTTGCTTTCACATTTTTAGCGGAGCGTAAACTGGCAGATCCGACGGCTGTTCTGTTCTGAAACTCATTAAACACAGATTTCTTACAGTCTGCAGCTGTGCTGCACAGGAACACTGACACATTGCATAGCAGAGATGTGAGGTGCACTCATTGCTGTTTAAGAAAAGTGCCCTGACAAGTTCTGGGTGGAGTGACAGATACCCTGAGGTTAAGATAAAGCCCTTCTGATGACAAGCTGTCTTTTCAAAACAAACACACGGTTGAAAACATCGTATGGGAAACAAACTTGACGTGCACAAATAATCAAAAAAAAAAAAAGTCAAGATGCTTAAGTCAGGAGAACACGTGTGCATGAGGTCCGATCACTCCTTCAGTTTTCCCTCCAGAAAGGTCTGGATTTTTTGTAAGTTCTCCTCTTGCTGACCAAGAGCCTCCAACAAAATGCCCATGGGTGACCTCTTCAGTCCGGCTCCTTCTATCTTGTTCTCCAGTTTATTCTTCATGTTGCGCAGGCGAAAGGAAGCATGTGCAAATATCACTGAAAAGCAGATGGGAAAGTGACTGTTAGTGTTTTCAGTGTTTGGCAAAAACAAACCTATAAACTGTTCAAGTCAAACTATAAGAACATTAGTCTCAGACAATCTGAGAGTTCAATCCAAAACACGTTTTATTGATTTTAAATGAACAGTGTTGCCTAAAGTTCATTTCATATTTCAAATGCACTGATCATGATACTCTAACTGGATATCTACGATGTCATAAAACATATTTAATCAGCTAATTACTTTATATTAGTCTGTTTACTGTCTTGCCAAAAATAATATTACCCTGCCAGATATAAATTAAATGTATGTGATACAAATTCTCTTCCCAGTGAATGTTCAACATCACCATCTTAAACTTACAAGCCAGAGGTAAAGTGATTGCAGACATAAACACCATGACGCTCCCCAGCATTGAGATTAAGATGTAGCTGGCCACCATGACAGCGATCACAAATGCTGTGGGATTCTGTCTCTTAAAGTTGCTGATCACAGCTCTGTTCTCTCCAGCCCAAACTGAACCCAGGAAGACGGTCGACACCACGGCCATGGCTGTGAACATCCCCAAAGGGTTCAGGAACCTGCAGGGCAGCAACACAACACACAAGAGCAGAGGGGTCAGCACAAGACTGCTCTCATACAACTGGAGCATAGCGTGTGTGGTCACTGGCTCCACCAAGTGGTTGAATGTTGTTTGTACAACAACAAGAAGCCTTTAGTGTAGTACCACAGACTGTATTTGTGCAAATGAGACAGGACCACAGATCAATATATGAGTATATTTTATGGCAAAAATACCAGGATTTGCTGTTTTGCTGTATCAGATAATAGTTAAGCAAATATCTTTGGGTTTCTCGAAGATAGTCGGATAAAACAAGGATTTTAAAGGCACAACCAGGCCTGAGGGGCAATTTCAAAACTACAGTAATTTACTTTGGACACAAAAAAAATAAATATAAAGAACCATATATTGTAGGCAGTGTATTTATTGCTCCAATAGTCATGTACATCAAGACTTAGATTTTAACCCACATCACACTGACTGTTGTATTGTCCCATCAGACGCCTTGCAAAGAAAAGCTTTGTGGGATAAATCCAGTCTGGCATGACTGCTGTGATGTCATCAGGCCAAGTTAATGACCTCAGTGCGTGTGGCCTGTCCCACTAAGTTCAACTTATTCAGGCTCTCTTTGAGGTATTTGGCTTCACAAACATTGGTGATCCTGGATAACAGGACTCACAAAGCTGAGGAAAGCTCAAAGAAAGCAAGTCTAGATCAAAGTAGATGTGATCCAAAAATGCAGCATGAACAAAGCAATAACAGTGTGCAGATATTCCTCCTTTTTAAAAGGCTTATCACTACTGCCACTGGGACAGTATGTGTCTGATGTTATATTAATGACCTTATACAAACATTTTCTATTCAAATGGTTTCTCAAAGTTGCCTTGATTTCTTCTGCAATGACCGATATTGATTGCAATGACAGTATACTGAACAATATACTGTATATCAGGGCTCAACAATAAGGATTGCTCGATTGACCAGCGCAAGTAAAATGCAGAATCGGGCTAATAAATCTAGCAACTCACTTGCAAGTGGTAAAAAAGAATTCAACACATATTTTTTTCTGGAGCTGATGATGGAAGTAGTAAAGGAGTGAATCATCTCGCTTCCTTCTCATCTCTGTTGAGAGCTGCAGATGCACAGTACCGATCAGGCACTCAGGAGAAAAAGGCACAGCAATGAGGGGTAAAGACTACGTTTATGAGCTGTAGCGCAAGTGAGCATTTTAATTATCCTGGAAACAGGAGTTTGGTTGGTTCCATCCTCTACACCAGGGATACCCACATGCAAGGAGCCAATTGATAAACAAACATTAATAGTATTTATCAGTTTAAATATATAATTATTTTATTGCCTGTTTTCAACTTTTCAACATCTGCTATACACAAGGGTGTTTGTAGGATCTGAAGACATTTGGGGCTTAGCACAGATGTTCCTCCCCTGATACTTTTTTAAATGCACTACTGCACCTTATTTACATTTAAAGTACAAAAAAAAAGGCTTGTGAGCCTGCTCTGCACCCTATTGTGGGCCACGTGGGCCATGCGCTGAGCATCACTGGCCTATATCTACTTTCTCTGCCTCTGTTTTTAATACAAACTTCAGGTGACCAACACAGTATGTCCCTTTACATGTGACTTAATATTGATTACGGAGTCAAAAGTTTTGACATCTGCACATCTCTTTCTCTCACACACACACACACGGTGAATGTGCCAACACAGCAAAAGAGCTTCTTCCTCATTGGGAAACACCTTGAGATTATTGTAAACAGAGAAGAGTTCCATGCAGAGGCATGTTGCTGAACTGTTTACAAACTGGATAACACTGACGTTTGTTCTTATGAAACAAGTAAACTCAATGTGTCAAAGTTCAGTCTCATTGGTTTAGGGTTGTGAAGATGACTCTGGACTGACTCATTGCGAAATTTTCCAATGCTGGGTGATGTGTCTGCTCAGGGGCACAGGGGCAGCTGATTAAACTGCTGTTTTCTCACAGCTGTGCTATCTGCAGTGCAACAGCTGACTAGACAAAGGGCTTATGAGGCCTTCACGACCATAGCAACAGTATGTCATCATACCGGTCAGTAGATGGACCATGACAGGGCACAACTATTTTTAGTATGTGGGGCTTTAGTTGGAACAAAGTACCAGCTGGTGCCAAGATACTCTCTAGATGAGATTTAACCCTTTGTTCTCTGGTCTGATTGAATCTAACCTTGTATCTACCTTATCAGACAGACAGCTTGCGTCAGTTGCACGTATTTCAGGCCTATGGAAATTTTGATTTTGGTTCATGTACTGTATGAGTCAGGGCCCATCAGTGGTTGCAGACTCATCTTTTTATTTTCATTCTAGTCTTTCCTTCCAGTTGAGTACACCATAGGAGCCTCAAGTCTGTTTATTCCTACACAAGAGGCACAAACTGTATAAAAGTTGTCAACTTTGGTTCCCGTGTTGAGAAAGAAGAGAGTTCACACTGCCAAAACATCATTGCATCACATGACAGCTTGACAGCTGGCACAACATATTTCCGTTCATCCTCCTCCTCACATAACAGAAGTCTACATCCTGTCTGTGCCCTCATTTTTAATCCTTTTACAGTAGGCTACATCCAACTACCAAACAAGGCAAAAATACTGAAAATAATACAGCAGAAAAGTCAATGAACAACCTGAGCCATGAACACTATTCAGCCGTCAACTACCTAATAAACCCTACTGTATTGATGTCATATGTTATAGGCACGTAACTTACCCGACAATAAGGAAAACAACGATGGCCAAAGCTAAATAATTTGTCTGATAATAAAGCAGGTTGCTGACAACTCTGTTGTTCCATTTTGCCAAGTCCTTCACATCCGGTTTAGCGAACCTTTCCGAGCCGGGGAAGAAGTCGTCCCATGGTCTGAGCGGTGTCAGCTCCACTTTAGCCATTAGCCTCCTGCTCACCTCACTGATCTGACACCAGCACCACCAGCTCATCAGCCGGAAAAAACACCAACACACAAACTAGAGTCTCGCGAGAAACTATTGGCAGCGCATGCTCTTAAACCACGCCCCGTGAGCATGATGAAACCTCTCGCTATTGGTCAGCAACTGCTCGTTATTGAAACGCTTCCGGTAAAGCTTCACGGCAGAGAAGACTGTTAGTTGAATTAATAACTGCGTTGTCCAGTCTTTAAGTCTTCTGTCAAAGTATCAGGTCAGTTCTGCCTGTTATTTTTAGTGAGTCTGAACTGACATGTTGACGTTGCTCACGAGCTGGCAATGTGTGAACCGTGTGTCAAGCGCACGCGGACCGCTAAAGCTCACAAGCATGACTTCAATGACATGTAGCTAACTCGATAAAAGCTCAATCAAACAGGCACCTGACGACATTTTTGTTGTTTTTACAGATGTGGAGCAGAATATTGAGTCCTCGGGTTATTGGTAGAACAGGTTTCTATCGGAGGAGTCTCTTCACTATGCAGCTGAAGACCAGTGAGTTCCAGTCTCTGTTCTCTGAAGGACTGAATGGACTAGCAGGTGAGATGCAGCTGTGACCAGACACCTGACCAGTTGTGGTCACTTACAGCTCTGCTCCTCTACACTTGTCAAGAGACAGTGGGAGGAAAAGTAGTTAGTGTTTCACAAATGAGGGAGATTTGAAAGAAGAAATTAAACGTTTGAGAGGAAGGAGGAAAGTTCATAGATGTACCCCATGATCTGATTTTCACATCATTACTTTGATGAGTTCACATTAGCACATGCTTAATCATGTATAATTTTCACTGAAATAATTAGAACAAGACAGAATTATTGGCCAGGCAGGTGTTGGCTCATTGCAGATACAATATCAGCATATGTGTTGCCTTCAACAACAGTTAACACATCACAGAAACACTGTCTCTGTGACAGTTTGCCCACCATAGAGCACTGGCATGTTTGTTTTCTACTGTAAATGTCCCTCTTAAATTCTGTAGAGGAACACATTGAAGGGCTCATTTTCAGAAATGTTTGTGTGTGTCCTTTGTTAAAACTGCAGCTGGTAGCTTGTTTGATCAATTTGCTGAGACTGTCACTACATCCCCACAGTAGTACATGAGACAGATAATCTATGGTAAAAATGGCATTTGCTAGAATCCACTAAGACTGAAGGAAAACACCAATCATAGGCTAGGAGTTTCTAACGCATCTGTCAATCATGTCAATCACTGCTCCTGAACTGCGGTCAAATTGTCAGACTAGGCAGCGTCGATCAAAAATGAATCAAGATACTAGGGCTGCACAGTTTATCAGATATTAATCACAATCACGTTTTTGGCTTCCCACAATTGAATGAATCAACTGTGATACTGACGTATGAAATGCATGCTCTGCTCATAGAAAACTCCGCTGCATATTTATAAAATCTAGTGCTTCCTAAACTAACGGCCAGCCTCCACTTTGGAAGAGCTGTCCGCTACACAGACCCCCCCACTGAATGTTGCGACTGTAGAGGGGCAAAATCACCCATTAATTAACCATCATCATCATAGTTTAAGAGAGAACAAATCATATGCAAAGAGTGCGTTACACTTGTGTCTGTGCCACCAAGCAATATGACTACCTTGTTAAACCACCTAAAAAACTATAATCTGCAGTAACATGAATGCATGAAGGTCAAGAATAATAACAACGCTAACATTACCCCACTGAATCCCCGTCCTTGTCCAGTGTCAACTCAGACACCCATGGTAGCACTGTTTCAGTATGTCACAGTACCATCACCGCTGAATAAAAAAAATAGAGTGAAGACGGATCTGTAGGAGATGCACTGAATTCAGGTAAAGAAGAACATCATTTGAAGTCGTATTTTGATACGAAGATTAGTACATTAGCAGGAATATAGCACAAAATGGAACCAAAAGCACTGCTCTTTTGATTTAAATGCGAACATGAAATAAAAATAGTCTGTCCCTGAACATGATGAATAATCGTGACAAACAATCATGATCTCAATATTGATCAGAATAATCATGGTTATCATTTTGGCCGTAATGGTACAGCCCTACAAGATTCTCTTACTGCATTACCTATTTCCTACCTTAGATGTTTTCAGAAACACGTTTTGCAGTGCAACTAATTTATTGGTTGTGAAATAAGCAAGTTTGCTCTGGCCGATGGGTGGTGCTTTATATTGGCTTGACTGTTTCCAACACCCACACTAAAATATGTTTCTGAAAATATTTGAAGCAAGAAATAGGCAGTGTAGTAACATACTTCCGATTCACATTTGGTCAGTGCTGCCTAGTTTGACGGTTTAACTATAGTCCAGGAACGTTGATTGACATGATCTGCAGCTGCGTTAGAGACTCCTCAGCTCTGATTGGTTGTTTTCCTTCAGTTGTGATGCAAATGCCATTAGAAGCACTACGAGGAGGAGGCAGAGGAACGTGATTTTTTTTTCACAGATTATCTGTCTCATGTACTACTGTTTGGATATAGTGACATTTTCATCAAACATGACAAAAAAGTTATTTTTATAAAAGTTACAACTGCAGCTTTAATTTAAAAAAAAATCAACTTCTATGTTGTTAGCTGATTAACTCCTTAATATGAACATCAGTGTCTGCCTCAGAAATCCAGTATTGGTCAGGGTCTTTGAAATCCAAATCTAAAGTCATGTGCTAAAGCTCACTCAATCCCAATCATTATTCTGAAAAGGCAGTTTTAATAGCTTTCCCATTTTGCTGTTTTGAGCTCTAAAAGGGCCAGGGCTTAAACGGGTACCTCAGCTTTTTGGCATTGCACTTCCATAAAGCACTGGGCCAGAGACAGATGATGCCACAGGGGCCAAAATATTCTGACTTTTATTGCCAGTAAATTCTGGATCCTACATTTTCCCTAATGCAACTAAGAAAATCAATTTGTTGGACCTTTTTTGTCTGGTTAACATAAATGGCTTTTTCACTGTATGATAAAAATGGACGATATGGCAGCTCCCTAAAAGTGAAGCCAAAACATCTCAATCACCCCTTGGTAGCTGGCTGCAGTATAGGTCATTAACGCGACCCTCTCCATGTTAGCAGATGGGTTACAGTCTAAACTAAAAAGTCAAAGAACACATCAAATAAATTTTTGTCATAGATGGTGTCTGTCATGTTCTCATCCTGGTGATGTATGTTCAATTGTTTGTTTTTCAGATAAGTTTGGTTTTAATTAGTTATTTGATGCTAATAATAGGGGATTTGACGACATGTTTTACAACAATTGGTGTGCTTGCGTTCATTGGCACTGCTTGTGATTGGTCTGACGGGTGTATGAGCAGGAACTTGATACTACTACTGTGCAGACTCTTGCTCCAAATGTTGTCACTAGTGCAGCATGGCAGTGGCCGTATCCAGGATATTTTGGCTTCTTTTTTGTTCAGTGGGACAATGTAGAGACGCATAGTCCATCTTTATACACAGTATATAGTCCACACACACTGTGGGACCTAATGATTTTAGGGTTGTTGGTGTAAATACCACTTTACACTCATTACTAGCCTAAAACACATTTCCAAAACTGCTCTGTAAGTAATCAGTAGTCCCTTTTGTTTGAGTGAAAAATCAACAGGCAGAGTAAAAAACACTTGCTGGCTAATTGGCAAAGTGAAAACAGCAGTAAGAATATACAAAGGGGGGAAACAATAATTGAACAATAATTGTTTTTGTATTGATTCTTGACAATAAATTTTATTATCTTGGAAAGTTTCTTCTCTCGCTCTGTCCCTTCAGGTATGACTCCCTTATCTAGAAAGACTGTCGGTGCCTGTCTAAAAAGTTACCCACCTGCTGTAAGTGTGTGTTTGTTCTATCCAGTGGTGTTTGAGAAGCACCAGCATGAGCTGAGGATAGCTGGAGGCGCTGTGCGAGACCTGCTGTCAGGGAAGCGGCCTGAAGATGTGGACTTTGCCACCACAGCCACTCCAGAGGAGATGAAGCACATGTTCCAAAAAGCTGGCATCAGGATGATCAACAATAAAGGAGAGAAGCATGGGACCATTACAGCAAGAGTAAGAAGCTGTCTGAGCCGGCAGGATGTAGCTGTAGTCTGCTTTTATTCCTTTAAATCACTGTTTGGAAGATTTGAAGACTACTTACTTCTGCAGAAGAATGGCAAAGTCAGTGGGTGACGAATAGTTCATACTGCTTTTTAAAAAATGATAGTGTTTGAGAGCTTGAAATAAAAGGCTTTGGTTTTAAAAAAATACAAGTTATTGGTGCAGACTGCTGGACAGTATTCTTAAGGGGGACAAAGTCACAGAGTAAAATGACTACAGATATTGATCATCAGTTAATGAGCGTAACTTAATACATGAATAAACTTGATCAAGTCAGCTGGATTTCAGTCACATAAAAGTGTGTTTATGTAACTCTATTTATGTAAACGTTTTCATCTGATGACCAGTTTGATTCCTATTTCTATGAGAAAAGGTACTGTTCTGCTTTCAGAGAGGGTGAGTCATCATGAGTAATTCATTATCAATTATCTGAGTAGTGGAACATAACATGGCAGACCAGCTGAGGGATGACAGATTAGGAGGGTTTCCTTCTATCGCATACAAATTGCAATTGCTATAGTCTAACCAGTAATATTTCTCTCGCATATATTTACACTAAATTGATTCTCAAAAATACAGAACAAAGCACATCCTGTTTTAGTACAATATGGAACACGTCTTTCAGTTTCCAGTTAGGGGATTATTTTGTGTTTTACAGGACAGTTGGCAACTCTAACATGACCACAGATGTTAAACCCATAGACTTCAAAGTGAATACGAACATACTACATTCATATAAAAGAGGATGGTACAGAAAGATGGCAGCAGTGATACAAAGATGATTGTTATGGTGTTTGTTGTTGGGCTACCCAGTTGCATCATGGGAAGTTGTTAGCACTACTCCATTTTCTTCTTACACGTGTAATCAATCTGATCGACCATACAAGTGAGTCTTACTTAATGAGCTTACGATTTTAATGGATGAGCCGTCCTGATAGACTGTGGGAGATCACTCACAGATTTGCAGCCCATTAAGGAAGCTCTACCTCTGGTTTATTAGTGTATCCCTGGAATATGTAAATAATGAATCTAACGAGCAGAGGTTGAGCACTGGATGAATATAAAAATCCTACAGTGTTCAAATCACATAGGATGGCTTTACCATGTGCAGATAGTGACACAACTATTCCTGAGTGAGTTCACATCTTTATGTATATGTCAATGGGATTCTCTCCCAGCAGTGTGAGTGCAGTTTGCCGTGCCTCTGATCATCTGCGTTTTGTTTATTGGTCATCTTTCACAGCTACACAATGAGAATTTTGAGGTTACCACGTTGCGAGTGGATGTTCAGACAGACGGACGCCATGCAGAGGTGGAATTCACAACTGACTGGCAGAAAGACGCTGAGCGGAGAGACCTCACCATCAATTCCATGTTTTTAGGTACTGGTGTGTTAAATGACTCATCTCTGTGTTTGCTTGTGTTGTGGAGCTGCCCAACATGTGGTATCAGTTCAGGGGGCATTGTCACTTACTTTATTACATTTATTACACTTGTGTCAGAATTCATTATTATGTTTTCTTGACTTTTTTCCTCTCACAGGGCTTGATGGCACATTGTATGACTATTTCAAAGGATATGAAGACCTGCAGAACCGTAAAGTTCGGTTTGTTGGCAGTGCTGACCAAAGAATCAAAGAGGACTATTTGAGAATACTGCGGTATTTTAGGTGAGTTGCCTCATTTCACTTCAAACTTAGCATAAATAGAAAGCAAAAGAAAAAAAAAAACACTGTTCATATTTGTTGATAAAGTGCTTTGACCTCAGTCGTTTCATTTCACTGTAAGGTTCTACGGCAGGGTGGCCCTGGAGCCTGATGATCACGAGCCTGAGACGCTGACTTCTATTAGGGAAAATGGTCGTGGACTTGCAGCGATATCAGGAGAACGGATTTGGCAAGAACTAAAGAAGATGGTTGTTGGTAGCCATGCTGCTCATCTGCTGGAGCTGATGTACAGTCTGGAACTGGCCCAGTACATAGGTGAGAGGGGAGGCAGGCATAAGAAAGGATTTCAAAGTATGTTTTCCTGGCATCTGAGAGGGACATATATGAAGGATAATATGAGACGTATCAGTCTGCATTCAGGCCAGGGACATTCTGATTACATGGCTAGCCTCTTAAAGGGACGGCTTGGATTTTTTTGAAGTGTGGTTGTATTAGGTACTTATCTATAGTCATTGTGTTACCTACAGTACATGTTGGTTGGTATGCCCACAGTTTGGTGGAGCAGGCTGAAGTAGCGACATGGAAGCTAAGCAATCCACTGCTGTAGATAGGGGGCAGGAGCAAAACGTATTATGGCTACCTAAAAAGTCTCACCTAAAAAAAGTTTTAGTGTATGCTATGGTGAGAGTATTTGCCACTGCTTCACCTTTCTGTCAGACATCCCGTTCAGATGGGGAAGCTGCTAACAGCGTCATTTCGCCATCTCTGCTCTCATCAAAGCCACCAGACTCCATTGACAAAAACAGCCATTTCAGTTCGCAAACATGGGAGGTACTGCTGCCTCGATCAGTTGGGTTATTTTGTGACATCAGTGAATCCTGGCTCATTCTTTTAAACACAGTGAAATTAGTGTTGTTCCCTTTTTTCAGCGCTCAGATCCTTTTAGAAAATGGTCTGAGAGAACTGAATCCTGGCATTAGGTCATTGTTTGCAAAGTGCAGGCATGGGAATGTAAGAGGCATCAGTAGTGTTAAAGCTCAACAATTCTAAAGAATCAGGCAATTAGGAGCTGTTTCTTTGTGGGGAAAAAATCAATTTCAAGCCCTAAGATGGAGTGGATTCAATGCTTCTTGACCTCTGTGGTACTGTGAACTCTGATACTCGTCAGCACCAGACAAAGATAATTCAATGACTGTTGATTATTGAACTCTTCTCAGGTTATTTAGTAACCACAAAAGACGTCGGTCAGGGTACCAATACTTAAGGCATGTTATCAACAATAAAATGTAGTACATTTGGGTTCTATGTCTGACTTTGTTTCTTTAGCTGTTAAAATCAGTTCTCCCATTCCTGTTCCTCTCCAGGGTTACCTCCAGATGGCAATGTTGAGGAGATGAAGCGAGTGTGGCAGAACGCCAGAGATCACTCTCCCAAACCCATGACCATCCTGGCTGCTCTCTTTAGCTGCCCAGAGGAGGTGGACAAGATGGACATACGGCTGAAGGTGTCCAAGGAGGAGAGGACTCTGGTTCTGTTCCTGATCAAACACAGACGGGAACTCCGCAAGAGTGAAGACAAGTCTGACAGCCTCAAACCCTTCACTGACTTTATCATTGACGTAAGTTTCAGCTTCCTCCAGTTAGTCTACAGACACAATCAGACAGTTTAATAATAAAAAGGGCATTAGAGATTTATTGTTGGGACACTTATCTGAACAATGTGGTCATTGATTTCAGCCATTAATATTCACAGAGTGCATATATCCTTTTCTAGACAGGCAGGATTATTCACAAGCATGTGGTATGTAGTGTTATAATTACGCCAAAACTGTTTTCTTGGTCTTCTGTTATAGTAAACTGAATATTTAGACTGTTGATTAGATATGTGCAAACTGAAGGCGTCACCTGGGCCCCTCAGATAACAAACAATGAATCAAGTAAAATAAACAGCAAATTAATCAATCATAAAAATAATTGTAGTTGCAGCCCTACTTTAAATCGTCCCCTTCTACTCACTGCTGTGATCTTGTCTGACAGTGGTCCACCTCCATCTTTCACCCACACCTGAATGCAACATGTTTCCACCCAAACCCATAGTGCTTGTTGAACGGCATTCTAAAGCTCTATTAACATAGGACTTCAATTACCTGGGGACATCTGGTAATTTGAAATAATTGCAGAGGTCATCTGTGATCTTAATCCTGTGACAATCTGCAATGTCTGTAATTTGTCTTGTAAAAATTTCACCACAATTTACCTACCATATTTCGCCAGACACAGAGGTCGTGTGATAATAATAGTGCCGTACGAATCACCATGTCAGTGATTTGGTGTTGTATTTTGTTTTCTCCATGCCTCTTTTCTGCCTCTGTCCCAGTTAAGAGAATTACAGAGGCTGCATTGGCAATTTGAAGCCAAAGTTTTGACAGCTTTTTGGTGGCAGGAGGCTGGTCTTGCCACACAGCATGGAGACCCGTTCTCAGCAAAAGCAATCTCAAATCAATCAGGAATAAAATCTCGAAAGATTATGAGATGGATGACGTGACAATGTGTGGCATAGTTGATTCTGTTTGTTTACCCCACATTTAAAAAGAAAAACATGAGGTTAACATTGTACATCCCCACTAGTAGTGCAGTAGTGAGATACAAATGCCTCTGCACATCATTTCCAGGGGATAATTTCAGTCAAAGCGAGTGAAATACAGACTTTGCTGGTCCCGTGTGAATGTGCCTCATTAAACACAGATATAGAGGGTCATTTCTAGATCACACGAGATCCCTGGTAATATTGGTCCCATGAGAAAAGGGCTTAGGAAATGTTATAGTCAGTAACTGGAATTGAGTTCTAAAAGCCAAATCAAAATGGATCTGGTTCCAAGTAGGTAAAATACTTTGGCTTGTTATGGTCTGAGTCTAACAAATCTCTTAATTGAATAATGATCTCTGTTCCTTTATTAGGAACAAGCAATTACTAGAACATTCTGGTAGTCATTTATCTAACCAGCAAATCTGTTTGGCAAAACTTCAGTATAACATAAGTTATAGGTTTTTTGATTGGCATACTTTAAGTTTCACTTCTTAGTTTAGTACTTCAGCTTTTCTCAGAACAGTTGAAATTGTAACATAAATATCTTAAAGGGGAACAACACCTACATTATGAATTCCAATACATCATTTCCATGGCCTAGTTAGGTTCTATCAAAATTTGTGAACATGAGCTACTCTCCTTTAAAGCCAGAAAACAGAGGAGTAAGTCTCCAGCTCGTGATGTCATAGGGTACAAAGTTTGGAGCTGCTCCATAGACCATGAACAGGAGCCTGATGTTGTGGACCCACAGAGTGTTTGTCTACTTCTTTACACCTGAATGAGCTTTCGTCTGTAGTAGTGTTCTCAGTTCTGAAACAGAAATGTAGCCACATACTCAGAACATTCCCCTGGGTGCTCAGTGTCATCTTTAACATCTTTCCCAATTCATTGTCTGTGGAACAGCCACAAACTTTATACTTGAACAAATTTGACATTTGGTACTCTAGTTTTTGGATTTGAGAGAGAGTTGTTTATGTTTACTACTATTTTTGGACTGTTGTAGACCAAAGGAATAGCATGTTTAAATTTTGAAAACTGGTGTGTTTCACCTTTACCTTCAATTGATTCTGAAACAGATTTGAGAGGATTCAGATGTGATTTGCTCATCCAGTAAATTTCTACTGAGCTACACAAAGCAGGATGAGAGAGTACACCAAATAAATAACGACACTTCACTACAGAATAACTACAATATTTCAAAAGCCTGAAACGTATTTCCTCTCTGGGCTTGTTGTTACAGGAGGATTTCTACACACTGTTTGTTTTCCTCTGCGCTCTTCTTACTAGTTAGAAGTGGTCCGAGCTCAAGTAGAAAACTGTGATGTCACCAATTCCTGTGAACCAATCATGATTTAGGAATTTTTTAATAAAAATGTGATGACAGTAATGTGATCGCTTGCTTATGTTGTCAGTCGCTGTCAATCAAACCTGATTAAAACATGCACACACTGTCTTGAAGAAGCAGGGCAGTGTTAAATGTTAAACTCTAAATACCTAACTTAACCTTTTTCATTGTTGCTTATTTAGTCATGGATATTTCATGTTAACGAAAATACTGAAATCAGGACCCCCAGTGGCTCAGCAGCCATTGGTTTGATTCCAGCTCATGACCCTTTGCTGCATGTCATCCCCTCTTTCTCCCCCTTTTAGACTTAACCTGTTCTGTCCCATAAAGGCAAAAAGCCAGAAAAAAAGTACTGAAATCAAGTATTCAGGAGCTTTAATTCACACACATGCTGTATCTTTTCAGAGTCGGGAGCTGGACACCCAGAGTAAAGTCTGTGAGCTATTGAAGTATCAAGGTGAGGAGAAGCTGCTGGCTGAGCTCAGCAGGTGGACCATCCCTCGCTTCCCCGTCAGCGGTCACGATCTGAGGAGGATGGGCATCACGTCAGGCAAGGAGATAGGTGCCACCTTACAGAAGCTCCGTGACATCTGGAAGAAAAGTGGTTATCAGATGGACAAAGATGAACTCCTCAGTTACGTCAAGTCTTAGATGAGGAAAAACAAGAATAATTGTTTTGCGTCAGATAGTAATAGTCTGGACACTTGGCACTGTGACTGTTCTTCTCATTAGTATTGATTGAGCAGACTGCTGAGCATTGTTGACGAAAGACAAGAACTGAGACACGCACTGATGAATGATATCTCATTGTGAATGAGCCCAGGGCCACTTTTATTCTCCTGCATTGCCATGTAAAGAGATCACACAGTATACTCTGAGCATCACAGCTTTCAGCATGTGTGTATTTACAGAGCTCTATGCAAAGTCCCTGGATAAACAGCTGCTGTACTGATGCTCAGTTAATATAGAAAAAGGTTATTTTGACTGTAACCATATTTGGAAGCAGACATTTGGTTTTGATTGTTTTGGTTTTCTCAGTTCAACTGCAGTTGTGGATAGTTTCTTTCTGTAAAGAACAATGTTCTATAAAAAGGTTCTACTTTTTATTGACAATACTGGCATGGGGACTCTTAAGTTTAATTGCATGCACTGCAGCATACAAAGCTATATGTTTAAATCTACTCCATATGTGTGTGGTGCTGTGAGAAATGTTTTCTGTGCCAGAGGAAGGTTGCTCCTCCTCCTGCACAGATGAGGAGATATAAAGCCCTCTGTTCGCTTTACTATCACTGCACTTTCTGCCTGAAGACTCTCAACACCTGTTGCTTACTGGACATTTAACCACTAAAACTCCCACAGTATTTTTCCCCAAGAAACGACCTTTTGATAAAATATTCAGAAGTTGAATTCCGCCTGCTTGCTTACATTTTTTGTAGCTTTTAAATGCCTTCACTTCAGCTGGATTCACCTGGAATGGTTATATAACAGTGTGCAGCCACTCGTCTGGTAAAAACATGGCTTGGTTCATTGTAAACATCAGTAACATCAGTTTGGAGAGCGCACTACCTGAGGATGAGCCACGAGATGAGCGCTTGGCTCAAGTAGAAATAGCTCTTCTGTCAATCATCTTCATCACTGCAGGAATCTTAAACTTCGGGCTCTTGTTGGTGCTGTGGAAGCGGAGGAAGCAGCTCTCCAGGATGCGCGTCTTTGTTTTCCACCTGTGCGTCGCAGATCTGGTGGTCACATTCTTCCAAGTGTGTCCGCAGCTCATGTGGGACATCACGGACAGATTCGTCGGGCCAGATATATTGTGTCGCGCAGTAAAGTACCTGCAGGTGGTCGGGATGTTTGCCTCAACTTACATGATCGTAGTGATGACGATAGACCGATATCAAGCCATCTGCAACCCCATGGTGACTTTCCAGAAGCGCAGGGCGCGCTGGAACGGTCCGGTGTGCGCCGCCTGGTGCGTCTCTCTCATCGGCAGCCTCCCGCAGATCTTCATCTTCTCTCGGGTGGAGGTCGCTCCCGGTGTGTACGACTGTTGGGCGCAGTTCATCAAACCGTGGGGACCGAGAGCCTACGTGACCTGGACGACTCTGGTGATATTCGTCCTGCCCATTCTCATGGTGATCGTGTGCCAAGTGCGCATCTGCCGCACCGTGCACATCAACTTTCACATGAAGACGCAGCACGACGCAGAGGCGGTCAGCAAGCCGCTGTCCTCCAGGGCCAGCAGCGTGGCAGGGGTGTCCAAGGCGAGGGTGAAGACGGTGAAGATGACCGTGGTCATCGTGCTCGCCTATATCATCTGCTGGACGCCTTTCTTCACCGTGCAGCTCTGGTCTGTCTGGGACGTGGAGGCGCCCACTCAGAGTAAGATGACCGGGAAACACTCTCACATAAGAATGCTTGGCGTGGATTACTGCACATCATCAGCTCTGATGTGTTAAATTTAAAAAACGATTGGTTAGAAACTCCATTAGCACGAGGAAAACTATGAAAACAACAACAAAAAGCCTTGAATTAGTACTATGGAGGATGAAAAATGACTCAGGTATAAATAAATGTATAAATACAGGAATAAAAAAAATAATAATTAGTGAAATGTATGAATAAATGTGGGAATATATAAATTAATATGGAAAATGGACACAGGAATGAATAAATAAAGAATATGGATATAAATAAAAGAATAATAAATGCATGAATAAATACAGAAATTAAAAAACAAACAAACCCTAAATTAAAAAAAGGCAAATGTTGAAATATGAAAATAATTACATGCATGCATAAATGAATAAATAAGAGTCTATAATTAAATAAATATTAATTTATGGTTATTTGTTTTTAAATATGTAATAACTATAATACTATTAAGCACAATAATAATAATATTTAACATTTAATGTTTATTTCAACATTTTTGTACATTATTTTTGTATTTCTGTGTCTGTATAAGGTAGGAGGTCAGGTAATCTGCTTTCTTTCTTTCTGTCTGTTTTTATTGATTTCAGCATTTAATTATTCTTTCATTTATTTATTGATCTTTTTTTTGTTGTCAATATGATACCAATATCCTTGGTAATTATTAAATGATAATACTGTGAAATAATTTTAAGTTATCTATTTTTTGGAATCCAGATTCCATGTGAGTGAGTTTAGGTAAGGTTTTAATTAAATAAAAAAAAATAATAATAATGAATAAAAAAAAAAGCTCTTTTATTAATTAATTTTTTTTTTTTAACAATACACATGTCCATTTGATAATAGCAACATACAGGGAAGGGTCTCCACTTTAATATTATTGCTCCTCAGTGCTTACAATGAAAACCAAGGTAAACAGGGTTTAACTGATGACCCTTCAAAATTAGAAAAATATATCTAGAAATTGGTCTCCCCTAATACAACAAATCAAAATATAAGAATCAATGCACTTTTGAAGAGCATTTCCACATTTTCCACTCTGTGTTTCCAGCTGCAACCTTCACCATCTTGATGCTGCTGGCCAGTCTGAACAGCTGTGCGAACCCCTGCATTTACCTGCTGTTCAGCGGGAAGCTGCCCAAGTCGCTGATGGCCCTGATGTGTGACGGTCAGCCCGATATGAAGGAGTCCATTCAGGAAGATGCCACTATGGTCAGCTCCCTGTACATCAGCCTTAAGAGTTTATCGGACTGCAGATAAAAGTACTGAAGCCTAGGACTCCTGTCTCACCTCAGGCCAGCCTGGTGAACATGGTGTAAAATATGGATCCCTTGGAGAAAGGCTGACACCCTGTAATAAGTGTGAGGACAAACATCATAACAGAACTGCAGGTCCCTGTTGTAAGAGTATATTACAGTGAGAGCACACTGTAGAAATGAACAATCTATGAAATGCTTGTCACAGACGAGTCTTTACAGGGAAGTTACAGTGAAACATTAAGTATGATACAGTTGCTATAAAGTCACTTTTATACTTTCACAATGTTAAAGGATGACTTAAGATTTTTGCGAACACTTTATATGAAGGTACTTATATTAAACATGAACTAGTTTCTTATTAGCATGCATATTAGTAACACACTGCTCTTCGTTAGGCATTATAAAGCACATATTAATGCCCTATTCTGATGACCATATTCTTCACTAGGTCATTAACTAAGAGTTTTCCCTCACCAACCTTCTAATTTCTGCTTATTGATTGTATGGAAGTTGTTGTACATGAATTATGAGTTATTATTATAAGGTGGTAGTGCCACAAGAATAGTCACTTAATAAATACGGTCTCTTCTTCTGTAACAAATACAAAACTTCAAGTGTTAATAGTGTCCACATAACTCTAAACTAAGTCTTTCTAACACCAAATATGACCTCCAAATATGTTCTAATGTGAGGCCTTGTTCATAACTAATTCACACAGATTCCCTTTTCTGAAGTTGTTTCCCCTTAACACTTAATAAATCCATTATAGCACACTACTAATACAATTAACGGACCCTGTTTCATAAGTGATGGGTTACACAGCTATTAAAATGTGCTGCCTCATCACTTACAGGGGAGCACCACCTAAATTAAGATTCTAATATGTTATTTCCATGGCCTAGGAAGGTTCAGTCAATATTTGTGAACGGGAGCTACTCTCTTAAAGCCAGAAACAGAGGAGTAAGTCTCAAACTTGTGATGTCATCAAATATAAAGTCTGGAGCTGCTCTACAGACAATGAGTGGAAGCCTGATTGTGTGAACCCACAAAATGTTTCTTTTTAATACCTAAATAATCTTTATTCTATTGTAGTGTTCTCAGCTCTGATACAGAAAATGTACCCATATACTCACAACATTGCTCTGTGTGCTCTCAGTGTCATCTACAACATCTGTCCAGTTCACTGTGTATGGAGTGGCTTCAGACAGGCTAATGACAAATTTGAGTTTGGACTCTACCTTTTGGATTTGGGAGAGCATTGTTCATATTAACTAATTTTTTGTTTGTCCATTTTGTTTGACTATAGGGATAATGTGAATGAATTCTAAAAATGTGTGTATTTTAAATAGATGTGTGCTATAGTGGAATAAAAGATAACTTAAGAATAGGGAACCTGTGTGGGTTACAAGTGTCACAATATAAGTGAATTATTTATGAGCAAGGCCTTACTTTAAGATGGATGAACATATTTAAAGTTTAAAAGACTTAATTTAGAATTATTTGGACACTTTAAACATTTGTAGTTTTGTGTTTTGCTACATAAGAAGAGACCATATTCATTAAGTGTTATTCAGGTAGAATGACTGTTCTTGTTGTGCTACCACCTTGAAAGGCCCATACTGAGCAAAGCATGTTTAGATCAAAATTCATGTACAACTTCCTTACTTACTTTTAGAAAGCAGAATTAGGAGATCACTGAGGGAAAACTCTCAGTTAATGGCCTAGTTAAGAACATGGCCATACAGAATAAGGCTTAAATAAGGCCTTTATAATGACTATTAATGAGCCAATATGCTACTAATATGAATGCTTATAAGCAACTAGTTAATGTTTAATACATGTATCTTCATAGTAAATGTTGCCAAAAATCAACAGTAATCCTTTGACATTAAGAAAAAATAGTGGTGACTTTATAACAACCCTTTTTTAGCCGTTAGTTGTATGGTTCTAGAGATGACAGTCTTTTGGTCGGTCAGTCCACTACTTTGGCCCAGACTGAAATATATAAACAATGACTGGATGAATTTCCATGACATTTTGTACAGACATGCACGTTCCCAACAGGATGAATCCTGAAGACAGTCATGATCACTTTTCTTATAGTGCTACCAGCAGGTCAAAGTTTTCACTTATCCAGTGAAATATCTCAACATCCACTTGATGGGTTGGCACAAAATGGACATTTGTGGTTCCCAGAGGATGAATCCTACTGACTTTGTTCATCGCCAGCATCACCATGACGTTCACATGTGTGCTTTCAAATGACACTGTTCATTTCTTTGGTTTATGACTAAATACCTGCAAATCTAATAACATTCCACATTCCCATGAGGCTCAGGTGTACTTTGTGTTTAGTACTAATAAGAAAATGTTGCAAGCATGCTGACACACTAAGCTAAGAAGCTAAGAAGGTGAACATGGTGCACATTGTACCTGCTTGACATGTTAGCATTGTCATTATGAGCATGCATTAAAGTTGTTATTTTTTTCATTCTGTGTAAAGTTTATTAATGTAACAGTTAAACTTGTGAAATGATGAGTATTAATTGTCTAAATGTGCTGTGTGATCTGAAAGTGTTTTACTTAAATGTAAATGTGGTTTATCTTGTTAAATGTTGTAGTTCACAGTGTGTATGCCCTTAAGGCTAAGGGTGATTATTGAGTCTACCATCTGTAAATATGATCATGTGTATGATGTGTGTTACTTGTTGGTTAGAATAGTCAGTTGCCACACAACAGAGGAGTCTGTGTTTGTTAACTAACTTCAAATATGCAGCAAGATGCTCAGTGATCAATGTCAGAACATGTTTACATACCTGAAAGATCTCTCTGTCTCTCATTTCTGAGGTGTTGCAAAATAAACTGACTTTTCACAAGTCTGCTCTCTTCTTTCTTAACAGCCCTGTCCCGTTGAGATAAATGTCCCCTTGGATTTACAGTTGAAATACGCATTTGAATACTTGAAAGGGCAGACTTCTGTTTTGTTTGCAGTTTATCTTGTCTTTCTGTAGTATGACACCTGAAAGTTTTCAGCCCCTCCATTTGAAGAATGGAAACATGTTGAAACAATCAGGTGACAGACAGGCAGAAACACATTTTTCCAAAGATAATTGCTGTGTTTTGTCCCAGTTATTACCACATGTGCCACTAGCTGCAGCACAACCTGGCATTTTTCTTTGACTACATGAAAGCTTTGCATATATATTTCTGTGAAGTTGCCTTCAGTGAGCTGCACAGACAAATCCAGCAGAAATCAGAGACTGGCAGCTGGATGGGACTCAACTCTGACCTTGAACGCTAACAGAATGACCAGCAGCCACAACTGCAGCGTCCTCGGCAGCCACCCAGTGGCTACACTTGGGGCTGAAAAATGACGCCAATGCCAAAAGTGCCAAAAACTGTAGTTCCTCAAATGGCCACTTGAGGCTGGCTCCAAAGCTGAGTCTATCCCCACAGACCCGCATGTCAAAATGTCCAACTTTACAGCAGAAATAACCATGTTAACAGCCTGGTACAGTGTATTACAAAGACATACCAACATATATAAACCACTGATAGTTGAGGTGAATAACATTGATCATTTCATTACAATGCAAAGTTATGCAGGGAAACCTTTCGTAATGGCATCCATGTGGATTCCCCTTTACACACTCCAGCCATCTAAACATTGTTACAGACCAAGTATCCCCACTATGCCACACCACAAAAACTGCTCAGGAATGGTCCAAGGAATGTGACAAAGAGCATGAAAGTCCACATTGGGATGGATGGTGGACGGGTCAATCAAACTCTGGACTTTCACCCTAGGAGCCCACTGTTTATATCCATTGTTAAACCAAACATCGGTCAAGTTGTTTTAAAAATGACATAGTGTGCTAGTATGTGTAGCACACAAGGCTGGGGATATATGTGACATGATGTGATATTATGTTAGTAACAAGTGAACTTATTTTAAGCAAAACCATGATGTTTTTTTAACCTGACTACATGCTTTTGCTGCCTAAACCTAAGGAAGTAAACCTAAAAGTTTTTTATCTACACTCTGAGTTTTTTTGGAAAAATGAGCAGAAACTGTAGATTTCCTGTGAAAACAGAGGTTTATTTTGAAAAGAGAATGCATGTAATGAGAACAAATTTATTCACTGTCCCTGATCATCCAAAACCGACGCAGGTGGACTACCAAGCTTGTCATATTTTGATGTGACAGGCCACTGACGAAGCATCGGTATTTGACGAGTTTAGCGTATAGATGTGTTGGTCTGTCTGACAACAGATTTTCATCGACATCATATCACACCTGATAATTTTCCCTCGCGATGCAACAAGGGGGAAAAATCTATGGCATGCCACAACCATCCCTTGCTATTTTCTGCGTTGATGTCATTACAAGCAGCAATATGGTGGAAAGAACATCATCAGTATCCTTTGGTCGACAGCAAACCATTCCCTGATGATATTTGCATGGTGGAGGCTTACATGATCCCAAACAATTACAGAGGTTGGCAAGTCATGCCTTGCAGCACACAGAGTAATATTGCCCCTGTGTTGACCTCTGTGGCTCGGTGGCCTTTAACATTTTGGCCACGTCTCCTGCCTTTGGCCAGCACCTCCCATCTGCGCCTAATAACAATCCAACGAATTTCCCTCAGTGGGGACTTTCAGTGGCTCAAAGACGAGCATAAAATGAGTCAGACTTAAGATTTAATATAATGTCTCTGCCTCTGTCACCACAAAATATATATATTTTTGAAGAGAATCCACTTCACTGACAGTGAACACAGTGAGTGAATTATGGATTTCTTTCTGCCATTTCTGAACGCTTAGTTGTTTTCAAAGGTCTTTCCTAACAACACAGACATCAATCTCAATGATTGGTGCAGCGTATAGGCTGGACAAATGTGCATATGTGAGGTGTTTACTGTCTCTTATGAAAAGCTGTATATGTAGGAAAAAGCTTGAGTTCACACATAAAGCCTGTCAGCTGTGACATACTACCATTCAGGACATCTTGTCTGTACTGTATAGAGGAAAATGTGAAATGATTAATGCCACTGACACAACCATAATGTCACAAAAGTCTGAGGACAGCTTCAAACTCATTTAAAGGCCTGTACTTTTATTTTGAAATAGCTTAATTCTACCTTAGATCCTTCCATACCACACAGGGTCAAGTTAAATACAAAGCATGTACCTTATTCATTTGAAAATTTTAAGGTAATGTCATTGGTCTCATGTTAAAGGAAAACTTTGTGTTTCTTCTGAGATTTACTGTTGAGCAGATTGAGCACGCTTGGTGATGAAATTCTGTGTTTATACTGTTTCACAATGACCAGCTAAGAGAAATAATCTTCACTGGACAGTTAATTAATATAACGCATGCAAAAAATTGCTTATTTATTTGTTTTTAATAGGTTCTGAATGAAATTGGAGAACTATGGCGCAGACACAGAAGCAATAAAGGTTTGCGGCCACACAGACACAATTAGTTGGTAGTATAAATTCATTGTTGTTTTTGTTTTAATGGAATTAATCAATAAGAATAAAAAGAAATCTGCGATGGACATGTAAAGCTGAGTATAATGTGAACCTGTCAAATCAAAGGACAGCTTTGAAAGACAAACACTGTGCTGTAAAATGTTGGTTTTCATCTCTTACAAATACAGGCCTACATTTGCAATTATGAATAAATCAAACTCTTCAATTATGTAAGTGGACTTACCTCCTGCTGCTGTGGTAAAAAAGTGGTGTATTGAGCTGTATTGAGCTAATGCACGTTCAAATCTCAAATGGCTCAGTGTCCTGAATGTGTCACTGTTCTCTACATAAGAGGCCACTTACACACATTGTATACTTGCTTTTCATTTCAGACCAACAATCCACCATGTTTCAGTCACTGCATACATCAGGAAAAAAAGTGCATTAGTGTTGATGTAAATGACGACTCCTACTGCTGTAAAGATATGCAACATTCAATAAATTCGCAGACACCTCTTGATACAAAGTACATGGAAATGACAGAGGCATGAAGTTAATTAGTTTATTCATGCATGCAAGTGCTGCCAAGGAGTGAAATGACTATCAAATAGCTGGACCTATTTGATATTCTCTTTTCATTTCTCTTGATTAAGAAGCTCGTTGCTCTTGACATTTACTTGAAAACTAGAATCACCACCTTGCTGCTGTATGCTTTTGCAACCCAGTCAAGCTGCAGTTACAGTTTTCATCCATATCTGTCCAGACTTATATGTACCCATGACAGGTGACAACGCCTCAGATACGGATGTTGTTGCAAAGACGCTGCATATTCTAAAACATGGATGCTTCACATACGTCTTTAACCAGGCAGCACAGAAGATCTATACGATCAGCACAGTGTCAAGGTGGACACCCAAGCATAGTGTTATCATTTCAGTATCTGTCCAAATGTCTCCCTAGCTGTTTCTGAGATATGATGCTGAGTAACGGCCAGTAAAGTGGTTTTGCAGGACAGTTTTAAAAGTGAAGCTGAACTTTGACCTTTTGGATAGAAAATGTCAACTTTGCCATAATGTCCATATGAATTCTTGAGTTATGGCCAAAATCATATTTAGTGCGGTTATAGTGACCTTCACCTTTGATAAACAAAATCTAATCAGTTCATCCTTGAGTCCAAGTGGATGTTTGTGCCAAAGTTAAAGAAATTCTGTCAAGGTGTTCTTGAGATAGTACACACACAAGAATGAGACAGATGTGGTCACAGTGACATTGACCTTTAACGCCCAACCTTTAACCCATTATCTTATAATCAGAAGATCAGCTGTTTAATCCTTGGCTCTTCTAGTCTGTATGAAAAAGTATCCTTGAGCAAGATACTGAACTCCAAACTGCCCCCAGTAGCTGTGCCATCAGTGTCAGTGTGTATGAACGTATAACTGAGAAGCAGGTGGCACCTTGTACGGTAGCCTCAGCCACAAGAGTATGAATGTGAATGGGTGAATGTGTAGTGTGTAAGCACTTTGAGTGGTCGAAATACTAGAAAGTCGCCCTACAAGTTAAAGTCTATTTACCATTTACCAAAATCTAATCAGTTCACTGGACGTTTGTGCCAAATTTGAAGAAATTTCCTCAAGGCATTCTTGAATTCTCATGCATACAAGAATGGGATGGGTGGACAGACGGACAGATGGATGGACAGATGTGAAATAAAGTGTTTTTAACATCATATTTCCTAAACACTGCATTCATCTGCATCTCATGTTAGATAGATAGATAGATAGATAGATAGATAGATAGATAGATAGATAGATAGATAGATAGATAGATAGAACAGACATGTGGAGAACATGTTGATCAAAGCCTGTAAATTTAAGCTGTGTATGTCATGCAGAGGAAGCCTTCATTAGCCTTCCATGAATAACCAAGCAGATGTGTATTGAAATGCTGTGAAACATGGCACGTTTTAATCATATGTTCCTATGAAAATGCATGTTTCGCAGTACAATGTTCCCCGATTATGTCCAAGGGATGAGGGGAGTAGGGAAGAAGAATCAAGACAAACAAAAGTAAGCACAATAAAGTATGTCCTAACAACTGAACCAACTGAAAACTACACTCTAACAAGAGGGGAGCTGTGCCTGTTGAACTGAACAAAATAGAAACTGTAAAACTAAACAAACCAATACCAATCACAAAACACACTCCCACTGGACAGGAGTGATAATACCGATCCCAATACAGTACAACTCGAGTTACCAGCTTTTACCTGTTATCATATCCAACACACAGTGTAGATGCTGCCAAACTGCCCACTTGCCAGTCTTTTAGTCATCACGTCAGTAATCGGCAGGGTGAGCAGCTGTGTGCTCAAGCACTCACTGTACAGTGAGGAGGGGAAGAGCGACACCTGGAGAGACACAGGGAGCAGAGGAAGAAAACAAACACACCAAAGCACGTAACACACTTATTGGATAATTGGATTATTTATACAAAAGACACAAATTCAATAAGAGAGGAAAAGCTACAGCAGAGCTGCTGTGGTGCTGATGTTTCACCGAGGGACTTAAATATCACGCAAGGCCTGAGTTTCTCATGAAACTTTTAAAGAGGGTGCTAAGATGAATACAGCACTGTATAATTCATGCTCCTGACCTCAGCTTAATTAAAATGAAACGGGGCTGTGATTTCATGATGGCTGCTAGTCCCAGGAATAGGTCTGTCTCCTCATTATCTCCCGGGCCTGAGGGATGTGTCCATTTATCAGAGCTGCGATTAGACCCGGATGTAGTGGCTCTGAGATATTTGTCCTCATATGTTTGATGGGAGGAAAAGTCAGGAAATTACAGTGTGAGCACAGACTGTATGTCACAGAGTGGTATCATGATTTATTGGTTCACAGGTTTACTGACCATTTGCTAAGCTCCACCCCTCATAGTTACTGTCTGTCAAGCTGTACATACATACATTTTGATTCCTACACACAATATTGTGCTTAAAGACTAAAGTTTAACATGATCCAGGCCAAATGTCACATGGAAATATGTTCTTGTGTTGCAGAGACCTGCAACCACTGAGCCGGCTATTTCCGGCTTGGCTTTCTATTAACTTGACTAGGGATAAACTTATTCAATTGTGCAGCTCTTCTAGACTTCCCAAAGGTCAACGGACTGAATTGATCAAATTCTGATGGTGAAATTAGTCATTTTTGCAGGGTCTGACGCTTAAAATAATGTATCCACCATTTTACACCATTTTACAGTGGCAGTGGAGTAGACTACAGTAGAGCCTACAATGTAAGCAGAAATTCAGCTAACTTGGTTGTGACTGCATGCTTTAATACACACCTGAATGACAGGAACAAAACCATCTTCTCCCATGGGAATGTGTTGAGTCAGCCAGGATCCCAATCCAAATGCAGTCTCACTCTTTTGAGGACAGACATCTGTGATCAGGCTCTGTCACGCACTCTCATGCTGCCATTTTAGAAACGATATTGGTCCACAAACATTACAGAGAGTACATGGCTTTAAGAGAGACAACCTAAATGAACGTGAAAAAGAGACATAGGGAGAAAAGAGAGTGTGAACAAAGTGCCGAGGAAGAGACAGAAACAATCAGAGAGAGAGAAGGGATGACAGCAAGACACGTAGAGGGGTGGAGGTGGTGATGAAGACGCAGAGATAGGGTCAGTGAGTAATGGGAGAGCAAGCAGGAGAACAACCGAAGAACGTCATTCAGCAGCAGGTGATTCCTGTGGTGGATGTTGCTCAGTAGAATAAATAAGTGAAGGAACTTTTGGCAAGGAAAATGTCCTGTTGTCTTTTTATTTCAAAGCAGCTTCATCGTGCATTGGCTTGTGCTCTCACTTTATATACTGATAAACATTGTGTAACACACTGCATTTATTTATTGGTTTTCTATTTTTGCTAAGAATGAACAAAAGAATGAAAAACAACTGTTATTCAGCTTGGAGAGGTGGACATTTATTCGAGCAGGAAGCACACCATGTTACTTTTAGTGCACAGTGTGGAGACATGAGCTGGAGTGCAGGCAAGGCATGTGTAGTGCGCCATGAGTTCAACATCAGAAAGAGAATGATTCTTGAGGGCATATCCAAATTGGACATGTACATGTTTTCAAGGACAGGAAGTACAGGGGATCAGTGAGTATATTAGAGACTGTTTATTGCTAACCCACTCCCAGCTAATATATCTATAAGCTTCACTGGCTTTATTCACTAGCTTAGGGGCATAATTTACAGGGGGGACACAGGGGACATGTCCCCTGCGCAGTGACATGCAGTGAGGTCAGTAACAGGGTAGGCACTGTGTTATAAAAGCCAGATTAAACTGTGTTTCTTTTCATCTTTAACTTTACTTAGGCATGTAAGCATGCACAAACACACACACACACACACACACACACACACACTGGTCAATATCAAGCGAGTTCTCATTAACGATGACGCTGGATTTGCATGCAAGAGTGGCATCATAGACTGTATATAAAGATGTGTGACACAGCAGCTACAAACCATCTTGATCAGCCCCTGGTGGCTGGCTGCAGTATAGGTCATAAAGCCTGCCCCCTCCATGTTAGCAGATGGGACATTGGCCAAACTAAAAACTCGAGGTACGCAGGTGCAGAACCTACGTGTTGTTTAGTGCCATGTTTGTATCCTCATACAATGGTTCATATGATATCGCAAAATTAGCGCCCCGCAAATGATGTTACATATTTAACGTAAAGTAATGTTGGTTAAGTATAGGAAAGTAAAGTTACTGTGGTTAGGTTTAGGAAAAGAAACGCAGTTGAAAAGTAGCTTAAAATAACTCTAAGTTCTGAACACCGGTGTCCTGGGGGAAAGTCCTGTCCACCACTCAAGCCTGCCTCTGTACACTGACTTTCGGTCTTTATACTACTTCCTTCCTTACTCTCATCAGTGCATTGGTTACATGATCTCAGCCTTCAAGAGTACGTGGGTTATACACGAATTACTGGCTCATGATTCTGGGTCATCTACAAATTGTGGTGCATTACTTTTCGTAGTAGAACAGTGCAGTGAGAACAGCCTGGCTTGTTAAAGGGCAGAGGTGGGTAGTAAAAAAGTATTTTTTTAGGGAAAGAGTACTCATCATGTTCCTTTTCTTAAACTGCACTTCTACTCTTTAATCAAATACATGTTTGACCCAGTAATGTACTTTTCACTTCACTTTACTTTCCATTCATACCAAAACGAGTTTGCTCCAACTGTGGAGATTGAGTGCATCGGAGGAGAGTGTGAGGAGCACCTCTACTGCCAAGTTACCAGCTGCCTGGCACAAAAAAAAAAAAAAGAAGAATCACCACCTGTCCTTTGACCATGATGCAATGATAATAGGGGAAAACCCAAAACATAAAACATGAGGCAGCTCCCAGCAACAATCCCTGACCACATCTGGCCTCATTTTTATACTAAACTATAATAAAGAAATAAAGACATCAGTTTACTTGCATGATGAAGTGCTTGCTGTGCCTCCTGAAAACTATGGAGACTGCTGCTTTAAAGACTCCTCCTCTAACCTCCGTGAGCACATAAGTTGGACATACACTGTAGGTGAAAATGTAATCAGCTAGGTAATGTTATTTAAGCAATGTCATTTAATTTGTCTACTGTGGCACAGATAGGGAAATCGAGAAAGAGAGGCCAGGTCAGGTAGTGGGAGATTGTTCATATCTCAGTTGTATAAGCTGTCCTGGTTTGTTTGATCAGGCTTCCTGCTTTACCTGATTAAAAAAAGGTTTTATCAGTGCTGTATTTTTATAATATTGCACTGGCATGCACACCCTAAGTTAAAAGTAACTTGTACTTTGAGTAATTAATTAACCAGGTAACATTACTTTTAACTAAAGGATAAAATGGCTGCAGCAAAACACAAGAAAAGAATGGAGGAGAATCTGCTGCAGTCTGCAGGAGAACTGCAACTTGGTAAATTTATATTCCAACAGCAACCTCAAACATAAAGCCAAAGCTACAGTGGCATCAGAACATTAGTGTCAATGTCCTGGAGAGGCCAAGTCGGGGTCCGGACCTCAATTCACTCAAACATCCGTGGCTGGACTTGAAAATTGCGCTTCACTTCCGATCCCAGTTTGACTGAGCTCCTGATGCTTTGCAAAGAAGAATGAGGAAAAACCAAAGATGATACAGACCTGTTCACACATATTTACCCTGGAGGTACCTCTACTGCAGGGACAACTTGCTTTGCACAGAGGGCATTTTTGCAACATGACAGGAGGCCAGAGGCCAGTTAATAAACAAACACTGACAACAGTCATATATGTATATACCATAGACTGTATAATAAAGACGGACGACGAGATAGCTCCCCAAAAGTGAAGCCAAATCATCTCCATTGCCCCCTGGTGGCTGGCTGCACTACAGGTCATAAACCTCACCCCCTTCATGTTAGTGGGTGGGACATGGACCAAACTAAAAAGTCAAAGTACACAACAAATACATTTTTCGCAAAAATGGTTTCTGTTATTTTGGATAGTTCTCGTCAAGTTTGGTTATAGCTGAGATTTTGATTAAAAAGGGGGGCATTAAGGTCATGAGCTGTGTTTGCCAATCGGTATGGTCCCTGTCAATGGCACTCTTTTTTCCCAGCTATTAATAGACTTAGATTTATTGTCCCAGAGGAAAATTTGTTTTTACAGCTATTTCACAGAAGCTTACAGATTCATGCATAGTAGCACAGAGTAACAAGGGTTGAGCTAAATACTCAGACGAAACAAGTATCCTGTACGGATCATTTTTTGTATCATCTAAGTAAAATGTGTAAATGTCTCTTACTAAAGGAAAACCCTTATTTTGGTGGCTGTGTTCAATCTCTTACTCTTGTGATTAAAAAAAAATCTAGAGCTCAATTTTGAGATTGTTCTGTAAACAATTTTCTAATAAATAATAAATGTAGCAACTTCTGATCAACCTACGTGAATGTCAGACTTAAAATAACAACTTATAGTTAGGCTCCAATTTAAGTCCCACTGACTTCCAGTTTAAACTCCGCTCATTTCTAGTACAGATATGGATACAGATAATTTAAGTGGTTGAAGAGATACAAATACAGTTACAGATAATAGTGTACTTGCCCATCCCTACTAGTAACATACAGATAGCAACACATAGCAACATACAACACAAAATTGTCATTGCCAATGACTGCCTCCCTGTGCAACACATTCTGACTCCAATCCTGTCACATATTAATGTTTTAGTCATGGACTTTCCACGTCCACATACAATGTGCAAAGTACCCTGGAGCATTGGTTGTTGACATTCTGGGACACTGTGTCAAGTTCTCTTCCTTCAAGACACACTTCTGTTTTCACAGGAAATTTAATGTTTACATACAGTCTCTCTCAAAATAAATGCACTACATTGGTATTACACAGTGAATTCACTTTTTTTCCTTCGACAACAAACACACATGGTTGGGCTTAGGCAACAAAAGCACGTGGTTAGGTTTAGGCAACAAAAGCAGGCCGCATACTGTGGTGATGTTAAAGGATGCCTTTTTTCATTTCTGATGCTGCAAGTCACTGCTCAAGCGCCAGATTTCGACAACTCCGGAGTGAGACCCAGGCCTCCCTGTTTTGGAAACTTGAACTAAAACAGTGTTACATAGGGGAAAATACTCCTACCAAAGCAAGCTCCTCTTCATTTATGAGTCCTGTATCTCTGATCAGATAGATGGAAATAGGGTGAATTGCTGGTTTGTAGCTATTTGTTAAGAGCAAACTATATAATCCCTTTCAATCTACTGACATCTCAGAAAGAACCATCAGGGGACCTGTTGGGTTCACTTGTTTGGGATGGGGCTCTGTGCTCTGGGTTGTAAAGTAGGAGGTCAGAGCCAGTGTTGAGAGTAATAGACTTGCCAGTGATTGTATATACGATAATGCAGTAAGAGATTCGGAGGTAGACTGACTGGGAGATTGTTTGCTTGACGGCAGGCAAGCTGAGAGCCACATGAGTCGGTGATGAAAAACAACTTCAGAGATGACATTTAAGAACTGTGGATAGAATAAAATTAACATAAATAATCACATGATACAAACATCTCTAGAAAGAGCATATAAAATGTGTTTAATAAAGCAGGTATTAAAAAATGTTTTCTCTTATCAGGAAACGAGATTCTATTGTGAACATGTTCCATGCATTGACCTGCAGTAAACACAAGCTTCATCTATAATACCATCTGATGACTTCTCAAGCTGACTGGATTACCCACTGTCCAATATGTGTTAGAGCGAGGCAATATTGATGTTGATCTTGGCAGAACACAAGAGAAAATAGGTGATCAATAAGAGAACAGCATGTGGACGTCAGACCACACTTGAATGTTGTAGACTTAACGAGAACCAGAACTGTGGTATGGCATATCAATAAGACAGATGTCGTGATGAATTCCAAATAAGATTCAGATGAAGCTTCATTTATCATTTTTATCTACCTGCATACCTGAAAGTCTTCTGATCATAAAGGGAAAACTTTGACTTTTTCCTACACTGAACCCATCTGTATCATGAAAAAGTAATGGAAGTCACTCTCTATTTTAGTGTCACTCACATATGAGGTCCATTCATCTTGTCTTTGTTAATTATACATAGACTATTCTAGCGCTGTGGAGGATTCATTTGCCAGCCTATAGTCGAGGCAGCGTCCTCAACAAGTGAAGGAGGAATCCCAGTATTATGTATAAAAAATTATACTGCTTTAAATGCCTGATCATGGCCAGTGACAAGCAAAGACCTTGATTATATGGAATTGTGAAATGCACCAAATACCAAAAGAAAAAACAGATAGATTCTGACTGCTGCTGCAGCGTCTTCTCTCTCATGATGGAAGGCAAAATACATTTTTTAATTTTGGCTAATAATCCCTAGAAGGTTGAGGAGTCTAATTAGTTTGTTAAATAAGACTTCTTGTCCCCCAGGGATCAATATTAGGTTCCTTGATATGTATTATAGGTTATTTGTGAAAAAAAAAAAGCAGTTTGGTAAGAGCCATGCAGATTTAATTTCAAACACGTCAGATACTTGCATGACTCTGGATGTATGCTATAAAAAAGATGTTAGCTCTGAGGTCTTCCTATGGAGTGGCTCAAATTTAGCCTTTAGTCAGCCAGTGAAAAACTACCTCTTGAGATCAAAATGGAAGGAGATAGAAAACTTAATTGGAAAGCGGCTACCAGTAAATACATTAGCTGCAGACCCTTCATTAACCAGTCATCTTGCAGACCCCAATAATGCTGGGATAACTAGCTCCCCAAAGATATGGAATGAAATAATTAAAAAGCACCAATTAAAGGGACTGAAATCTTCAAATAGTTTGCCTGTGACTTTGACATTCTGCCCAGCAAATATGACACAAGATTTAAAAGCTGGACTGGAAATGGTCTTACTGTGTATTGCACACTCTTACAAAGTATCAAGATGGGCAGGGCTGGGAGGAAGGCTAAGACACGCCCAGTCACTCCATCGTGCCGCCTCCCGATGCGCAGCACCCTCCACATCTCTCCTCCGCCTGCAGTGAAACACTATGCGCCATAGAAAACATAGGAGACTCTCACACTGAGCTGACATGAAACACTTGCTTATAACTGTCTCACATTGTGTTTTGCTTTTGTTTATAGCGTGTGGTGTTTCGCTGTGGGCAGGGCTTAACTATCAACAACACTTCTAAATCCCCACATACAGTACAGGCCAAAAGTTTGGACACACCTTCTCATTCAATGTGTTTTCTTAATTTTCATGACTATTTACATTGTAGATTCTCACTGAAGGCATCAAAACTATGAATGAACACATGTGGAGTTATGTACTTAGCAAAAAAAGGTGAAATAACTGAAAACATGTTTTATATTCTAGTTTCTTCAAAATAGCCACCCTTTGCTCTGATTACTGCTTTGCACACTCTTGGCATTCTCTCGATGAGCTTCGAGAGGTAGTCACCTGAAATGTGTTCATTCATAGCTTTGATGCCTTCAGTGAGAATCTACAATGTAAATAGTCATGAAAATAAAGAAAACGCATTGAATGAGAAGGTGTGTCCAAACTTTTGGCCTGTACTGTATATTGGTTTTCAACTGAAAAAAGTGTTTTGGGGATTTACTTACTCTTTAAATCAAGGTATGGGTTTTGAGCTTCCAGGACCTTAATCTGCAGAACCAGGATCACTTCAGGTACATAAGAGATTTTACTGGCAAAAAAGGAAGAGGGAAGTGAAGAGAGGAAATAATGATATTTTTCAAAAAGGCAAACACTTTCCAAAAACTAATATCTATATCTTCTATCTTATATTTGGCCATTCTAAGAGATTATAAGAGACCGTACTCTGAATATTAAAGCAAGATGGGAAGCTTCCACAATATCACTGGAAGAATGGAATAGGATCTGCTGACAGCAAGAGTAAATGACAAGCTCTCCCCCCCGTAGAGAATTCAGCTGAAAGAACATGACTGGTGTCTCTAATCAGACTGCCTGCAGGAGGTCCTGAGGAAGTACAGTGGCAAACCATTTTTACATTTCCGTAACTGTCCCTCTATGGTTCCATATTGGAGATGTGTTCATGACATCCTGGAAGTACGTTATTTAAAAATGAGTCACAAATGAATTCATTTCCCTTCATTCCCTGAATGAGTCAACATTATTGCTATTGATTCCAAGACAGCAATTGATTTTCCAGATCCACTTCGTTGAACTAATCAAACAGCATTTAGTCAAGTTGCAGCAGAGAGCCAGAATGAACTAACATCACGATACTGAGCGACAGTTGGGAAAAAAATTCTACCAAAGATTATTTTGTTTGCATACAAAAACTACTCTGTGGTCAACAAAAAAAAAGACTTTCAGTATGCAAAGCGTGCAGGTCAAAAATTACAGATGAGACGCAACAACTTCCTACAAACTTGTTTTACCACATAAATCCAAACTTTAGAAGGCATTCAAGATTTTTGTTAAGTTTCTATATTATTACTCTGCTGTTAAAATGACATTACATTTGTTGAAGAGCGCATAATGACTTGCTCAGGACTTAAAACGTTAAAATTTTAAAAAGTTAAGGACTCTGGACTTGCCTGTCTTGACTTGGGACTTGAGCGCAAAGACATGAGACTTACTTGTGACTTGGAAAACAATGACTTAGACCCACCAAATTGTTAAAGACATTCACTACATGCTTTTAATTACTTAGATGATTTGGCTCATCTTGTTGTGATCTTGTATTTATGCAATTTGCTCTCCAGTGTTTCTTGCAAAAGAGATCTTGATCTCAAGACATTCTGGATAGATAAAGCTAAACCAACTAAGGCACATGTGCACTCATTGGGTCTCTTGTAACCCAACAGCAATCATCAGCATCAATACCTCAGGTTTATATGACAGAGAGAGAAGCTGAAAACAGGATATCTTCATCCTGATACAGCGCTCCTCTATACCAGGCTGCTGTTTACACTGCAAGGTGACACTGGTTGCACCGAAAACCTAGACTATCCAATGAATGAAGTAGAAGTAATAGTGCTTGAGAGAGGAAGCAGCACATACACAATGGTGAAGTGTGAACAGGAGTGGTAGGAGTGAAATACCTGCTGCATGTAAATGAACTTGGTCCCTTGCAGCGGTTCATTAGCACACATTTGATGGATGCTTATGTTGAACCGCAACAGCAAACCTCAGGCATTTAATGCTTGAGAGGACTATGTTGTTTCCTTTTAATGTCACTTTTAGTGTTCACTAGGTGTATTTCTTTGTTTTATACACATTTCAGCCTGGCTTTTTTGTATGACTCACATGTATAAAATGTGTGGGGCCCGAGGTGTGTGGTACATACAGAATCATTATCGTGTGTCTCTTGGGATTATGCTGCTCACTATTCCATACATCATTTACTTTGAAACCTGGGGATGTATGTGGTTGGCATGGCTACAGGACAAAATCCCTTCCTCCATTTGCCAGAGCTCTGTGGGCAGAGAGGATCCGTTCTCCAGCTGCTTTTTTAAAAATTGTTGGATGTTTCTATCCAAGCCCGAGTGCGAGCAGCACCCTTGCATGTTAACTTGAAATACATTTACAGAAACTCTGTAATACATTTTAGATAGAAGCAAGGGAAATATCTGGTTCTCTAACGAGCATCATGTTATGGTCATTACCAGCAGGATTACTTCATGTTTTTATTAATATAGTCGGACTGAGAACATATTTAATTTACTCCAATTAGCTTATGGTGGTCTATCAGCAGATCTATATAGAGAGGTGGGGAAAAAAACCCTCTCCAACCAGTGGTGATTCATCTCTTGACATATCTCTGGTGTACAGTAATCTGACAGACTAGGAGATTGAAAGCCTGACAGCAACTAGAGATGTGTAAAATGAAAGGACAAGTAAAAAAAAAATCAGCAGTGGCAATACCTTGATGTATTGTGTTCCAAAAAAAGTAACTTGTATGAAAGATAATGTTGATACAGTGTTGAAGGACAGTATATTGTTCCTGTGGGAGTACAGCATGGTTTCAGTGACAGGTGTCTGATTGCTACAAATCGAAAAAGGACTGAGACTATGCCTTTGTTTCATTGTTTAAACCAGGATATTTTGTGTGTCTTTATTCATCGCCACCAACTAAATCACTAAACTATCACTAAATGATACCTGCCAGACGCCCGTCGGGAACCCTCCATCTTGCCCGTTACATGGTAAGCAGAGACGTGCGTTGGCTCAGACAGCTAACTCAATTGCCAGATGTAATTGTCAGATTCAGGACACCCTCACGCATCATCTGCACGCAGACAGTCAAACCCCTGCAAACCACTGAGATGGACAGATAGGCAGCTAGATGAGGCAGAAGGGAGCATTATGGATCTTGCCTTCCTGTCAAAAGGAGGTAATATTCAAGAAAGAGTTGCACAGCAGGAAATTTGTCAACCAGCAGACTGAAATGTTCTTGCAATGATTAAGTATGAAATAGTCAATGAGGTTTCCACATACCCTACACTAAAGCACAGTTAATGAAGAACAGCACTAGTATTAATGCTTATAATAACAATAATTATATAGCTGCCTGTGCAGAAACTAAAAAGGTCCATTTGCAAAAGCACACTGGAAGATTCAGTCTCTAAATAGAAATTACATAACAAAGACAAAACCAGGAGTGTAATTACTGGAACAGCAATTAAAGGTGGATGCCCTAAGGTGATTGTATGTTACTCAAAGGTCCAGTGTGTAGGATTTAGGGGGATATATTGGCAGAAATTAAATATAATACCTATGTTTTCTTTAGTGTATAATTACCTGAAAATAAGAATCACTGTGTTTTCCTTACCTTAGAATGAGCTGTTTATATCTTAACAGGGAGTTGGTCTTTGTTTATGGAGATCGACACGTTGCACCGCCATGTTTCTACAACAGCTTGAAACACACAAACAGTGGCCATAGATTGGGTCATTTATGTTTTCACATTTTTGTATTTTCGTGTCGGCCACCATTGCTAGAAGGCCATCTGCAACGAGCATCATTGGAAACCCCTAAGTTGTAATGTAAAATTGCTGTAATCAGTGTTTTTACTTAATTAAATCACCAGGTCTGTTTGTTTTGGAGTGAAAGAGACCTCTGTCGATAATTCAGTTCCTGTTGAAAGCCTCTTGAACGTTTGGATCTTAAGTTACTAGAGAAAAAGGGTGAGCACACATTAGGAAATGGTGGACAAGCCGCTCATCTCTGACATGCCAAACAGCATCTGAGAAACACTGATTTGTAATGTGAAAGTACTTTAATTAGTATTTTTACTGGTTTAAATCAACAGGTCATGGGTTTAGGAGTGGAGAAGACCTCTGTGGATTATTTAGCTCCCAGTAAAAACCTCCTGAACAATGAACACCAAAGAAATTTTTTTCCCAGCTGGTTGCAGCCCGCAATCCTCACCGCTAGATTCCACTAAATCCCCCTAAATATACACACTTAACATTTAATTGTTGGCAAACAACGCAAAATTTGAGTTGCAAGAAATAAATGAAATATAAATGAAATTGATGACTCCATGGGGAAAATAAGTTAGCCTTTACAGCCACCACAGTGGGCTTCATTTGCCTGCAGTAGGCCAGGTTATGACTTAGCAGAGGTGCCTTTTGTCACCAAGTAGGACATCATCATAACTATCTGATAAGGGGTTACAATTTGAGAAAATGCCCAGGCAGCAGTCCATCAATATAAACCTTTCACATTGTAATGTATACTGTTTGCATGTGCTGGTTGACACTTGCATTAAATGAGTTGTTCTGCACATTTACGGCAGCTCACTGCAACTCATGTAGAAATACAACTTGATTTTTTTTTTAATTTCCCTTAGCTTTAATTATTCTATAGCAAACTGTCAGATGTAGTTATCTTAGAGTTGATTTTGAGTTTTTGTTCCATCAGCGCCAGCAGCTCTGAGGATGGCAGTGTTGCTCAGCTGGTTGGTTTACTGATAACATTTCCCTTCTACTGAAGTCCCACTAACTGCCTCAGTAAGCCATGACATGATGACAAATGACCCTAAAACTGAAGCAGCTTTATAGAATCCAGCCATTATCCATCTTATTATTCACTCCTGTGCCTTTTATACCATGACGTGTCATTTACACTTGTCAAATGTCAAGAGTCTTGTATAAAGATGAAATTGAGATGAAAGACCCTTTCATATACACTAACATGATATAAGTGTTTCCATGCATTTCAAACCTCCCACAGGAAATCGGATTTCCGTCCATCTTGAATTCTTCTCAGTTGCATTTACACTTAGCTTTTTTGAGATCAGATAGGTAGCTAATCTGACCAAGATGCTTGAAGTGACTAAGTGTAAATGGGGTAAATTTGTTTTCTTAAAACAAGGCTCATCTTGCCATTAGAGGCTCTTATCCTGTGTCTTAAATCACATACTTCATTTCCATGTAGTATACTATGTGCACTATGTACTTGGCGTAGTGCGCGAATTTCGACAGGATAGTGTTTTCTCAAACCAAACAGCCATTGTGTGCTTACCACAAATGACGACCGGAAATGTGCAGCTGTTAGCATTTGCGTTATCGTTCGCGTTGCCAAACCATTACAGACTGCTAAATAAACATACTGCTGGCTTATATCTGACAACAGTATAGTGGTGCTTAGTGTAAAAAAACACATGTATAACTTACATTTGTACAATGCAGCGACGTTCACGGTCGCACAGTGTTCTGCCCTCACTATGCGTGTAGCCACCTTTGCAAGCTAGGCAGACAGTTAACATCAGAAGGTGAAAAAAAAGGCACCAGGAGGAGAGAATTTTGTAGAACTGCAATGACATAAAATTGACACAGAATGAATTATTACAATGTGTACGAAACAATGTTTTCCACTGTAAATATTTTAACTCTTAACAATGCTTTTAAAGACATGAATTATCACACATGCATGTTTTAAGCAACTAAATATTCACGTAGTTGCAATGAAATGGAATGAGTAGCCTGTTGTAAATAACCACATAAATGCTTATCTATAGCAATGTAACTCAAACATGCAAAAAGAAATATGAATTTGCACAGGATGTAAAAACGTTTTCATGAGCCACATATCACATGAATTGCAATGGGCATGAACTGAAAATACTCCCAAAATAACACAATAATAATGATATACAATTCACTCTCAAAGTGCACAAACAAATTGTGAGTGAACGGAACTTAATTAGCATTAGCTCACAACAAAAGCCGTTAAGCTAGCATCACAAACAACTGGCTGCATGACTGGAGCTAATTAGCAGCAAAGTATGACGCTTTAACCACAGAGAGAAACACAATGGGCTCTCAAACAGGTGCTAACAATAATCATTAATGAGACAGGGAACCATTACTTACAGACATATGTTCGCCCGGACTTACTACCTAGAAACGAGATCTGCACATGGCTGAGTTGTTGCATGTTCAAAACTGACGGTGAAACGACAGGAAAATACTACTAGGGTAAGTAATGTGAAAAGGCACCAACAGGAGGTGCTGTTTAGCAAGCTCAAAGAGCTGAACACACAGGCCTCAGCCGCCATTTCCAGTTTGAAAAGTGGTCCCTCCCCTCTCCGCTACGTAGCCAAGATGGCGACCATGGAGGGTGAGAAGTGTCCATAGTTCCACACTGAACTTCTTGACCATTTTGAGTGCACCATCTGGTGACTCATAGTGCACTGCATTTTTCCATACTTCTCAGTGTGAACGCACTAATACACTCAAAAGTGTCAGTACAGAAGTACAAGATTTGAGACACAGCATTGGATTTCCCTGCCTTCTGACAGCCTCCCGATCCCTTTCCTCTCTGCACACCTGTCCCTCGTTGCATAAATGAGCCTCACCTGTCCCTTGTTCCCTCATTAAGCTGTCAGCAAACATACCACAAGCTTTCCCCTCTTCCTTTGCCTCCCTGTTTCTGTAAACTTAATGAAAAATGAATGAAATGAAAAATCGTATCAAGGACTCTAAAAAGGCTACAGCCAGCTCTGGCTATTGGAAACAAATCATAAAAAATAAAACCCCTGCAGTTGTTGCTGTGTGTCACTGGTTTCCACATTGCTCATTTATTTGTACAATCATTAGACACCAGATCATCTCACATTCACTGCTGGACTGATGCGTTGACCTTGCAGTCTACCTCAAAGCAACACTGCAAGCTTTTCCAAGGCATATATTTCCACTCTCACATGCTGGCACTATCTAAACAACAGCTGTCAGTCTATCAATGAATCTATTTAAAGACCTTATTGCAGCTGAACAGAACAATAAATATGCACTGTCGCAATGTTTTCTCGCTAATGTCCATGGTTCCATCAGGAGAGGGACAGCTCACCCTTACAGAGAACTTAAAGACAACTCTCACTTGTAATTATATTGTATATTATACTGTTTTTCCCCACCAAAAGTCAGCCTAAGGCCAGTCTATTTATTGCAAACTCAATGTTGCTTTTTCCAGACTGTATGATTATGATCACTGATTCTGTTTTTATCAAACTTATCTGTAGCCTATAGGGGGGATCTTACAAAACAGTGGCAATATTAGTGAGAGAGAAAGCATCTTGTTGATGCTCTTTACCCAATTACCCATCACTACCACGTGTATAACCTTAGGCAGGAGATGAGCAGAGGCAACCTAGTCTACCATGTTGAAATAATCATATTTCACCACACTGCTTTCTAAGAAGCCGTTTACACTGTCATTTTCTTTCAGTGGGAGTCAAATACTGACTCACAAACTACCATCCTTTGTTTGCCTGCTGTGGCCCAACTCATTCATTATTCATCAGTCTGTGCCAGGTTCAGGTGCCTGAATTTAAGTGTTGTTCAAATAATTTCTTGTCACAATCTATAAAAGATGTGTAGTAAATAGTTTCCCCAGGAGCCCGCCTTTTATCTTGTTGCAATTACTATTTAAAGAGGAGTAGCTTTGAAGTGGTGTGTTTGCCTTGAAGCAGCATATTTTACTCAAGAAGAACTCTGCAGTCTGTGCATACAACTGATTATTAATAAAAAAAAATATATGGGTGCAGCAAGCATTATTCTGCTTATTCATTACCCCACTGAAACCAGACCACCCAGCCTCTCTGTCCCACTATAACCAGACCACTCAGCCTTTCTGTCCCACAACAACCAGACCACCTGGCCTCTCTGTCCCACAATAACGAGTCCACCCAGCCTCTCTGTCCCACAACAACGAGTCCACCCAGCCTCTCTGTCCCACAACAACCAGTCCACCCAGCCTCTCTGTCCCACAACAACCAGACCACTCAGCCTCTCTGTCCCACGGTAACCAGTCCACCCAGCCTCTCAGTCCAACCATAACCAGTCCACCTAGCCTCTCTGTCCCACCATAACCAGTCCCCTCAGCCTCCCTGTCCCACTATAACCAGTCCCCTCAGCCTCCCTGTCCCACTGTAACCAGTTCACTCAGCCTCTCTGTTGCACTATGCTCCTCAACCAGTTTTCAAAATGGTTTTGATCTTAATAAAACTCTGCAGTCACATCAGAGATTATTTTCACAAACAGGAGAAAGTCCTCACACACCTCACTAAAGGTTAAAGTTCCTAAGCACATGTTAAACTCACTGCTGGAGGATCCACCATCAGCATATTGGCATTTAGCATGCTATCCAGACCCAGCGTGCGCCTGTAGTGTACATAAATGATTTAGACAGTGTATCAGCAGGGGTGCACAGAGTTGCATCATTACACATTATGATAAACCAATCTAATATTAATTTACAACTGAACATGGAAATGACTTGTGGCTGCACATCTGCACAAGAGACAAGGGGGATAAGAGAGACTTAAGTGTTTGTATCTGTAGACAGTAGAGGAACAAGATTGTTTTTCTTCTGGTCCCTGGTGCGAAACAAAAAGAATGAAAGATATAACATTTGGTGGGAGTAGCGCAGTATTCAGAATACACACGAGGTGCACACAAAATTAGAGGCAAGACAAGACAAAGACACAAGTTTAAAACAGAAAAGTATGAATGCCATTATGGCCATCAGGCTTCTTCTTTTCACATATTGTTCTTTCCAAATTTATTTTCTCCTATTCAAGTAAAGTACGTAGTTCATGTTATGTCAACCATTGAGTCAGCTGTTCTTTGTATGTTTCAATTATTATTCCTTTAACAGCCTTACAGCAGAATTATAGCTTATATTTAGAGCATTGTGAGCTTTGATTTCAAGGTCTGAGGTTGTATCTTTCTATAACCCAGGGTTGCACAATGAAATGCAAGTTGCAGCCTCTTTAGGTTACACAAGAAAAGAAAAGGAAAAAAAAAAACAATTGACTATGTTGGAGTACGGAGGATGAGGTGAAGAGTCTTAGCCTGAGGAAGGACGCTGCTCCTTTGTCTGGTAGTACGACAGCAGATACTCTTATCACTTGACAGATGGCAGCAGGGTCAACAGGTTGTTGCTGGGGTGGGTATTGTCCTATAGTATCCTTTTGGCTCTGCACAGGCACCTCACCTCACTGATATCACTGATGCTCGGTAGACGAATGATGTTCTGGTTGGTTTTAATTACCAGCTGCAAACGCTTACTGTCCTTCGCTGTGCACATCCCATGGCAATATGTAATGTTTCTGGTCAGGGTGCTTTCTATTGCTCTGCTGTAAAAGTTGACAACAACTTGGCACAGGAATTTGCTTTCTTAAGTTTCCTTGAGACATTGAGCTTTCCTAAAACCAGGGTGTAGATGTCAAATGACCATGTCAGGTTCTCTATGATGCTGACTCCCAGGAACATAAAACTGTTCATTTGCGGCATAGGAGCAGCAGACAAACGTACCAAATAAAGCTACGTTTCTACATATTACAAGGCATCTTCACTATACAGTGGATTAATATGTCAATTTAGACATGAGGAGAATGGTCACTAGTAATTGTGAAATAAGTGTTTTTACCTCAAATGTTCACACAGCCCTTGAAATGTTATAATGCCTAACTTGAAATTATCATTTAACCTGCAAGATCAACAGGCTGTATTGAGCTCTGCATAACACCTATGAACATAAAACTGTTACGGCCCTTTAAAGGGTATTAATGTGCTCAGTCTAACAAGGGACATCTGTCATGTGTGGAAGGACATTATATCAAAAATAACGGTCAAACCATGACTGATGGCCTGTAGAGCTGTGCGTCATCAGTGATGTGAAGTGACTGAGGTCTGAAACCATCATTACATTCCCCCCCACACACAGTCAATGGAGTCAGAAGACATGCAGAAGTAATTGGCTGGTCTCACATGCTGCAAAGATGTGCCACCCCCTGTTCAGAATACATCATGAATATGAAAGAAAGGCATGAGGAAGCGAAATGGAAAGTGCCTTAGGTGACAGTCAAGTGTTGGAGGTTTTATATCATGTGCTTGTGTTGTAATAAGTGCCATAATGACTCTGGTGATCCCCTGACTTCTCCTTTAACATTGACATTAAAGCCAACATTGAATGGATTTCCATAAAATTTTGTACTGATATTCATGTCCCCTCAGAGAGATGATAATAATTTTGGTGGAACCCTAACCTTTAGTCTAGCACCATCATCAGGTCATCATTTAAATTTATCCAAATCATTGATAAAATGTTTGACATTCCCATCAGCCTCAGCTGTACCTTCTGTTTAGCGCTAATAAGCAAATGTTAGCATGCAAACATGCTAAAGTGTGGGTCTTCAATAGGGGCTCCTTAGAGTTACCACAGGGGGGGCTGGCAAATTACCTCTAGATAATTTAACCATTCAAAAGCAGACCTCCCACAAACGACTGCAGGAGATCTTTGTTTGCATGATCCAGTGTAAACAGAACTAAAAAGGAACCATAACAGCTTTCATTCTTCGTGCAGCAGAAAGCTCGGGCTTTGTCTTCATCATCATTTCCTCATAATGGCTGCTGGAGGTTGTTGTTTGCATAATCCTCCATACATATCAATCTGAAATAAAAACCATAATTGCTAGAGCATTCATTCTTTATGCAGTAGAAAGCTAATACTTCTGTCTTCCATGTCATCATGTTGTACAATCATAATTATCATTGCGCGTCAGGTTATGCACATGGCGACGACAGGAATGACTAATTAATCTATCACAACACCTTTTCACTTTACCTATAAAAATGAGCATATGTCAAAAACCAAATGATGTACAAAGTTTAAATAACTTATGAAGTGTCAAGACATATTTTTTTATATCTCTACATTAAAAATGTTTTGTTTTTATTTTGTAAAATCTGATGAAGAAACATGCGTAACTTTTGTATTTTTTAAACGACACAATTTCATTACTTTAATCAGTTATTTTGGTTTATTGACTTAGCTAACCATTTAGTGTAGGTTGCACAGATTTTAGGGATATAAAGCATTTAAAGATACTCCAAGAAATGACATCACAATAAGCTTAAATAATGTAGGCACTGGCAGACCAGTTGTATTGCAGAGCTCAAAGAGTTAATTAAAGTTTTAATGAATTTATTTTTTAATTTCAAAAAGTAAAATGCTAAAATGCACATTTACATGAATCCATTGATGATTAGCAAAGATAAATTGGCCCATCATAAAACCTAATTAGTTAATAGTACACAACATTAATGAGAGGCTAACTGTTACCTGTTAATCCTCGTGAAATCAAGTAAGCTAGCTTATGCTAAATCACTATGCGGTACTTTTTTTTCACATATTTGCTAGTTAGCTGTAGTATTACTGGTATGTCAAGTGGACAGACATTCTTATGAGCCACATTGTTTCGTTTTATACATTTTTCGAGCAAGAGAGTCCGACACACTGTCCACCTCAGAAACCATTAACCAAAGTGCAGAGGGTTAGGGTAATGCACCCAGCTAAGCTAACACTGCTGTGGACTTAAGAGCTACAGGGAAGTGCAAATGAGAGAAGACACAAAAATGTTCACAGAATTATCTGTAGTCTAACTCAGTTTTATGCAATATGTGTAGCAGGGGGTTCATGGTCCATTTCTCCTCTAGCAAAGGGGTCCTTGGCCGGAAAAACGTTGAAAACTCCTGTGCTAAAGGATGCTGATGAACATGGTAAACATTATACCTGATTAACATTAGCATGCTAGCATTGTGACTGTGTGTTCGTTAGCATGTTGACGTCACATTAGCATTTGTCTAAAAGCACTGCTGTACATACGTACAGCCTCACAGAGCACCTATGTGGCCATATACTCTGAGTCAGGTTTTTTTTTAATCCTTAGTCACACACACATTTTGCATCCACTTCATTCACACGTAATGTAAGTCACACACAAAAGTCTACATTTCATCTCATTTTAAGCCTTTAGTCATGTGCAGCTGATGTAACTTGTCTTGCTCCAGGCCATGTTTGTTACCAGTTTAACCTGAACATAAGCTGACATATAGCCCTAATACCTTTGGCATAGTGTTGCTATAGCAATGACGGGAAGCATTAGGAAGTATTGACCTTTAGGTCACCACGAAAAAGAAAATTTGAACCAGATTCAAATGAAAACATACAGTGTAACCTTTAGGTCGTTCATGCTTGACCACTAACAGCATCCTGTATTGACAACAACCTGTAGGCTACTAATCTCACAGAGAAAAAACACCTGTCTCCTTCAATGAGGACAATCACTGGAAGGGTCATGTATAGGGAAAAACAAATAGGTCAACCATGCTCATATGACTCCTTTGCAAAACACAAATGGAACCATAATACTATATTATAGTTACTGCTTTACATGTTAAAGCAAGGCGTGTTACCATGTATAGCACTTTGGAGTATTTGTGTGAATTTGCTTTTTGGGTGGGTGAGTGGATGGATGGATAGATAGAAAGAATAAGCTGACATTAATAATTCAACTGAAAGACATGCATACTAACAGACTAATTTGAAAGGACTCAGCTCAACCAATCAAGCTGTTATGAAGCTTTCTGTCTGCATGGTTCAGATAGACCTTAGAAACATGGCAAAACTCCAAACCCAGCTGAGGAAATAGATGGACAGCTCTTTTGAAGCCAGCAGTTCAGCTGGTGATGGACAGAGTATACCCTCCAGAAGTCAATAAAGGTGTGTGTCTGTTATTGGGTAAGGTTTTAATTGCGTTAAAATTGTTGCATTTCTAAATCCTGAAGAAATTAAAACATGAAATCAAATGTTAAGAATCTGTTAGCTTTTGATATATGAGACAGTTCTTAACACCTTTGTGGTCCTATGCTGTAGCGTACTCGATCAGGCTCCACCAAACCCTCCTGCATACATCAAGAATTCCTGCTATTTCTTTTTAGTGCAAAGGGAATATAGACTTTCTCAGGCACAATTTTCATGTTGAATTCCTATGTTAAATTAGACCAGTAAGATTTCCTGAGTGGTCACTTTTGATCACTTGTTTTTCTTTTAAAGTTCTTGTGTGTTCAAGTGTTCTGTAGCTAATCCTAACCACACAGTAAACCCATGGTCTCCGCTGTCAAAGTGCACTTGCTTACCATCCATAATGTTACCAACATTTTGTGACTTTAACAGCAACATGACAGTGGTGTGATGGAGGACAGCTACCTAATGGAAGAATAGGTCGAAGGTCATGAGTAACTTAGGGGGTCCTCGTAAACCATGCAAACTGTTATGTCTCGGTAATGTCACCACCACCTGTGTGCCATATATTTTGACTACTGGTGTATGTTTGGAGAAAACTATAAGACTGACAGAGTGAAGGACATCTTCACTCACTCACTCATGCAGTTGTATCTGTGTGTGATTCCATTCGAATGCTTATTAGAACTCAAGAAAGACAGCTGACTTTTTTTGTGGTCTCCTGAGTGAAAAAGAGGTGAATTAGCCTCTAATGCAGTGGTACTCCACTTTTGGCCCGTGGGCCAAAGCGGGGGGTCCTTAGAACAATTATATAATTGTAGTGCCAAGAAGTTCAGCAAAAGAAGCAAAAGACACCACCCCTCTATGTGTTGTTTATTTGTTTGTTTATTCATATAATGTTTATTCATTTCATTATATTCCTTTCATATTCATGACTTAGGCAAATACACAGGGAGCGTTTAGAGGTCATAATGTCTTGTGTTCTGAGGAATGTATTTTATGTTGTGATGTAGTTAACAAGATACATTGTGCTCCAGCTTCACTCAGGTGTATTAGTCAGACCAGCGTCATTGCCCCTTTCAGCCACTAGAGAGAGAGGAAATAGGGAGTGTAGTGCACTTCTGTCAGAAGTGCCCAAAGGCAGGGCTCATGCATTGTACTGTATTGTGGTGCTTAAAGCAAGGCTGGACAGAGGAAGAAAATAATCATTCACACTGAGTTTTTATTCAAGTGTGCAACATAATTCACAGGGAAAATAAATTGATTCACACTGGGATTTTTTTTTTTTTTACTTTTAATATATACTAAGCTGCCTTTTCACTGCTGCATGGCAACCGCCTACCCGCAAGAGTATTCTTAAAAGCACTTCAATCTAATGCTGTGATGACAGGCAGGTGCTTTGGTGAATGTCACTGCCTGAAGTGCACGAAAACTTGGCGCCATGTAAATAACGGCATACTGTAGCAAGACAATGGAAAATCACTGAAATTACCAAAGATTTCTACAAATTTGGGCAATTTCCCAGTCATCTTAAGTTTGGTGGAAATGTTAATTTAGGCCCAGTTTTTCTTCTGGTTGTCCTTATAAGTTGCTAGCACTGTGTTGTACAACTGTGGGTATTCAACCACCAACATTATCTGTATACGTTCAAATGGGCAGCAACTGCTTCATACTCCTACTACTATGTTTGAAACTGCTTCCCCTCTGCCGCCTTCCCCTCAGTGGAATGACTGGAGGATGCAAGTTACCGCACAGTGGTGTGAAACCAGTGTAAGGTACCAGAGTGCGTCAAAATAGAGCTTGTATATTAAAAAAAGTGCCAGGGGAGGATACCCTAGATTCCCTGACAGATGTCAGGGCTAAGCCCCAAATGTCCTTGAATCCTAGAAACGCCCCTGCGTACATGTGTGGGGCTGCAGACTGACCCCTGACCTCCTGTCATTTTGCAAAAGCAGCTCCTGGGCAATGTGGGTTCACCTATTCCTGCTCTAATGGCATATATTCTGTGTAGCCTACATGGTGCCGATACAGTGCGTCCAGAAAGTATTCAGACCCCCTTCACTTTTGTCACTTTTGTTATGTTGCTGCCTGATGCTACAATTGTTTAAAATCTTTTTTTTCACATTAATCTACACTCAGTACCCCATAATGACAAAGTGAAAATAAACTGTAAGAAATTTTTGCAAATTTATTAAAAAGGAAAAACTGAAATATCACATTAGCATACGTATTCAGGCCCTTTACTCAGTACTTAGTTGAAGCACCTTTAGCAGCAATTACAGCCTCAAGCCTTTTTGGGTATGAGGCAACAAGCTTTGCACACCTGGATTGGGGGATTTTCTGCCATTCTTCTCTGCAAATCCTCTCAAGCCCAGTCAGGTTGGATGGGGACTGTTGGTGGACAGCCATTTTCAGGTCTCTCCAGAGATGTTTGATGGGGTTCAAGTCAGGGCTGTCATGAACAAACCCAGAGAGAACCCAAATGCAAGACTCAAAACGAGAGGGTTTTCCAAAAAATCGTGGTTTAATGACAGAACGGGTTCGTTACACAGGAAGGCAGTCAGACGAGGCAGAGGTATCATGAGGCAGAAAGGCAAGGTCGATAAACTAACAGGGTCAGATAACACTAGAGAGCTGGGTCGTGACAATGAAATTCAATGAACTGGCGACGAGACAGAGTGAGACAAGAGGTAAAATACAAGAGGTAATGGGGAGTGATTGGAGACACGTGTGGGAAGGCACAAACAGGGGCAGGTGAGCACATGACGGGGGGGAAAGGGCAGGACACAAACCTGAAACAGAGACAGGGGTGAGTGATCTTCAAAATAAAACAGGAAATACAAGACATGAAACATAAGACATAAATAAAGAAACAGACACTTAACAGAGACATGACAAGGGCTTTGGCTGGGCCACTCCAGAACATTCACATTCATTCAGGAGTTGTCCCTAAGCCACTCCTGTGTTGTCTTGGCTGTGTGCTTAGGGTCATTGTCATGATGGAAGGTGAACTTCCGGCCCAGTCTGAGGTCCTGAGCACTGTGGAACAGATTTTCATTGAGGATCTCTCTGTACTTTGCTCCATTCAGCTTTCCTTCAATCCTGACCACTCTCCCAGTCCCTGCTGCTGAAAAACACCCCCACAGCATGATGCTGTCACCACCATGTTTCACTGGTGAGATGGTATTGGGCAGGCAATGAGCTGTTCCTGGTTTCCTCCAGACACAACGTTTAGAATTGAGGCCAAACAGTTCAATTTTGGTTTCATCAGACCAGAGAATCTTGTTTCTCACAGTCTGATAGTCCTTCAGGTGCTTCTTTGCAAACTCCAAGCGGGCTTTCATGTGCTTTGCACTGAGGAGAGACTTCCGTCTAGCAACTCTGCCATAAAGCCCAGATTGGTGGAGGGCTGCAGTGATGGTTGTCCTTCTGGAACTTTGTCCCATCTCCACACAGGTTCTCTGGAGCTCAGTCAGAGTGACCATTGGGTGCTTGGTCACCTCTCTCACTACAGCTCTTCCCCATGCTCAGTTTCGCTGGGTGACCAACTCTTGGTAGAGTCCTGGTTGTGCCAAACTTCTTCCATTTAAGAATTATGGAGACCACTGTGCTATTGGGAATGTTCAGTACAGAAGAATTTTTTTGTAGCCTTCCCCAGCTTTGTGCCTTGCAACAATCCTGTCTCTGAGCTGTGCAAAAAATGCTTTTCATGGCATTATGTGCTCTGATATGCATTGCTACCTGTGAGGCCTTTTATAGAAAAGTGTGTGCCTTTCCAAGCAATGTCCAATCCGTTTGATTTGCCACAGGTGGACTCCAATCAAGGTGCAGAGACATTTCAGCAATGATCAAGGGGAATGAGAGCCATCTGAGCGGAATTTCAGGTGTTGTTGCAAAGGGTCTGAATACTTATGCCAATGTGATATTTCAGTTTTTCCTTTTCAATAAATTTGCAAAAATTTCTTACAGTTTATTTTCACTTTGTCATTATGGGGTACTGAGTGTAGATTAATGTGAAAAAAAAAAAGATTGTAGCATCTGGCTGCAAAATAACAAAAGTGACAAAAGTGAAGGGGGTCTGAATACTTTCTGGATGCACTGTAGAAGCTGTTTCCAACCCCTTATCCAACATCACCACTGCCACACAGATTGCTTTCTTCTTTGTCCTGTGGATCTGTTGGAGACCTTGTTGCTGTCATGGGGAGTTCAGAGAAAAATGAATGGCTGCAATCGTTATTGAATGTTATAACAGCTGGAACAAGAATTTCGACATCTAAATTGGATAAAATAAGGCGTAGCTTTAGTTGTATGTTCAGTCCCACAGTCACATTTCTGAACACAAACACTATCCTTGCAAAATTCCACACATTCAATGGAAAATGTTCCAGTCCCCAACAACCATGAGCAAGTCATGCAAATTAAGCAATACAGTAATGCTCTCTCAACTGCAAAAAGAAAGAACTGACGGCGGCATAACAAGAAGGATGTTCTTCAATTAACACACTCAAGACTGAGTGGAAAAAAAGAAATAATCAGGAACTTTATCTGACAGGTAGAGTGGATGATACTTACTGCTTAGCTGATTATAAATCCAGCTGTTAATATGATATGGTGTGACTGATGAATCCCATACATGACAGGGACCAGAAATGGGTCATGGCTGCTAGGCCATCTGTCTCCTGACATTTACAGGCGAAATGCAGGTTACAACGTCAACGATAACAAATCAATGACATAGAGAGAAATGCAGTTTTGCCTTTTATTTACTGGAATCAAGGAGAGGAGAAGTCAATGAAAATACACAAAAACAATGACCCACTTCTGTCATTGTATAGAACACAGCAAGCTCTAGATTGATAGCTTTATTCTCATCTGAAAATGAAGGGCTTCAAGGACCATACTATTGATGTTGTATGTTTTTTCCCCTTTACTTTGAGTTACTCATCCTTTTTATTGCTTCAAACCATTGTGAAAGCTGTGGTTGTTGTTTCTTACCTTAGGAAAAATACTGACAAACCCCATCTCATCTAACAAGTAACTGCTGACTGCTGTCTATCTTTCATGTTGTATGTTGATACAAGGGATATACTCTAAAACTAAATCTTATCTACAATGTGAATTTTGCTCCATGCTGAGAAAGCCTCTCTGAAGCCAGAGCCACAGCTCAGCTACTTAAAAGAAGTTATGGTATAAACATTAAGAAGTTGTCCCATAAACTTAATGTTTTGAGTAAAAATAAATTCCTATGCTGAGTTGATTATAAAGTGTGAAGATCAAATGAGGACGTGACTTATGCTGTGTGATAAAAGACACGTTTCCAATGAAGCCAATATAATAATAAAAGTTATATGTAAACAAAATAACACAATATACAATATGATTGCAAGCCGATTTGAAGAAAATAATGTTGACCACATCTATGAAAAATGTCAGCCATGCCACATCATATCAGCCCATACTGGAAGTACCAGTGCATACACCTGTTCTATACTAGCACGGTCATCAATTACATTAGTCTAAAAAAAAAAACAGTTGAAGTTAGCTCAGCTGCATCAACAGGCGTACAAACAACCCCATCACCAGAAAAAAACATTGGCAATGTCCATTTCTGTAAACCACAGATACACATACACTGAAACTTGCAGTTTCAACAATGTTGTGGTTAACTTATTATTAGCTTTAGGCAACAAAACCACTTGGTTATGGTTAGGAAAAGGTCACGATTTGGCTTCAAATACCCTGCTTTGGGAGCAGAATCCCTGCTGCAAAAGCAGCAATGTCTTGGTAAAAAAAAAACCAACCAGTTTTGTTGGCCTGGAACAGTAGTCTGCAGGAGTCTGTAGCCTGGCAGGCACTTGTAGGTGACAAGCCACTTACCATCTCCTTCACCTCCCGATGACAAATTCAGGTCATATACTATGTCACTTTTGAAATGTTGATATGGCACATATGAAACATGCAAATGCAACATATTCATAGTTTGCAAAGATGTACAATGCAAACACGTTCTACTGGAGACTCAGCTGATACAAATGATGCAGCAGACTTTTCCCACAGGCATCCAGCAGAGCAATAAGACACACTATGTTCTGTCTGCAATAAATGTCACGCACGTTCCAGCAACAAACAGAGCAGCAAAGCAACTAGACTGAGAAAGAGCCAACAGCAGACTCACATTTAAACTTAGCGATATTCAATAAAACAAACACACTGTGCTGAGACAGCCACATGTGATGCATGACAGCACGGGATACTAAGTCAGGTTTCTAGGGTGTTCAACGTTCAAAGCACTACACACGTATCAACAATGGTGACATTTTGACTTTCTTTAGACTTTGCTACACTAAGGACACACTACAATTTACAGTGGCACTGAACATTGACATAGGATTGGATTCAATTATTTACCATGTAATTGTCCCTATATGATACTGGGCTGAGGCCTGTTTAAACATGGTATTCCCTTATTATCAGATTGGTATCTACTATTGGTCAAAGATGCTGTGTAGTGCTACAGTGCAGGATTTTCAAATAAATCTGTTCTCACAACTGTTAGCCAGAAAAAATGTTGGTATATTACGTTTCTGCAAACCATGAGTACATTACATTTTGCACATTTCGTACGCACCACATCAGCCTTTCTAAAATGATCATATATGAGCTGACTTTGTCATCTGGAGGTGGAGGGGATGGTTTTAGCAACGAACAACAAATGTGGGTGTTTTTGACCGTCCAATTGCTGTGTTTCCCACTGGGGTAGTGCCACGAAAAGCTGTTGCTTTTTACAGAGACATAGCTGGCTTTCCTGACATGATAGTGCCACTTAAAATAGATGTTTTTTACAATGACAGCACTGCATTTCTTGCCGGGATATAGTACCATTAAAAGCGGTCGTTGTTTAGCGAGACATCAATATGTTTCTTGCTGGGATAATGCCACTAAAAATTACAGTTTTTTGCAATGACATTGCTGCATATCCTGCCGGGATGGCGCCACAAAATGTGATTGTTATTTTACAGAGACATTTGGGCTGGACAGCTGGGTTCCAGCTCCTGATGCAATAGTGCCATGAAAAGCATATGATTTTTACGGAGATATTGCCATGTTTCTTGCCTGGGATAATGCCATGAAAACCGTTTTTTGTTTTTTTTTGCGAGACATTATTGTTTTCCAGTGTGGATTATGCCACCAAAAGTGGATATTTAAAACCAAATCAAAATCTGTCAAAATGTATCGTATATAATCAAAATGTAGATAGTCAAAAACACTGGTATGATCCTTTAAGGACAAAGTGTATGTATAAAGTTAGTTTTAGATTAGGATCAGCTGTACTGATCAACAACAAAGTCTTGGTGCCCTGTGAGCAGATATATTGACGTTTGCTGAAGTGACTAAACTCCACAAACTTTAATTTACTGGTATGTGAAAGGTCATATAAGAGTGCCCTCTAGGGGAGAGTGCGTGTCAACACCTCTACATGTGAACAGCTCAGCCCACAGTCTGCAGTGGACTTGTGGAATGAGCTTCCATATCAGAGGATGGTAAAATACTGAATAATTGTCTTGAAGATGGAGCCGTGATGACACAGTAACCACGACAGGGCCATAGACTTAAACCAGACGGCATGAATCTATAAATATAAATAATCTACAAATATAACAACAACTGAGATACTGTATCTTTACTTGTGCAGGTTTGCTTCACATCCAGGAGATGTCAGTGCTGTTATGTAGGAAACACAGGCAACGTGCTGTTATGCACTGGACTACTGTATATCCTTCTAGCAGGAACCTGACTTGATCAAACTGGTAATAAGGCGCTAATTGAAGCATCACTTGCTGACTAAAATTTTGTACACTGCAGACATTGCAGACTAACAGGATGGGCGAGGGGATTGCTGGTTTTAAATAAGGACATTTTCTGCTGTAAATCTGTGCCTTGTGACAGTTACCTCGGTTTTAAATATTTGGGTCTAGTTATTAAATCTATATCTCCAGCTGTACTTTTACTTGCTGTCTGTCATCCTCGTCAAATAAGATATGGTTTTCTGGAAGAGCTTTTATTTAAAATCACAATTGAGTTTGACAGCAATATAATTTCTTGTGATTTCAGCGCTCATGTTGATAAAAGCAACAACTCAGATACAAAACAATTCATACATTTACTAGAATCATTTGATTTCAAACAATATGTCTCTGGGTCCACTATTTTCCAAACGTCTTGATACTTCAATTACGGCTGTTCTTAATGTTGCAGTTTCCGACCATCATAGCATCTATCTATAAAGCAAGAGGCGTCTGTGTGTGTGCCTGTGGCTCACATATCTCTCTGACTGTTTGTCAGATCAACCTGAGCTTTCGGATATGGCTTGCGCATGGCACGATGGTGTGCATCCTTCATTTTGAAGTTTTTTGGATTAATATTCACAACATTATCATTAAAAGTTAAAATCCCATAGACCCCTGTGTAACCAATCTAGCCTATCGCGCTCTCGCTCGCAGCTGTAGCCACGCCTCACGGAATAAAAGATCAAAGTATACTACTGCTTTACCGCTCTGGGTCACCCAAAACTTTGCACAGGCTTACCCCGGATGTCCACTGGATCTGTCACGTGCGCGATTCAGCCACGGGGCGGGTGCTGGAGCTAATCGCGGCCATTCAAGTCAATAGCCTCTTTTACACAGGAATTGTGCAAATTTGCAGGAAAGCCCAATCCCTCTTCTTTCCGCATTGGCAGTATAAAAACAAAATCGGGGAGTGCGGCAAATTGCCGCCTGCCTTTTTTTGTAATGTAAACTGCTCCACCAGAAGCGGCTCCGCACTCCGCTCCGCTAAAAATATGCGCCGGGTCTATTTTTTGATGGACGCCGTGCGACGCCGCGACAATTTCCACAGACCAAATGAGTCAAACAGGAAGTCAGGCGCAGAAAAGACGAGAGTATCCGGTCAATTTTCAAAATAAAACACCCATGAAAACACGTATTTCACATCGCTACAACAACATGACGTCAAAGTTTGTGGCCCCCGGCAGGTAGAGAAATCTTTTCTTTGTTTGTTGATGTTTTTATACCTCCAGTGTTTCTGCAAATTATCGCGTGACATCATGATCTCGCGATCCGTCAATTCCAGCCGCTCGCGTGCGCGCCACTATAGATACGCTTCCAGTGGACATTGACGCCCGGCACAGGACGGAGGAGTCCATGCCACGGCCGGACCACGCACGTGACGGATCCAGTGTACACCCGGGGTTATGGCATTCCCTTTCGTCCCTCCCCCATATAGGAATAGATGAAGTGGTGCAGTTTGCATTAACATGACATGTTTCAGTAATCTCATCGGTAAGTAGTATTTCTTAAGTTTCACCACGCTGTTCTTATCTGCTCATGGTGTTTGCTGACATGGCTACAACATGGTTAGATTGACTAAAACATTGCCTAAACTTCCCATACCAAAGTATGGCTAGGTCGGAAACATTTGTTTTTCCTTTCAGGCGTGCAGGGTTACGTGCTTGCTAGCTATCATTTCAAGATTGTTTGCCCATGGAAAGCTAGGAAACCTAATGATGTTGCGTGTCTCTCCATATCTCAATGTACGTTCATGTCTTACCCAATGTACAGTTTCTCTATTAACACTATGTAAGAGTATGTACACCCCTTTGTACATCCAACCATCGAACACAGCCTCATTTGGCCATACCTGAAAAATCTACTTAAGCTTCCACTTTTCTATACAAATGCATACTTCCTACAGGCACTGCACTAGTTTTATGAATGCTTCATCTCAGATTTTTGATCATGTTGCTTCTGCCAAAAGTATAAAGATACATGCACCACCGAAAGCACCTTGGAAAAACTGAAAAAGTAAGAAAAAAATAATTTGCAGGAGAGCTCAATGGAAATGGAGTAAAAGGAAACTACAGGTTGATTATGAGATCTCTAAAAATGCACTTTACTGCTACAACAAACACATGAAATCTGCCAGACAGAACTACATTTCTCAATTAACAAAAATCAGAATAATGCTTCATTCCTGTTCTCTTCAATTGACAAACTGATTAATCCCTCAAAATCTGCTCCTCATGATTTCTCTCCTCTGCTAAATGTGATTAATTTGCTATCTTCTTTCAGAGAAATGTCTCTAATATTAGAGAAAACATATTAATTTCTTGCAGCAATACATCTAGCCCCGCATCACTCCCTTACCAATTTGCAATCATGAGCTCCATGTCTACATTCACACCTTAGTGATGGGTGGTCCGATTGTTTTCGCAGTTCTTTTTCAAGCAACAGGGGGTGACTATTGACACAAAATAATGTTTTATGGTGTAAAGGAAAACATCTGACTTTCGCTAAATTATCTATATGTACATAATGTGTTTTCAAGGTAGCAAGCCCATGCTTGTTTGTACGTAGGCCATGTAAGTCCAACAGATGTTACAGAAATATGATCTGACCGCATTGATTTGTTGTTCTTCCTGGGCAAGCAGAATACATCCCACCTCCAGAGAAAATTATTCACTCGGTCTCGTTCAATGATTGTAGCTGCCATGCTGTCTGAAATGGTGTCTGCTGCAATCGCATCTTGTTCACTCACAGGTAGTGTGAGCAGTACACTACAGTAACCATGAGTGGGAGGAGGGATTCATGAGCACTTGGACATTCGACAGGCTGACCTGGTACATATGAGACACTTAAAATATCATTCAAAAAGATTTGTTAGTTCATTTTTTACCATCACTATCTCACCTGTCAGCTCCAAAGATCTGGAGGAAGTAATTCAGCACCTAAAGGCTTCCATCTGTTCTCTTGATTCCAATCCCTACCAAATCTATACTGTAATAACATAGAAAACATTATTAAAAGCTTCCTGCAGACTGGCATTTTCCCTGCTTCTCAAGCATATTATAATCTCACCTCTTTCAAAGAAAAACAATTACAGACCAATTTCCAATCTTATTTTCTTAGTAAAGTATTTGAAAAGTTGTATACTAATGACTGCATGAATATGTTTAAACTCACAACATTTTTGATACATATCAATCAGGTTTCAGAGGCAATCATAGCACTGAAACAGCTCATAAAAGTAACCAATGACCGTAAGATCAATAGTGACTCAAAGAGAACCTCGATTTTAACATTGCTTGATCTCACTGCTGCTTTTGACAAGGTGGATCATGATATCTTAATTCAAAGGCTAGTCCTGTTCTTAACTAGTTTTCATTGTACTTAAAGGAGCTGTTACGTTTTAACTGGTAACTTAAAATTGGCACAAATAAAAATTTAATCTGGGGTTCCACAAGGGTCAACCCTCAGGCCCCTGCTCCTCCTGTTTGGTATTATCATAAAAAACACAATACATCTTGTCATTTATATGCTGATGACACACAGTTGTACATTTCATTTTTCTCTTATGATCCCAGTCCTGATCCAAGCTTTATTGTCACTGCAATAAATACAATGAAATTTCGTTCGGCGCTCTCTTGCAGCAGCTACAATGTCCTTGTCATGAAATATACTGGGGGGGGGGGGGTCATGGTTCTTGCAGCAGTCTCTTCACAGCCATGGGGAAGAAGCTGTGTCTCAGTCTGTTGGTGCGGGCTCTCATGACTCTGAGTCTGCCAGAGGGAAGGCTGGTTAATAGAGAGTGTCCTGGGTGGGCAGGGTCATCCCGAATCTTTGTGGCCCATCGGAGGAGACGGCTGGAATAGATCTCCTCTAGGCATGGAAGTGGGGAGCCGACGAACTAGTAAACTGCATTGATGATATTAACTGTTGAACCTTTTACAGCTGAATAAAAACAAGACTGAGATACTGGTAGCTGTTCCTAAAAGTCAGAGACAGAAAATGTATTCACACTTGTCTCTGAATACAGTGAGCAAGTCAAAAACGATGGCATTACTTTGAATACTAATCTCAATTTTTCAAAATTACATTACCAATATCACAAGAACAGCGTTTTACAATTTCAAAAATATAACAAAACTAAAAGCATTTATTTCTCAAACTGACAGAAACTGGTTCATGCATTCATCTCAAGCAGGTTAGACTATTTGCAGAATTATCCAACAATCAGTCCAACAGCTCCGACTCTTTCAAAATGCAACAGCCACAGTCCTTACACCTACAAGAAAATTTAAACATATTACTCTGGTAATGAAATCATTTCATTAGCTCCCAGTAACACAGAATCATCTTAAAGTTTCTGCTAACAGTCTATAAAGCACTTAATGGTTTGGCTCCCCACTACATTTGTGACATACTTATTGATAATAACCCAGTCAGGCCTCACGGGTCATCAGGCAGAGGTTTTCTAGAGCCCTGTTTCCATCAAACACTTTCGGTATGGTACCTTTGGAACCAAAAGTAACCCGTCAGACAGAGAACCTAGACCCTAGGTCTGTTTAGCTTTTCCACCGCAAACAGTACTCTTAAATGTGGGCAGGGTTGTTGTCACGCAGTGCGCCATCCAGCACTCACTCTATTCCCCGGCTCTTCAGTGGTGAGACAGAGGGCAGTCTGCACCTAATTTATCATCAACAGAATGACGTTGCACACCAATATTTTCAATACAAAATAGAACAGGCTGCAGTGACATTCTCTCTTGATAGGATATTTAATAATAGTGGGTTTATGCATTTAGTCCTCAGGCAAGCACAGGTATTTAGTGTTGCTGGAGCCCACAGGAGTGGCACTCTGCAATGCTTTTTTTCTTCTCTGAGTGAGGATTAGAATATACGTAGTTCACATACTGCGGTTGAAATTAATGTACATTTTTAAATGCTTGAGGTTAAACTCATTACTGAATATATAAAAACTAAAAACTAATGGAATGGTCAAAGTTGTCACACTGAAATTAAAGGTGTGCTGGTGGATTCACGTCATCAACTCGTGCATTGAGTAACAGTTAATGTTCCACCTTAAAAATCCCCACAGTCGGCCCAGTGAATTGAGTATTTTTTCTCAGACTACAGCTGCTGCGAGAGGCAGCAAAACATCCTTTTATTTTACAGTTTGCTAATAAGTAAAACTCTTCATGGTATGAACAGTGGCAACATAAGCTTCAAAACCAGCCACAACTCAGTGCTGAGCAGAGTGGCCATCCGCTATTGACCAATCAACGGACTGCAGTGTTCACAGCTCCACTTTTTAGTACCAAATCTGTGTGCTAGGTACCCCAACAGAAGGGGTACCAAAAAGGGGGACGGTATGTTATGGTTCAGTTGGTACCATCTACATCTTTTCACAGTGGCAACATAAAAAATGCATATCAAACTGATCTGAACTGAACCATACTGATTAGTGGGAACAGGGCTTAGCTGTACCCAGAATTAGATCCAGTTTTGGTGATGATGCCTTCAGTTACTGTGGTCCTGCTCTTTGAAAGAAACTGTCTGCTGTCTTTAGGTCCAGCACAACTGTGATCACATATAAAAGCAAACTTGAAACTTAGGCTTATGGTTAATTAGTGTGTCTTTTGTGTTCTCCATATTATTACGTTGTATGGTCATGTTGATGACTAATGCTCATACTTTATTTTTATATGTTTATGCTACTTATGTTATCATATTTTTTTTAATTTGTTGTCTTTCAATGTAAACCACTTTCGATCACTCTATCTTTGTTGTGCTTGGCATCTATCTGCCATCAATCAGGCAGCGGTAGACACCTCCCAAGGTCAACACCCAGGTTGTCAACACTACAAATGAAAGTTCAGTCAGGAAGACTATCTTTTTGCGCATGCCCTCTAAGTCACAATCAATTTCCCGCTATCCTTACGCCCCACTACTCATCATCCTTCTCATCCAATCACAATCTGCCACCTTCTCTCTCTTAAGAAATCACTCATCAGCTGTCTAATTTAAAAGTGTTCTCCCTCTCTCTGCTGTCATTCAGCTGTCATTCAGCCGTGAAGTTTGTTCAGCCCACCTCCACCCCTGCACTACCTCAATAAGGATTCTGGCCATCTTCCATCAACCTTCAACCAAAAGGCCACTACACGAAGCATCATTCCTTTTCACCAGCACCAGTGTCTAGGCTCCGGGGGAAGTCTTCTTTACATGGGAAGCATCTAATCCATCCAGCTGCTTCCTAAGATGATCTACCTTCCTGTGTGGTCTAAGCGCCAAAGACTATTTTCTGTGCACAATTAATTTGTTCTCATTCCATACCTGTCTCTCTCTTTTATTCTATTAGTCTATCCTGATTGAAATGATTCAGCACTTTGTCAACAAGCATCACCACCAGATGATGTACTGTAGCTGACAGACAAAGAAGTGTACTCACTTAAATTTAAAGCAAATATTATTAGCTATATTATTATCTTAGCCAGCATGTTGGGTGGTGGAGCATAATAGAGAGGACCAGAATAATCAGCTCCTGTGATGGATGCAGAGGAGGCTCTGCTGCAGCTGGCATGCCGGGGCTGCCACTTAGTGTACATTATTTATCCAGATTATTCACAGGGCTGCTTTCAGCCAGCAACAGACGCGAGTAAGGAAACTTGTGCTGATCCTCTGCTGACCGAGCCAAATTCACAATACATGCAAACAAAGCTAGTGAAGAAAAGCTTCTGATCCAGCAGTCATTAAGTGATTGTGTTTGGAGAGTGTGGCGCTGATAATGTCTTATCACAAATATGCCACAGATTGTGTTTTCATTTTTACTACATCACTGCAAAATCTAAGAGCCAAAAAAATATGAAAAAATCTGGGTTTGATATATTTCTTTCTTTGTGGAAGGGGTAAGATTTATACAGACTGGTCACAGAAAGAGGCACTACTACTTTTACTGTAACTCTAACTGCAGCTTCATAATCACTGCGCAGACATGACAATGGTCTCACAGCATAAGTAAATATGACAAAAAAAGATTGCAGTGCAGGAATCACATACATGTAATACGAATTTCAAAACTGCAGATCAGGACACAAATCCAGCATTACTCTGGAGCGGAGCAGGCTGGTGTGGATTCAGTTGTGAGCGGAGGAGAAGAGCAAGTAGCAGAGCGAATGAAAATGACAGCTTCATGCCCCCATCACCCTGGCAGAGGGAAGACTGATGAGCTGCTTTTTCCCAGCAACCTCTGTCTCCATCCGTCATCTCCTTTTAAACTGATCTGCTGGAGAGAACATGTCTCTGTCATCAATTACAGGGGATTTTACCACAACAAAGCTGATCAGATAAAAATATTTCAGAAGTTTGCTCTCCTCCAGTGAACATGTCAAGCATCCCTCCCCGCTGCGAAGCTGCATGAATAAACTGATTTCCAGGATTTTCAAAGCGGTTGTGTAACAATCTGCCGCAGAGCTCAGATTAGACTTGTTTATTCATAAACTATGATTTCCCTCCCTCCTTTACAGTAACACAGACACACACATTTGTGCCAACATTAGCTATGTGTGGTAGATCAGCTCCAGCAGCGCTATCATTCTTAACTATTGATGAGCCATTATTACGGCCAATTACATGATGAGCTGATGATCTGAATTGATTTCTGACTCAGAAATATGATTTTATTGTGTTAACATGTTCATTTTTATTCTACAAGGTGAATGCTGATGTGATGTGCAGATTAAAAACACTGACAACATTTATTGTCAAAGCAGGGAACTCTTTGTTGGATATTATGTGATTAATAAATTGTGAGTCTGTTCATAATTGAAAGAGTCTGAATGGATCTTTAGGAAATTCATTTGACAATACTGATGACAGTTTTATGGAGCTGTCTGGGCTGAGTTCCCAATGACGTTAGCGGAATAAACAGTAACTATTAAAGCCACACTGACAAATGTTTGTGTTAACAATGAATTAAATGATGGTCTAATGGAAAAGGGGTTGCTCATGGTGTTGAGCCCACAGACACTAATCACCCAGTTCTTCAGCTCCCCTCAGCCTCTTTGAGCTCATTGTTTTGGTTTTTATTTTTTGTAACTTTACTGTTTGGTTTTCTCTCAACCCTGTTATGCCAGGTTCACACTGGTCGTGGAAGCATCCCAATTTCTTCATTGTTGCGCAGCCGCCCGCCAGCAGTCGTCTGGCCATTCACACCAGAAGCGCACTTCTCTGTGCTCCTCAGCAAGAGACTCTGCTCTATGCCCTGTTTAAAGCACTTGTAGAGCTCTGTCTGTGTCTGCTTGTGTGTGTGATTGCATGTGTGTGAATGTGGGTATGTGTGTCTGTGTGTGGCTTTGCTCGTCTGTCTCTGTTTAGACACAGCTGATAAATATGTTGAAGCATGGGGTGCATACTCTGTCATTTATCATAGCCAGATCATAAATCATATTTGATATAAATTTTATATCATTTACAATACATTTTCAGGGGGTTTTCTTTCAGAGTGCTCGGCACCGTGCCATGTCCAGTGTGAACATAGTGCATTATCCCACTTGAACACTGCACTGTGAGAATGCAGGGTAACTTGTTGTTCCTCAAGTCTCCAAAAGTAGAATGAGAGACAGAGCTTTCAGCTATCAACATACTCTCCTGTGGAGCCATCTTTCTTCAGTTCTTTCTTTCTTCCAGTTTCTTTCCACTAGGCAGGCACTGTCCTCACATTTAAAAGTTGGCTTAAGACTTTCCTCTTTGTTAAAAGCTTAGTGTTAGGGCTGGCTCAGGCTTGGTTTTAACCAGGTTAGGCTGCTATTTAAGTGTGAACAACTGAGGGACTTCCCTATACACACTAAGCTTCTCTCTCCCCCTTCTCTCTCTGTCTCTGTCTGTGTGCATTTATGTCCTATCGATGTTACATTACTAATTTGGCCTTTTCCCTGGAGTTTTGGTGCTTTCTTGCCTCGCAGGTTTCCTGGCTTATGGTGACATCTGCATCATGGTTGCACCAGCTGCCGTGGTCCTGCTTGACACCCACTGCTACTGTCATTATTATCAGTCATACTTCCATTATCATTACTGCTATTATTACTGTTAATAATATACTACATGTATTTTTTTTTTCAATAAAGCTTATAGTTAAAGCTGCTCAGCCCCTAGATAGTCTGGTCCACTATTCGCAGTGTTTTAGTATATCCACAGCTATAATTAATATCATTACTCATACCTCTATTACTACTACAGTTGTTGTTGTTGTTGTTGTTGTTGTGTATCTCTGTCTCTCCCTCTTTCAACCCAGCTGAAAAAGACCCAAATATTTATTTCCAGCAGATGGTGGAGACCAAAACTATGAAAAAGGATTAGGGCCATGTAAATGAAAAAAAAGAAAAAAAAAACTAAACAAAAAAAAACAATAGCGCAGATTTCGAGAATAAATTTGTAGCTATGAGAATAAAGTTGTAAGTCTACGAGAATAAAGTCGTAAATCTGCTAGAATAAAGTTCTAAATTTATTTATTTATTTTAAAGTCGTTATTCTCATAGATCTACAACTTCATTCTCAAAATCTACGATTTTTATTTAACATGGCCCTAATCCTCCTTTATACAAAACAGAGTTACAGATAGAATAAATATTGGACTTATTCATTGGGAGGTCAGAGACATGACTTCAGATAAATGTTAATGTTGCTCCCTGTCTGACAGATGTCGAAACAGGCAACTGTTTGCCAACACATTCACCAAATCAGCTTTACAAGGTGTTAAGATGTCAGATGTGTTTACAGCTTTTTCTGCTGCCCCCAAGGTATTTCAAAACTACAGTACAAAACATTTTCATAGCTCATATAATGAGCTCCTCTGCAAAATCAGATCTGTACTGTACCTAAGACTTTGTTAAGACTTCTCTTCTCCTCTTTTCTCACAAAAACCCTGACTGATTCAAGCACTCTGTGTTAGAATAACTTAACAAAAAAGACACACAAGGGCTGTGCAACTGAATGTAGTATGTAATGTAATGAATGAGATATCAACATAAGACAACAGATAACGAGCCTGTTGTCCATTAATCCAAGAGTAAACATGGTGAAAAATGAGAGCTGAAGTTACTGTATATTTATTTTTTGCTGTCATACACATGTCACAGTGACACTTTCCTTGAATTGTGTGACAGTAGACGTATAACGAAAACACCAGGATTACACATTCAGAACAAAGTAATTGTTGGAGGTGAGCAGCACTGACAGGATTGCCGTTTCCTTGCAGCACCCCTGACTTTCAATGAAAGATGAGTAAAATTGGACAAAGATTGGATCTGACAAATTGAGCAGCCGAGGTTGAAAGAACAACACTCTGTTGGGCTCTGCTGATTAGATTTGAGGCTGTTGCGGATGGTTACTACATGACTTTACTATGTTCCCAGCAGAGCTGCTGATTGCCATGGGAAAACTGACTGTTGGTACTTGCATAAATCACTCCCTGACCCAGACATCCTGACGTGAGGTATTTATGTAAAAAAGTTCATATCTTACAGTATCAGCCTTAAACACATGATATTTTACTCAGAAATAGACACAGTAGATTTGTCTGATTTAGCGGACTGAAATTCAGATTTCAGTTTTCAGTACAATATAATCTTTTTTTTCCTTTAAATTAATGTAATAAGAATCATTATCTCCAGTGGCGTGCACAGACATTTTGGGGGGCAGGTGCTCAGTGAAAAATAAGGGCACTTTGTGCGGCATGTGGAACTGCCGGCTGCCTTATTATAGCAGTGTGAGATTTAAAAATAAATAAATAAACATTACAGGCACATGTTGAATGTAATTGCATATTTATTTATGTCAATAATTTAATAAAATTACTTGACCTTTGAACTGGTACAGTTTCACACTATAGCACTTATCAGTCAGTCACTGTTGTTTTATTTCTCTGGAATAAACACACATGGAGAGGTTTTTAGCAAGTTAGGCAGCTACAATGATAGATCAGTGTACTTTTTTCCCCCCGTCAGATGAAAAGAAGTGTACAAAGTGTAATTTTGAAGTCTTATCCTCTCCTTTCTAGGCATTATGCTGCAATTGGTAAATAAAAACAGACCAACAGTATGAATAAGACTGCTTGGTTACATTACAACAAGGCACAAGGCTACTTTTTCTGCAGGCAATTGCCTGTTTGTCATTTAGCAAATAAATAACTGCAAGTGTTAATTATGTAGCCTAATGTAAACCTACACAATAGCCTACTAAATATTCAGCTTAAGTATACTGATAGATTCACATGCTGTACCAATGACAAACTCTACCAGTGGTCATCATGTCATATCTATTATTGATTTTGGCTAGCGTCTAGCTTGTTAAGCAGGTGAGCAGTCGGCTAATTTATGCTCAGCTGTGTGGCGCTGTATGACAGGCTACTTCACAACAGAGACAAATAACTGCAACAGCTTGGCAACAGAGGGCACAAGAGGGGGCAAACAATACACTCAACACATCATTTATGTGTTACCTGGCTGGTGGGGCACGGGAGGGGGGGGTGCAGCTGTGCACTGTCTGCTGTTACAACGCGCCTCTGTTTGTGTCCGCTCTGCGCATTCACACTGACCAGGGAAGAGAGGTGAGTGCGGGTGGGGTGGGGGGTGGAGGGAATATTAATTGGGGCATTATTATCACACGCTTTTAATCGCCGAGCATTTATAGATGATCATGTCAGCATGGGCCACATACACTGTTAAAAAAAAAAAAAAAAAAACGAACTTTCAAAAGGGCACTTGCTTGGTCCAGAGGGCAAAGGGTAGGTGCTTTAGCACCACCTAGTGTCTACCTGTGCACACCACTGGCTCTGTTGGCTTCATCACATTGTGAGCCCAACATGCACTGGAGCAGTTTGCAACCACTCCCGAGTTGGGAGTGAGTTACTGCCCCAAGCGAGGGAGTTCAGGTATTTCGGGGCCTCAGGTTCACGGGTGAAGGTAGAATGGAGCGTGAGATGGATCGGCGATTTAGCGCAGCGTCTGCAGTGATGCCAGACCATCATGGTGAAGAGAAAGCTGAGCCTGAAGAAAAAGCCATCTACATCCCAACTCTCACCTATAGTCATGAGCTCTGGGTAATAATCAAGAGAATGAGGTCAGGAATCCAAGCGGCCAGAATTAATTTTTCTCTGAAGGGTGGCTGGGCTTAGCCTTAGAGATAGGGTAAGGAGCTTGAACATCCAGAGGGAGCTCGGAGTAGAGCCGCTGGGTCAGTTGAGGTGGTTTGGGCGTCTGACTAGAATGCCTCCTGGGGGCCTCCCATTCGAGGTGTTCCAGGCACGTCCCACTGGTAGGAGGCCCAGGGGCAGACCCAGAACACGCTGGAGGGATTACATATCTCATCTGGCCTGGGAACGCCTCGGGGTCTCCCAGGAGGAGCTGGAAAGCGTTGCTGGGGAGAGGGACGTCTGGGATGCTTTGCTCAGTCTGCTGCCCCCACGACCCAGCTTCAAATAAGCGGTTGAGAATGGATGGATGGATTATTAACTAATTATGGTATAACTATAAATACCACACAGTAACACTAGATTACAGCATTTAAATTTGAACTTAAAGTACAGAGTGAAAGACAGGCTTTATCAGCACAATGTACATTTACTTAACATCTGTTTATGGTGGAGCTTTCAATTCTAATTCAATGCTGGATCATTTAATGAATAATAAAATATCCTATTGTAATTGTTAAATTTTGTCAGTAAAATCTGAATCTGCAACATAACCACTAACATTTATTTGACAGGTAAATGTAATGGCACAATGTTTCTCTCTGAAGTAGAAGTAGAAATACACATTGAGTAAGTAGTACTTTTGAGATGCATATTTTTTCAAGCGTTTTGGGGCCTCTTGTATGTTAATTTTGGGGAACAGTGAGTTTAAATAGCAACATAATTCAATATTTTCATGTCTAAAAATCATATTAAATCTGTTATAGCTGTTTGGGGCCCTGTTGTATTGCTCCTGACCAAAGGAAGCGCGGTGTCAAAGGTGAAGTTGCTTATTCGAGCCGTTTTTGAGAAAGTTTGCAAGCGACAACACCACAGGCCAGGTAATCAGGAGGTCTGGAACAGGCATGTTTTGAATGGGCACTCATGTTTTGAATGGGCAATATAAATACAATTACAGTTGATTTGTATATGTTTATGTGCAGATGTATCTATATATATATGTAACTTACCTTTTGTCCTATTTTGTACCCGTTGATGTTACATAACCTTTAAGTTACAACAGGTAGTTCTTTCTCTCTCTAGGTCTTTGGTTTTCTAGCCAGGGAGGTTTCTACCCTTAATTTATTTATTTATTTTTGTTGTTATGTGCATGTTTTATGTTTGTCCTTGTGTAATAATCATAGTAATGAAAAATGTTACTTCTTTGAATAACTCATATCAGTCAAGGCAACAAGGAAAATATTAATAATCAGGAACTTTGTCTGACAGTAGAGTGGATGATACTTACTGCTTAGTGTGGTCTGATTGTAAATCCAGCTGTTAATATGATATGGTGTGACTGATGAATCCCATACATGACAGGGACCAGAAATGGGTCTTAGCTGCTAGGCCATCTGTTCCCTGACATTTACAGGTGAAATGCAGGTTATGATGTTTACAACAACAAATCACTTCTCTATGTTATAGAGAAAGTGCAGTTTTTGCCCTTTATTTTAACCTTAGGATAAAGGCTGCCAAGCCCCATCTCATCCAACAGGTAACTGTTGACAGCTGTCAATCTTTCATGTTGTATGATACAAGGGATATATTTCTTTAACAAAACCATACAGCCAAATCAAAAGCATGTAGAGCAATGTACTTTACACTATGCTGAGAAATCCTCTCTGAAAGCCAGAGCCATAGCTCAACTACTAAGATCAAGTTAAGGTATACAAGAAAAACTGTCAGTGTTCTAAGTACAAATACATTCCTATTTCTATTCCAACTGAAAACCTCTCAAAACAAATGCCAACCACACTACTAAAAGAATATCCCCATCATATCAGCCCATACTATGAGTACCAGTACATACACGTCATTGATGACCGTTCTAGTATGCATACAACATCCCAACCACCAGAGTAAATGTTGGCAACACATCAGCAGACACATCGAAGATGTCAGTTTCATCAACACTGTGGTTAAGGTGTGGTTAGGTTTAGGCACAAAAACCACTTGGTTATGGTCAGGAAAAGATCATGTTTCGCCTTAAAATACCCAATTTTGGGGGCAGAATCTCCGCTGGAAAAGCAACAATGTCTTGGTAGAAAAAAACCTTTGATCCTGACACTAGCCTGACAGGAAACACAGCAATGTCTCAGGAAAAAATAGTGGCGCTATCCCCACTCACATTTAGGGGCTGAAAATGGGGCAGCTGTGGCTCAGAGGTAGAGCCACCAATCAGAAGATCTGCAGTTCAATCCCTGGCTCCTCCAGCCCACGTGTCAAAGTATCCTCAGGCAAGATACTGAGCCCCAAATTGCTCCTGATGACTGATCCATCAGTGTGCCAGTGTGTGTGAATGGTTACTGAGTAGCAGCTGGCACAATGCATTGTAGCCTCTGCCAGAGTGTGAATGTTTGTGTGAATGGGTGAATGTGACATTTTTTGTAAAAAGCGCTTTGAGTGGTCGAAAGACTAGAAAAACGCTGTTCAAGTGCAGTCCATTTACTCTTTCAAAAGTCCGTGGAAAAGCAGCAATGACTCGCTCATAAAGTACTGGTTTTCATGTTTGTTGGTGTCAAACAGTGGTCTGCAGCTTGGCATTTCTTGCTGGGATAGTACCACAAAAAGCTTTCTTTTCTTTTTTTTGACTGAGACATTGCTGCCTTTCCAGCTCAGATTATGCCCCCAAAGACAGATATTTTTAACCAAAACATTATTTTTTCATAACCATAACCAAATGCACACATCAAGTGTAGCTTTGCTGAAAAGTAAGGAAATGTAAACTTTCGATGTACCTTCTATATAATAATGTACAGATGTCATGTATTCATGGTTTGTAGACTGCCAACCTTTTTTCTGGCAATTGGGCTGCTCTGATACTGCCAACAATGATCCTGCAGTATAGAAATATGCAAAGGTGGCAGCAACATTAGTGATTCATAAAACAAATTCTAAAGTCAGAAACAATACAGCATGTCTTGTTAAAATATAAAGTTAAAAACACTGGTATGAAGTGTTGCTTCAGTTTTTAAAGTTAGTTTAGGATAAGGTTCAGCTGTACTGATCAACAAAAAAAGTCTTGCTGCCCTGTGATCAGATATTATTGTATGTTTGTTGAAGAGACTAAACTCTACAAACTATAATTTACTGGTCTGTGAAAGAGCATATAAGAGTGCCCTCTAGAGGAGCTGCTCAGCCTACAGTCTGCAGTGGGTCTTTGGAAAGAGCTTGTGTGTCAGAGGATGGTTAAAATACTGATTAATTTTCTTAAAGATGGAGCTGACATGACACAGTAACCACGACAGGGCAATAGACTTATATTTATAGATTTTTATGCCATCTGATTTAACTAAAGTTAAGACTGTTGTGCATATACTGTACTTAACTCCTGCAGGTTTGCTCTTCATCCAGGAGATGTCAGTGCTGTCATTTAGAACAAGCAAACGCAGGCACAGATCCTTTGAATGGGAACTGTGGATAATTGTCCTCAAAATGGATCAGTGAGTAAGATAATCCTTCCTCCTGAGCTTTTGCCATGATCTTGAAAACAACAAAGGATACAGGAACAACTGAACGACTTAAGTGTAATATCAGTCATCCACCTTCTGTACTTTTTTTATCACAGCCTTTAGTGTTTGTTTTTTGAATGTGACATAATGTCACTGTACACAGTGATTGCACCTGAAAACTCTGATTGCAAAGATGATCAAAGTAATACTTTGTCTTTAAGTTGTAATAACAGAGCAAAACACACTAGTAATGCAGTGTAACAAGACAAGCTAATGTGATATAAGACTTCCTCTTTACTGTGTGACAGTTTCGTGGGTCTGGGCCTCAGCAGAGATCAGTGAGGGCTTGGTGAGTCCTGGCCAGATCGATCACTCTATCTTTGTTGTGCTTGGCATCTATCTGCCATCAATCAGGCAGCGGTAGACACCTCCCAAGGTCAGCGCCCAGGTTGTCAATACTACACATGATTCAGCACTTTGTCAACAAGCAGCACCACCAGTGTGTCTCCATCAGATGCATGTTTATCCGACTGCAATGATGTACTGTAGCTGACAGACAAAGAAGTGTACTCACTTAAATTTAAAGCAAATATTATTAGCTATATTATTATCTTAGCCAGCATGTTGGGTGGGGGAGCATAATAGAGAGGACCAGAATAATCAGCTCCTGTGATGGATGCAGAGGAGGCCCTGCTGCAGCTGGCATGCCGGGGCTGCCACTTAGTGTACATTATTTATCCAGATTATTCACAGGGCTGCTTTCAGCCAGCAACAGACGCGAGTAAGGAAACTTGTGCTGATCCTCTGCTGACCGAGCCAAATTCACAATACATGCAAACAAAGCCAGTGAAGAAAAGCTTCTGATCCAGCAGTCATTAAGTGATTCTGTTTGGAGAGTGTGGCGCTGATAATGTCTTATCACAAATATGCCACAGATTGTGTTTTCATTTTTACTACATCACTGCAAAATCTAAGAGCCAAAAAAATATGAAAAAATCTGGGTTTGATATATTTCTTTCTTTGTGGAAGGGGTAAGATTTATACAGACATGACTGGTCACCGAAAGAGGCACTACATGATGTGGTGACTCTTGGGTGTCTGAAACAGCTGTTCTCCTAGTGCCCAGTCTCCAGAGAAAAATGTTGCAAACCACAAATATGTTACATTTGCATGTTCCATATAAATCATATCAATGTTTTTAAAAGGACGTAATGTCTCTGTTGTTATCTCTCCTGTGACATCAGCTGTCATTTACTGTTACTTTACCACTGTCCCAAATTCCTTAAGATCTTAACATAAATGTAAATCTCCACCAACATGCAGGTCTGAGTTATTGAGAACAGAGATACGTATGTTGAGGCAGACATTGTAGGGTTTACATTATATTTCCACTGCAGCACTCTCTGATTTTTTGGCCAGGATTCTGAAAAACTGCCATAAAACCAAGTATGGGTCCAGAAGCATTAAGTTCTTATCAAGTTAAATGGCCTAATATCAACATATTAGACTTTCAATACTATTCCCCAGCCACAGAAGGCATGTAAAGACTGGAAGGCAAATTAGAGCAGGAGAGGGGAACGGATGCTTCAGCGGCATGGTGTGTTAGAGACTGCAAAAAAAAAAAACGTTGGAAGAAAAAAAGTTGAGTAATTAAAAAAGAAAAAAAAAACACAAGAATTTAGTTGCAAAGCCTTGTCCAACAGTAACAACATAGTTAGGGGGCCTTGTAAAAACGCTTCTGTAACTGGGCAATATGGGACAATGTCATGCTGTTAAATTCAAAAGAGAAAATAACTAACTGGCTGCAGCTTCATATTCACTGCACAGACATGACAATGGTCTCACAGCATAAATAAAAATGACCAAAAAAAAAGATTGCAGTGCAGGAGTCGCATACATATAATATTCATTTCAAAACTGCAGATCAGGACACAAATCCAGCATTACTCTGGAGCGGAGCAGGCTGGTGTGGATTGAGTTGTGAGTGGAGGAGAAGAGCAAGTAGCAGAGCGAATGAAAATGACAGCTTCATGCCCCCATCACCCTGGCAGAGGGAAGACTGATGAGCTGCTTTTTCCCAGCAACCTCTGTCTCCATCCGTCATCTCCTTTTAAACTGATCTGCCGGAGAGAACATGTCTCTGTCATCAATTACAGGGGATTTTACCACAACAAAGCTGATCAGATAAAAATATTTCAGAAGTTTGCTCTCCTCCAGTGAACATGTCAAGCATCCCTCCCCGCTGCGAAGCTGCATGAATAAACTGATTTCCAGGATTTTCAAAGCGGTTGTGTAACAATCTGCCGCAGAGCTCAGATTAGACTTGTTTATTCATAAACTATGATTTCCCTCCCTCCTTTACAGTAACACAGACACACACATTTGTGCCAACATTAGCTATGTGTGGTAGATCAGCTCCAGCAGCGCTATCATTCTTAACTGCTGATGAGCCATTATTACGGCCAATTACATGATGAGCTGATGATCTGAATTGATTTCTGACTCACAATATGATTTTATTGTGTTAACATGTTCATTTTTATTTTACAAGGTGAATGCTGATGTGATGTGCAGATTAAAAACACTGACAACATTTATTGTCAAAGCAGGGGACTCTTTGCTGGATATTATATAATTAATAAATTGTGAGTCTGTTCATAATTGAAAGAGTCTGAATGGATCTTTGGGAAATTAATTTACCAATACTGATATCATTATGATGAAGCTGTCTGAGTTCCCAATGAAAGCTTTGTAGTGGAACTAACCTGAATAAACACAGTAAATATTAAAGCTGCACTAATCAATACGTTTGTGTTAACAATGGATGAAATGTTGGTCTAATGAAAAAGGGGTTGCTCATGTTGATGAACCCACAGAACATTTTAGCCTCTTTAAGCTCATTGCTTTGGTTTTATATCCTGCCTCTTTACTATTTGGTTCACTCTCACAGCTCTCATCAGTCTTGTTTGAAGCTGCAGCAGCTAGCTGTTTTCAGCAACCCATCAGGTAAACCCACCCAGCGAGCATTTTTCCATTGAAAAGACATTTAAAAAACAACTATGGTCACCACTGAAAAGATGTTCAGAACTGCTTCAAAAGTCAAAGTTTTTTCACCAGCTATCTGAACATTCATACTGAGAACATATTTCACTTGGATTTGGAATGGTGAGATTTTTCATCCCTTACAGTGTGCATATCCTATCACCATTTTGGAGCCTTACTAAGAAATCAGATCCAGTTTATCAAGTTGAAAGTCAATACTGCAAATCCTGGTGAAATATAGTCTTAATGTGATCGTCCAATCAACGTCTTCAAAAAGTCGGTAAAAAAAACGTTCCCTTTTGAACCAATTATGAACTTATTTTTACCATCACAGTATTTTAAATGACTTTTAAACCTCAAAATCCTCAATGACATTAACATCAGTAATATTTTACTGCAAAAGTGATTCTGGCTTTAGGATGACAACTGTAGCAGCATACAAGTTACATACTGAGTCATACTAACACATTAAAGGACAAAGAGAACCATGTGACACATACAACAATAAATTTGTATTTATCAAGCAACAATTTGAAGACCATGTGAAAAATGTTCTTCAAATACAATTACAGTTAAATAGAAAATGCATAATTGATGCAAGGTCCCTCTGGTTTGTCTCTCTGATTGTAGGAAGAAGTTTAATGTGGTGGGAAAGTATTAAGGAGAAATATATTTTCAATGAGGCAAGGGTGAATGTCCATCATTCAAGCGAAATGTTTTGGCCCTCTTGTTTACACATCACTTTGCTGTAACATTATTAATGTCTTTTCTGTCCACATTACACACAAATGTGCGGTGAAAATAGTCCCGCAGCATGTTTATGTTTACTGTTGGTCAACACCACAACAGGCTACAAGCTAATATGCTAACACCAAGCTAGCATGCCAGAACAGCAGCCTAGGCCGCATCATCAGCAGCAAATAAAACTGATAATGCTCATTTCTGGTTTGCTTGATTAAAATACAGTAGCACAGGTACTTACAAAGTATGTAGGTGGTGTGAAGTATCAGGTTTATTTTGTCAGCTCCTTCTCCTCAGTCCACAAATCTCAGTGGGCCACAAGATGTCGACCTTTGAAGTAGTCAAAGCTGTAACAGCCAAGCACTTGCGCATGTGCATTAAAGCAGTGAGCGTAAGTTCTTATTTTACATAACTCACTGTACAGAATGTACAGATCTGAAACTGAAAGCTTCTCTCTGGCAGCCTAATGTTTTGGTGTGCGGTTTGACTTGTGTCTTATAGCTTTGTTTTATGTCCTTGTCGATGGCTCAGCAGCATGTCTGTCTGTAATAAACTAAAATCATTTGACAAATCTCCTGGACGTGTCCACAAAGTACAAAACTGTATTTTTGAGAGGTTTGTATGTCTTGAGTTATTCTTTTGTATAGACGCTGAGTTTTTCCACAAGGTGCATGAAAATGTCCGGCCTCTGTAATATTGGCATTGTTTAGGGTTAGTTTGGTAGCGCAAGACCATAGACATACGCACACATACAAACATTATGATCTATGTGTAGTAGAAAATAAAGTTTTGTCTCCAGTTAATTAGAATCTTGATATTTAGGCTATAATCACTGTTGGATGCTCAGTAGAGGAGTGTGTGTGTTTGGCTTACATAAACAGAATTACTGACGTAGCGAAAGATAATTTATCATCATAAGAAATTTCAAAAACGCACATTTGTCAAGCATGGATTTGTCTTATTGTCCCTGGTAAATACTTGTGGAGACGTCCCCATATAATATAATTTAACGTGGAAGTAACATTAGACAACTTTTCAACTAGCTAGCTGATGCTGTCTGATAGAGTATAGTAACTTTCACCGCTGCTCATTTTAGAAATGACACCACAAGGAACATGTTCTTTGTTTAGATTATTAAACAGATGATGGATCATAGATGTTTGTTTCTACCTGTCAGCAAGTACTCATAGCTAGCGCGCCAGCAACGTTAGCTACAAACGTTGCTAGCTAGCAAAGATAGCTACAAACAGAAACATTTGCAAGCCTTTTATTTTCCCTGCCTGGATGCAGATGGAAACCAATTTAAACACACATTATAATCTCTACGTAAACATGAACAAAGAACGCATTTTTTGTCGTGGCCTTTCTAAAGTGAAGAGTACTTTGTTACAGTCAAGGTGTTAATAAGCAGACAGCGTTAGCTAAAAAGTGCGCTAGCAAGTTGATAAGTTGTACTTCTACATTAAATTATATTAATGGGGACAACTCCACGACTATTTATCAAGGACAGGAGGCCAAATCCATGCTTGACAAATGTGAGTTTTTACAATTCCTCATACCATCTTTCACCACATAAATGATTCAGTTCATATAAGCCTAACATACTCCTTAACTGAGCACTGAGCAGGAGCGATCAGCCTAAATATCCAGATTCCCTTAACAGGAAAAGAAAACTTTTTTTCTACTACAGGTAGATCATAAACCCATAGATATAAAAACAAGTCATTGCAGTTAGTTAAGAAATATATAGTGTTTTTTACATTTTACTTGGTGCTCACCCTGACACCACTACTGTCCCTTTCTGCAACCAGTTCGGCTCCGCCGTCAAAATACATCATCTTTTTTTACAAACACAAAAAGGGTCTATAAAGTCCCATATTTATAACATTTTATATTAAACATATGTCTTGAAATTACGTCTTCTTGTAAGTCAGATTTCACCCACCAGTGTAATATGAATTTGGAGAAATAGCTGTGCACTTATCAATATTGTCTCTCTTTTCACCTACAACTTCACAAACTATCAACATAATCAAACAGATTTGTTTTTTTACATGTTGATGTTGTAACATTCAGCTGGTTGAAGGTGGGTGAAAAGAGGTCTTAGACATTCAGACAAAATATCAACCAGTTTTCAACAAGAAATCAATGTTGAAATTCTGGTTGGCGCTCACTGGGCATTAACTGCCATTATTACACGGCATTGTCAAATGCTCGATCCTGATTGGTCAATTACAACATTCTACGGTCTGTTATTTCTGAATAGCAGACCGTTGCTATGAATAGCAGACCGTTGTTAAGGACGCTTCTGATCGACTCGGGCGAATCACGTCCTGTCATATCAGTCCGCAGAAAGACGTTTATACCTGCGGCAAGAAATCGTTAATTTTCTGTTGTTTTCTGTTGCTCCGTGATGTCAAACTTTTGATTTCTTTAGTGAGTAGCCGTGTAATAAGCGGGATAATGTAGAGCGAGCCGGTCACTATAGAGAAATAAACCCCTTCAGGGTGATGTAGGACCCCTCCGCTTCGCGTCGGGGTCCTACATCACCCTGTCGGGGTTTATTTCTCTATAGTGACCGGCTCGCTCTACATTATCCCTTACATAATCAAGTTCATTTGATTACTGGCTGTCAAACAGTAGACATAAGAAAAACACCAGGATTACACATTCAGAACCAAATAATTGTGAGAGGTGAGCAGCACTGACAGATTGCAGTTTCCTAGCAGCACCCCTGACTTTCAATGAAAGATGAGTAAAATTGGACAAAGATTGGATCTGACAAATTGAGCGGCCGAGGTTGAAAGAACAACACTCTGTCGAGCTCTGCTGATTAGATTTGAGGCTGTTGCGGATGGTTACTAAATGACTTTACTATGTTCCAAGTAAAACTGCTGATTGCCAAGGGAAAACTGACTGTTGGTACTTGCATAAGTCACTCCCTGACCCAGACATCCTGACGTGAGGTATTTATGTAAAAATGTACATGTCTTACAGTATCAGCCTTAAACACAGGATATTTTCCTCAGAAACAGACACAGTATGTTTGCCTGATTTACTGGGATGAATTTCAGGTTTAAGTTATTTACAAATTAAACACTTGTGCTGTGTGTTGTGTCATTGGCGCCCTCTGAACTTTTTTGTCGGTGTGGCCAGATAGGGCCCTTTACAATCTTGAGGTAGTGCATCAAAACCGTAAGCCAGAAATTAATTTCAGAAATTCTATCATGCTGTTGAAGTATACAGGCTGGTTGAAAACTATGTGAATATGCAGAGTTAAGGATCGCATACTGATGTACTTTGGTTTCTTATTTCCGGTCTGGACGCTGAAGCAGAAAAGGTTAACAACAGTTATTTGCTTATCTGATGTGCATAGACTAAAACTAATAAAGTTAACATTTTGAGTTCCACGACAATCATGATTTAATGTGTTATATACCTGTGTTAGGAGAGTCATTATTCTTCAAATAGACTGGTTGGCTTTTTCCTAAAAAAGACAAATCAACAGCTTTAATTTGAAAGAGTACATTGATTGTATAAATAAAAACATTTACTGAGAACAAGTCTCTAAAGTTCTGGGGAGACTTGTAGGTACCCACAGAACCCATTTCCATTTAGATGTCTTGAGGTAAGACTTAATGGGACCCTTTGAAAATCACCATGCCAGTTTGTCCCTTGCCAAAATGGAGCTTAATTTTGGAGTGTTACTAAGCTCCTTTCCCAACAACCTAGAATGGCATGATTGGTACCAATGGATGCTTTAGGATGCATAGTTTCATAAGATACCACTAAATAGATGCCTGAACAATGGCACAAGTGGACCAGATGCCATCCCTATTATTTAATTAGGGGGAGCAAAGTTAAAATTTTGCTACGCCACTTTTTTTCTCTAATAATAAACTTATAACACAGTCCCTGTCATGTTTCAGTTCAAGGAGGACCCAAATGCAGACTAACAGACAGATTAATTTTTTACAGCGAGCTTTAATGCAGCCGGTAGAAAACATCAAGTACAGGCAGGTAACTAAAAGTCCAAATTAAAGCAGAAGCAAAACTAAACTGAAAACCAACCGGGAAAATACAATTAACTCAAATCCAAAATCCAAACAGAACAACAGGCAGGAAACAGAGCAGGCAATGACACCAAGAACACGGGGGTGAGCACAGGAATCAACATGGGAATAAACACAGGACAAACACTGACAAACTGACCCAGGACAAAGGAAAACACAGGTATATATACATGGAAGACTAATCACAAGAACAAGACACAGCTGGATTGGGAAGGCATGGGCGAAAGGAGGGAAATGGAGATTGGCTAACAACAAGGGTGTGGAGGGGAACACTAGGGTGGAGCAAACAAGACTAATACAGAACAGGTGTGAATGGAAGACTCTGGGAACAGGGAAGGACTAATGAGACAGGTGTGACATAAAACAGGTGGGAAAACACACAAAGACAGGAAGTAAAACCAGACACGACACATTAGGAGAGAATCTACAAAATAAAACAGGAAGCAGATTAAACATGAATGAATATCATGAAGCAAGGAACACAAACAGAACACTCCAAAATAATTTTATAATAATTTCACTTTGAGTTGGTTCAGATCAACTCATCACTGATTGCACAGCTGATCATTCAATCAGAGCAGACTGTGCGGCATGGCTCAGTGAGAGAGGAAGACAAACAGAGTGGAGCGTTGCGTCATAGCTCCAAAGTGTCTGAAATGACAAACAGTCAAATGAAGCTCAGCATACATTCAACCAGGAAGATTTTCTTTATGCTATATCCATTCACAATTCTCCCTGTATGCCACTCCCACCACTTCCATCGACCAGCTGGCTATTGGTGTTCCCTCTCCGAGGTAGCCAGTGAAAGTTTGCCACGATCTCATTCAGTCATTTATGTTGCTGCTGCAAAACTTTAAATCTGTTCTCCTCTCTGTGCCTGTCAGCTGTCATTTTAGACCAAATCGTCATGCCCTCCTCTACCCCATTCACCTCCAGTCACCTTATCCAGAGCCCAGGACAAGCTCATCAAAACCCCATTCCTCTTCACCTTAGGGTGGGAATCACTATATACGATATCATCACCATACATTACAATACAATATTATTGCGATATTGCAATATGCTGAGAATTGCAATACAATCTATTGCAATTTATTACCTCAATTTCCAACTGCAAATTATTTCCCCAAAGAAAAACTTTGTCAACATCACTTTTCCCTCATAAGATAAAGTTTTCATTCTGTTCATCTGACTTGAATCATTTTTTATTGCAGCAAAATGTGATGCAAAGCAGACACACTGACCAATACCATCATAATCTTGTCAGAAATGCTGCATACATGTGACAAACTGAACTGTTAGCAGATTTAACGTCCTCTGCAAGGCCAGATAAAGCACGTGAATCAAACACTTTACATGCAGGTACCCTGCTACCTGAATGGCAATACCCATGTTAGTGGGTGTTGTCTGTTACAACCACAATCCCCCATTCTTGTGCTGCATTTGGTGACAGAATGTGACAGAACGTCAGGACAGAGTCACATACTGGCAGAGTGCTTTCAGCATGTGACAGAAGCCTTCATTTTCAACAATCCTAGATGGACGCATATCATCTGCACATGAAGTAGATCACTACGTTTACATGCAGTCAGTATTCGGGTTAAAGTCAATATTCCAGTTTCTGAAACATTTGGAATAACCTGTTTACATGTGTGAGCAAACAGGGTTATTCCTGTATACATGGTAATTGTAATCAATTGGGATATCCCGATCAAAACAACGCTTTGGTGCTGGTACTGACCCACCACCAGTACTTGACACTATTCTGTCTCACTTTCTTCATTAATGGAAGGCGAGAACGTGAAGAAATAGGAAATGGAGCAGGAGCTGTGCCATCCATATCCATGCTACCCGTTTCCACCAGAGCCCCCCGGACACTTTGGATGAAGGTGCGAAGTCAGGACTGGTGGGAACGAGTAGTAATGATGGAGTTCACCTTCGCCAACTGGCGTGACAATTTCCGTATGTCGCGTCGATCCTTTACTAAACTTTGCCAGATGATAGAGAGAGTGATGGAGCCCTGTGAAATCACCGTTCGCACACTGGTGCCTCTAGGGATGCGTGTTGCTATCATGCTGTATAAACCTCGCTATGTCGCTATCCCGGTACTTTCTACCGTCTACAAAAGACATGATATTCATGTCTTTAACCACACTTGCTAGGTGATTTGTCTCCTCCTCGCTCCAAAAGTGTGGTGTCCTCCGTTTCGCCGTGTTTTCAACAAGTAGTTCCTGCACTCAAAAGACCAAGATTCCTTGCGAATAGAACATGCGCAGAACACAAATTAATGTTCCTTTCGATGGGGATTCGGGTTAGAAAAGGAGTAACCCAGGGGTCATATTCGGGTTTTTAAAAACCGGAATATGAGCATATTCGGGTTTTTCAAAAGGGTTATTGGTGTTTACATGGCCGTGTGCAACCGGGTTATTGCTAATATTCCGGTTATGAAAGGGTTATTGACTGCATGTAAACGCAGTGGATGATAGACTGTGTTATTTCCTTTGCTCTCTTAGAGTTAGATGGTAGTTTTGTCAAGCTAGGTGTGTCCAGTATTGCGTTAGCTTGGCCGCCAGCGACTAATGCTGCTCTGGATGGTGGAGTGTGAGGTGAGCCCTCATGTTCCTAGTACTCCCAGGGTATTCTCATATGACGCTGCTTGCAATTGGCATGTGTCATATCCAAATACTTTTTTCCTTAAAAAAAATCCAAAACAAGTCCAGACATTTGATTTAAATGCCCGACAACGCATTTCTGATTTCTTTCTCCGGTGCCTCTATCTTTGTTTTCTCACCAGGAAAAAAAACAGCAACATCTAGTGGACCGTGTATCAATAAAATATTGCCACGCAAAATATCGTAATGCCATGCTATACTATCAATTCTTTCCCCCACCCCTACTTCACATCCAGAACCTCAGCTTCCTCTTCATTTTATCAACACCAGCGTCTAGACTCCATAGGGGGGGTTCCATATTCTACTACGTCTTTACCACCCTCCTGGAAAAGATGACATCAGGATGGGATCTAATCGCCATCTGACATGTGCACATGTATATAAATATTATTTTCTTTCAGAATGAGTCTCTCTTGATTGAAATGTTCAGCAAGTGGAAAAAGACTTATGTACTGTAGATCTTCATAGAAATGTAACTACGTGTAGCAGCGATGCCGACCTCCTGTCTATTTTCGTAAGCTAAAACGATTTTCCTCAGTGGAAATGAAGCTTTTATTTACTTTTATTTCACAGATAAGACACAATAAATTGTGAATACAATAAAGCCCCCACAAAAAAGCATTTTATGTCTTATGTGAGATTTATCCTGGCTTCATATGAGCAGAATAAATCTCCGCTAGTCGCTAGGCTAATTATACAATGTTAAATGCCATAGGCGTGTGCTAATAATGTTAGCATGTTATATTTGTTTGAAAATGTGTTTAGTAAAACACAGTTGTTTTGTCAGTGAACTTTGTAAGTTGTAATAGAGCTAAATTTTGTAATGTTAGTTAAATGTTGCTGTTATTCCTGTCTTCATATGAGTAAAAGAAAAGTCTGCTCGCCACCAGGCTAATTTATACAAAGTAAAATGCCATAGGCTTGTGCTAATAACATTAGCATGTTGTATTTGTGGGGAAAATGAGTTCAGCAAAAGACAAATGCTTTGTTTGTGAATGCTGTGAGTTATAGTAAAGCCAATTTATGTACTTCTGTTTGAAACTGTCGCATTAAGCCATGTTTAATGTGTGTTTTGAATCAACTAAAGTTTACAGCACTTCACAGAAACCCCACCGCTGACTAGTGTTTTGGAGGTGTAACTGCAGAGTGACACAGACACACCATCACACAAGTATAAATGCTCACAACGGCGGAGGCCACATGCGCAAACTCTGGCGACGCACAAGTATGAATCCAGTTTAAGAGGTGGTTTCACAATAAAATCCAATCCTTAACTAAAATCGCCTTTTTTAAGTCTTGAGGAGCAAAAGTCACCTTCTGAGTTTGGGTCATTGGAACGATGGTTCAGTCTCCCTCCAGTCTCTAGCTGTTACAAAAGTATACATCTTTACCAACCTTTGCCATATAAAATGCTGTTAATTTTGATATTAATTCTTTTAGCTGATGCTCCTACAATTATTCATTCCCTCCAGAAAATAGCGATCTTACGATCGCAATAATTTACACAAATTCGATGAAATTTGCGGGGGCTTGCAATTTTTCAAAATTTTTCCGCATCTTCCAGCTGACTGGAAGTTGAAACGTCATGAAATTGCGCTAATGTCATTGCAGTGTAGAGAAACGCTCTGTATCGACATAAGAATTTGCACTTTGTTTCAATGCATACAATATGTGTATTGTTTATTTATTCAAATGTTATGTTTACAGAAGATGTAGCTTACATGTTTTACATGTTTATTCACTCAGGATTTTTTGCAACATTATTGGAGTCCATGTTTTGAAACTAATTCAATAAAACTAAAGAAAACAACTGAAACATTTGCAGCTGTTTTTGGAATATTTAGTATGATTATTATAGCAAGTGATTACATGACTTATTTTTTGGAGGCAGTAGTTTTAAAAAATCACTTTTTTTTTTCTCCTGACTTGCAATTTTTGTCATTTGCCACAATTTCCTGCAAAAAAATCACATAAAAATGCTGACATTTTTATCACAATTTTTGACAAAATTTGATGCAAATTCAAGGGTTTTGGGCCGCAAATTCAAGGGTTTTTTTGCTGCGAGATCCTGGAGGGACTGATTATCAGCTGCAACATATCCCCATACAACAGTTTGTATAATAGCTTACTAAAATGCACGCTCAATGGTTTGTATGATAATGAATGAAATAGTGCCCCACAAATCATGTGCTAAATGTAAAGTTATGTAGACAACATAAAGGTACGTAGGTTAGGTTTAGGGAAAAAAAAAAACATGGTGATGTTATACATTAAATTAACTCAAAGTTCACTTGGTTTCACAGTCAAGCCGTGTGTTGTTTCTTTATTCCTGTTAGCACATTGGTCAAGTGACTTCCTGATGATGTGGGATATACACAAATTACTCGCACGTATTTCTGTGGGTTATATACAAATTCTGGTGCATTACTTTTTAGGGGTAAACACATGAACTATGCATGAGAACTACCTGTCAGTTGATACCACAGAGAAAGAGCTAAGTTAACATGTAGCTTACAACTAACACTTGTTTTTAATTAACAAAATTATTACCCCAGTAATTCCAAACACCAAGGGCAGATTTTTTTTTTTTTTTTTAAACTACTCTCATAATTCTGAGGTAATAATCTTGTTAATTTAGAAAAACGGGGCAAATATTTTTTTTCTTATGTTAATGTGTTATGCTTTGGTAGAAAAGAGGCATACATTATATGGACTTAAGACAGTAAAAGACTGAACTCCTAGTAGATCTTCATGTAGTGATAGGTCATCAACATTGCAGTAGTTTAGGGAAGGATGATTTGGTTTCCTGGCATGATTTCGTGCTACAAATGCTTTAATTGTTCAGCCATGCTGTGATTCCCCCCTCCTGCAGCACTGCCTCATGTATTGCATGCATATTGATGAGTCCAGCAGTTTTCTCACCTTTTTCTTGCTCTAACCTGCCTTTAGTCTGGAGGAAGGTACCACAGCTTCCTGTTCAAATCACAGCGGAGGGTTCCCTTTGGATGAGTAAAACAGAACACTTTCTGTCTTTTGGTGGAGCCATCGGGGATACAAGTTAAATTACATGTGGGCCAGAGTGAGATCACAGTGAATTATTTATGTGCTTCCTGCCCTGTGCCCTGCTCATCGCGGTATGGCATTGCAGGGGTAGCCGAGTCAGGCAGGGACATGCCTTCAAGCTGTTATTACAACCTAGTACTCCTCAGGCAGCCATCATAGCAATCAATACGGTCTCTCCCCTGCAGGGTTTTAGTAGGTTTCAAAAGCAATACAGGGAGGATGAGTTGAGTAAAACAGATGTTTGGGAATCATTGAGGTCGTAGGTTGACAAAGCTATATCTTCATTTTTATTTCCGAGCAGGTGATCAAGTGATCATTTCACTGCTGTTGACTGCCATCAGTCAGATTAGCCATTTTTGTGTGCAATTCAATTATTGCCCCCAAGCTATGCATTGCATTTCAAAGATCATTGGACAACAGTCTCCCCTGTCTCTGACACTGACATTGATACATTGTGGAAATGATTGGATTGTTGGATGTGGGTAAATTGGTTTGGCTGCGAGTGTTGTGGCCTCAGAGCAGAGCTGGAGGACAGGCGCTGAGGGAAGGAGATAAGGGACAATGGCACCTGATGATGGCTAAAGGGGAAGTCTTGGGATAGAGCACAACATGTTATGTTTGTCTTCTCAAGACCACAGCTAATCCGATTACTGTCTCCATGCACTGTGGGATGTCATTTGGGCTGGGTGCAGTAAGAGAGCCCAGGGGTACGTGACTCAGACTCAGGGCTCTGTTTTGATGCCCATGTGATTTGCTTGGGGGGCTGGGGGGTGGCTAACAATTTATTTTGCTGCAAGGTATGAAGAAACCCACAGTGTTATTTCATTCTTTAAGAACATTTCTTAAAATGTGATATATGTACATACATATATATATAACCTGACTTCTGCACAACACAACTGATGGTCCCAACCCCATTGATAAAGCAAGAAATTCCACTAATTAACCCCGATAAGGCACACCTGTGAAGTGAAAACCATTTCAGGTGACTACCTCTTGAAGCTCATGGAGAGAATGCCAAGAGTGTGCAAAGCAGTAATCAGAGCAAAGGGTGGCTATTTTGAAGAAACTAGAATATAAAACATGTTTTCAGTTATTTCACATTTTTTTGTTAAGTACATAACTCCACATGTGTTCATTCATAGTTTTGATGCCTTCAGTGAGAATCTACAATGTAAATAGTCATGAAAATAAAGAAAACGCATTGAATGAGAAGGTGTGTCCAAACTTTTGGTCTGTACGGTATATATCTATATATATCTATATATATCTATAGCTATAGATATATATAGATATAGATATATATCTATATATATATATAAGCCAAATTATCCTGACCCAGATATTACTTTAATTCAAGTGATTAAGTAATGTTTTTCAGGGCTTGAAATTACAACCATTTTAGTCACATATGTGCCCAAAATGTAATCTGTGCGACTTCAAAATATTTGGGAACAAACAATTATTGTGTTGTGAGCGAAAGTCATGGCATTAGCCTCTATGTTATTAATTCAAATCATTGTGTTTCAGTGTAAACTGTGCAAACCTATGTTTGTTGTTGTACTGTATTAAAAAACAGACTGAAATAATAATAATAATGAATAATTTCTCAGTCTTTGTTAGCTGTTTGTGAAGTTTGGTGCTCATGCGCTATGTTCACTCACATCCTGGGCATCTCCTGGGGGCTAAGCCCCCCCTGTCCTTAAAACCTAGTGACGCCCCTGCTGTGCATAGTAGTATATCTTAGTCTACCCCTCTTCCAGTGTTGGCGTCAATGTTCAGTTAGGGCTTGTGCAAATTGGAGGTTGGCTAGGCATCTGTCTGACTTTGAGATCCTATCAGTTATGTATTGGAGTCCCAGCTAATCACTAATGCCACCGAGATGCTTGTCAACCAAAAACACAAACTCTCTCTGCTCTGCTCTGCTCTGTATCGTAGGTTATTAGAGGCTAGCCTGTTAAGGAACAGGTTTAGCTTATTAAAAAATCAGCATCATCTGGCTATTTGTAAGGTTGTCATTTTCATGCCAACCAACGCAAACATTCCATATTTTATATCAATTCCAGAGTGAGCAAGCACCTTGTAGCTGGTATTTCTTCCAAATTAGTGTATGTTAATATTCAGATTTTTTTTTTTATCATACTGTCCAGATGTAAAACCTATTATCCAACTATTAAGGGCACTTGACCCCAGGATATTCAGATGGCTCTGAGTTTGAAACTGACATGTGATTTGTAGTAGCACAATCTACCCGCTTTGTTAAATGTAAAGAGCATGAAGAAATGTATAAAGGTTTGGACCACTAGCAAGATGGTCATGATGGCTCAATGGATTTGTTCTGTTTTAGAATACACAATATTCTTCCAAATTAGTGTGAGTGTATTTTAATATTCAGAATTTCGTTTCGACAAGCTCTCTCTTTTTTGACACCTGTTTGCATCCCTGATATAATACATCCTCAGTACAGCGTCTCTGTATAAGTTAAACCCTTTTAAGAGCAGATGGAAATTACAGGCTATTTGATCTTAACGCATATGCAATTAATATCAAATTAGTAGTGGGGACAATTTTAGAGAATCAGTAAAGTGATGGGGACATATCCCCACCACTTCTACGGTCAATCATGGATATGGCTGGAGGATGAAATCTAATGTATGACCACATACCAAACGTAGCTCTACATTTCAGCCAAATGTGGTTTTTCTACTTTTCAAAAACAAAGAAAAGTGTTTAGACTGCAGTTTTCATGCTGGCCCCTATACTTGAAAATTCGAGGACGTGTAAATGTCTTCTCTATTTAAATAACCCACAAGTTGGGAAAAAATTCTGTCCACTTTGAGGCGTTGCAGCAGATTGACAGGCCTCCTTCATATTTAAACATTGCAAAGTCCAAAATATATGTGATTTAGCACAGCCCAATTTCTGCAGTGCTAAATAAAAATGTTTGACCATGCTTCATTTTTTTACTATTCATTTTATGATTTTATTATTTTGGTTCTTTCTTTTGTGTTGCCAATTGTAATATCTTATAATATCGTTAGATTGGGACAAACCAGAGCACCTGGAGGAAACCCAAACATAAGAAGAGCATGAACTCCACACAGAAGGGTCTGGCCTGAACCAGAACCTCACTGTGAGGCATCATTGCTCAACACTGATGGTATCCTAAAAAAGGGAAAGTGAGGAATAAGAAGACATTTAGATGAAGGTAGAGATAAAAAAGAGGGAAATAAAGAGAGAGGTAAAGAAGTGAGGAGTCAGGACTGGAACTGGCACGTTGTAGATTGGCCACTTAAGGTCAATAGAGCCTAGGGGTGGGAATCGAGAACCGGTTCCTACTCAGAACCGGCTCCAACTAATCAATTCCATCGGAACTGTACGCCTCCAACGTTATCGATTCTTCTTAATGATTCCTTCATTTCCGGTTTTCTCGAAATTGTGCGTCGCGGTGTATTGCGTCACGCTTTCTGCGACGACTCAGACCTTCAAAGGGGACCTATTATACTCATTTTCGGGCCTTTGTATTGATTGTTGGACTCCTATAGAGCAGCCACACATGATTACCCGCACCGAAAGCTTTGTAGATCTTTGGGACGCTGTGTCTCTCGCTGCATCACTTCCTTGTATTTCCTGCATCCCACGAAAATGGTCTGTTTCATTTACTCCACCCCCCCGGCTCCGAGCCCACTCCGCTGTGATTGGTCACACTCCCAAGGACTTCCGAAGGGCTGCCGAGCGCTGCCGAGCCCCACCTCCTTATTTTGCCAGTGCGGAAGAGAGAGAGAATTTCACTTTTGAAAATGTCAGCTTTTGAAATACAGCCCGAATCCGATCCGGATGTAGAGACTGAACAGCCTGAAGTTTCTCAAGTACAGAGGTTACTTCAAGACGTCTCCGAATGGTAAGTAACGTTAGCCGTTAGCCGTTAGCTGTAGCTTGTGGTTGTCATTACATGCTTACCTCTGCAGCATATTCCTGGGCGGCACGCATTGACGTCAATGGGACTGCTCTGTTAAAAAAAGACAGTAAAACACAGCGTGCAGAGCCATCCAAAACAGCGTGCAGGGTTCACATCCAAATGCATAAACTTCATTATTTGACGCTTTGGCATCGTTTCACACGAGCATCTCACATTGTAACATCATTTATAGGTCAGAAAAGTGGAAAAGCATAATAGTTCCCCTTTCAAACAACGAGGATCATGGAGAGGAGGAAGCGATCCAAAGTCTGCCTCCACTTCACCAAACGTGATTAAAATGCTGCCGTGTGTAATCAGTGCAATGCTGTAAAAATAAAATGGTTGCTTTTGGTGCAGAAGACGGTGGAACTCCTTTTTTGCCACTCAATGAACTACTCAGGAATCGGTAAGAGAATTGATAAGGAATTGGATCGATGGGCAGAATCGACAATGGCATCAATATTGATAAAAACTTATCAATTCCCACCCCTAATAGAGCCGCAACTCGTTGCGTTTCTGGAGTTCCTTAATGTACCTGGTTTCTTCAGTGCCATATCTGGGCAGTTTTTCCCCCGTTGCGCGAAAAGTGATTGTAGGCCCAGACAAACCCTCAGGGAGAGAGCGTCGTCCTGCATGTGCTTTATTTTTGGAGATGGGTGGGTGGGGGGTGAAGTGCAGATTGGCCTTGCTGTTCACCTCACGAGTTGGATGCAACTTGGTGTGTTCCTGCAGCTGTGTAATCTGCCTGGATTGCTCAGTGGCATATCTGGCCAGTGACTTGCCGGACTCCTTAAAATGGTATTGGGGAGCCTCTATACGTTCAGGGGGAGAGCGTCCTCCTGCGGATACCTTCTTTGTGGAAATCGGTGGGAGGGGGGTCGGCTGCAGCTTGATGTGTTTAATGCGCCTGGTTTGCTCAGTGTCATATTTAGGCAGTGATTCACCCGACACTTTAAAATAGTAATTAGGCTGGTCTCTAACACAAGGGGGACAGCACCGTTCTGCAGGTACCTCCTTTGTGGAAATGGGGGGAAGGCGGGTCAGCTGCAGCTCTGCCTCACTGTTCCCTTTGTAAGTTGGCTGCAGTTGAACGTGTCCTTGGCGCTGTTCAGTGTTCCTTGTTCCAGTGGTGTCACATCTAGGCAATGACTCCCGCATCTCCCTAAATCTGTATTTGGGCCCCTCCACATCCCGAGGGGGGGCGCATTGCCCTGCAGGTGCCTCCTTTCTCGATATGGGGGGTAGGCAGGTTGGCTGCAGCTTGATTTGTTTCCGGCTCCTGTTAATGTGCCTGGGTTGCACAGTGTCATGCCTGGGCAATAATTCACCCGTCTCCCTGCAATAGTTTTGGGGTTTCACCACATCGTTGAGGGCAGGGTGTCGCACTGCCCTCGAGGATGTGGCAGGGCATTGCTCTGTAGGTGCTTGATTTGGGGAAATGGGGGGAAGGCAGGTCGGCTGCAGATTAGCCTTCGTGTTCCTCTTGTACGTTGGTGGCATCTTGATGTGTTCTTGGCTCTGTTTAATGCGCCTGGTTTTGGCAGTGTCGTATCTGGGTAATAATTCACCCGACACTTTAAAATAGTAATTAGGCTGGTCTCTAACACAAGGGGGACAGCACCGTTCTGCAGGTACCTCCTTTGTGGAAATGGGGGGAAGGCGGGTCAGCTGCAGCTCTGCCTCACTGTTCCCTTTGTAAGTTGGCTGCAGTTGAACGTGTCCTTGGCGCTGTTCAGTGTTTCTTGTTCCAGTGGTGTCACATCTAGGCAATGACTCCCGCATCTCCCTAAATCTGTATTTGGGCCCCTCCACATCCCGAGGGGGGGCGCATTGCCCTGCAGGTGCCTCCTTTCTCGATATGGGGGGTAGGCAGGTTGGCTGCAGCTTGATTTGTTTCCGGCTCCTGTTAATGTGCCTGGGTTGCACAGTGTCATGCCTAGGCAATAATTCACCCGTCTCCCTGCAATAGTTTTGGGGCTTCACCACATCGTTGAGGGCAGGGTGTCGCACTGCCCTCGAGGATGTGGCAGGGCATTGCTCTGTAGGTGCTTGATTTGGGGAAATGGGGGGAAGGCAGGTCGGCTGCAGATTAGCCTTCGTGCTCCTCTTGTACGTTGGTGGCATCTTGATGTGTTCTTGGCTCTGTTTAATGCGCCTGGTTTTGGCAGTGTCGCATCTGGGTAATAATTCACCCGACTCCTTAAAATAGTATTGAGGCTCCTCTATACCACAAGGGGGAGAACGCCATCCTGCACGTGCCTCCTTTGTTGAAACTGGGGGGAAACAAGTTGGCTGCAGATTGGCCTCACTGGTTCTCTTGTACGTTGGATGCAGCTTGATGTTGTCCTGTTTCTGTTTAATGTACATGGTCTGCTCAGTGGCATATCTGGGCAGTGATTCACCCGTCATAGTAAAAGAATATCTGGGCTCCACCACATTGTCTTGGGGAGGGTGTCGCCCTGTTGGTGCTACATTTGTCGAAATGGAGGGCAGGCGGGTGGGCCGCATATCTCTGGTGAAAGCCCTCACAGTACTGGCCTTTGGGCTTTCACCGATGTCAAACTGTGACGTTGCTGATCTCCCAAACAGCGCTTTGTCCACCCGAGAGATGGGGGCCCGCATGCGGTAATAGTGGGCATCACAGCTGCTATTTGAATCTGTATAGCTGGATCCCCGTCTCATGGTCTCCTGTTATTAGTGTCCAGTGCAACAGAAGTTTTAGCAGGTCAAAAATAAAAGGGCTTAATGCTCACGTTTGTTGTGAACAAAGTCAAAAGATTGCTAAAACTGGCTAAATGTTTTGTCATAAATGTCCTAAGCTCACGAACAAACTTAAGAATTTGACAAGACTAAAACAGGCTATTTGACAACTTGGTCTTTCAAAGGATCAAAGGCAGAATGTGACATCATGCAAGTCTTTGTGACATCACTGGCCTATAAAAGCATGATGTCATTGATGGCATGAACATTCTAAAGGTATTTCAAAATACCTATTCAAAATACCCTAATTGCATCTAATTGCATTTTTCACAAGGAAACTATATGTATGTATGTATGGATATATTGCTTGTATATTACAATTGATTCTTTTGTTTCCAGTTTTAATCATTTTTATCCTTGAGGATAAATAAAGTGTTAGTGTTTTCTATTCTATTCTATCTCTTATTCAAATACAGTGTTTTAATTCAATCATAGGTTTTACCCCCCATACCATTCTCTAATATTTGGTACAAGAACCCATAAAAATGAATGGCCTTTTTGAAATCAACAAAACATGCATACATTTCAATTTTATTTTAGGGTGTATGTCTATCAGTGGTGGGAGTAGGGCTGGGCGATAATACGATAATAAGGTATCCCGCGATATCGAAAAATAGCAATGGTATCAGCTTCATTACCATCATTAAAAAAAAAAAAATCTGCTGCGCATATAAGCCTATAGGGGCCTAATAGATTATTTAATGCCTAAATAATGAGTGTTTGTCCAGCACCTCTGTATGTATGGTTGAGTTTTCAATTTAATACTGTTACAATTTAAAACTAATAGTAGGCTTTAATGATTCTCTAAAGTGTATTTTTCTCTAAACTGTTTTTTTTTTTTTTCGGGAGATGACGGTTAATAAAGTTTTTGGATGTGACGTCGTCAGGTGACAGCTCAGAAGTGAGAAAGAGAAGAAAAAATGACGAGTCGCGCATCAAGCGAGTTGGTCGCCCAAAAAGGGCAACTTCTGCAGTTTGGCAGCATTTCGGGTTCCGGCGTGTGGGCCCTCTACAGAGTTGAGTGAAGTAAGGTTAATTGATATTTTGACGAATTCCAGAGTTGTGATATTTTGTCAATACTGATACAGTTCTCAGTAATATTTCTAAGGTTATTTAACTTGAATTTTGTGTGAAAATATTTTGATAAAGCCAATATAAGGGTGCCTATTTTGGTTGGGTATTCCATTGGAAAATTTGGGTAAAATAATTTTATTTGTATGTGGAAAGGTGTCTTTTGGTCATGTTTGTAAGTGACTAATTTCATTTTAAAGGGGACTAATCAATTTATTTGACTAATTTTGGTAAAGGTAATTTTGCTTATTGTCTAATAGGTACCCTGGGGTGATACTTTACTGAAAGTTACTCTGGTCATATTATTATTCCGGGAGGCACAATTTTACTTTTGAGAAGGGACCAGATACATTTTGCTTTATCACATTTTTTTCTGAAGGGGGTCTGAGTATTAATATTTATATTTTATTTCATTCAGACTACAACAAGTGAATATATTTTGTACATTTTGCAAGAGGAAAAAATATCAGTAAAGTTTGGTTTATTCTTTATTCAAGACACTTGTCTAGGGTCAGTTATTTTAAGTACAGTGTACATTTATGGTGAATATTTCTACTGCTAAATCTGTAAGCTTTCTAAGAGTAGCTCAGTAGACAATTTTAAATTCACTTATATAGGTAAACCTTTGTGGTATCTACCTTAGAAGCCGTACCCACACACCCCATCATTCCAGCCTAGGGTGAGCTAAAGTAGCCTCGACTTTATTATACAGTGTTGGGGTGCTACATAAATAAACAACATAAACCTATAGCTATATATATAGCTAAACCAATATAAAACAATATCTCATCCTAAATACCTTATTACACAAATTTTGTTACTTTGTGTGCGTCTTAATTATGAAGAAATAACACTGTTTGCTAGCTTGATGCTAATTGCAGTACTGACCGGGTTGCTAAATTGCCTCTGCATTGTCACGCCATTATTTTTCCCTTTTTACTCTTTTGTGGTAACATCCCTAGAGGAAATATCATAAAGGCTGCGGTGTTATCGTACAGTTGTCCACAGAAGCAGATCGCTTTGTCTCTATTGGTCAAAGTGACGGCTGTGACGGGAGAAGTTGACGACAAAAAGAAAATCAAACATGCCAGACTTTCTGTCTGGACGTCGTGAGGCGTCCAAGACGTGGCGTCAGTTGTCGTCAACTATGACACACTACTCAAGATGAAGGCATAAGTTGTATGCAGTTTATTTTGTGAGATCATTACGTTTCTGTTGTAGTTAACTTGTGTAACATCTGCCTCTAGCTAGCACTAGCTTGTATGGCTAGCTTGATGACGGCTCGGATGGCTGTAGATTCTAGCTTTTTATACAGTCTATGCTATAGCAGCTACAACGGAAACATTTATCAACTGTTTTTTATGTCTTGTATTTTGCTAGTTCACTCTGGACTTGGCTACTAATAGTCTACTGTGCATCAGTGGCGTCGTTAGGCCTATTTTAGGGGGGCTGAAGCCCCCCTAAAATGTTCTTAAGCCCCCCTAAATAATTTGGTGTTGTTCTATTAAAAATAATAATAATATATATTTTTTTTTTAACAAAAAATGCCGACATATTCAATATAAAGTGGCCAGAATATGAGTTGAAATAAATAATCATATTACCTGTCATTATTAACTTAAATATGATCATAAATCTGTCAGTTTCCCCTCACTTCATAGCGTAAGGTAGAGAGAGCCCCTTCAGTGCGTCGTTATCCAATCCATTCCAGAGAACGCCCACATCACTGAAAATCCAGTCCACGTTTTCTCTGTGACCTTGCTTGCAGTCGGTACCTGCAGCGTGTGTGTATCTTTGAAGCACACAAAGCCGCAGAACAGCATTAGGGGAGGAACGTGAACGGATGGAGGAAAAAATGGACATAAGAAACTTTTTCAAGAAAGTAAGTATATATCAGTGCTGGTAGTAAAAATTAGTTAGTTCCAGCCCCCAGCTAACAGCAGAAAGTCCCATGTAATTAATAAACCAAATGCTCCGTGTTTGACAAATAAAAACCTGGCTTGCACACTACAGACAATCTCTGAGCACGTCTTACCTTTGTTGTTTTGCGGTCAAAAGTTACATTCCAGCTCTAAAAGAACGCTGCTACTTAGCTAGCTAGTTAGTCTGAAATGCATTGTGAACATGGACGAAATTTTGATTTTAGAGGTGGGGGGGACACAAGTATTTTTAATAAACCTCAAACTCTTTTACTGTGTTTACTGTGTTTTCTAGCAGTTCTTCATAGTTTTCTATTGTTACTTACTGCTCCCTTTTTTGGTTTGACTGGTTGTGAAGCATGTAGCAAAATATTATCACCCAATTCTGTGTGTCACATTGTTTTACCAAATTTACATTTATTTTTGGAATTTTTGGAACAGCATGATGTTACACTCTGCTGCGTTTCACAAACAGAGATTTTATTTGAATCTTTTATTTGGACATTCAGGTAAAGTTTGTGACAAATTTGGGCATTTTTAATTGTTTTAATCCGAGAGGAAGGCAGTATTAGTGATCAATCTGCCCTCATCCTCCCTCACCTGTTCGCTCTGCTGTGAAGCTCTGACAGTTTCTGACAGAAACAGACTCCCCTGTTTAATGTAAAGGCCTCCTTATACACCTCGCTGTCTGTGTACTGTGTGTGTGTGTGTGTGTGTGTGTGTGTGTGTGTGTGTGTGTGGTGGACGACCTGCATTGACACAGAGGAGAGACGCTGCAGCCGTGATGATATCAAAACTTAAACGTTGGAGCTTATCAATACTCCAGTCTTAATAATTCACCCGTTTAATACCTAACACCGCATTTCAGTACCCATCCCAACGAGCAGAACACAGTGCGCTGTAGCGCGACTCGGTTCCCATCGTTCATGCTAACGAGCCGTTCAAAAGAACCGTTAGAAGGGGGTATACGCAAGGCTGACTGAAAAATAAGTGGGTATACGCCGTATACCCTCGACTACACCACTGCATCTTGCTGACATGACCCAGGCAGAACAAACGTCCAACATGATGTTCAACAACTTAGCCTACAGGCAGCGGCAGATTACCGGGAAGCTCGAGTCGGGAACTCCTCTCTCCAGGGCAACGAGCAGAGTATACAAATCTTGGCGGTTTACAACCTCATTGAGTGACGGGGGGGACGGCCAATCACACAGAAACGGCAGAGCCAATCGAGGAGCGTGTGGGCGGTCTAAACAGGCTTCAGCTTTAGCGGCCGTTTTCCGCTTGGTCCTAGTGCCTGACGCGTCTCTGTTTAATATAGCGTAACATTTTTTTTGGACGGTAAAAACTGCAGGGGACAGAAACGGCGTTTAGAAAAAGTGTAGGGGACATGTCCCCTGCGTCCCCCCCTAAAATTACGTCCGTGATTGTGAAGGTCCTGGTTGTTTAAGTGTGCACTCTTTTTAACATGTACTATCTTTTGGGTGACTTCCTTCTGGAGCATCAGCTGTGTTTCTCACTTTAGGCATGGATGAGAACAGGAGCTGAGCTCATTCACGTATGATTATCATCAGTGGATATTAATAATAATAATAATAATAATAATACACTAATAATAATCACTCCACCACCCCTATTGACCTGTAGGAGTCAGGGCAGAGGAGCACAGAGAGTGAGAGGGGAGAGACCTCGACTGGAAAGGTGAGTAGGAGAAAAGTGAGCCAAGATATATATATATATATATATAGGCCAAAAGTTTGGACACACCTTCTCATTCAATGCGTTTTCTTTATTTTCATGACTATTTACATTGTAGATTCTCACTGAAGGCATCAAAACTATGAATGAACACATGTGGAGTTATGTACTTAACAAAAAAAGGTGAAATAACTGAAAACATGTTTTATATTCTAGTTTCTTCAAAATAGCCACCCTTTGCTCTGATTACTGCTTTGCACACTCTTGGCATTCTCTCCATGAGCTTCAAGAGGTAGTCACCTGAAATGGTTTTCCAACAGTCTTGAAGGAGTTCCCAGAGGTGTTTAGCACTTGTTGGCCCCTTTGCCTTCACTCTGCGGTCCAGCTCACCCCAAACCATCTCGATTGGGTTCAGGTCCGGTGACTGTGGAGGCCAGGTCATCTGCCGCAGCACTCCATCACTCTCCTTCTTGGTCAAATAGCCCTTACACAGCCTGGAGGTGTGTTTGGGGTCATTGTCCTGTTGAAAAATAAATGATCGTCCAACTAAACGCAAACCGGATAGGATGGCATGTCGCTGCAGGATGCTGTGGTAGCCATGCTGGTTCAGTGTGCCTTCAATTTTGAATAAATCCCCAACAGTGTCACCAGCAAAACACCCCCACACCATCACACCTCCTTCTCCATGCTTCACAGTGGGAACCAGGCATGTGGAATCCATCCGTTCACCTTTTCTGCGTCTCACAAAGACACAGCGGTTGGAACCAAAGATCTCAAATTTGGACTCATCAGACCAAAGCACAGATTTCCACTGGTCTAATGTCCATTCCTTGTGTTTCTTGGCCCAAACAAATCTCTTCTGCTTGTTGCCTCTCCTTAGCAGTGGTTTCCTAGCAGCTATTTGACCATGAAGGCCTGATTCGCGCAGTCTCCTCTTAACAGTTGTTTTAGAGATGGGTCTGCTGCTAGAACTCTGTGTGGCATTCATCTGGTCTCTGATCTGAGCTGCTGTTAACTTGCGATTTCTGAGGCTGGTGACTCGGATGAACTTATCCTCAGAAGCAGAGGTGACTCTTGGTCTTCCTTTCCTGGGTCGGTCCTCATGTGTGCCAGTTTCATTGTAGCGCTTGATGGTTTTTGCGACTCCACTTGGGGACACATTTAAAGTTTTTGCAATTTTCCGGACTGACTGACCTTCATTTCTTAAAGTAATGATAGCCACTCGTTTTTCTTTAGTTAGCTGATTGGTTCTTGCCATAATATGAATTTTAACAGTTGTCCAATAGGGCTGTTGGCTCTGTATATATATACACACACACACACACACATATATATATATAGATTAATTGCAGATGTGTGACAGGACACAAACTCTTGCTTCCTGCTTGACAGTCGGATACACCACATTGCCTTGCTGCATATCGGACACATTACTTTCTGCACTGGCACTTGATGTAAAAAATAATAGAGATTAAAGAAAGGTTGAAAAAATAAGACTTGTTTGTTTGACAGAAAAGGTTTTTTGCCTTATTTCATATTATTATGCAACCTCCCAAAGTTATTTTACAGCCCTGTATGGAGTGCAAACACTGCCAATGGTTTCAATTATTTAGATTAATGGAGAGGTACATCTGACTGTAGTTGTTCTGTGCAAAATCTACCAAATCCAACAGGATTTGGACTGATCAGTTCATACAGAATTTTGGGTCATACACCATATACATGTGTATACATGTGACTGTTTGTGGCCTCTGTTTGGTCTAAATAAATTGGAATCATCAGGTGTCCAGAAACACAACTCCTCATGAACACAGGCTTTACTCTTTGAGGCCATGTTTGTGGGCTTAGGGACAATTGGGATGCAAGGTTTCTGAGGGCTGGGATAATGGTGCATGTCTGCTTGATGTGTAAATAAGCAACTGTTGGCGAACATGCTCACTATATCAACTTTACAAGGTGATAATAGTGCAGATGCTTGGTAGTATACATCTGCACTTAAAGAAAAAAAGAAGTCCTGCACACTGCTTCTTTGTTGAATTCATCTTTTCGGTGTGAATTATGTTGTGATAACACATAGTAAAGATAAAGGTGAGAGTGTGAGCACACCACTGTCTATATAAAGCTGTGTTCACACTCTCACTTTTACCTTTGGAAGACCATCTGTGGTTGAAACTACAGAACCAAGAAAAACAGGATAATGCTGAAGAGTGTGTGTAGTACAGCTATACGACTTACGTGGGATCTTTATGGCTTATTATCCAGTTTTGTTTTGTTTTTTCAGTTCATTTTTAATGTGTTGTAATTTGTGACAAACTATTACAGTAAGTCCTTCCTGCCAGCTGCCATCTCATTGTACAAAACGTCCTCTCTGTGTCAGGACAGGAGGGTCAGAGGGTAAAACTTGTGCTTCCTCCTAACGGATTTAGGACTGACGCTTAATCTGCACATAAACAGGTATTTTTGAAAAAGGGGGGTTTTCCGTCCTTCATTCTCATGATAAATCCAGTCCACACAAGCACTGATTTAAAAATAATCTCAGTCCAAGTGTAAATGCAAAACCCAATTAAAGTGCTGCCAATAGCATGCCAAACAACAGGCAGCCATATAACCCTAACCCTGAAGCCACACAAAGAAGAAGTTGTTGGCCAATCAGAAGCCTGACAAAAAGCTATTAAATGAAGGCTACCTGAATCAGTGACCTCTGTAGCACATTCTGGTGCTTCTCTTTCTCAATATAGTGGAAGAGTAACTGTACATTTATGTGTAAACATGTAAAAAGTCCTGTTAGTAATCTTAGAGCCAGCACTATTTTAAACATGTCCACCATTGCAAGAATTGCAGCCTCATATGTGACGTCTCACAAAGGAGATAACAACACACACTCTGACATCACAAGCCAAAACCTCATCATCTACACAACAACACTGAAAACTGAATTTCTGACAATCTTCACCCTGGAAGGAGTTTTACAAAAGATCTGTTTTCTAAGGGTGTAACAATACACGTATTCATATTGAGCCTTTTTTGTATGAGGCTTTCAGTCCAATATCCATGACAAACCGAACAATGTGTTGATCTATCCTTTTTCATCTGAAAAATAAGATTCAGCTCAAACTCAGCATCCAAGACAGTAGCACACACACTCTGAACCAGGGGACAAGAGCCACTTTGCCGCACCGACCTCTCAGTCAGCAGCTAACATTAGCAAAAAGCACACATCGACAGCAACACGCAGTAACTGCAGAGACTGAAAGGTACGTTAGTGACGGCTATTTTGCTTGCGTTTAAACGATTGTGACATTTAACAGAAATGTTTCTTCTTGTATTTATTAGAGTGAAAGAGCTAAGAGAGTTTGTGGGACATAACAAACTTGCTACTGACACTCAGTGGGCGAAAGAAGCAATGTTTTCAACCCGTGTAAAGTGGTATGCAAAAATTTGGGCACCCATGGTCTAAATTTCACTTACTGTGAATAGGTAAGTAAGTAGAAGATGAACTAATCTCCAAAAGGCATGAAGTTAATGATGACACATTTCTTCAATATTTTAAGCAATATTGCTTTGTTCTTTCAATCTTTTGCAGTTTCAAAATAACAACAAAGGAAAAGGGCCTGAAGCAAAAGTTTGGGCACCCTACGTGGTCAGCACTTAGTAGCGCCCTCTTTGGCAAGTATCACCAGCTAAGAGTCTTTCAATTCTTGTTTGGTGGATTTTCACGTATTCTTCATTGCAAAAGGCTTTTAGCTCTGTGAGATTCTTGGGCTGTCTTACATGCGCTGCTCTTTTAAGGTCAATCCCCAATTTTTAATGAGGATTAAGTTTGGGGACTGTGAGGACCATGGCAAAACCTTCAGCTTGCACCTCTTGAGGTAGTCCATTGTGAATTTCGAGGTGTGGCTATGATCACTGTGCTGCTGTAGAAGCCATTCTTCCCTCTACCCATGAAATGTTCCCTGTGCCACTGGCTGCAACACAAGCCCAAAGCATGATCGAACCACCCCTGTGTTTAACAGTTGGACACGTGTTGTTTTTATGAAATTCTGCACCCCTTTTTCTCCAAACATAGCTTTGCTCACTGCGTCCAGAAAGTTCTATTTTAACTTCATCAGTCCAAAGACTTGTTTCCACAAAGAATCAGGCTTGTTGAGATGTTCCTTTGCAAACTGCCGATGCTGAATTTTGTGGGGAGGACACAGGAGATGTTTTATACCGATGACTCTTCCACGAAGGTCATATTTGTACAGGTGTCACTGCACAGTAGAACAGTGTACCACAGTTCCACAGTCTGACAAATCTTCCTGCAGGTCTTTTGCAGTCAAACAAGGGTTTTGATTCGCCTTTTTTTTGCCATATTACGAGCAGCTCTCTCTGAAAGTTTTCTTGGTCTTCCAGACCTCAACTTCACCTCCACAGTTCATGTTAACTGCCATTTCATAATTACATTATGAACTGAGGAAACAGCTACCTGAGAACACTTTGCTATCTTCTTATAGTCTTCTCCAGCTTTGTGGGCATCAGCTATTTTAGTTTTCAGAGTGCTAGGCAGCTGTTTAGAGGAGCCCATGGCTGCTGATTGACAGGACGAGATTTCCGCAGTCAGAATTTTTATGAAGCTTTGAAATTTGCATCACCTGGCCATTCCTAACGATGACTGTGAACAAGCCATAGCCCTAACAAGCTTACTAAGTTGTCTGAAAGCTCAAATGTCTTGGGGTGCCCACACTTTTGCATAGTGCTCCCCTCCATTTTTCACTTAAAATTGTACAAAACAATAATAATACACTAATCTTGCTTAAAATGTTGAGAAACATGTTTCATCTTTAACTTCATCTTTTTTGGAGATCAGTTTGTGTTCTACTTACTTAACTATTCACAGTAAGTGAAATTTTGACAAGAGGTTCCCAAACATTTGCATGCCACTGTACCTGTAGACTAGGCCTGTGACAGACACTGTCACCCTGGACTCATACACCTTTTCATCATCTTTAAAATGAAATTATCTGATCCATAAGTACGCTATCCCTTTGGGATAAATAAAGTTCTTCCTATTCCTATTCCTATAACCTTAGAGTATGATTTGCATTTAATTTGCGCTACATGCTTTATGTCCACCTCACATGTATAGATATAAAAATATATTTAAAAAAAGTCCAACCCTTTTATCAAAGTTACTGTTTTTCCTGGCTGTAATTATTAAAACCTACCTACCTACCTACCCTCCTAAATAACTCATTAAGATGTCTGTGATGCTCTGACAGATTTACAACAGAAAAGAATGTTCTAGCCTCAACCGATGACTTCATTTCCCTGCGTCTGCACAAGCAGCAAAACTTGAGAAAAGTGACAAATCAAGAGAAACTAAAGCAATACTATGATGGTTTCATTTTTTGGATGCTGACATTTTTATTTGTGTGCTCCACTTTCTTTGCCTTGCTGTCAGAAAATCTTACCTTCATTTGGCAACAACTGGCATTGTGTTGAAAGTGATGTGTTCTTTTTGATCACTGAATTGTGCAGAGATGTATCAGATGTCCTGGCACAGTTAATTCAACATCTATTAGAACAAAATAAGAAGAAATTGAAAACCCATTTGTAGATCGATTTTACAGAGTACAATGAAGAGCTCTTGATGGTCTCTTAAGTTTGTAGTTTAACTAAATCAGTCACAGAAGGTAAGAGCAGAGTATAACCCTGTCTATATATCACATCTAATTATAGAAAGATTGGTGTTTCGTTTTCACTTATTGTCACATCTTTGGAGAGTAAAACGCAGCTCTCTGAAGACACATGTCAAAAATCTGTTTTTAAAATAGCATTCAAAAGATCTTAATAATTACCCTCTGAGTTTTAATGAAGATATTTTCAGCTGCTGAACACTGACTATGCAGTGTTTGATGCTCCAAGTCGAATTCACATTACTGTATGAGGATACAATTTCATAACAACCCACTGAAATCTCGTTAAAACTTGTAACAAAAATGCTCTCACACTTCAGTGGCTCAGCACCACGCAAAGATGAGAATTTCCAACATGAATCGCATCTGCTGAATTTATTCATTATCTTCATCTGAGTATGAATGTTCCCACTATTCTTCCACTGAGATAAATGTCAATAAAGAAATCAGGCACAAAAGCACATCTGCTAGAAACTTCATAATAAAACCTCACATTCAAAATTTACATCCCTCAAATTTGGGCTTTAAGGTCTTTTATTATTGCACTGAACAAACAAAAAATGTGGAGGTATGGAGGTCAGAGAGCCTTTTAGACTTTTAAATTTTACACTTTAATGGTCACATCCACATGAACACATTATTGTTTTAAAACAGCATTTAAGAAAGATCTCCGCACACACGAGCGTTTACCAGTGTTTCTGAAACAATCTCAGTCCATATAAAATGCCTGAAAGCATGTATCACATGACCATTCACATAGACTGAGCATGCATGTGTGGATGTACACAGAAAGCAGATTGTCTACTCTGCAATTAGTTGCTTAATTACAGGATATACTATGGGGAGGAAGGCCACAGATCTCTTTGCTTGGACAAAAGTGGAACTGTTACTAAAAGTGACACATGAGTATACGGCAGTCAAGGTGAGGGAAAACAGATTGGGACTCATTTCAAACCAAATATGGTGACATCAAAGAGGCAGTGGGTGCATTATCCATCACCAGAGGAAGCCATGGTGATGGACAAGAGTACCTACACAACAAGGGACAAATCACAAAAGGTATGCAGACCTAGCTACATTTGAGCTTGACATGTTGTTACTGATAAGACTCAACCGGGAAGCAAACTTGAATGTCTGTTCACCAATTTAAGGTAAAACAGGCACAGCAGCATTTTCAAAAGTCTCTGTTTTAGAGGTTCCAAAAGGATTGAGACAAAAACAGTATTACTGACCCATATTTTAATAAAAATATGGAATCTACATGAATCCAAATTGACCACCACGTCCGTTCTCCATAAAGGAAGAAGCCTGCTGGGAACACGCAATACTCAATACTCAAAACGTATAAAATGATGAGTGGCAAAGTTGAGGACAATAAGTCAGTAAGACCTACCTTATCGCCTTTTTCCATTCTTGCATAGAGTTACAAAAGCGGCAACCTTCAGGGCTGAAAAATGAAACTAATGTGGAAGTGCCAAAACCTGCAGTTTCTTGAACGGCCACTTGAGGCTGGCTCCAAAGGTGAGTCAATCCTCAGAGACCCCCATCTTAAGTCCACAAACCAATGGGATAACGACATGGTGGCTATCTTCATTTTTTTTATACAGTTTACAGGGTTAGATGAGAAGATCAATACTTCTCTTGCGTCTGTAGGGCAAATATGTATCAAGAGCCAGCAGCCAGTTAGCTTAGCTTGGCACAAAGACTGGAAGCAAGGGGAAACAGCTAGCCTAGTTCTGTCCACTGGAAAAAAAATCCACCTATTAATTAACAAGTTACATCATTTGCTAGATTTGTACAAAAGCCAAAGTGTGACAGCAAAAATGACAGACAAAAAATCTTTTACACAAAATGTTTACATGAATATTTAGATGTGTTGCATTGTAACATATGATTTGACCCAGTTCTGCCAGCTTACTAAAAAGTAGGTAGAAACGCATGAGACAGAACTGCATGAACAGAGCAAATAATGATCAACAAAAACTGCTCTAATCCTTGTTTTCAAAACAAAATAACATATAACTCATGCAGAGTGATGACAGTAAGGAGTGTAGAGAATGTGTAGTGTACTAACATATGACTGCTCAAATGTACATACTGTACACACAAAAAATCCACACTCATACACACACATAACACACACCAACAGGTACAGTAAGACCCAGCTCTTTTCGTAAAGCCCCGGCTGACAGCTTATCCAATTACTGCCACTGAAACACTGGTTACAAGGAAGTCAACTCTGAAATTGCCTGGTGTGATTCAATGTGGCCCACGCGACATGTGTAAAATTGACAGTGTGATTTCTGACTGGGCTCCCAGCAGAGATTACCTCCCACGGGACGCTGCTGTTTCAGAACCCTGGGCTGTGTGCCAGACGAGGAAGGTGAATGTGCATTGATGGAGGCTGTTGAAATCTCCAGTGAAAACCTCGTAAAAGCAGAGTGAGTGATGATAATGAAAGTCATTCAGTCTCAATTATGATTGATATAGTTTAGACTGTGTGTTCAGGGCACGGATGGTTATTTGTCTTAACACTTTACAGTGATGCTGACTATTTGACCAAACTGTAATTTGTTAAAATACAATATCAGATCTGCTAATGAGCAATTTAGCAGCAAATTAGCAGCTGTAGCTACCTATTTAGCTAGCAAGCTATAGCTGCTAGGAACTGCAGCACACTTTTAACATCATATGGGAAAAGGCTTTTAGAATAAGGAATAACCAGTGTGTTTTGCAAAAGTATCTATCTTGGGTTACGTTGGCTGGAGCTGCTGGGGTGTAGTCTACACATCCCCAAATCCAAAACAAGATGGAAATACTGTTTACTACATTATAGGGGTGTAACAATCCATCGATCTGGGTCAATGTATCAATTCAATGATCAACGATCAAGTTTCTTGATGCAAAGTGAAAATATATCTATATCGTCATCTTTAGGATACGCTTTTATTTTGAAGGTCCGTGTCACCGTCAAAGAGCAGCAGGCAGATGGCAAACAACCGAGAGACAGAGCATGAGTATAACATTATTTACTCAGGGATAAATCAGCAGTGTGGAAATATTTTTGATCTCGGAGAAAATACAGGTCAACGGACAAAACACATGCCATATGTGAACAATGCCGTAATGAGATAAACACAGTGTGACGTTCCCTGCATACCTCCTGCCCATCTACATTAAAAACAATGAATTTGAGGGCGCAAAAAAACTCGGCGACCCCTTTTGTAACTTCAGTGGAGCAAATGCAGGTGACAGTCATCTAAAACTGACAGCTCAGGAGGAGACATACCATCTGGTGAAACACAACCAGAGCTTTTGATCCATATACAGCTGGTCTCATATGCAATTGTAGCCTGCCTAGGTCAGGCTGTTTTCATGTGCTGTTTGTACGTTTTTCTACGAATTTGTCCATATCAGATGTAATAGTGATACAGTTGTTTGAGCATAACCCACACATTTTGGGAGGCTGTGATCACCTGACCAATGCGCCGACAGGAGTAAATAAAGAAGAGATCCTGCACGGTCCAAGTAAGCAGTTAGGTTGATGTAGTGGATGGGTCACAATACAGAGGGCTTTCCCATGGGACTTTCCCCGGGAAACCAGTGTTTGGAACCATGTGAACTTTAAGTCATTTTAAAGTACGTCCTCATCATGTTTCTTTTCGTAAACCTAACCACAGTAATTTAAATTGCCCAACTCTTACCTCCATGACTGTGCGTTAATTACATAACTTGACATTAAGTAACGTCATTCGTGGGGCGCTGATTCGTAGGATATCATACAAGCCATTGCATGAGAGTGCATTTAATAGGCAGAGGTCAAAATGATGGTTCCGAACCCTAACAAACCACATCATTTGTTTCAAGATTTCATTGGATCCGATAATTCTAATAATATATTTCCACAACATGTTTTGTCTCGAGATATGACAGATCCAACCCGGTGCATGTTTGAGAGGAGAGAGATTCTAAGGGTCTATTTTAACAACTCGATAAACTGATGAGTAGAATTGCTGCTAATGCTGTTCTTCTTTTTAAAACATTTTTCATGTCAGATACTGTAACATCCACCCATCTACCCATCTCATTGTATATAATGTTTAATCATGTTTAAGATGTCTATTTTTATTTTATTTTTTGATTGTCACTTATTTTGTTATTGTAGCAGCCAGATTACAATAATACTATGCTGCTTAGCTTGCACATTCAATTATAAACATTTAAACTTTCATCAATATGGATATGCTACACGTAGTTCAATCAGGTTGATTCTCCACATTTCAATAACTTAGTTCATTTTATGGAAACCATGAGCACCAAAGTATAATTCATTCATATTTTACGGCATGATATATGTGAAAGACACAAAAAAGTGGTGACATCCTACTTTTAAAGCAGTCATTAAGTCTGAATATGAAATTCCTCGATTATTTATACTCCTTTAGTCCAGGGTTCAGGGACTGGATATATCCACTCAGGTATTTCACATAATTATAAACAGAAGCCTGACCCAGACACAGTTGACCATGATAAAACGTGGGCCCAAACCCATACAGGTACCAGGTTGGGTCCAAAGGTCCAGGGAGACCCGTGAAGACCTCTTCATTGAGGCACTGTCCATGGTGTTGAAAGGTGCGCTCTGTAGATGTGCGACTCACTGAAATAACTGTGCCCCATCCTGATGAAAATACCTTTGGTGTGTGCATTAGTGCATACATGTATGTGCATGTGCATGTGCATGAATGTGCAGTACACTCAAGGGTCCCATTTTCCCATTGCTCTATTTTTTACACATGCAAAGCAATGGTTGGACAGTCATTGTTAGGAGGAGGGGTTTAACAGCTTTTCCTCTCCTCATCTTTTTGCTCTGCATCACTACCTTGCAATTATAATGATGGGAGAAAGTTAAAAGAACAGACAAATGAAAAGTTAAACAAATAATAATTCAGCAGCACATATTCTGTAAGATTCTCTAAAATGTATGAGTGGCTGTTCCAGCGGGCCCAAACTCCTGTCTTCTTCGGTAATGAATAGAGAATGTGCTTTGCTGTGAAGTTGACGTGCAGCGGGCACAACTTACTTGAAAAGGCACTTTTTTTTTTGCCTTTGTCAAAGTCGCAGTTGCCATGCAGAATATTCATCAGTTCGCCTCAAATCCGACGCCCCTTTTGATGTGCCTGAAGCTTACACTGATTTGCTGTGAAGACGCTCCTCTCATTAGAAATTCCTTAAACTCACAGCCTCAAATCGCATTAGCCGAGCATGGCAGAATCCCTGGTGATGCAACCCCACACAGTTACTGTATGAGTTCACCTACTGCGCGCAGGGGAAGAGCTATTTATCACTTCACGCCCTTAGGAAACAAATGAGGAAGTGTGCTCAGGAAGTTATTTTCCTCTCGTCTCATCTGTTTACCCTTTCAAGGTCAGGAGAGTCAGACATGCATATTGATGATGGAGATGATAGGCTGTCCCATGTGCTGGATCTGCCCCAGAGCAAGTGGTAATCAATGCGGGGAGGAAAACAAATTAGCTTGACAAAACGTGTAGCAATTGAAGGCGATCAAAGCTTGAATACGCACAGTCATTCACACACACAAACACTCCATAGAACACTTGACCCCTCTAAAATGATCTCTACAGAGGAGAGGTTGATTCAAAGAAATACAAGTAGCTGCAGGTTTTTCTGGTTTTCATCTGACAAACATGGAAAACAAAGTCCCAATAAATGTTCCAGCTTGCCAAGTCAATAATGCATGGAGCTGGGTTAATAATTGATCACATGCTTCATATACTTTCAGTTCTTTTCTGTGTTGAATAATTGAGGGGGGGATTGTTATCTTCTGGGGTACCTCAGGGTTCAGGCGTCCCTGCAGCGGCTGGAGGTGTTTTACATTTCCTGCTTTCAACAACAAAGAGCCCTACAGGCCATCTCTCAGTTGGGCAGAGTTACATCACTGCTGTAGCCACAGATATGATTGCTGAATAAGAGCGGGTCAATAGTGCTAAGTTCACACTAAGTCATCAGATCACTGTAGGCCTACTGTTCACATGACACAACTTGCGGTCTTATAATCAGGAGTCTTAAAGTCATGGTTTTCGCACTACATGACTGACCGGCTACAGGGGGTCACACACTACAAGATCTTTCACCAGAAGGAATGCCTGATGTGTCTGTGATACACAGGTTGATTCACCACCCGCAGGTCCAGATAAGCTTACTACTAGAAAATATCACAGGTTGGGACAGGCACTTCAAAAAGTGACAAAGCAGAATCACAAGTAAATTACTAACTTACAGAAACAATAGGTCTCATTCATGAAATGTCACCAATCTGCCAGAGAGCTGGTCAGAGACAGTGTGATTGTACGCCAGACTATTTGACTTGTTGTTAAACTTAACGGTAGGTTTTTGCCTATATAACACTGCCTGTATTAAGACGTTTTTACTTACTCATTGCTGTAACTGCTTATCCTCTTGAGGGTCGCGGGGGGGCTGGAGCCTATTCCGGCTGACATTGGGCGAGAGGCAGGGTATACCCTGGACAGGTTGCCAGACTATCACAGGGCTGACATATCAAGACAGACAACCATTCACACTCACAGTCACACTTACGGGCAATTTAGAGTCACCAATTAACCTATCCCCGTGTCTTACTGTGGGAGGAAACCAGAGTACCCGGAGAAAACCCACGCTGACATGGGAAGAACATGCAAACTCCGCACAGAAGGACTCCAACCTGGGTTTGAACCAGCAACCCTCTTGCTGTGAGGCAAACACTATCGTTACCTGGCTGTCCATGACAGGTGAGGGTGACATGACGCTGCTCTGCAGGGTGCTTGATTTGCGTGCAAGGGAAGCTGAAGAGGGAGGGGGCAGGGGCCCGACTCAAATGCCATTGTCGGGCACACAGCACACTCTTAATTGAGAACTGATGCCATCGGCCAAATTTTAAAACTAAAATATAAACTAATTAAAAAGAAATTATAATTAAATATGTCTTGCAAAAAGGGCACTTATCTAGACAGAGGGCAAAAGGGCAGGAGCTTGAGCAGCACTTGGGGTCTATCTCTGCACTTACCATCACCGTACTCTCTGAGTTTGCTGTGGACTGCTCCAGTGGAGGCATGTCACTGTCTCCCCTGACAGAGAGGTCTCTCCGATGATGCAAGCAATGCGCTCGTCTGCAGCAAAGAGCTATGACTGGGAAGAGCCTCCTGTAGCTATTGTGGTTTTTTGTGCGTGTACTTACGCAGGGTTTTTTTTTTGTGTGTGTGTCAAAGTTCATAACGAACCATTTTTGTTTGACTTTTTGGAGGGTTCTTACAACAGAGGACAGAGAGTTAACGACATCTATTACCACCTTCCAGGCCGTGGATTTTTCCTGTCCCTGTTACACCACCACTAACAGAAGAAAATAAAATATTTTTCTCCACCCTACTTCACCCGAAATAACTTAAGTCTCACGATGGAAATGTTTTTCTTTCTCTCTCTTTGTCTTTCTTTGTTTGCTCCATGTTCACAGGTCGATAGAATGCACCTATCCATAGTAAATATCATCTCCATATATGGTGGTCACAAGCTAATCATGGGCGGGGGATGTGTGCTAATTGCTGACTAGCAGGAGCACGTCACTATACAATTGATTAGCATTAATAAACATACACACGTACCTACGATCAAATCCAAGTTTTCCACGGCATTCATAAATGCGGTGTAAGTTTTTAGTACCAAGGTTTTTTATGTGCAAATCTACTCACAGATTCACTAACACTTCATGAATGAGACCTATTGAGTGCAATATGCTACCTTCTCTGTCCCTTCTAACACACAAACACACCTTGGAGAGTCCTGTCCTCAACCCATGTCTTTCGCTCTCACTGGCTATAACTTGAGGTCAGGTCCAAATATTCAGCCCGCTTTATCTGGAATGTGTCTGCAATTAGCATGCAATGTCTTTGAAAAGTTCATACATAGCATTTGAGAGCTGATTTGCAAGTGTCAAGCCAGCCTCTATTTGCCTTTGATCTAGGGCTTTTGCTGAGAAAAAAATTGTTGGCAAATGGAAAATCAGGGCCAAAGTCCTCAGTGTTTTACTTACAATTCTAGAGGTCTGGAGGGTCCCTGGTGCACCGAAGTGAGTCCATGAACCAGGCAATTCTAAGTGATTACTTCCCATCTGTAATAACAGCAGGACAGTGAGTTTCTGTTATCTAAACTGTTGAGTAGGTAAAGTGAACAATGTAGTTGGCTACCGGTTATGGTAAGTGGTTGGTATTTTTGTGTTTTAGCTTAACCACAGATTATTCAGTTAAATCGTTGTCCATGAAGTTTGCTGGAAGTGATGTATTATAGCATTTTATGTGGAGTTAGCAATATGAACTGTAATCTTTTAAACAGTACATAGCTTGTCAGTAATACGATAAGTTAGGAAGCAATTTTGGCATTGTGTGCCCCAAGGTAGGCAATGTTGCATGCATCATTAAAACACATTTTACTATTAACTGTTTTTAGAATATCAAGAGAATGCTGTGATCTAGAAACTTGCTCTGAATGCCTCTGCTTCTTTACCATTGCAGCTTTTCAACAAGAGCTCTGGGGAACTCATGCTAACAGCAGTAGGCTTTTTAGACTTTATAAAACTCATAAATTCAACAATGAATGTTTTCTATGATTACTTGTCCATTTATACATGTTGAAAGGAGTTGCTGTTGTCATCAGCTATTAGCTGAAGCCCACTGAGGGCAAGAATCTGTCTCATGATGTATCAGAGGCTGTGCTGCTGACAGGGAAAGCCAAGGTATGACTGGCCCTACTCTGCCTTAAGGAGCACACCGGTCCTTTTTGTTTTTGTTTTTTGTATGCATTCCTTCATCCAAAAAAAAAAGAAAAACATCACACACAGAAACCTTTCACACTGAGTCTGGTGTGTTTTATTGTTCTATTTGCTGCGAAAATTCACAGTACCAAACAAAATGAAAATACATCCCTTGCTTCTCTCCTACCAGTTTTGGCTGTTGTCACTCTCTCCCTGTGTCTTGCATTAGACACCACAGCTTCACAAAGGCGCTGAGCTGTCCTCCCTCTCTGTCTCCACACTCCACACTACAACAATTTCGGATGAAAAAAAGACAGACACAGTGTGAAAAGGCCTTTACTCTGCCATTGACTGGCTTACCTTGACATTCCAACCCTAACCTAACCTTACTCCTATTCCCTAAACCCTAAAAGTAGGGCAGGTCATGCCTTCAGTATCCTAGAAAATGTACATTTGTGACTGGGCATGTGCAACTGATAACACCACAACGAAACAGTCTGCTCAGGGGAAACACTACCCTTGTACTGGGCATAAGGTAATGAAACGTGGGATGTTATCCCATGTCTTAACCCAGCCTCCATATACCACCATAAACTTTTTTTTGTGTGTGTGTGTGTAGCATAAAGGGACTACAACTTGCATTTTGCTGTGCAGCCCATTTTGTTGACCACTACCTGTGTCTTTCATCAGCTTCCTGCCCCAAATTTACAAATTAGTAGTAAATAAATATACTTTTAGGAGACTGGGTTGTGACTTTTGAGAACAAATTTCATTTATATGCACCTACTGAATTAATGTGTAATCATAGAATGGTTCGTATGACATTACGCCCTTAATGTAAAGTTATGGATGTTAGGTTTAAAGTCACTGTGGTTAAGTTTAGGAAAAGAAATATGGTGAGGATTAACCTTAAAATTCACTCAAAGTTCACACAGTTCCAAACACGCGTCTCCTGAGGATAAGTCCTAGGGGAAAGTCAGTGGTTTTGAGACCATTCACAACCCCAACCTGCGTCCTTACAAGACCGCTCGGGACTGTTCCCTATTTTACTCCTGTCAGCCAATTGGTCACGTGATCACAGTCTTCCAAAATACCTGGGTTACGCATGAATTACTGGCTCATGTTTATGTGGAATATGTACAAATTTGTGGAGATAACTTTTTGTAGGAAAATGTACAAACAGTTTATGAGAGCAGCCTGACTGAATTGCAGTCAGTTTTTGAGGTATATTATTGCCACCAAGTTTACATAGACTGTTGATATTAATTGTTTCTGTAAAATGCTCAATGTGTGTTTTATCGATTGATCAAAAGCATCTCAGCGTTTGTTGTTTTTAGGCTTGTTAACCAGATTCCAACTTTCAACCAGACAAGCAATACTGCCCTGTTTTTCCTCCATGTGTGTGCTAAATACAGATTATTGTGTCTTTGTAAGGCACCTGTGCTGATGGACAGCAGCACAGACAGGACAAGACAAAGCTGTGCAGAAGAGCGACCACAGGGTTAAAGTTGAGGAGGCTTACAGTGCACCAGCACAGCTGCTTGTCACAGTTAGTTGTTTGTTTTTGTGCATGTGCTGTATGAGTGTTACTGAATGAATGAATGAATAAAATATTATGTGTGTCTTTTGAGAGTGTGTGTCTGTGTCAGTGTTAGGGTTTCTCAGTGGGAAGGTGTCAGTGTGTTGCAGCGTTGCATTTTGAGATGAACAGGAGCTGGAGGGGGAAACTGCCAGGTAGCTGACAGCTTCTCACACATGTATGTTCACAGTCCATTTCTGCACTTTTCAAAGTCTTCATTAAAGATACTACCTGTGAAATGTGCTTACAGAGGTGTTATAACTGCAGTGCCATCAGCCCTTATTGTACAAGTGCTTACAAGTCTGCCTGTTTTCTCTAGCAGTCACTAAAACAGCTGTGGCACTGCAGTAAAGTGCTTTATAGAGCCATATTTGTCTATTATGTGCTGCATTTAAGGCTGCCTGGCTCTAATCCAAATGTGTGACACTAGAAGCTCTTTATTCTGAGTCACATTCCTATTTAAAGAGAGACTGTGTGTATGTGTGTGTGGTGTTTTGGGTGAAATATTATCCCGATGATTCAGCAAGTGACACTGTATGTGTAATTTGTTGGCTCAAGCAGCCTCTACTTAATCACATTGGAGACTTGCCAAGCCTCGAGAGTGATTTGATCTGTTGTTGTATGGTTTATGATACAGTAAAATACTTCTAAAGGAGTCGAATCTATTTTCATGGCTGCCCTAATCAGACCGTTTATGATAACCTGCTGCAGGCCAGTCAGTCTGTGCTGTGGATAATGTGCATCTGAATGCATTTTTCATACACAAAAACATGTCCTGGGTTTCTAAAGGTTTTTAGTGATAAATCGTATTAAGTACACTGGTGGATTTTTTTAAGTCAGTCCAACTGAAATCATACTGCTTGTTTTCCTGCTGTAGCATACATCACATCTGTACATCTGTACATCACATGTCCCATTTTTGTCTTTGAAAATGAGTTAGTAAGAAATCTTTTTCTATCTCTGTCTGCATAGAATTAAAACTTGTTTTCATACAATCAATCAACTTTAAACTAACAGTATATTTGCATAAAGCACTGTATTACAAGCTGTGTCTCAATTTAGGGGCTGCAGCCTTCCAAGGCTGCATTTGAAGACCGATTGTGACACATCGGTGCAACGAAGGCTGTCTCATTTCAAAGGCTCCCTTCAATGAGGTAGAGAAATGCAGCATTCTTTCCCAGTCCTTCGTGGCTCAGCCTATCCCAAGGTGCATTGCGTGCCGGTGATGATTATATACTAAGTTAAGTTAACTAACAGTAACTGGTTAATGGTTAACTGTTGTTAACATTACTATTAGCTAAAGGCACACAGCTTAAACAATCTAAATTTCATAAGTTTACCTGATGACAGACAACCATTCACACTGGCATTCACACCTACAGCCAATTTAGAGTCACCAATTAACCTGTCCCATGTCTTTGGACTGTGGGAGGAAGCTGGAGTACCTAGACAAAACCCACGCTGACACAGGGAGAACATGCAAACTCCGCCAACAGGTCAGGGTGAGAACAACTAGTGATGCAACCAGGAAATCCTCTGCAGACCAGACCGTTTCATTACGGAGACCCTTCCGTTTGGCTGATGCGGTTTTCAAAGGACCTGGCAGATGTAGAATTGAGACACAGCTACAGATGCACCTTAGCTTGCTGCTACAGCAACGTCCTCCATTGTTAAGAATGGACAGTTTACATGCTAAATACTGTGTTCCTTATTCCTATAGGTATTCACTGTCCTTAGCTTGTAAGTTACAGTTTCTAGCACACTTGTTTACATTTACATTTGTTTACAATGTCTCTCCGTCCTGCCAAGGCACATCAATCAAAAACACAGACACCACTTAAAGGTTCTAGGTTCAAGGTTTCTTGAATAGCACCCAAGGGTAAATTTGTTGCGTAGATAGGAAATAAAGCATTTCAAAACAAGAGGACATTAGAGGACGATAAATCAAAAATACATTAAATCTAGTATCAGAATAGTATCAAAGTATAAGAACTCCTAAAAATGTAATGACAAAGTCTTTTACATACACACATACACTCACCCACTCACTTCAGAGCTGAAAGTGTCAAGTGCATCTTGTACTAGCTTTGTTCAGTAGTGCAACAGATGCAGATATTTAAGCATTTCTATATCATTTGGCTCTGCATCTAGGTGCTGCAAATCCCTGTGTAAGGGTTTTGGTGGTGGACAAGACAACATGTTGTTATCACACCACTTACTAGATGTTTACATGTGGTGATGCTACATAGAGCTGCAGGAACTTAAGTGTATTACACTTCAACAAGGCCAGGATTGGGTGTTTCGCATCCATGGCCCTGTTTACCAAACCTGTTCAGAAGTTTGCAGCCTTATGGAAAGACAGTACTGTAAACAAGAGTCCAGTCCACCCTACAAGGCCTTGTAGTCCATATCTCTACCACAACATGTGGGTGTTGGGGTCCTTTGCTGCCACAGTGCGTGCAGCATAGATTTACATAGAATTCACATGCTGCCTGTCAAGGAAGTCCAGTACCACTGGTTCCCTCACCTTTTGGCCAAACTTGTGACCATAATGATCATGCCATCATCTGTACTGTTGTCATGTTTCAAAGGTTAGGGTCAGGGTATGGGTTAAGTTGGGGACAACTGGTACTCAAAGAGTGACAGAAAATGCAGTGCCGATAAGTTTCTCATAGATCCAGTTTAGATCTGATATCAACATGCGTTTCAGTGATCCGAACACAAGTGGACAGCCAAGACACATCGGTGTTTATTCTTGTGCCGATTATGCATCTCCAGCTGACCACTTGTGTTCAGATTTCGTTGCTGCCCTGCACACAGTTATTACATCCACACTTTGCGGGCTGCTCTGTAGCATGCTTGCTAGTCACATAAGTGGTTGTGTCAGTACATTTAGAGATATCACTGTCAGCAGAATTCAACACGTCTTCTTCCATAGGGCAAAACGAGGGATGGTCATGCAACACTTCAGCCAACCTGACACAGAGCTTTTAGCACAGATATAAATAAAGTAATTGAATTAATACATTTTTTTTAATTAGTAAAATTTCAACATTGAATCTTGAAAACAACCTAAATTAGGCATCAGTTAACTCCAGGTGAGATGGGATAAGAGGAAACAAAATATGAGACTGCAAAACAGGAAATAACAAAGCATCTTAAGATATTAGTAAATTGATCCTAATACAGAATCATGTATCAAACATAAATTCATGCAATCATAATTAATAAGTGCTATGGTCCTAAGCACGATCAGAGGGTGATACAGCAAAGGCTCAGTTCTATAGGGAATTAACTACTCTCGCACTCAAGAGGAGGACGGTGGTTCCCTTGCCGCCCTCATTACTGATATAAATCTCACAAGTCAAAGACCAATAATTAAAAATCGTTGGGGGCGGGGTCTATGAAGAGGAAGAGAGGTTAGTCAAGAGGCACAACAACTGAGAGTTACATGTGCGTTGTTACATTATGTATTAATTAATATAATGTAACAACGTGGCATGGTGTGGCGTAATGTGACGTGACGTGATGTGTTGTGATGTGACGTGACATTTTGTGAGTATATGGCATTACATACCTACATGACTTAAAATAACTCAATGTTGACGTTTGATTTCACACGAGACACGATCTCCTTGGTCAAATTCCTATGTTTGTTTGACTCGTCCATTACCCCAACCATGTCCCTACAAGGACTTGGTCACTATTTCCACTATGTCATCTGACTTCCTCCTTTGCTCCCAACACCTGCAGCGCAGAGGTCACATGATCACAGACTCCTGGCTCCCAGTAACGATGGTTATATATGAATTAGTTACTTTCTATCTGTATAAATATGAACAATAAATCAGTACAGCCTGAAGCAGTAGCTAACACCACCAGTGAATCTGCCAGAAACAAACTGATGATTTATGCTCATCCTTTCACGAGACTCGTCTTCCAGTTCTCAATGCTGCTGCTGTTCTGTGGTCAGCAGTGACTGAGAGTAAACTGGACAGTTGCCAGGTGTAATTGTGTATAAATACCCTCCTAATCCTGTCGTATCTGATTATTGAAATGACTATGCAGCAGACTTTTGTAAGGACAGAAAGCATGTCAACACATATCTTTACAAAATGTCAGATGCTTTTAGAATATTTGGTCAAAAATGATTGACCATGTGACTCATGCATATAGGAATACTGTGATGTTAAATGTCTGTGTTCAAACACCTGACATCTTCTCTTTTACTGCATTAAGGCTGTTTGTGCTTATGAAACTGCATATTATATCGCTGTTGCAGTTATGTTCACCTCTACAATGAAACCCGCTGGAGAAGGAGACTTATTGTATAAACTGTATCAGTAAGCAAGAATCCATGCAGAGCTGAAATCAAACACACCAAACAAATGGCAGTCTTTGTGTACTTTGTGATGTGTGTGGAGGCTGTCAATAATTACACGCAGCTCTTGAAAAGCGCATATGGATTGCGGAGTGTTTAAAGCCACTGGATTGTTTGGTGGAATCTGTTAGCACAGAGGATATCATTCAGTTCCCTTTTCACAGATCGGAGGCTTTATCCTGCTTTTCTTTCACAGCTTGACTGATATGAAAAAGGCCTCTTCAGTATGTGTTGATTGCTCAGTGGGGCTGTATTCTGCACGAGTCATATGAATTGGGCTTGGTCTAATTGTTAGTCATTTAGGATCCATAAAGCCACAGAGTTTTCTTCTTTTTGATGTTAATGGCTTCTAAAATTGCCCGAGTGTATTCTAAAAGGGATATTTAAGCTTTTCCAGGAATACGGCCGTGTGGTCTGCTTGACAAACTATGCACCATTACCAGCCACCATAAGGGAGCTTTTAAGACACATGCTGCCTCTGTCCCTCTGCGCTCATCAACATCCTCCACTTACAGCAACGAGTTGCCATCTTCTAGCTGTAAAGCCAAGCAAGAAACTAAGTGCCAGAATTTTTCTTCATTTGCGAATGAAAGTAAAAATGAAGAGCACCAGACAGAGTGTATATGACATGTTTCTCCCTTCTTTTCAGTCTTTTAGCCCTTTACAGTAGTTGTCTCCGTGCACAGATGATGGTCTGAACAGTACATTGTTAGCAGGAGCCCTGTTACAGCTCTGCTGACTCCAGATGATGAAGTGAAGCCATTAGCAGTTCACTGACTCCACTTGTTTTGGATATGTATCTTCATGTTCAAGCTCACTAACTGCCTTTTCTTGCCTCTGCTATGTACTGTACCTATTTTCAGGTAACTACAAAGACTTCAAGACATTAAACAACTTTATGGGGACTTGATTTATGACATACAGCTTTTCAACCAAGCTGCAGAGATTAAAAATACTTTCACAATGTGGCTTTATTTACACTTCTCAAACTATGTAGAGTATTTAGCAGGGGAAATAACTTAAGTCAGATGACTTAAGAACTTTAGACTGGACTTGACAAGATCAAAAAAGACTTGCAACTCATCTTGGACTTTTATGCCGATGACTTGTGACTTTATTTGGGCTTGAGCTTTTTGACCTGAAAATAACTGATACCATCCCCTGAGCTCAATGATTTAAAAGTATGTTATTTAATTCCCAGCAAGTTGACACTTAATTCCCCAGATCCACATGATTTGAAACAAGCCCACAGCATCCAATCATATTGCAGAGAGAACCATGAAAAACTTCTTTAAGTTTAAGCTGTTTAAATAAGTAATACCAAAGACAATTTTGTTCACCTACAAAAACTAGGCAGGAGTCAACAAAAATGGATTGGAGTATGATAACATACAGGTAAAAAATTACAAAGACGCAGCAACTTCCAACTTCTTTTGACATTTGAAGTTTCCCATTGAACAGTAGTTGAGGTATTTAGCAAGCTAATGCTGAGCTAACGTTCAGCAAAGTAACTTGTGACAACCTTCTTTCAAAAAATACAATGCAACTTTTAAATACGCATTCATTATTCTGTAAATTAAATACTGGCAAGTAATTGTTGAAGAGCACATCATGACTTGTTTCAGACTCGAAACTCAAAGTTTAGGACTTGGGACTTGCCTATCTTGACTTAGGACATGAGCTCAAAGACTTGAGACTTACATGTGACTTGCAAAATAGTGACATAGTCCCATCTCTGATTCAGTGCTGGGGAGTGTCATTTGTGGACAGGAGCAGCAGAGAAGCTGCATATTGGTTTGGTAAGGATTCTGTACCATACTTTCTTCTTCTGTGTCTTGTTTAAAATAAAATACAAATAAACTCAAGTCCATAAGAATTTCATGATGTGTGCACTCCATGATGTTAGAGGATATTCAGTTTTGCAGGCTAATTTTCAAAATCTCCCAGAGTGCCTTTAAAATTTTAGAAGATGAGAGGTTGACCCTGTGCTAAACAGAAAAAAATGTAATGTGAATTGAAACATTTAAATCACCCTTGAGCCAGTTATTTAATATTAATTATCCAAAGCATACTAAAGCACATACAGCTCCATTAAACATGAGGCAGTGATGTAACTTAGGCATTGAAGTTTATTTTTGACCTTCGGGAAGCTTTTATTCCTAGACAGCTGTGCTCATGTGACAACTGATGGGGGAATATAGTCTACAGTTTACAGAAAACCCACAACACAGAGCAATATCTCAATTTTAATTCTAACCACTGTTTACCACATAAAATATCAATGGTGAGAAACCCTACACAGAGGCTGAATATGTTGTTAGTGAAGAGGAGAATGGAGGGAGGGAGATGCAGCATGTCTGAGTGGATGATGAGAATCTCACTCCAACTTAAGACCAGGACTGACACTGCTAACTCAACAGGGACCACCAGGTACATCGCAGTGAGACAAAGCCAGCGTCACTGAAGAGTCAGTGGACAGCCAGAGGAAGATCGAGACTGCCATTCAAATCTGGCACCAAGGACCATCCTGAACGCAGGCAGGGGTTACATTGGCTTTGACAGGAACACACTATAAGAGGACAGTCAGGGCTGCAGAGAGAATGATTGGTGCCAGCCTGCCCTCCATCCAGGATTTATACAGAGTCAGGAAACGGGCAGGTAGCATCACTGCAGACCATCACACCCTGGACACAACCTGTTCCAACTTCTCCCCTCTGGTAGGCATTATAGAACACTGTACACCAAGACAACCAGACACAAATAGTTTCTTTCTACAGGCCGCCACTATAATGAACAGTTAACACCAGTCAACAATGCCTGTGGAGTAACACTGGAACACCAAGCATCCACTTTACCAGTAAATTATATATTTTTATAATTCAAATCAGGCTGATCTCATGAATGTTTGGACATTTTATTACAAAAGTAATACACCAAAATTTATACATATCCCATGTACTGGTGAGCAGGTAATCTGGATAAAACCCACGTATTTTGGACAGCTGTGATTACGTGACTAATGCGCTGACAGGAGTAAAGAAGGAAGTGGTCCTGAGTGATCTGGTAGGGAGGTAGGTAGGGGCAGTGGGTGGATCACAAAAAACAGGACTTTTCCCTGAGGAGACAGGTGTTCTGCACTGTGTAAACTTAAAGTAAACTTTGAGTCATTTTGAGGTACATCCTCACAATGTAAACCTAAAGCTCACCACAGTACCTTTCTGTTAATTACATAAGTTTACGCTGAGGATGTACCGTCATACGCTGGGGATAAATTTGCAGGATATTATATGAGCCGTTTAAGGTTAAGTTGTTTAAATAACATGTTATTGTCTGTCAAACATAAGCCAAGCATGCTGTATACACTGTACATACTGTCATATCCGCCTACCTCATGTATAAGCAAAAAAAACACACTTATTAGGTTTAATTTAGGTAAATTCTTAGTTTTAGTTTGAAATAGCTGATTTTGTCCTGATCAATTCTAAAAGCATAATTTGTTAAATATGTTCTAAAAACTAGCTTGAACCAAAACAGGTTAACAAATATGAATGTTTTCAGAAAGGTTTATTTGCACTAAAAGAAAAGATACATTGTAATGTAAATATAGAAGAAACAAATGTGCATTGTTCAAAAAAAAAAGCTAACCTATGCTAAAAAAAAAAATTCGAATTTCCCCTTCACCTACTGATTGTAAAATGCTAATTGATTGATCATTTCTTCTTTCCCAGGTGTTCTATTCTCTCTCTGTCAACATGAAAACACATATGACCTATTAAAGTCCAGGGTTTATGAATTAATTAAAGTGAATGATTGTGTCATTGAGGTGAATGGGTGCCAATACACATTTCAAGAGGTTACGTTCCCAAACAAAAGAGGACGAGAGACTAAATCATGCCTACATGTGTGATGACTGAGCAGAGATAACACTACATGAAGAAAAAAAATATTTGAAAGCAATACAGAATCTCCGAGATCCTAACTGCATTATATTTCATTATATTTTCATATTTTTAATTGTTCACTGCCGCCTGCAATTTGTTTTCCCACCATAAATTGGTGCATTAAAAAAACACCAAAATGCAGGAAATGAAGTGTTTTTTTTTTTTTCAACCTGCTGTATCTGACCTCATCCTGATAGTGTTTCCAGTAATATACAAGAAAATTTAATCGTGTAATTCGGGGGCCTTGGTACCATCCATCCATTTTCATCTGCCTATCCAGGGTCGTGGGGGCAGCGGCCCAAGCAATGCACCCCAAATGTCCCCCTCCCCAGCAATGCTTTCCAGCTCTTCCTACGGGACCCCAGATATGTAATCCCTCCGGCATGTTCTGGGTCTATGCCGGGACCTCCTACCAGTGTGACATGCCTGAAACACCTCTAACAGGAAATAATCATTTTTTATTTTTCAGTCATTTCTCTTAACAACTGTAAAATGGGCAGGTGGTAGGCAACACTGTATGTTAGTGTCAGTACAAAAATAACCATGTTCCTATACATTTCAAAACCTTAGACATGCTTTAGTCAAGTAGCTTTTTGATTATCTATTTGCGTCTTTTCAGTTTGGCGCTGTCATCTATTTTTGGGATGAAGTTGATTTTGCCTTTCTGTTCTCCTCCAGCTCGTGTCGGTCCCATCTCTGTTGCTCTCCTTTTATGAGAACTTTCAAAGCCGTCAGTGGGACACAAAGTGGAAGACATCATTTGAATTTCAAAGGCCTGACAGAACACATTGCCTCTATCAGCCGAGTAAAGGTCCTCTTGACAAGAAAGTGCCTTCAGAATTAATCATCCACGCTGAGAGTCCTCCTGGATGCTGCTTCCTCTGCTGGCGAGGCGAACAGCCGAGGAGGTGGTTTGAGAAAGCAGGAAGCCATAGCCAGATTTGATAAAAGAGCTGAAACCCTCCCACCCTGCTAGCTGCCTTTTTGACAAGAACCAAGCATGTGTTTTTATGGGACAAACAGCATGAGGTCATCTTGTTCTCATTTGTGGTCTTCCATCACATCAGTGTATTTCTTCTGTTTTGCAAAACAGATCTTAAACTGTGTCATTTCACTGCACCCCGGGGACACGTAAAATGACCCATGAAAACAAAAAGCTGGAGCTTCTCCTGAGCCTCCTGAGGTTCTGTTCGGGAGACATACGGCCCCAGCGAGCAGCAGACAGCTTCCAGCCGTCATTGCTATGAGCTAATTAGCCATCACTAATGTGAATCAGCTTCCATTTTTACTCACTTTGATTTACAGGGCCCGTCCCCATTACATCACCATGGAGACAATGCGGTCTTTACGGACCGTTGTGGGCTCCATGCGCCAAATGATCCCATAAAAGAGCATTTACGGCTGCCTAGTATCACCAGTCCCTGTTGGAGGAGAGTTCTCTTGATAGACTGTTGGGATCAGATGTCCTCATCACCCACCAGATCTTCATCTGCGAGTTTGGGCTCTGGTCCAGATGGTGAGAACATGGGCAAATGTTTTGTTTTAGCGGCCACAAACTTTTGAATCGTGCCACTTATCTGTTTCTACAAGGATGTTTTCACTGCAGTGTGTTGACTCTCTGTTTCTCTTTCCCCTGTTTCTAGGAGTGTTTGTTAAATTAAATATGACATCAGAGCAGTGAAACAAAAAAGACACAAGGTAGATGCAAAGGTAAATAAACACCTTGTCATTTTTTGGCAGTCATAAATACTTCTGACTGCTGTAACAGCTAAAGGTTTCAATGTGTCATCTGACCATATCTAAAGGCAAATGTGTTTATAGTCATTTGAACAGCCACACTCGAAGACAGGATATAGCCTTCTTCTGCCTGTATCCTACTGCCTCCCTGATCTCTCTCCAAGAATTCGGTCTTTTGGGTGCTATAGTCTCTACACAGTAAATCATATAAATGGGAATTAGGACTCGCACTTTCAGTGTTCACGTACCACTTGGAGGTACACATAATATTGATGGAATTAGTTGCAAGAAGAATGAAAAAAGAGAGCCTGAGAATGAAGTTCAGATTCTGCCAATGCTGCTACGAGCACAATAATGTAATCTTTTATTCAATGTAGGGTCAGTTTTATAAACTCTTATATGTATAACAATTTTGACTTTTTCATTATAATCAACAATGTCAGTAATGTATTGCAGCAAACTGATCCTGGATCTGCCATACATGATCCAGTCATGTGCCTCCCTTGGTCTTGTGTGAGAGCCACTGTCACCACTCAAAACCTCGTATTTAATGATTTGTTACTGTGATACTGAACTTTCATTAAGTTAAGTATCAAACTGTGTTGTTTCAAGTATGTTTGGCTTATGATAGTGTACCTGTGACCTGGTTGATTACATGCTAAGATGGATACCTGTAGCCACAATTAGGAGAGTGCTACACTGATTTAGCATTGCACTCCTGTAAGTTCCCGATAGACAGTTACCAAAAAAAGGATACAAACTGATGCAGTAAAACCAGAATAGTTTTTTTGTTCCCCATAATCATCTTCTCAAAACCTGGCACCTATTTTACCCATAATGCAACTCAACCACTGACAGTTTGGTCTGCAATTTGGGTGTGTTATGGTAATAGCAGCTAATGTAGCCTCAAGCAGGGATGAGAAGCTGCTACTGAGGTCTGGTAACTTAGCTTCTTTCTAACTCCACACCCCCAGATGTTTCAGTTACAAACTTGTGGTCTCTGGAACCACAACAGCAAGCTGCAACCTCCAGGGCTGGAAATTGAAGACAGTGTTGCCAACTTGGCGACTTTCTCGCTAAATCTGGCGACTTTTCAAACCCTCTTGGTGACTTTTTTTGTCAAAAGCGACTAGCGACAAATCTAGCGACTTTTTCTGGTGTTTTGGAGACTCTGATGTGAAAGCGCGTATCGTTCTGCAGTTACTGTCCTCAACGATCGAGCAGCGGGTGCTGCTGTGAGCCCCTCCCCCGTCCCAAAGCACTCACCGGCGGTCAATCTCACGCAGCACTCCCAGCTGCAGTCAGAGCAGAGAGGAGACCCACACTAGTCCGCGTCCAGACTGCAAATGAATCGCGCATGCGCAAAGCCGCCACATGCAAATTGCCAATTATGCAAATTAGGCGATGACGTCATCTAGCGACTTCTAGCGACTTTCAGGACAGCCAATAGCTACTTTCCTTACTAGGGAGTTGGCAACACTGATTGAAGAGTCAGTGCCAAAACCTGAAGTTCCTCGAGTGTCTAGCCTACTTGGAGCTGGCTCCAAGAGCGAGTCAGTCCCCATAGACCCCCATGTTAAAATATTTTGTTCACCTAAAAAAAGCAGCATTTAATTGTACTAAAAGACCCTCAAAGAAGACAGAACTTAATTTTTTCAGGTAAGTACATTTTGTTTTTATGGTTTTAAGCCTGTTTGTTAGCATCAGTATTTGTATTGCTACAGTAAACCATAGCTGTAGGTGCACTGCTAACCAAGCTAGCAGCTAGTGTTAGGGTTATCTTCATGCTCTTGTCCAAATAGAGAAGCCCAGGAATGGGTCCTAAAACCCAGAAATCAGTTAGCATGTTACCACTCATGGTTCCCTCGTCTCAAAGTCAGTGGATTTTTGAATGGGTTTTTTGTTAGATATCTGAAATAAGGTCTGTGGTTAACACGAGCGTAAGTGACTTTCATGTTTTGTTCTATGACATAAAATACATCAGTAAGTACCCCACTGGTTAACTTTGAAGCTTCTACTTGTCTTAAAAATGGCGGTTGCTAACAAGTGGCTAAATGAGACTCCAAGTGTCATCACACTGAGCTGCGCTGAGCATGGTTTACAGTCTTGTTATGGTGATGATGTTAGGTTGTGCGATTGTAGTGTAGTTTGTTTACAGCTAAACGTTAGCTTTTTACTTATGGCGATTGCATTAAGGCTTCAAAAATCTTTAAAGTGGTGTTCATTCATGAGGATTATCTTGATGAACAAAATGAGTGGGTATCATGAACGTCTGTTTGCCACAGAACTTATTTTCTGCAATATTTCAAAATTCAATGGAAAAGGCTTTTTAACAAGGGAACTTGTGCAATGCTAACTTCTGCATCCGCCTACAAAAAAATGTCATCGCTGGAGCACTCTACATGGTCACTTCTGGTTCCAAAAGTCCAAGATGGAGGTGGCCAGAAACAGGAATCCACAAACCAGTAAGTGATGTCACGGTGACTATGTCCATTTTTTAATACTGTCACGGCAGGCAACATTCACTGCACAATGTGGTACTTGAGTTAAAGGTTTTGGAAAGTCACCAAAACTGTGCAAGAAAACTCCCCAGTTCCCATGTCAGAAAGGTGCTGAGGGAGAGGTTAGACAATCTGACAAACACTTCATTTGAAGCACATTAGGCTTTTAGTTATCCTAACATTAACTATAAAATGTTTGCTTAAATGTTAAAGACATAATATGACAGATAAAACTGAATATAGATACACTGAGGTGAGTTGAAATGACAAAACTTAGTGTTTGCTACAAATTGTTTGCTTGTATAATTAGTGTGTAATTCTCCACTTCACTCTAATTAGTTGTCTCTGAGAGTTTGGTCTGATGAAACTGTGAATTTGTGTCCGTACTTCCATTACAGCTGTGATGGCTGTCACATTCTAATACAAAAAACATCCTGTGGAACAAAAAAGAAGCAGCTTTGAGCCTAATGAGCAGCACACAGATGAAGCTATTTAGACTTCATTTCTCTGTTGTGTATTTTTGTAACCAGTGTGTACCAGCCTCAAAATTAATTTACAGCACTACGTCGTGAAGCACACTTCAACCACCATTACCTTCAAGTCAATCAAGTAAATTCTGCCCTGCGTGCGTTGGTGTTTTCTAAATGTCAAATGGAGAGCTTCAGAGACTCTTTACGTACTCAGCCCAACCAGCAGAAGCATGCAGACTTAATGAACCACAGTCTATTAATATTTGAGTTGATATTCTGACTAATCTGTTTACCTTATGGATATCTCTCCAAATATTAAAGTCTGAACTGACTGTCGTTGTTTCACTTCAAACCAAAGTTGCTTGAGACACTTTGTATCCCTCTCATCATTCTCTGCTTCTACTCCTGGGGGGGCTCCTGTCAGGGGAATCAATCTACAGGACCAGAGGAGGGGAGGAATGACACAGCAGCCATCGCTCACCCACACTGCCTTGCTCTGCTCCTGACGGTAAGCCCCGCGATGATGGGAGGAGTGCGTGACAAGATGGGGAAGAGGAGTGATGGGGTCTCTCCATCACAGCCAAGGCCCTGTCAGCACGTCTCTACCACTTTTTTTCCCTTCCAACTTCAACTTTGCCACCCTCCCTTCCCTCTCCCTCCACCTGCAGACGTCTGTGCCTCGATGTTAATGAGGAAGCAGTTATTGGGGTGATCATTCAGCACTGATAAAACCAGACTGCCTGGTGAGATCTCTTGGTGGGGGTTAGGGAGGAGTGAACAGCTGCTGATGATTCAGACAACTGGTATTAAGCGGTGAGTTCCTCCTCGCTGCAGCTCTCATCATATCATCCTAAATCTAATTTACTGTTTAATTTCAATGAACTTTTCATTCTCTCAAAGCTGTAACTCATCTAACTTGCTCAGCGTCCTGCGCCCATCTGGGGGAGAGCAGATAATCATTTTGGAAGCACAACCATTTCATCTCTTAACATCTCCACCCTGATGACTTTGAAAGCAGTATTTCAAGAATCACAAAATTGCGGACGTGAGGGGACTCCCCATTTCACATATAAACCTTGGTGTCTGCTGTTAAGAGGACTTTTTTTCACACCCCACCTGTCAGTAAGGGAAGGGACCTTCAACAGCTGCATAATTTTTGATATTGAGAGCCAAGGCGGATTAAAAAAATATGATGAATATTCTATTTCATGTGAAGCAACCAGCTTTTGGTTTGGTGCAAGTAATCAGAGAGCAGTCTTTGCTTCTGAGTGCTTCTCTGTTTATGGGCAGCAATCCATGAGCCCCAGCTGAATACTAAATGCTTATCAGAGACGGTGGCAGGCCAGAGGCCAGAAAGCAGCACAAGTAGCAGCTGTGTTGTGCTCTATCAGGCCACAGAGATCCACAGAGCCGCTAACTTCGATCCCAAATCCAGCACTATCAGAATAGAGCACTGTGTGTCCCCTTGTACTGCCATTTCTCCTCATTATATCCACCCATTAACAGCAGAGAGTGGAACTAGTGACCAACCACAGTCTGCTGCTGATTGGCCACCATCATTTATTGGCAGAGACAAAGAGCTACCTCTACAGGAATCAAAGACACATCAAAAGAGCCAATCAGAGAATGCCAAGCCTAAAAATAGAGTTGAAACACAAATTAAACATGCCTGAATATGGCTATTCAAGCTCACATAAAATGTCCAGATGATTTCTTTGACAAAAGAAATTCTGGAAAAGACTTGTTGACAACCTTTTTACATTTTAATAACAAGATAAATGCTAAATGAAAAGCATTTGAAAACAGAATCAAAACTATGATAAAATTTTAACACTTTCATCGAAGAATAACAACAGCCTGCAGATATCTGAATCAACAGGGGTCAAGGGAATACTAAAATCAATACATACGTAAAAGCAAAACCACAGTGTGGAAAAAGGCAACCCGTTCTCATTCCCAGGTCATCAAATACTGACGCTTTGTCATGCCCCTCTGCATATGATAGTGACAACCAGGGCACTCTTTAGCATGTCTATGTGATACACAGTTAGGTTTACTCAGCAAACCTACTTGGATAGGTTTAGAAAATAGAGCGTTTGGGGTAAAATATGTATGTAACATAATGTGATATAAATACATGATGTAAATACTTAACGAGATTGACATCAGTGCACTACAACCTTACCTAAATTACGTAGTGTTAAAACAATTGGGACTTCTAATTTCACTACAGACACAAACTGTGGTCTCCTGGGTGAACGTCTGGTTTTGTTTGACTCATCCATCTATGTAGACCTTCCTGCTCTTTATACTACTACTAAAGGGTGCCTTTGGCATTGATATCACACACCAAGTGAAATTACAGGGTTGGTATTTGAAGACCTGCGAATGAGAATGGGCTGAAAAAGTCCTGACTTCAAAGTTGTACTTAAGTTGGAGTAGAAGTATAAAGTAGCATAAACTGGAAATACTGATGTAAGCAGGCCAACAAGCCCCTGAAAATTGTATGTAAGTGTACAGTAGGCTTACTCAGTTACTCCCCTGGCAAAATTTGTGCACTATGCAAGTACATAGTTTAGTGCACAAATGGAAGTATCTGTTTTGAGACACAGGAATAATGTATAATATTTAAGATGCTATCAGTGATACAGGAAATATCAACTCTGATATCAACTTTGGAAGATACTTTGGGCAGTGGAAGATAATATTTAGACTGTTCAGTGTGTGCTTCACAGTGATGGAAACGTTTACTGAAATTTTTAATGTAATCCCTCTCAGGCTGACCCTGACTACAGTACGACCATATAAAATCTTATGGAATTTCACTGTCTCGTTTCAAACTAAATAAAAAGTTGGCAGCCCTGCAGACTCTCTGTCTTTCCAGCTTTGAGCCCAAGTTCCAGAAACTGCCTGTTCTTGCTGTAAAACAGCCAAATAGGCTGACTGTGCAAGCAGCTCATTGTGATCCATTCTAACGTTTATGTAAGGTGGCTCCCTCTAGTGGCTGTAGTAATTATTATGGGAGCAGAGGAGGAAGTGAGATTATATAAACTAAAAAGCGACAAAGTCTGTGTATGTTGTATAGCAATTTAAGAGGTCCCTACAGAGTTGCAAGCACAGGACTTTCACTCGGGAGACCAGTGTTTGTGCCCCAAAGTCAGCACTAACTTCTTTTAATGACAACAAAGCCTTGTACGTTAGAATGTATAGCATACTACGCTAGTGATTTATCTAATGTGACATATGTGAAGCCTGTCACATGACAAGTCAAAACTACATATTTTAAGTAAAACCATGATGCTTTTTTAAAACCTTACCACCTAGTTTTGTAGCCTAAATCTCTCTACAAAGTTTTATAGCATAATGTCATAACATTAAGGACGTGTTTAAAACTGATACCATTAGGAGGGTAATATCATCGACTGTATAAATAGTGGACATAGCTAACGTGATGTTATCCATTGGTTTGTGGACTGTTGTTTTCAAGCCTCGAGTTAAGTGTTTCGGCTATCGCCATCTTGGGTTTTTTTGGAGCCAGACGTGACCATATTTGGATGAGAGGCTGGAGATGTGGGGGAGCGAGGAGTCTCATAGACTGCAGTGACCGGTAGCAGCGCCTCGCAGATAGCCTTTTGATCAAGTGGCCCCACCCCCTGCACATTTGTCATGGATGTTGAAATTACCTCTAGAGGCCAACACTGGTTTTTGTACCAGGCTATAAACATGTTTATTTCTCCTGTAATGTTGGGCATTTTAACATGGGGGTCTATGGGGATTTATTCTGTTTTCCAGCCAGCCTCAAGCAGCCATTGGATGAACTGCAGTTTTTGGCACTTTCGCATGGGCTTCATTTCTCAAGCTCGGAGGTCATTTAGGTATGAGAGAGTGTTGTACAGAAACCACTACAGCCTGGTATTGACAGGTTTACTGCACAGCACAATAAACAAGAATACATCCACTCATTATAATAACATACATTAAAGATGGCAACAACTTATAATGCAGAGACAAAAAATTCACAATAAAAATTGGATTAAAGTTTCACTGATGAAAACCAGACTAAATATCTTTAGTTTCATCTATCCAAACAGTAAACAAAACTAAAATGTGACAATTACAAATAGATTTAGCTAAGAGACTCAAATAAGATTAATGTCAGATGCCAAAATGAACACTGTATCCAGACAACGACGAGACACGTATTCACATAAAAAAATTGGCAAGGAAGTGCGACAGTTACTTAAGGTCAGACAAGATCAAATATAAACTTATTTTATCTACTCCCTTATGATGGATGACAGTGCGGTCATACTGTAAATACTGTCACAGTGCAGGTTATGATTAATATGGGGGGAGGTGAGCTTCATTCATCTTTGATTTTCTTTCAGTATCAGTAGTAGAAACACTATCACTTCATATGCAAATGATAACCTCTTTGATATTAAAATTTCAAAAGGCCAGTGTCGTCTTACATGTTGTATGCAGATTTATTAATTTATGCTATTTGGGTTGTGAATAGATACATAGTGGTGTCCTTTTAAAGTAGATAACGTAACATCAGCATTTCATTAGTTGCTAGGAGGAAAGTATGTGAATGGTGCAAGCAAATCCCTGGTTGTGAGGTGGATTTAGGTCTCCTGGGAAATATAAGGCCTCAGGTCATAGGATGATGAAACTAGGCTTTAACAGAGATAGTCTTATTTGGTGTAGGTACAGTACGTGTTAGCTATTTTAGGACCAATAAAATGAGGTGTAAGAGCCATCACTGGAACTTTGTTTTCTCTCTAAAAAATTAAAATAGTGGAAAATGATGGTCTTAGATGAGTTGGCTTCCAGATTCTTCAGAATACAGACAGCTCTAAGCTCAGCTCTCAATGTTAGTGGTGTATTTTGCATCCAAATAGGGTCATATTAAAGAAAAGAAAAGTATGGCAGGTGAAAGGCACCAAGTTGCATGAATAGTCAGTGTTCATTTGTAGAGATGTGGATCTGGTGGGTGGTTTGACTCTGAAAATCTTATTCATTCTACTTCCCTGAAAGAGAAAATATGAAGGACATCTGCTCAGGTCTGCACAAGGCTAATTAGAGGGTATTTTTTGCTCTGATCATTTGTTTCCTTTGGACACGCTGTATCACTCCAAGGCCACCTGCACTGATGGATGCTATTTGCATTTCTTACGGCCATCATTTGTGTGATTGTGGCGGCATACGAGCTGGAGATATTTCACACCTGTGACTGCTCAAAGGGAAGGAGGAACTGCAGGAGCTTGTCACTCAGTGGCCTGCTTCTCTCTGAGAATGAAACATTAAGCAAATTAATAAATAATCCAAAGCAGGGAGTTTGTGCTGTCACAAGCCACGTTAATAATCAACTGTTCTAATCTTCATTTCAGTTCACTGGTGATTTTACTTTGCCCAGCCAGTCTCTTAGAAACAAAACAACAGTTTGGTTCCTACAGGGAAAAATTCGTGACTTTGGATGTGGAAAGTAGGACAGTCAACAGATGAGCTGCAGTTACAGTATGTCCTTCCCTCAGGTAAGGAGGAGCTGACAGTGATAGTATTGATTATCATTGAGCTTACTGAGCTTCTCTGTGTGATGGAGTGATTGCTATCCTTGGTGCTAATGCAGCTCCTCAGTCTGTACAGTGTCCTTGCCATCTTAACAGTATATGCTGTGTGTGTGACATCATGACCCAGATAAGAGGAGTGCAATTACTGCTCGTATAACTGAATGTAAAAATGAACAGCAGGTCAGCCCTTATGTGCTGTAAATCCACACCATATACTTCATGCTCTAAGTCTATAAAGGCTCAGTTCACACATATTACAAAGAATAAAACAATATATATATGTATTTTTTCTCACTCTACAAACCTAACCATGCAGACAGTTTTAGTTTTATATGGCCAAGTCTCAAATATATTTGTACCCCTTTAGACTGAAGTAACATCATGTCACGCCAATATCAGCAATCACCTGGCAACTGATTTTAATTGCGTAGATATGTAATATCAGCAAACTTGTTTGTTTCTGTTGTCATTTTCAGTGGTACCTGTATTGTTTAATTAAGATATATAGTTAAACAATGTGGTCCAACCTATCTGATGTCTCTGTTGTGCTTATTTTATGCACTGTGCTGCTTCGCTATCATCTTTGATGAACCAAATCTACCGGCACAGAAGCTAAAGAATGTACTGCTGTGGACGGAGGCCACAGCAAAATTTGTTTTATCCACCTAAAAAGACCCATCCACAAAAGCCATGTCAGTTTAATTGTGTGGTATATTTGGAATATTTTCTCCACTTAAACATACTCACAATTTGGGCAGTCATAGACTGGGAATTCTTGTGTTCTGCAAAGTAAAATTATTATTTTTGTCAGTGGATTCTGGTGACTTTGAGATAGTGGCATGAGTTCCCAGTCAGAAAGGGCTGTCTAAGGACAAGATAATGTGGTAAAAATATTCAAAACATAACGTGCACTTAAACTGATATTGATTGTTTTAGGTGGCTAAAAACTAATCAATATTATCTTTGTAATTTTTCTTTGCAGGCAGTGGGGCCCGTGGGGTTGAGGGGCCTGATTGCTACCTAGTAATACACCCGTGTTCAAAGAAGAACTTATGTTAACTCAAAACTTGTGCAATGTTTTGCCCTCAAAAAGTCAAAATCATCTCCATCATGGTTTTCTGTTTTTGTAAAAATCAGTCTATAACAAATTATATGCTCACTGTACATAAACTGTTCCAAAAAAAATCATTTAACTATAAAAAAAAAACTATTTTGTTAAACTAATAATTTCCTATTTTCTTCTGTAGTCTTTGTCATATACAGATGTTTAATGATGGTTGCTGGGTAATATGTATGTTGATGTTGTCCAATATCAAGTCTCTGTTTTATCATGTAACAAGACAATACGACTTATAGTAGCTGGTTCAGGGGCAAAATCTCTCAAGACTGACAAGCTAGGCACATCTGCAAGTGGATGTAACATAAAAGTGCCAGTAAGACTTTGTTGGTAAAATATATACATGTATAAAACTCTGCGTGTGGGCTTCATAACTAGTAACTTGGATGCACTAGGGCCTGTCATAATAGCATGTACTGCGGCCCATCATAACCACCTTACACCACTGCATGTGACATCATACATTAGTGTGCTGTCCAGATGGAAGGCAGGCAACTGGAGGCAAAGACTACAAACACTCCACAAAAAGCTATGATCTGAGCTGTTTACGTCGATAAAATTGGGAAAAAACAGGAGCCACTTTACGTTTCGAAAATAGTATAACGTGAGGAGTGAAATCAACTCAGTTGAAAGCGCAAGTCAATTTTAAAGCGTTTTGTAAACATACATCGAGTTGGATGCAAATACAATGTGCTGTGACAGCTTCTCCAGGTTTTTAGCCACGACCCAAACATCTAACAGCATTTCACCTGTTGGCCTTGTAGGTAGAATACAGTAGCTAAAGTTAGCTTATGTTGCCTAGTAGCCTAACATTAGCCTGACAGCGGTACATCCATGTACAGAGTTGAAAATACAGTTATACTCAAGCACATTTACTCACCTGGCCAAAAGCAAGACAGCAGTCATTTCAGTCGTGGATCAAACGGTACACAAAACAGTTAAAATCCATTGCACTCTTTTATGCTTTCATTTGCTCGTTATGTAACGTTGGTAACATTAGGAGGTCTGGAGGAGGAGGTTATTTGTAACAATGATCGTGTCCACACCGGGTGAATCTGTCAAGTTGTGGGAAAATCACTTTTATTAATTTTGTACGGATCTCAGACTGTACACTTTCCTCTATTTCCAATTCATGCAGTAAATGGATTTATCACTTCCTGCCCTCTATCAGAATTTTGCTCATCATAATATTAACATGATTGCAGCTATTGAGGCAGTGTTTGCCCAGCACCATTTCATTTTATGTAACTGACGCAGGGGTTTTCTACCTGTTAAGTTACTGTACACAAGTTTGGTCTATACATTGTGGTTGAATGATTTGTGGTGCTTGTGACATACATTTATACAATTCAGCAGTTTCTTTGTAGAAACTATGTCCCACTTACTCTGGATAATCCACATATCTTACTGTTCTCCAAGAGAATGAAAAGTAGCTAAGTGCCTTATTTCTCTTTAAGGGGGATAAATATTTTAAAAGGTGTGTTTTGTATCTGTATTTCATTATTTTGGTTTTACCATCTGGGACAGAATCTCCCTTTTTTCAGCTAATTTCCTGCCACATCTACCATTTATATTTACATGACTATATGGTACACCATAAAAACTGCACTGCAGACACTGGTCTTAAACCCATGTTAGCAGTTGTGTTACCATCTCAGGACCACTGTCATAATAGTTTAATTTGATTGCTATTTTAATTGAATTTTTGACAGGCAGCACCTTTAAACAATTCAATTATGACAGTAAGTGAAACCTATCATGTACCCCCTTCTTATTTACACTATAATAGTTTCATTATGGAGAGACACCTGAGACAGTGGCGAGAGATGAGCTTCACGAGCCAGACTCCTGTGGGCTGTGGTGACGACGGAGGCATGATGAGACTGAAGCACCCCTCACTGTGCTGAGAGAATCGAGCACACACAGATATTCAGACCACCTGCAGACACTGACAATCCTATTTGTCACAGAATTGTGTGGGGGCTTTAGTTAATAAGGCTTGTGCTGGTAGAAAATTGAATTAGATGATTACAGTAAACAATGTAATTCCAGGAATGAAATGGTATTTGGGATCCCAGTATATCACCAGCTACATTAATCGTCGCGGAATGCATCGCCTGTCGCCAGATTTGATATACCACAAGACAGCCTGTCCAGACTCAATAGTGTGAGTCGAGTGAGCTAATATGTGCCAAGCAGAAGCACTCTGCAAGACTGATCCTATCAGGTGTTTAAATGACAGTACTATCCTTTGTCTGCTCTCATGTATGCACACGCACACAATGCTCAGTGTCATCTCCCAGCTTGTGTTTGCTGTCTCTTTGTTCTGCTTGCCTCAGCAACGTGAGTTTTCAAGGAGACACACTCCAGTTCTCTCCACAGAGAACTTTCCCCCGCTCTGGCTGTGAGGCAAACTTCTTGTTTTGCTGTGCATCACAATGGCACCATGCCCTCGTTTTTACAGCCAGCTCTCCTCCGCAGAAGGATGCACGCGTACATGCACAGTCTGAGCAGAAATACTCCCTCCTTCCACATGGGAATCCCTACAGTGACTAATGTGTTGTTGGGGTCTGCGCTGGGAATACTGACAAATATGGTGCAGTCAAAAAAGTGATATACTGCAGCAGTTAAATAAAGTTAACTGTAGGAATCAGAAGGGGAACTTATATCCCATATGATTCTCTCTGAGGTATGCTATAGGTCTTCATTAATCACTGCAGATCTCTGGAGCACTATGGAAAGAATATGTACAATAATCGTCAGGGACAAGAGTTTTATAAGGCTATGTGTTTATTTCCCTTTAGCCTACAGCTAGAGCTCTTCATCGGTCTGAACTAGTTAGAGACTGCACCAGCTCGTTGTAGATTTAGCCTTTTCTAGTCAGTATGCCAGTATTTAGTATGCCCATGTGGAGATATACATGGGTTGCACCACTAAAGCTAGCTCTTACATACAGATTAAATGTTGCTACATATTTACACCCACCCTGTGTAGCTAACTGACACAACTAACGTTAGCTTGCTTATGTGACCTATTTAAAGAGTAAAAGAGATCATATGAAATGAGGTTGACACATCTGACCCAACACTGTTTAATAATGGAAACCGGGAAGATTTTAAAACTCATTTCACATAAATAACACAGCATACCTCAAATTACAATGTTATGCTTAATGACCTAATAACATCTGCTAGGCTAGCATGACTGGATATAGCCTATCCTACTCATTTTAAACCGCTTGAATACTACAAACTCTGAAAAACATATTCTATTTCTTCAGGCCATCATGCCTACATCTACAAAGGTTCAGCAGTATATGGTTTGCTACCCTAAAATTGTAAATTTAGGAAGTTACGCAACAGCATGTGATGCTGGCAACTTCCTGCTTAGTTCATTGCTTTTGATTCTGACAGCGATGTATTGATGGAGTTGGCAGTTCTGCGTGCTAAGGTGCAACCAAAACTGTTGAAAGTATGGCTTAACTACACTTCATTCAGATTATGGATATTGAATTGAGCACTCTATTGCAAACCAGTTTCCCCTCAGGGACAAATAAAAGTAACAATATATTGGGTAGCTGTATCACTTTAAGTGGTATGAGTAGTGTATTGTAATATTTTGAAACAATACCCACCACTTCAGTATTAATTTTGGCACCTGATTTTGAGGGTTTTACTATCGTTATTATTATTTCTATTAGTTTTAATACAATTTTAGCAATTAGATTTTTGTTTTTGTCTATCTTTAATCAACAAAAACTAAAGACATTTTTCTAGATTCACTCCTAAAAAAAAAAAAGTTAGTTTCCATTTACAAAATGAATACTGGTAGCTCTGGATGAATGTCGTCGACATGTAATGTGGAAATCTATTGGCTGACATGTTTTGCTATATATCATTCATTCCTCCATCGTGTCATTACAAAATGGCATGTCACTGTGCCTTCATCTTTTTTATGCAAAGGTCACCTCCATTGGCATTCTGAGGCAGAAGGCCCTTTGAAGAGTGGAAATTAAATCCCCATCACTGTGAGAGAAATCTGTTTCCACAGAAGGGACCAAACAAGGCCGAGACAGCCCTGTGAAAAGTTCATTTAAATTATGGATTGCAGTCATCTCTGTTGCATTTTTCATTGTGATTGTTTTTAGTTTCCCTGGAACAGTGTAAAGGTTAATTGTATAATGAAGTGGCTGTTACTGCCTTTGCTTTTGTCGGCATGTCAGGAGAGAACCTAAATTATGTTTAAGTACTGCACCATTGTTTCATTTCAAGTAAATGTAGGTTAAGACTTTACAGAATATGTGAACACATTTTATATCTGTTCATACATTGGGATTAACTTTATTATTATTTTTTCTCAACACATCTCTTTGAGAACTGATAATTCTAGTTATTTTTACCCTCCATCATTCTCTGAAAGCTGTGCTCCTTTCCAAGGCAGCTGCCTCTGATACAGAAGTGTCTTTGTGACATTTTCTCATGTCTCCTCCCCTCCATCCATCATTTACAAACATGAATTGCATGTGACCAGGCAGGTGTTGGAGAGCAGAGTGGCATTCCTCCACAGTCTCAATCACAGCCTGGAATACTGGAGTCACAAGGCTCAGCCACTTTTCCCAGCCCCAGGATAAAGCCTTACCAGCACAGCTCAGACTGGTCCCATTCTCTTCCATTGAGTCCAAGGTCACAGTCCCATAGCAAGGGTCAAGGTGATAGGCTGGCAGCCGCCTGCCTCATGCATATGGATGACAGACGCTCCATCTGTTCCGCTGCAGAATGCAAATACACAAGCCTCTTTCTCTGCTCTCTTTTTTTCTGCCTCAAAGGGCAACCCTGCCAGACCTTACATGGCATCAGTTCCACTTGTTGGTTGCAGAGTGACGATTTATGCAAAACCATTATAGAAATGCAAGTCATTGCTGCACAAAGTCCCCAGCGCAACCCCCAGGTCCAGCACAGCTGACTCTCTTTCCTGCCTGATAACATGTATTGTCATCGCTATAAAAACTAAAGCAAGACTACATCATTTTATGCTGCTGTATGCTATTTATTATGGATAAGGTCTGTTCAGTTTAGTGAGGGCTTGTTATCTCATATTTGTATGCAGTCAAAGTACACATTTCTACACTCTGACATGTTCCAAAGCCGATCAACTTTAAGTAAAGTGCTACACCCATATCAGCTTCTCAATCTCTTTTTGTATAAATTTAAGTAAGATAGACTCAACAAGCACAAAGGCTTGTTTCCAGGAACACTGCTCCACACTCACAGTGCCACACATTCACACTTGAAAGCTGTCCACTACAACCACGATTTGATTGCCACTGAGCAGCTACACTGGAGTAGTTGGGGGTTAAGTGCCTTGCTCAATGGCACTTTAGCGAGGCTCCCTTTGAATTCAGGGATGAAAACAATGCCTGCTATGTGAATTTCAAGACAGTTCTTGCTACAGAAGAGAATATTCCCCGGAGAAATAAATGTAGCTTCTGCTCTAATTCTGTGTAAAACATTGTGAACTAATGAGGGAAACTTTAGTAAGCTGGTAACAATATCATGTTCAGTCCTGTCAGGTTGTTCTTTTTTGGGGTTTTTTTTTGTCCACCAGCCTAAAACAATTTAATAACTGGGCTTTTGAGCTTTGCAGACATTGTTTGTGCGTGCAGGGATATGCTTTGATTGCCCTGGGTGATGTCAGTAAGACAGCTGGTTTATTCCTGACTGAAATATCTCAACAACTGTTGGATGGATTGCCATGAAATTTAATTCAGACATTCGTGGACCCCAGAGGATGAATCCTACAGACTTTAGTGATCCCTTGACTTTTCTTCTAGCACCACCATTAGGTTGACTGGTTCTGAGTGAGATGTCTTGCTGTTTCAATGGATTCAGTTTGGTACAAATATTCATGCCCTTCCTCAGAATGAACTGTAATAACTATCCTCTGATGTTTCATCTAGCACCATCTTAAGGTGAAACAAAAACTTTGCATGCTAACACACTTAACTATGATGCTGAATGTAAACCTCTTATGGTAAACATCAGAGGTAGGGACTTGAGTTACTGATTTCGTCAGAATCAAGTAACAAATTTGATTACTTTAATGTCAACTTAACAAAATAAAAAAAATGACCTGCAATTATACTTGGGCTTAAACACCAATGACTTGTAACTTCCACTTTGACTTGAGCCTTTTGACTTTAAAGTAGTTGATATCTTGCCCCTCGCCCCAAAGAATATAGAGTATGTTATGTAAAAATTGTGCCACATTTCTGTTGATTTCCCTTCATTAGCTGAATCAGCTAACATTAATACTCTTCACCGGCAAATCAACACTTAATTCCCCAGATCCACTTTGTTTGAACCAATCTGACAGCATCCAGTCAAGTTGCAGGAGAGAACTGTGATGAAATAACATTATGTTACTGAGCGCAAGTTGGAAAAATGATAGCAAATTTAATTTTGTTCCAATACAAAAAATATGCAATGGTAACAAATAAAAACAAATTTCAGTATGCAATGTATGCAAAATGTGTGATTCAACAAAACCAGACGCAATAACTTAAAAAAAAAAAAAAAAAAAAAACTGGTTCTGCCCGATAAGTACATATTTTGAAAAGCATTCACAATTTTTGAAAATTTAATATATTAGACCCCATTGTGTTCTCCAGTTAATACCTCCCAGTTCTAGTCATCTTCAGCATCTTTTTCAAGAAAATATTCAGGCTAAGACAAAATTCAACATGTTGAAATCTATATAACTCAATGACAGAAGCACTTCCAGTGATTCTCATGGTTGGGGAAAAAGCTTCACAGTGTTACCTTTCACATGAGACCATGCATGTACATTTACTAAAAATGGATCAAAAAGAGCTTTGGGTATATCTTAGATATGTGTTTTAGGTGTATTTAGGTAAATTAGAAAGAGCAAAGAAAGATAAACATAGATAAATCTACAAGCTCATGCATACATTTTGGGGGGTTTTATTGGTTCTAATTAAGGTGACCCATAAGAGCCAATACTCCACATAAAGCTCCCATTCTAAATGAGGAATTATAGGGGAAATATGGACAGATTAAGTACTGTTGGGAAAAAAATCAAAGGAGAAGTTCTGTGCAACCGTATTTTACCTTCTAGCTCTGCCACAGAAGTAATTACTGTGTTCCTGATTGTTAATTGATGATTCCTAGGCTATCCAATTACAGAATTAAAATGTTAAGATGCCCTTTAACGATTTAATTACAGCCCATGAACTGTTAATTATACAGTAAATTATAGTTATATAATCTTTGTTATGTGTGTGTAACTGCTCTGTGTGATCAGACCAGAGTATTAGCAGATCGGCATTAATAGTTACCAGCAGGTCATCTGCCCAGTAAACATATGGGAAACAAGCATTACAGGCAGGCCGAGAAAAGAGCAAGAAGGAGAGATGGTGTTTTTTTGAGAGCAGTCTGACTATTGTTAATGAAGAGCGGTTTAATGGCCTGTTGGCTGAGGGAGCCAATCTCTGCGCCCATGGTGAGATCTCATGCTGTTAGCCAGGCTGCTACTTGGTCCGTTGGCTCAATGTTTGATCCCCATGAGGTCGGCCTTTAAGCTCCTTCTGTCTATGCCAGTCATGGGAGGGGGGCTGAACATATACAAAGTCCTCTTTTGCAAATGTGTTTAAAAGAGCTGCATTGTGCCCTGCCCACCGAGAGCCAGCAGGTGTAATCACTACTTTTGTGTAGCCTTTACAGCTTGCTTTAATGCAGCAGGCATTAGCTATTATTGAATACAATACACAACCTCAGCCTTCTTTGAACAGCTCCCTGGTACCACACATGGCTGAGCATGCTGACTTGTTTTCATATTAGATCCAGTGGGCAGATGACATTTGGTTTTCTTGTTTGGTAGGTGGTGATAAGGAGGAGTAAAGACATTCAGTCATATGTATGGATTCTTTGGTGGTATTTGGGCCGTAATGATTCTGTCTCGTCTCAACCAAAAAACTTTTCATCAAAACAGTGATTCTGTAATAACCATGTCTAAATACTAAATGTTCAGTGTAGGAGAAAATACCGATAGAGATGACGTGTTGCCTCTCCAGCAGTGAATGAAAGTCCTCTGCAGTCAGGTGATGATGATAGGCTCAGGACAGTGACATCCAGGCCCAGGGAAGGACAACAAAACCCCAGGAGTGAGCAGAAAACTTTCCCTTTTGTTTAACAGACTTACTGAGAGTGCAGCCCTGCCTGGCCTTGAGAAAATCTGAATGTCACTTTGACACTCTGACCTGCTGAGTCAGAGTTGTGAAGACATTTTTAAATTATTCTGTTGCAGTAATTATTTACACGCTTGAGGTTGGAAAGCATGACTACGCAGTGTGGGTAACACTTTATCTTAGCTCCTCATGTTTAGTAATTTTAAGCAGTTAAATAAAGCCAGACCAGCAGCCAGGAGAAAATGTTGGCACATTTCATATACTGTATATCATATAAAGTTTCCTAATGTGATGCAATATTGATGCTGACTTTGTCATCAGGACGTGGAGGGGCTGGTGGATGGCATGTCACTTTGGCCTTGTTTTTTTTTTCACTGACACATCATGGCGATTCTCACCAGCACACTGCAGTGTTTAAACCAAAGAATCTGGGCGTTGTCCACCGATACGTCACAATGTTTCCCAGCAGCATTTGTTGCTTTGAACCTGTGTGTTTTCCACCAACATATCACACCATTTTCCAGCAGCACTTGAACCAATGAATTTGGGTGAATTGACACATCATGGTTTTTCCCAGTAGTGTTTGAGCTGACGTACCTGGGTGTTTTCCACCGACATATTACAGCATTTCCCAGCATAATTTTAGCCACCAAACCTGGGCGATTTTCACCAACACATCACAGCATCTCCCAGCAGCATTTAAGTCACCAAATCTGGGTGTATTTCAGCGACTCACCCTTGCTTTTCCAGCGGAATTTGAACCACTGAACTTGGGTGATTTTGACCAACACAACATGGCATTTCCCAGTGGTGTTTGAGCCAATAAACCTGGGTGATTCTCACTCACACACTGTGGTGTTTTCCAGCTGCTTGAGCCTATGAACCTGGGTGTTTTTCACCAGCATAATGCAACATTTTCCAGTGACGTTTGTGCCAACAAATGAGTATTTTAAGCCAAAACATGATGTTTTACTAACCATAACCAAGTGTTTTTTGTGCCTTAACCTAACTACACCTTCACCACAGTGTTATTGAGGAGTTTCAACACATCCTTTACAAAATAATGGACAAATGCAGCATACCTGTGGTTTGCAGAAATGTTCAATAGAAACATTTTGTCTGGCAATTGGGCTGGAAAAAGGTTACAGCAACAGATGCAGCAGACATAATGCTGATATGAAAAATAAAGATGTCTATGGAATAAAGCACACAATATGGGACATCAAAATTTACAGTCTTTGTATTGACTTGCAGAGATTATGTATGACTCAAAAACTGTCCCTGCAAATTATTTTAATTAAAGTAGATCAGGCTTGTAAACAGCATCCAAAATCGATTGTTTCTCTTTTGCTGCATCCTATTGTCAGGTTCAACAGCGAAATAGTAGGACAGATTTACAATAATGTCACACAAAGCAATGTTTACAGCTAGTCTGAGAGGACATAATATCACACTGATCAGATTATATGGATTAAGGTTTGCATGACATTTGGCAGCAAAAGAGGATTTCTGCTTAAATACCCATAACTGAATTTTTCCCCCAAATAAAATAATGCTAACATATATAAACATACAAGTTTAGCTGTGAATTTCCCCTCTACAAAACCAATTTTGAGGAGTAGCTCCGGAATAGGCTACACATCAAAGTGAAAAAAAATTGAACAAAAAGTCTGAGATTCAAAGATCAACGTTATATCTAGCAGAAGAAAATACACAAGAAACAGACAAAAACAGATATTTTGAGTGAGAGCACTTCTTAAGATGGAAAGAGTTCCTTGTGGGAAATTCCCCTCTTTAAGCTGCAGCTCTGGCCAGCCGATGTGCTGCTTTCAGGCTCCTGGAACGTGATTATGAATCTTAGAAATGATTCCCCACCAGAGTGTCCCGGGAAATGGACCATCCATTCACACATCACTTTCACTCCCAACTTTACCCTGCAGGTGCTCAGTGATCACAGGAGGATATCCACTACTGTATGTATCAAGAGACGGGGGCTGAAGCAGAGAAGGCAAGAGCAGATTGGGAGTTAGCTTTTGATCCATCTTTGGGTCTCCATGTGGGAATATATGAATCTCATTGCTGGTGGTTTTTCTGCACTCTCCACCTCTTGATTTCCCCTCTATAAATCCATCCATCTGAGTGAACAGCTGACCTCTCTCTCAAGCTTGACATGTCTTTGCTGCTCAGTGGGCAATAGCTATGGAGCATCCCATGGAGAGCTCATGTTTGGTTACTAGGCAGATGTTATTAATATTTAAAGACAGTGTTCTTGCGCATGTTGTGGTGTAAATTCACTTCTTTAGTGGTGCAAAGCCTGCGCGCTCTCTTGGGATAAGATGGGAGACTCCTCCGGATTCAGGATTGTTCCTCTGTCATTGTCACACACAGTTGACAGAGTACAGAGAAACCCTCTTACTATATGTTTGCTTATTCATATTCCAAAGCAGATACAGTAAGATACTCTTCAGCTTTTGGGGGCATGTTTGGCAGTGTTTTTCACTGAAGAAGTCTGAATTAGTATTTACAGGTGGGTTTAGTTGGGTGCGCATGCATGCCTTATAGCTGGGATGCGTGACTGAAGCAGGTGAGGGAAGTGACTGAGTAATGAAACACCTCTCAAATCTGTTACACGGAGAGAGAGCTGCTACACGGGAGAGGAAGGAGGTGAAAAAAAAGACAGGACAAAAAAAGAACAAGTGAGAAAGTGATCAGGCTGCCTAACCAATATGAAATCTGCCCGGCAACCACAGTTAGTTTAGCAACCATCAGCTGACTAACTGTGAGCTCGGTTCCTCCCTTTGACCTTCTTACCTCCAGCCTGTAATGATACAGTCCATGCTGCTGGTAAAAGCTGAGTCGATGTATTAGCTGCAGGAGCTGGACGTAGACGGACTGTACAGAGCGTAAGTCGTATCACTTATACAAGCGGGAGGAAGGAAAGAGGATAGTGCGGATGCTCATTTCCAGAACATGCCCATGCATGCACATCCTGAGTGTTGATTATTGACTGCAGAGAGATGCAACATAAGCAGATAAATAGGTCACTAAATGACCTCCAGTATGTCAGGAGGGAAACACACACACACACACACACACCTGATTCAGGAGGCTTTTATAATAAATAAATACATCAAAATTAAGGTTGGATGTGGACTGTTGCTAGATTATTAAGTTATTGCTGGCACCATTGTGACAGGATTCAAAATCTTACCAACTGTTTACTACAAATACTACTCCTGCTACTATACCTTGAAAGTCTTGTCAGCTGTTTAGTAGAGCTCATTTTAGGTTGTGATATCTGGGCTCAAAACCATGCTTTGGGCTGAATTTTCAAAGGTAATCATATATTTTTATTTAGTTCAGTTTTTAGGGGGGTGGGTTGACATAATTATGTAAATGAATCTTTGTTAAGAAAAGAAAAGTTAGATGAATTTTTAATATAATTCTAGCTCAGGCATTTGGTGGACGGTTGTGGCTTGGGAGGTAGAGGGGGCTGTCCACTAATCAGAAGATTGGTGGTTCGCTCCTGCAGTCCATATTTTGAAGTATCCTATGGCAGGATACTGAACCCCAAATTGCTCCTGATGGCTGAGCTGCTAGTGTGTGAATGTGGCTCTGTGGTGTAGAAGCATCTTGAGTTGTCAGAAGACTAGAGAGGCGCTATACAAGTGCAAGTCCATGTCCATGGATGGTAAGATAATATTGCTCAATTTTGCTAAATCTGCCACCGTATACTATTATAAAGTGTTGCCAGTATGATAAATCTACCGTCAGTCCATGTCTTGTTTTGTTTATGTGTAGAATTATGATTTGTTTATTTTCTGTAGATGTTTTACAATGAAGTCAACATCAAGACTAATCTGGGTAACACAGGTAATGCTACAATCCATTGCAAGTTGGAAGTCGATAGTTACCAGTTGGTATTCCTGACTTTAAGTCTATATGCTTCCCAGTGCATCTGCACAGGAACACACAGATGCCTGCAACAAACTGTTTGTATGGCATGTTTCTGAGCCTCTGAGCATGGTGCCATTAGATGAGAGAAATTTCTTCTTAAAAAGGTCTACTGTGTACAACAGCTCAAAATTGTGTCAACGGGTTCTGAGAGTAGAAGTGTGTATCGTAGATGGAGATAAGCACACTCGCAAAGACTCACAAAGAAATCACCTGAATGGAAATGGAAATGGCAGCTCCAACATTGTTGCAGCATGTTTCACAACACAAACACTACAAATTGTACAAATTGATGAAAAGGGTCATTGTGCTCGATTCACTGTGTGCACCACCATGTTACTGTAACAACAGGTGTGTTTGTGGTGGCCAAATGGATCTTGTTTAAGTTTTTGACTTGGAATTCCAACTTGAAGAGAGTGGTCCAGGAATAAGACCTTAAACACAGTAATGAGTTTTAGCACTCCCGGTTCCCTCGTCTCAAAGTCAGTGGGGTTTTTGAAGTTTTTGGTTATATGCCTGAATTACAGTCTGTGGTCAACGCAAGCTTAAGAGACCTTAATGTTGTCTTCTACAACATAAAATACGTCAGTAAATAGCCCACTCATACATTTTGAAACTTATAGGTGATGGCTGCTGACAAGAGGCTAAATGAGACTTCAGAGCTTCATCATGCCAAACATGGCTTTACAGCTTTGTTGTGGTGTTGATGTTGAAGTCATGATTGCATTTACACTTCAAAAATCATAAAAATGGTGTTCGTTCCACAGAGCTTATTCTCTGTAATTTTCATGAGGGAATCAGGGCTACACTGACTTCTGTGTGGGCCTACAGAAAAACTCTATAACCATTCCACAGTGCATTTTTCAAGTCAGAGGTTGTTAATTCCTGAGTTTTAAGTACAATGGATAGAAGCGTAATGAATCAACAAAGCCAGATTTGACCATGGTAACAGCTTTGGAGTTGTGGACTGCTTCTCACTCCAAAGTCATCAATATCCGGCACTTGTGCAGTGACTTGCAGCATCAGAAACCAACCAAAAAAGGCCTCTTTAATGTCAGCATGATACGCAGCTGTATGTAAACATTAGATTTCCTGTGAAAACGGTAGTGTGTCTTGAAAGAAGACAATACATGTAACATGCATAAGTTGACACGGTGTCCCAGAACATCAACAACCAACGCATCCAGGGTACCTTGCATGTTGTATGTAGACGTAGAAAGTCCACGACCATGTCAATATGTGACGAGGTCAGAGTGAGAATGTGTTGGGTCATTTAACATTTTCCATTGTTTATGTGTGAATTTTTTTATTTCTCCAGTTTTATACAATACTCTTCCATAAATAGAGATGTGTAATTCAAGACGTCTTTTATTTCACTTTTTGCACATCCACAGTCCACCCACACATATTTTCACTTATGTTGCCTGACTAGACGTCTTCTGTGTGCAAACTGTGCTCGATTGACATCTGTCTGTTGTACATGTTGGGGCAGGACAACTTACCATGTTATAACTGTTATTAATGTGAGATTGGTGACATCACCTTATTTCCAGTGTAGCTCCACCCAATTCATGCCTGACTGGAGGTCGAATCCAGCAGACGCACCTGTGTGGGTGTGCAGAGCCTGCCATGAAAAAAAAATGTGTGCAGATTATTGATTGTTAAACTTTTACTGTAAATGGAGGCTCATAGTTTTTTTCTTTTTGCTGTTAGTGCCCAAAGGAACTAAAAAATGCAAATGTCAAACAAACGAAAATGATTTTTCTATTCCTTTTTAATGGATGGAACCATTAAATGGTTATTCAACCTCTACTACAGCATGCGATGGATTATTAACAGGACATGAAAGCAAAACTCCTCAGCAGCATATCTGTGATTTGCACCAGCACAGCCTCAGGTAACAGATTAAAGGACAAATTGGTCCCCGCATCCTTCACTGGCTCTGCTTTCTGCGTTCCGTCTCACTCCCTTGTCTGTCCTCTGAAAATCAAATCAGAAAAAAAAAACCTCCACCAGTCAGTGAGGTGCATTTTAACCTCTGCGTTGGTGCATTATGAAGGAGAAATCCATGCTAGTAAGCAGAAAAGCAGACACTTGAATAAGCCCTGGGAGGATAGCTTGGCTTGCCGGAGGAAAAAGCAACGTGAGCTCTGAGGCTAACTGGAGATAAACAGAACAGAGGGAGAGGGGGAGGGAGGGAGAGCTGGGCAGCAGATGAAGACATCCACATCTTGAGGCAGATGTTTTATAAAAGAATTCAGCCTCAGGAACATGGTTGGCGAAAGGTTTACTCCCAGCCTGCGAGGCAAAATGCAAACACTGAACTGTTAAAAATACAAACTATTTCACACCATTTTCACTTCTTCAACCGGGTGCAAATTTGGCCAGGGTGTGCCTTTTCTTCTTCCAGTCCTGTCCCACAATGAGTCACACTAAATGAGAGTTGGGAGTGAGGCTCCAGCCGGCCAGCCGGCCAGCCAGCATCTCTGCTCCAGCCTCCTCCCAGCAGCATCACCTGGCCTGTGCTCAGCTGACTGTCAGTTCTTCTGACAGCCTGACCTCCCGAAGGCGCGCCAGCCAAATGCCACATCACATCGGGCTCGGCTCGGCCCGGGTCTGGCCCTCAATCATTTTCACACCCACATCCACCTCTAACACCACCCTCCCTTTCCCCACTTCCACTTGACACCACCTGAAAAAGAGAACCATTTGTTTGTTTCTCTCTATTTATAGCCGTCTCTGCTCCTGCAGTGTAGGCCTTGAAGACTAGCCCGGTGATGTAGTGTCGAAGAATGCAAATTAAACACTATACTGCCATTATTTTACACACTGTCTCCACGGGAAGATTATCCCATATTTGTTCTTGAAACAAAAACTAGTACAGCTGCATATAAGCGTTCTTATCACACAGCCTAATTTCATTGATGTTCCTCCTTACTTGCCTCTAAGTTGCCGTAAAACAAAGCTATCATTTGATTGCACCTGGCAGTCATGAGTGCAAAAACTTTTTGTTCATTCCAGCTTCTGAGAGATTAAAGTTTGCTGGAAACTGAGACACACACACAGCACAAAAATGTGTCTGTTTCTGGCACTCAGAGCCTCTTTTGAAGCTGTTATGTTATCTAAAGCTTAGCATGCAGTGTCTCATCCTGTGAGGAGATGACAAGGCCTGATAAACCACAGTGTTTATTGCACAAGTTAACAGAGGCAATCAATAGCAAGACTCAGTACCAGTACTCTGAATACAGAATGGCTGCTGCAAGAGTGTATGACGACTTGGAAAGGAGGGGAAGTCTTCATACAAAATATGTCATATAAACGTACAAGAAAACAAAAGCCTTTTCAAACAAAAAAATAACTTCGTTATATCCCATAATCCTGTCTGGATCTAGATCAAACAGGCCAAAACTTAAACATGATGGATAGACGAGGACACAGACACTGTCAGGCATTACCCAACATACCCTACCAGTTACACACTCTTACAAAAGCCAGACTAAACCAGGCCTTAATGGTAAAAACACAACATAAAGTGGGATATTCATGCACAGCTGAATCAGAGTTGTTGATTTACTCTCCCAAAAAGATTTTATTTTTTGTTGTTGTTGTTGTTGCCTGTCTAACTTCAAAAAGGGACTGAGAAGACGCAGCATAAAAAAAAAAAAAAAAAAAAACACAGCACACTGCCAGGCTGAGAAGACTAATGGCAAGATTTTACATCAACAATAAATCCAGTGAAAGACTGAAAAGAGACAAAATGTGTGTGACAAATTTTATGAGAGATGGAAAGAAACATAAACACACAATATTACATTGGCTGACTGACAGAATGTTGTTTTTAGCTATACATTTGTACGGTGGCCGGGGGCAAATGTGCTCCATTAGCCCAAAATTTTGCCATTAGGTGTGCTGCAGCTTTAGAATCAATGCCAATTCAAAAACACATCTGAAAATCCAAAACAAACGCAACAGAGAAAACATGCTGCAAATGACAAAAACACTGCAGAAAGCCAAACAAATACATTTACAGCAAAGATGCTGCAAATACAGAAACAATGCAAAGTCAAAGATATACATACCAAGGCAATTGAATGGAACAGAAAAGCACTGCATTATTCAGTCAATAGAACAAAAGTTCTCTTGGCCTCTAGGGGGAGCACTATGTGGGACAGCTTGATATTTGACCCAAAAGAGAGAGAGACCAGACAAATACTGTGTTTTCTTTTTTCTTTTTTTTTTCTTTTTTTTGCAGCGGGAAGAAAAGTGGTGTAAAGAGGTGATATAAAAAGGTACATATTCTTTTTTACATTTGGTCAGTGTCTTTTATAATAACATAAAAGGGAAGCAGAATTACATACATTGCTCCCCCTAGAGGCCTGGAGAACTTTAAGAGTATGGTGCATTTTTGACTTTTCATCTTTTCTGTGCTTGTGGCATGTTTCCCATTGTTGTATATGATTTTTTTTTTAACTGTAATTGACATTGTTTCTGAATCTGCAGCACATTATTACTGATGCAAACACTTTGGGCTGTTTTAGCATACTTGCCCTTGTCAGCCACTATATATTTGCTACCATTGCAGCCCTATAGTAAATTTAAATAACGGTACCTTTTTGGAGCTTAATGGGTGCAAACTATAGACTGTGATGATGCAACCCAGTTGCCAGAATAAACTGCAATGTGCATTTCTGCAAACCACAGCTATGTTACATTTGTACATTATCCTAAAGCAGATACATTGAATCGATACATTTCAACAACACTGTGGGTAACATGGGGTTAGGGTTAGGCACAAAATAACTTGGTTATAGTTAGGACAGGATCATTCTTTGACTTAAAATACCTGCTTTTGGTGGCACAACTCCAACTGGAAATGCAGCAATGTCTTTGTAAAAAAACAACTGCTTTTTGTGGTGCTATCACCAGTGGTACAGCAGCAGCAGGTTGCTCAAAAACACCCACATTTGATGACTTCAAAGCTACTGGAAACAAAGATATAATTCACTAAAAAACAATTGCTTTTGTTGTTTGTTGGTCTCAAACAGTGGTATGCAACTTGGCAGCCATTAGTCAGTTCATATATGACATCACTTCATAAACATTGATAGGACATGTATGAAATGGACCAATTTAATGTATCTGTGGTTTGCAGAAACATTTCTTCTGGCGAGTGGGCTGGATGATGCAAGCACACTGTCTGGCCATGTGTCAGGGGCCTGTTAGAAAGTACCTGATCACAGACTAATGCAAACTTATTCCCTTGCACTCTAGAGACATCTTGCAGGCTCTTGTGTTCCCAGGCATACAACTCTCAAGAGTAGATCAAACAACTGGAAGAGTATTGAGTGAGAAAAGTAAAAGTAACACTATGTAGATCTCCAAGAGGCAGGTTATGGAGGTTTTTTTCTATACTCTGCCTGTTGTTGAGCTCTTGGCCAACATTTGCACATTCAAGTGCAAAGTGTTTGAGGACTGCAAAACTGGCCTAACAAAAAGCCTGACATGATAGACACCTCATGGAGCAGGTGACAGGATGTTGATGACAATCTCTTAAAATATAAGCTGACATTATCCTTTATTTGTCTTATTGCACTGAGTCCAGTTTTCACTCGCTCTCTGTAGCACTGTGGTGACACTGCCACAGGTGAGCCACTGTGTGTGTGCTGTCCATGGTGCTGAACTAGCTGCTGAAATGGTGTGGTCTGAAAAAAAAAACACCTTACTCTGCAAACCACACAAAACCTAAAGTATGATCCATCTCTAAAACTAAAGATGGTGCTTAAAACTTTCCTGTTTACCAACATGCCATACTTAATTATTGGGGAAACGCCTGTTATGAGCATGCTGTAAAAGCACTGCTGGTGACTGGGAGCTGAATCACCTCTGGCTAGACACTCCTCAATGTGTTTGAGGCTTTAGTGTTGATGAAACATTGCCCGTCTCATAGAAATATGTGAAATGTAGACAAACTCTTAACAATGCGTTACTTGTTGGTGGGCATGACATGTTCAAATTACATGCTGACAACACAAAAACAACGCCAGTGCAAAGTCAGTGAGAGTCTTTTGTTGTGGTGGATACATGAATTAAGTATGAATAGAGAGAAATTGTAGTAGTGAACCAAGAGGGCAGGTGGGACGACGCATTCTCATTCCCAGGTCATTGAATACCAACTCTTGTCATGCCCCTTGGCGTCTGATAGTGATGCGCAGGGTCAACACATTCTCACTCCGACATCGTCACATATTGACGTTTTGGTCATGGGCTTTCCACGTCCACATACGACGTGCAAGGTACCCTGGGTGCATTGGTTGTTGGCATTGTGGGACACCATGTCAAGTTCTCTCCTTTCAAGATACACTTTTGTTTTTACAGGAAATTTAACGTTTACATACAGTCTCTTTCAAAATAAACACACTACATCGGTACAACACCCTGAGTTTATGGGTTTTTTACTTTCACACAAACACACATGGTTGGGTTTAGGAAAAAAGAATAGGGTTTGGCTTTAGAATCTTATGGAACATGAACACTTTTCTATCGGGTGAAAGTGGGTGTTTGCTGGACGCGAACTGTGGTCTCCTGAGTGAAAGTCCAATTTTGTTTGACCCCCTCTCTTCCACTCTTCACAGACTTTTTTAGCTCTTTATACCAGGTCAGTTGCTCTCAGCATCAAGTCTTATGAGGGATGGGTTTACATTGAAGTTACTTAATAGCCCGATGCATCTAATAATGACACTAATAACGCCTTTGGCGTTGATATCACATGTTGAGAAGCTTGGCAATTGTTGGTATTTTAGGGGTGGTGGATGGGTCAAACAGACATGGACTTTTAATCAGGAGACTTTGTCTCTTAGTGTAGTCAAGTGTATTACCTTCCCTAAATCTGACTTAACTGCAAATGTTTCACAACCAGCGACATGTTTGAAACTGTAGCCATTTGTAATAGACTTTGCATTGGCATTTTTTGTTGTTGCCAGCACCTAATTTAAACACGTCTTGCCTATCACCATGTAATGCATTGTTAAGAGGTCCATTTCACGTCCATCTGTGAGTGTGTCACATGGAGAAGTTCAAAGGTGCAGAGTAGTCACCTTTCTTCAGTGGCAGCGACTTGACTCACTGGAGATCATTTCAAACAGAACGCTCAGAAAAAGAGATGAAACTCCAGAAATCATCATTACAGCTTAGAGGACTCAATGTGGTACATTTCAAAGATCTTGGAGATATGGCTCCTGTACAGTAGCTGCTTTGAGTAGGACAATACAGTAGTGCATAAATCCATCTTCAGTAGACACAGCAGCCTACTAAAATAAAAAACAGTCCTGAGATTTCTACTGGAAGAATCAGTCCATCAGCACTGTGGCTCTGACAAGGCCAGTGCAGGCCATCTGTCTTCATCTCTCTCTACGGATGAGAACCAGACACAAGTTGCACTGATAAGAGTTTTTCTCCCCACCCCACCTACCTACACACCTTCCTCCTCACCTCACCAAGGCTGGCTTTGAAGTCTGCAATATACTGTATACCTTCAGGTAGACAGCTTTAACTGTTTGAAAATCAACCCAACATAGCATTCCCTGCGCTATGCTGTTAGATGTTGTCCACCTGCATGGCATGCTAATTAGCCATTGGTTAATGTGTCATATAAGCAAGTTACAAGAACAATAGGAGTCGTGAGTATATAGGGCAATACCTGAAAACTGTGTCTAGATCTTTTCAAGTGTCTCAAATATACAATATGTGAGAAATTAGTGCCTGAAATAAGTGTTTACTTCACCTCCTGCTCCAGAGATTTCCAGAACACACAGCTCTATCATGTGAAGGAGTGCATTAAGATGGTGGCGCTTCAAAGTGAAGGACACTCATGGAACAAATTGATTCTAGAGGACAGTGTATGCAGCTTTCCAACAGGGCTGCACCAAGACAACACAGGCATTCACTGACAAAGACCTGTTTTTCACTATAAAAGACAAATGTTTCTAAGAAATGTTATGTTCAGGCTACATTCTTTTTAAAATGGGAGGTTTAATGGAAGGTGGATTTGAAGGGAGGATTAGCTTTTGAGGCTGTCGACTGAAGCGCAATTACTCATTCAGGGCCTCCATCTCAACCCCTTCACATCTCATTTTTTGCTTTGCTGCAGTTGCCATGCACTTCAGGACGTGGCAACAGGCAACAGGAGCAGCCGCAGCAGCACACTCAGCTGCTGCACGTATGGCAACGACAGGTTCACAAGCTCCCGGTCTCACTGCAACCATGAGCAAATGGATTCTTCAAACTGCGCTAATGCTTTACAGATGTCATCATACATGGTTGCACAAATGCTAATGGAGCCAGGATGCTTTTCAGCCTGAGCTCTAGTTTAATGCGATCCTGCATTCAGCTGAATTTATAGTTAAAGGTCACTGCATGATATTACTTACTCTAATGGCCTGTGCATATTTTTCCTGTGTGTTCTGGTGTGTGATTATGTTGCCATTTAATTATTTCACGAGTAATGACTGGTTTGAATATGGCATTAATTAGGCATGTTACCTGTAGCTTTTAACAAGGACTCAGTGGGGATATTTGCTGATATTTTTCCATTGATTTTGACCATCAACCGGAAAAAGATAATTGTGCATTACCTCGTAAAATATTAGATTATTGATGAGCAACTACTTTGTCAGTCAATAATACCCAAAGGCACATAACAGTGAGTGTGATGTGTTTAAAAAATAAATAGCAATCAACTCCTGAGAAGCGAATGATAGTATCTTAGTGTATTAAAATCATGTGACAGCAACAACTACCCACCACATTAAAGAAAAAAGGACACAACATAATCATCAGATAGTTTCATTGGATTTCCTTTCATGTACTGCACCCCTTTTATATATTATATTATACATTTCAGCAATATGTTACATTTGCATGTTATATTATGGCATATTCGTTAAAACTTTACATTTTAGCAGCACTGTGGTTGGCATGTAGTTAGGTTTAGGCACAAAAATACACTTGGTAATGGCTAGGAGAAGATCGTGTTTTGGCTTAAAATACCCACTTTTGGGGGGCAGTATCCCTGCTGGAAACGCAGCAATTTTTTGGTAGAAAACAACAACTTTTTGCGTCACTATCCTCGCTGGATAAACAGCAACAGGTCACTAGAAAACACCCACATTTGGTGCTCAAAAAGCCACTGGAAACACAGCAATGACTCACTAAATCTCAACTGTTTTTGTTGTTTGTTGGTTTCAAACAGTGGTCTGCTGCTTGGGAGGCATCTTGCCTAGGTGTCTCACCACCCACCATCCCTACCACCTCCCAATGACAAAGTCAGCTCATATACTACATCACTTTAGAAACGCTGATATGATAACTATGAAACAAGCAAATGTAAATGCATATTTGTGGTTTGCAGAAACACACAATGCTAATGTTTTCTTCTAGTGAATGGGCAGCTTAATAAAAGAAACACCTCCCAATATAACTTAATATAACTGGACAGCACCAGCAACTTTATCCTACAACAACCAGACAAAAAAAATGTAGGGGTATTTGAGACTTTCTATTACCTCCTCTGATCCGGAGCCATGGGAAGAGTTATGATGACCTCATACATTTGAGAGGATGCTACAAATGTCTGTCTGTCTCCTTCCAACATGCCCAAAACATATGGTTTATGGCGCCAAGATCATGTCTGCATCAATTGCATCTATTCCTGGAAAGTAATCAGTTCTATCACTGACATGAACACACTCAACAGTCCCTAATTCAATTATTTCTGTAAAACAGTATGAGTCATGACATAATGTATGCAAATTTCAAGCAACTGACAAAACAAACTTAGGCAAATCTCATTACAATACATTTACTTTTGGAGCACTCTGGTCACTCAGCAGTGTAAAAATGCAGGCACGTAAAGCTCTAAAAGGTCTAATAATCTAATACGTTCTAATCAAACACCCCAGTCACCTGAAGGAAATGTTGGCATTGTACGTATCAGTAAATGACAGATGTTACATTTTTGCATTTCATATCTATCTTATCAACGTTTCTAAGGTGACATAGTATATGAGCTGACTTTGCCATCGGGAGGCAAATGATGTGTCACCTCGGGGAGACACCAGCCAGGCTGCAGACCACTGTTCCACACAAACAAACAAAACCTATTGTTTTTTAACTAGTCATGCTGCCTTTTCAGTATCTTGCCATCAAATATGAGTTTTCAGCAGGGATGGTGCCACAAAAACCTTTTTTTTACTTAGAAATCGCTGCATTTCCAGCCAAAACATCTTCGTCTTTTCCTAACCACAACCAAGTGGACGGTGTTTGCTACCCATAAGAATATAAATCCAGACGCTGTTCTTTTTACCAAACCACATGCTTTTGTTGCCTAAAGGTAGGTATTGTACCAACATAGTTCATTTATTTTGAAAAACACTGTATGTAAATTGTGAATTTCCTGTGAAAACAGAAGTGTATTTCGAAAAAAGACACTGCATGTAACAGGCAGAACTTGACACGGCGTCACTGAGTGTCAACAACCAACACACCCAGGGCAGCTTGCACGCTCTATCTGGATGTGGAAAGTCCATGACCAAAAGTTGATATGTGATGAGGTCGGCGAGAGAATGTGTTGTTTTTGTGCCTAAATCTAACCACGTTACCCCCAGCTTTGTCGCAATGTAAAGTTTTATTGTATCCACTAATATACAAACGTAAGGTATCCGTGCTTTGCTAAGACATACAATGCCAATATTTGTGGATTAGGTTGATCATAATAAAGTGCAACAAAGGAAAAACTGACACTATTGTTCAATGTTTTTCTTTTTTCCTCTTACTGTACATAGCTAGAGGATGGGAAAAATCTTCTTATTCCACACTCTGACAATAACACATTCATCGAAACTCATCAAATATCCCTGCTTATTCTGTGGACTTTAACATCTACATATGGCATGCTAAGTATCCCCTCGCATCTGTTGTTGACGTTCTGGGACACCGTCTCAATTGACACTTGTTACATGCATTGCATCTTTTCAACATACACCTCCGTTTTTGGAGAAATTGTACAGTTTCTGCTCATTAGATGTATACAGTCTCTTTCAAAATAAAATTACAACGTTGGTAACACACCTCATATTTATGTGTATTACCTTCTGCAAGAAAAGCATGTGGTTAGGTTTAGAAAAAAACATTGTTGGTTTGGCTCAACATTCACACAGGAAGTAAACAGTGGGCTTCTGGGTGTAAGTGCAGGGTTTGTTGCACCCATAGACCGCCCTTCCCGCTCCCCAATAGGGACTGTTAAGCTCTTTTTATACCTTGGTGCTGGTGGCCTTAAAAACTGCTGCCAGCCTGTGCCTTTCATAACGCCACAAAAAGGTGCCTTTGTGCGTCTGTATCTTCTGCAGACGTCCACTGACATAGTGCCGGCACTTGACACCTGTAGTTTTGAACAATGAACAAACAACTGCCACCGAATATGTATTATACGAGCCCAGTCTCATTGAAATCCAGCATCTGGGCAATAACTTGCGGCGTCAGAAACCAATGATAAAAGGCCGGTCGCCGTTACAGTTTAACGGCACTGGCAGCTTCAGGGGGAAACGCAGTGGGACAAGGATGAAAGTTAAGGCAGTGAAAGTCCGACCGGGGCGGGCAGGAGGGGTGGTGGACAACGATTTTCACCCAAGACAGCGGTGTCCACGTCCCGTAAAATTCTACAGCCAAACTCTGTTCTTTTTTCCCTAAACCTAATCATGTGTTTTCGTTGCCTAAGCCCAACCATGTGTGTTTAATGGTGGTGTATCTTGTGTGTAAGACAACAATGAATGTAACAGGCAGAACTTGACACGCTCTCCCAGAACGTCAACAACCAACCATAGAAAGTTCACGACCAAACATTAATATGTGACAAGGTCAGAGTGAGAATGTGTTGACTATACTGCCCACACATTCTCAGTTCTGAATGAGAATGAGCTGCAATATCAAATATGATTTCTGAATCAACTTGTTCCAAGTCTTTGCTTAATCTTTTTCCATATTTACAGAATGAAGTGTGTTTTTATGGATTGATTCCATCAAAAGGAAATATCCTAGATATTTCAAAATATATACTTCCCACAAGTCACCTGTTTACGTTCTTCAGAAACCCTGGGATTAAGTTCTGCTGCCTGTTAGTGGGGTGTGGTCTTGTGATTGTCAAACCAATAAACAAGACATGGGGTTCTGGGCATAGTCAGCCTCAAATGAGAGAACATGTCGGTTGTCACTCTTTGGACACTGTATAAACTATGTTAAGAGGGGAGCTGTAAATGTAAAATTCTGCTGCTGTGGGGCTCAAATTTCCTCCAAGTTTATTGAAAATAAATAACAGGAGTAACAAAAATAATCAGAGATCACAGAAGTGTCATTTGTGATCTTTAGGTGACACCAAGTAACACATATATTATCCCCAAGGTTTGTGTACAGAGGCTTTTTTCAGCAGTAATGCCATGTACCACCCCCCATCTCCCCACCCACGCATCTCCCCCCTTCGCCCCCATGCCCCGCCGCCCTCCCCTGCCTTTGTTCTCATCACAACAAGCCCGGAGCAGATGGTGCTCTGCTTTGCTTGGCCGACAGTGACAGACAGGCGCTCTCAGCCAATAGCCTGCTGGGGAATCAGCTGACTGGTCTGGACAGCGCCAGGTGTTTTTATCATTTTTCTTCTCCATCCGTAGGAGGAGCAGGCGGCGGCGGCGGCGGCGGCACAGCGGAGGAATATCGGGGCGACAAACCGGTCGGTGTTGGGTTGCAGCAGGTTGGAGATCTCTGTGCAGACCGCACCATGCCTGTCTCCGAGGCGCCCTGGGACTGATCGGATACACAGGCGACAAATCGCTGTAAACAGCCGCCAGCTGAACCCCCAAGGATACAGGAATATGTTTTCTTACGCTGTCTGATAAAACCCATCACTTGCCACAATAACATTGATCTCATTGCTGTGTATTGACGCGTATATCTGGATAAAGGAGCTGTGCGCTTGGGAACGTCGGACTGGAATGCCAACAAGGTGAGACCCCCGAGGAAAGGAAAGGCAGGGTTTCCACTGCTGTAGTCTGTTAGTTTCTTTATAGGATGCATTTTTGTTTGGGGAAAAATATGTGTTAAGTGATGTGGTTGGCGGCCACCTTATAATCTAATCTAAACCCTAAAATAAACCTTTTGATAACAGATAATTGTTGTTTTCATGTGTTTAACCATGCATACTTTGTGAATGTGTTTCCATTCATAACATATTTCAATGAAAGGGCGATGCAATGAGTTAGGATATATTTAGGATGCAGACACACTCAAGGGCATGATCAGTTTTTTATACAGATGCAGTCTGGATTGAGCCTCACTCATCCCCTCGGGCTATAAATCGGTTCATGTGAACATTGAATCTTACAGCCTATGTGATCAAATGTATCAACCCATCACAATGCGTCAAATGATATTCCACAGAAAACAAACTTTGATCTCGTTGCGGTACTTGCCGTGCCAGCGGGAGCTGCGTGCGGCGCGCGCAACGTTGTATAAATGTGATTTGCATATTAATGTTAAAGTATGTCGGCAGATGTCTCGATTCCTCCGGTCTGAGCAAAAAAAAAAAGTCGCGGAGTCTCGAGGAAGACAAGGCCCTGTGTAAAAGATGCTGTGCTGAGAATGGGGTTGCATTGGCAGGGGGTCCATTGTGGCTCACCGACGCTGCTTCTGTCGCTGCAGCTGTTGCGCTTTTGTGATGGAGACTGCTGACTTGCATCGCTCAACTTTAGGCGGAGGGGCATACTGTAGGAAGGTTAGGATGATAAAGGGATTTATTTTTAACGTGGGGGTTTTGCTCGTCCTGCTCAGTTTCAGCCCACGGGACTCTATTTATGACCTCTTTTTACAACAAAGTGCTGAGAGTCCTCTTTTCTCTGCGGACCTCTGGGTCAAATAAAAGACTTTACAGTATAATAAACAGGACAAGAACACAGCTTAGTCTCAATATGTGCAATTGCTTCTTAGATTTGTGTTTAAAGACTTTGAGCTTTTGAGCCAAACTGCTGTTATGTCATATTGAAACAAAAGCTGTTTTATTCTTGCAGTCTTTGTCTTGGTGCTACTGCACTGCTGTTGTCTCACAGAGTACATTTATAAGACTAAAAATTTTTTTTGACTGAATGAACAGAATTGGTTAGATCCATGGACAGATTATGAGACAATCAGCCCCTGGGCACAGACATGCAAAAGGCTCTGCTACCTCTCCTACATTGAAGCAAGACGCGCAGACTTTTTGTAGTTTTGTATCTCTTTGTGGTTGTTTTGCCCATTTTCGTAGTTATTTTCATTCTTTTTGCTGTTCATTTGCATCTTTTTGTGGTCATTTTGAGTCTCTTCCTGCACATGTACATCTCTAATTTAGTAACATTTTGCAGGTGAAGGCCAGGGGGGCCCCTGACACTTTGGGCCCCTGGGCCTGTGCCCGGTAGGCATGTTCAGTCATCCATCCATGGGTAGATCATGTGATTGATGCCTTGTTTTTGTTCCTCTTCCCTGGCTCACACACACACACACACACACACACACACACACACACACACTGCTTGAGCACACATGCTCAAGATGTCTCTTTTCTTTCTAACTTGATCATGAGGATACAGTGTAACAATAAGGCGTGTTTGTCGCAGGCAGGTGTGTGTGTGCGTGGGCGGGGTTGTTAGGAGACAGCAGGGCTCATGGGAGGGGGTAAAGGGCTTCAACCCCCCCCCCCCCCACCACCACCACCACCACCACCAATATTTAGGTCCCAAGGGTATATGGCAGGGTGAGGATTGGGTTGGGGGGGGTGGCTCAGATAAGAAGGGCTGAGGCATTAACCCTTTGTTCTCTGTGAACTACACGTCTCAAAGACAGCAGACACAGTAACAGTTCAGCTCACCCTGCTCTCCATGATCCATGTGTGTCCTGCAGCAACAGCCGTTATGACATTTTTCATCACACAGACATATAGAGACACACGTGAGCTGCCTCCTGGCCCTGGGGAACAGGGGTGTGTGTGGCTGGACAATGGTAGCCTGTTGTGGATGGTCCTCTGTGGTCCTTTACACCCTGTCATCACACATACACAACATTAACATGCAATTAAAGCATTCATGACCATCACGTAAATGATACTGGAAGATCAGCAGGCTATTTTACGAGTCTATGGTTCAGGTGTGTGGCTAGTTTAAACCTGAAAGGCTAACCAGGTAGACTGGCAAACCTAGTTAGAAGGCTGCTTTTAAAGAAAGTGAAATATGGTCTGATTGCACCATAAAGTGGGCTTTATACTTTTGCATTGAACTGATGCCATATCTACGGCATAGGCTCTGTGTTGACGTATACTCTGCATCATAGTCTGACGTGCTCCTCCCCAGAAGTGTAACTACAGGTCACAGCCACACAGACCTCCTGTTTATTTTTGTAAACTGAAAACCATTCCCCTCAGTGGAAAAAAAACTTTGATTACTTTTATTTCACAGATAAGAAACTATAAATTGTGAAGACTATAAAGCCTCCACAAAATAGCAATTGAAGGGTGCAGATTTATACTGGCTTCATACAAGTAGAGGAAAAGTCTGCTAGCTGCTAGGCTAATATACGCAATAGGAAATGTCATAGGCATATCTCAATAACGTAAGCATATTCTACATGTGGGAAAAACATGTCTAGTATAAGACAACTTATTAATCGGTGAAACTTTTGAGTTGAATTTTGTAACATTACCATTGTTGCTGTTGTTCCCGGCTTCATATGAGTAGAGGAATAGTCTGCTTGCTGATAAAGGAGGTGGCTGTAGATCTGGTAGAGGTGTTTGGCCTGTAAGTGTGACTAGATGTAGGCAGTTTTTGGTAGTTCAGTCTCCAACTATTGTAATTATTTTATGTAAACTCACAAAGCTCTTTAGCGGCCTTCTCTTTTCCTTTTTATCTAGTTAAGTTCAACCTCTTTTGAAGTAGAAAAATACATTTACTGGCTCTCTCCATTCCTAATTATGAACTTTATGACAAATAACTTGACTTTTGTTAATGTGCCTGTTTGCACTTTAAAAAATCTGCCTTTAAGATCTTTTTGGAGTTAGGCAGGTTAAACTCCTGTGTTTCAAATGCAGTTTGCTCTCCTTACCATTAGCACAGTTGCCAGAAGAAAGTGCTGGTATTGAACGCTTCTGAAAACTATGAATATGTTACATCAGTATGTTTTATACATATCATATAAATGTTTTTAGTGATGTAGTTATGAGCTTACTTTTTTGTGGGCAGAAGAGGGCATGGCAGATGATGTTACACCTAGACGAGATGCCTGCCAAGCTGCAGGCCACTGTTCAAGACCAACAAACAACAAAAGCAGGTGTTTTTTAGTCATGGCTGTGTTTCCAGCGGCTTTTTAGCTACCAAACATTGGTCTACATTTTTCCACCAGGTATTGTATCACAAAAAGCGTTTTTTAATGCCAAAAAATGATCTTTTTCTAAACTAACCAAGTGGTTTTTGTGCCTAAACCTAACATATGTCCCACACGATAACCACAGCATTGTCAAAATGTAAAGGTTTCAACATATACTACAACAACGTACAAATGTAATGTATCTGTGGTTTGCAGAAATGTACAATACCAACATTTTTTCGTGGCACTTGAGTTGATACCTTAGTCTCAGCCACCAGTGTGTGGATGGTGAATGCGCCTCATTGTGTTAAAGCACTTTGAGTGGCCGGAAGACTACAAAGGCACTACACAAGTGCAAGACCATTTACCAGTTTACCATCCAGTCAACAACACACATATGAAGCATTCATTTCCCTCTTTATCTGTAGCTCACCCCCCTCCATTCTGTCTCTAATATTGCCTAACACAGGGCCTTTTTTTGTACATTTTTGTCTCACATGCAAGTGCATATTGTTTATGCAAAATCCTGACCTTATCCTCTCAACACCCTTACCGAAACTCCCTGGCTCTTGTTCAGCTCATTCCCAGAACTGATTTGACAGTTTCGTAACATATCGTTAATAGGTCATGAAACTCAGCGTACCACACCATAGAAACAACAGACAACACAGAACACCAACAACAGCTGCTTAACGAAAAAAAGGGAAAAAAAACCACGGAGAAATGGACAGACAATATAGTCCAAGCTTTACGGAGCATATATACAACAGTGGAAATACAATATGATTCTGACTCATCAAAGTGAAAGTGACATTGTTATACCGACCACTGGCTGGCTTACTATACATCACGTGAGTGCTCCTATTGGCGGTGCGAATGTAAACAGAAAAAAGCCCATGAAGGTATGTAGTACCTGGGTGAGCTCCCCAGTGGGCAGTTTCTCTCAGGGAGTCCCCAGAACTGTTTGGTCTGAAAAATTCCTATAGAAAAATGAAGTCAGGGTGTAGAGAGGCTGAGGTTTTCCACGCAAGTGTCCACTGACACTTGCACTTCCCGGTTAAAGGTGAACAAGTTTAAGAGGTGCAGCAATAAAGCTGCTGTAAAATCAATACTATGAGTGCTGCTGATGACAAAGTTGTCTCCAACCAGGGGAGGCCTAACGTGAGTCATCTAATGTAAAACTAGCGTACAAGTACGCCAGCACTCTTACTAATACACAAGAAATCCAGCAGCAAGTGTGCATGCTCAGTGTACCACTTTAAATGGTGACCCTTTTGTTGCAATGTATGTTACTTAACATAATTACCTTTCATATTTTTTGTATATGTCAGGAGAAGTTATCCATACAGGTATACTGCACGCTCAAATGTGGCATTGTTTCCTCGCTGGATGGGCGATCACAGTTCTACAGCAAGCCTGCTACAAGCATTGTTTAGAAAATGGGGGCTCGTTTTTCAACTTCTGCTTATTTGACACTCCTGCGAGGAAGCGAGGTGTGTTACATTAAATCCTTAGAGGGAGGGGATGGAAAGAGCATTAGAGGCAGGTATGAGCATGAGCAAAAGGATCACGACAACCCATTTTGGGCACATTTAGGTCCTGATTCCCTCATCATCCTAAGAAAAAAAAATAGTCTACATGGCTATAGTCTCCAAGGGAGCTGTAACAGTTTATGTGTCTGCTGGAGTCTGATTGGATACATGTTTCCCAAGCAGCTTTAATATGGGTTTTTTTTCCCTATTTATTCTGGTGTTAAAATGGAGGAAACAGGAGAGGCTAAGGAAAGACAGACAGCTCAGTTTTCACTTCATGTATTAGGTGTATTTCCTCTTCATTTAGCTTGTTTTCTGTATAACATATTCCCCCATGTTGAGTTTCCTTGTCACTCAGGTTCAGTTATCTAATTCAGGAGTGTTTTTGTCACCTCCATTTTGTTCAGTTTGTGACGAGATGTGTTTATTGGCTCCCTGGGGTTGTTTATCTCACTTGCTCCACCTGTAATTTGTTTTCCCTCATTTCTGTATTTATCCTGTTTATGAGTGTGTAGATGAGTAAACTAAAGCTGAAAGGCAAACCTGGGCCAGTGGGGTTATATGTAGGTGCGTCTCCCAAGAGAGCCCCAATGCAAGACTCTTGTTATCCTGTTTAAATCACATTTTCATTTTCTCATGTCACTCACAATTGTTATCACGTTTAAGGAGGTATTTCCTTGATGATGAGCCTGAGTGTCCCCAGACTGACTTGGACAGGAATTTGAAACCTGACTTAGTGATTGATTCAGAGGGAGACTTTATTTAGTACAGCGTTTCACAACTTCTGTCACTCACATGTCAACCTGGATTATTTCAACTTTGATACATTAAAAATTTTTACTTTCCTCTCATCAGTTGGCCTACACATCACAAACAGAACCATTTGCGGCTGTAGCACCAAAATTTTGGAATGCTCTTCCAAAATGCATTCTTCGATCTGCTGACTCTGTGGTTTCTTTTAAAAGCCAGCTAAAGACACCCTTGTTTAGACAGACGATTGGTTAACTTGTATACATCAGAGCTGTATTTTTTCAGATTTTGTTTAATGCTGTTGTGTAGTGTGAATTCTTTTTTGTTTCCTTGTGTGTGTGCGAATAGTTTTGCTAGTTGTGCACTTTTCACTACGTGGCTCATGTAGTCACTTTGTCTCTATGATGTCTTTCTCATTGTGCATTGCCCTTATGAAGCACTTTGTGACCTATGTCTGCAAAAAGCATATATAATTAAATTTTACTTACTTACATGAAAATAATGGATGTAAACACAGTGGCATCACCTGTTGGTTTGTGGACTCCCTTTCTAAAGCCCCAAGTTTGACCATCTGGAGCCAGAAGTGACCATGGTTGGATGATATTGTGGAGGTAACCCCAATGCTAGCTGCTAGCTTAGTTAGCATGGTGTGTTTCACAGCAATTGTTAACTGTGATAATGCTAAAGCAAAAAAGAGGCTTAAAACCATTAAAACAAAATGTACTTACTGGAAAAATGGAACATCCACTCCTGAGAGGAACGGCAAGCAAAATGTTACAGTTAACTTTCTTTCTAGTGACAGCTGTGGCCACGGCTGTACTCTATGCATGTTGGGTTAGACCATAGTCACGTTACCTAACTACTGTTGTTGCCATGGTAGACTTGTCAGTGGATGGCACCCACCTGTCACTCAAAGCTGCCACACCCTTAAGTATGAATAACTTTAGGCCTTAATATAATTTAAACGGTGTAATTTTATTTTTTAAGAATTACAAAAATGTACCCCCCACAGTTGTCATGAACAGGGAAATTAGGTTTTCAGGCTGTACCAGGCTGTAAACATGTTTATTTCAGCGGTATTGTTGGGACATTTTAACACTGGTTTCTATGAGGATTAACTTTTGGAGCCAGCATCAAGTTGCCATTCGAGGAACTGCAGTTTTTTGGCACTCCCATGTTGGCTTCATTTTTCACTCTCAGAGGTTGATCAAAGACAGTTCTTAAGAAACTGTATGTTAATCCCACACCCTCTGGTATAAATTCAGATCCTGAGCACTTGGGTAATGTGGATGAGTGCAGTTACTGTCATTAAAGTACACATTAGTTCATAACTTTATAGGTGAAATGAAGCTTAATTACTGTAGTGATTGCAAGTAATGACAAAATGGTTGTTACTGTACCACCTGCAGAGGTGCCTGGATATTTTTAGGCATTGTCTCTCTGAAGACATCTTTGGACTTACATCAGGATGCCAATTAACAATTTGGCTCACTATAAGTGACAGTTTCTCAACTGGAAATGACAGGGATCTACTTTCATGGCTTGAAATGAAAGTCACAGCTGTCAGGTGTGTTCAGAGTTGAAATGGCAGCCTACTGTGCATGATCATATTAACTTTAGCCAGTCATACCATGAACAGGTACCCAGCTTTGGAGGTAGCCCATTGAATTGGGATGCACTCTTACCAGCATTGCTGGCCAAATATTCTTCAAAATAACAAAGATAACATAAAACCTAAGTCCTAAACTAATGCTGTTTTAGTGCTGTTACTTCAAGGGGGAAAAAATGATAAAAATCTATGATCTCAAATCCAAATTTCTGCAGTATGTGCAACTTCAATTTAGGAGGAGCAGGATCTCCTGACAGCATTGTGTATGTAGCACCAGCAGCCATTGAACGCTCTGCTATTATACAGTTGCTATGTACATTAAGTGGTGATTCTTAAGTTTAAAAAAATAGCGGTAATCAAAAGAGATGTCAAGAGTAATCGTAGCTTGTGTGAGTATCCTGTTGACAGCACTCTGAAAAATAATCTATACTTAGTTTGCATGCTATCTGCTTTGAGAAAATTTCATTTTGTCAGTTTTCCTGTGCAAACACACTACATACTATATCCTTCTTAAAAAAGTGTGTGGTATCAATGTGGGACACAGTGATAGATTTGATCAATATAGTGCTGCAGGAACCCTTAGATGAGTCAGCATTTTTGCACTTTGGGTTCCCTCGTCTCAGTGTCAGTGGGTTTTTTTGAATGGGTTTTCAGTTAGATGTCTGAGTTAAGATCTGTCGAAGAGATTTTTATTTTTTGTTCTACAACTTAAAACTGTGTCAGTAAATACCTTACGTGTGAATTATGAAGATTTTACATGTTTAAAGAAAGGGCGATTGCCCACAACTTGCTAAATGAGACTATAGAGCATCATCACACTAAACATGATTTTACAGCTCCATGTGGTGGTGATTGCATTTAAGCTTCAAAAATCATAAAAGTGGTGTCTGTGAAGATTATCGTACTGAAGAAAACATGCAGTTGTCATAAACTGTTGTTTGCAAGAGAGCTTATTTTCTGCAATAATCCAAAATCAAATGGAACAATCCCAAAATCCCATTGGCTTTTTGTTAAGGGGGACCAGGGCTATGCAAATGCACACTCTCTGCACATGCCTGTGTTGTGAACATTTTTTTTCATGTCACAAACTTTATAGTAATGTACTGTAAGTGCGTCCTATAGTTGGTTGTCACTGTGACTGCCAGACAGATTTGATTCCTGTGTGTTTGTGTCTCCAGCAGCATCATCCAGCTCTGATACTTTCCAAAGGATACATTAATTAAGCATTGGATGCTTAACTTTAAACTTCACAATATTAAATAATAGTGTAAATAAAATGCGAATTTACCACAGCATTGCAAAAATAAATAGTTTACATAGTTTTCAGTTAAGAGGCTCTCGTGACATGCAGCTGTTCTGCACAGCTGTCTGTTACTACCTGCCCCTGAAAATTAAAATACTCATTCACTTAATTTCCTTTGACACCAAAGAAGTGCTGCCTCACCATTAGATGAACTTCAACTGCAGGAAATTCAACATTAAAGGGGTACTGCCAAGATCAGCAGCAATCAGTCCATCTGTCATTTCTCTGAGGACCACTGACACAGGCCCACCTTTGGTAATCATCAGTGCATTTCCTGCTCAGTTTACTGTGAATTGTTCATTAGAATCAGTTTATTAAGCCGCTGACAAGCATCACCAGCCAAACTTAGCACAGAACCTAATTCATTTGAGAAAATTAAAAACATTTGAAGGTTATGAAAGTATGGAATGATTGTGTGTATGAATATGTATCAATATTAGATTATAGAGGATGTAGGTGGGGTAAAGAAATAAAAAATGGAATCAACTCAAAAACTAAGTGGCTGAAAAGTATACTAATAGAAAATAACTGCTGCTTACTGATCCATGTCTGTGGGTTCAGTGTTAAACATCTGTCCCACTTGTGAGTTCAGTGTCTTTGATTAGTAAAATCCGCACTTCAGTAACCCCCCACATTACAAAGTAATATGAAGTGATCCTGCATCCCACAGCAGGTATTGTTCAATGGTGCTTTAGACGACAAAGTTTATGTCTGAAGCTGTTGGTATTTATTTTAAGTATCCCATTCACAGGTTCAAAGGTGGCTGTAGTTACAACCTCTGGCTTTTTCCGTTTCCTGCCTTCCTGCCTTTGGTGTTGTGTTGAGTGTTCTTCCACCTGCTGTGTGTTTTGAGCGTTCCTGTGGCTCTGGGACTCAAATCACAATGGACCTGTGAAGCCTGTGTCAGGATGTCCCAGACAGCTTTTAGTTGTTGTTGAGAAATCAACCAACAGGATGTTGACACTGTTTTTTTTTCAGTCTTTTAAGTGCTCATAGTTACATCAGAACATCATTTTTTTTATTTCAGCCAACCTACTTTTCTCTTTGGCAACTGTGTCATTTTATGTGTGTGTTTAGTATTAAATGGGATCAGAAACTTCTTAATTTTACACTGCATAAAAACAAAGCTGTTTGCATTTACCGAATGGGGAGAATCTAAGATTAACCCCATTTATTGTAAATAGATGAGGAAAAGTGTGACAGCAGACAGTTATGCATTTATATATCTGGCTTATAATCTTGATGCATTCTATATTTTTAAAGCCATTTTGTGACAATATGCAGTACATGCAGTATTTTATAAAAACAAGAGGCTTATAAAGACCATCTGGAGTACAGGTTTTGATAGTGTTATTAAAGTGTAGAGATTAAAAAAAAAACAATGTAAGAATGAGTCTAAGATGTACAATTGCATTTCCAACAATATTAGTCTTTTCAATTAAAACTATTATTTTGCCATGAAATATTGATTTAGTTATTTACTTAATCTGCCTTTTTGTTTGACTGTAGTATGTGAAAAAGGTAAATTAACATTAGTTAAAATTAAGTCTTTTTTAAGGCCAAAAACTTTTCTGAAAGTAATTTTAATGGGATGACTGTGGTGCATGGACAGAGCAAGCTACAGAAATGTTAGATAAAATATCAGCCTCTGTACTCTACAAACATTTCTGTCAATACTGTAGCGTAATTGAATTATTTTACATGAACTGTTATGGGACAGAATATTTAGTCATTGACAACATTACAAACAAGCACTTAAGGAATCATTTTCCTAATGAGATTAGCGATGAATTAACTCTCCGTCCTCTATGCCGTATGTGTCTCAGATTCCACTGATATGTTGCTTTTAATTAAAGTGCTAAGTGACCTGTTTTTCTCCTCTGGGTTTGAATCCACTACACTGCCTCTAGCTAATCTGCACTTTAGTATCTCCATCCACTAATCCTGACTGGCGCAGCAATAGTCACAATATACAGCGCTTTAGCTTAAAGACAAGATACTGTACTATCCCTGTTTTACCCGTGCTCCGCCCTGGTCCATAGGGAATCCTCAGTATAGGAGGAGCAGAGATGTGTTTCTGTCTTCCTGGTGCTGTTGCCAGGCAGTTTGCATTCAGATGAATTAGTCAGCTCTCTTGTTTGAAAGCCTCTTAAGTGCTATCTTCTTAAGCTGGTGTTGACCATAAAGCTGTGTGGTGGAGGAGGCCGTGGCACTATGATGCTGCCGTATGGCTCTTCACTGGATAGGGTGCCTCCTTTAGTAAATACAACTAATTGAGTATTGAGTTGTCTGTTGCTGTAGGATACTGCACGTGCATAGGCTTGTTAAAGAAGGGCTGCCAAACTAATCCTGTTTATAAACAATGGTGAGGGATAAGATTGCTGCATAGAAACAGTATGTCTATATACAGTAGTTGTATCTGAACAGAATTATTGAGTGAGAGGGACACATTATCCCATGTAAAAGATAAAAGGAATATAAAGAGTGGTGCCCCTAAGGGGGGGGCCACAGCCTCCCTGATACATCTGTTGGCCATCCCACTGGTGAAAACAGTTTGATTTAACTGTCTTTAGGAGGCTGTGGCACGCTCCTTTTTTAAAGCCAGTGCAAAGATGGCTTCTTGTTAAACTAGACAACATATGGCATCCAGTGGTACCAGCCATGTCAGCATGGTTTGTCAGCAGTGAGGCTAAGAAACATTCCAAAGTTAGGCTAAATTTCAGTGAAGGAATAACTGGCATGGCCACTTTCAAAGGGGTCCATTGAACTCTCACCTCAAGATGTCTGGATGCAAATGGGTCCCTCGGAGTCTCCCCTAAACGTGTTCCCAGTAAATGTTTTGTTCCTTACAATAAATGTATTCCTTCAAATTAAAGCTGTATATTTGTCTCTTTCCAAAAAACACATAGATCCCAAGGCATGGGAGTGCAGAGACAATGATACACCAAACGTACTGGTATGGTAAAACATATCTCCAATAAATAAAAAAAACAGTTGTAAGTCACATGAAAGGAAACTTCAAAATAGCTATGAATGTCTTGGCAAAATTTCATGGTGATCCATCCAATAGTTGTTTGGATGTTTCAGTCTGGACCAAAGTGGTAGGCTGGCTGTCAGCCCTACATATATATATATATATATATATATATATATACATATATATATGTATATATTGATACATATATACACATATATATATATCACCACAATGCCCATGTATTCATGGACAGTGAGCGGTTTACAATGTATCACTGGCATTGATTAGAAGCAGTCTATTGTTTGCCAGAATGAAGGCTGTATCTTCCAAGTCACTGGAGTAAGTGTTACTGCCATATGGGCAAGCAGATGCCCATTGTACCTCTCAGGAGCTTGCATTCGCTGAACCAAGCAACTGAGCTAGATCAGAGTCTCTGGTCCTTTCACTACCCTCTCCTGAAATCCCTCTTTGTAGTCATATGTCATAGAGTTAAAGAATGCTCTCAAAGTTTTTCGTTCTGTACCCAATCATCCTAGAAAAAATCCTAAGCCTGCTGAAAACTTTTTTTTTCATGTTTGCCCTAAATTCAGAATGCTGAAGACGTTGCATTAAAAATTAAGACGCATCTCTTTTTTTGCTTTCTTTGAGGCATGGCACATACTAATATCTCATAGTGTTTAATGATGTTCGGAGAAGCTAATGATCGAGTCCTTATGGGCCTGTTGAATAGATGAAAGCCCTCAATGGAATTTGATCTGTTTCCAAGTAGTTCACAGCAGTGTTTTGTGCAGGCATTGTAATGAGCTGAACTTGCATTTTCTCAAAACTGTTGATGCTGCACACAACTCACAGTCTCACAAGGATAGTGGGGAAGCAGTTGTTGTTCTTAGTCAGTCTGTTGTCATAAGTAATTGCTTCATTTACAAGAAACATGAAAGAATATATGATAATCCACTAATTGTTACATACAAGACTAAGAACCTACAATCATGCTAGCTGCTCTGTGAGGCTGTGCCTAGACACAGTAGTGCTTTGAGATAAATGCTAATGTCAACATGCTCACAATGACAACAATAACATGCTGATGCTTAACAGCTATTTGTTCATAAACCAAATTATTAGACAAATTAAAGTGTCATGATGTTGGTGCCGATTGCCATGGCAATCCAATCAATAGTCAGTGGCATCCTCAAAAATTTTTCATAGGTGTGGCCAGATGGGGCCACTGATAATCTTGGGGTGGCACACCAAAGCCAAAAGGTGTAATCGTTTTTTTAGGTCAAGCAGTGTTTTTTGTTCGTTTGATATCTGTTGTTGCATGTTTCGTCATTAGCGCAGTTTACTTGTATACTATATTACAAGCATGCTGCTGTCACACTGAATATCTCACTAAACCCCTTCAAACTTTAAAACTTTATATGAAAATAAAACAATCATATCATTGAATATTTGTATTGAACAGCCAAATCTGATTCAACTGACACAATTCTGAGTCAGGCTCAACCCTAATAAAGTATTACATGATGATCCATGAGTAAGGGGATTTGACCTGTTAGCTGTGCTAGAAGGGAAAGGTCAGGGAATCACCATCATCAAGTTTTGTGACTGAGTATTCATACTCTGCGAAACATAAATGTCTGTACAGAATTTTATGGCAATCCATACAACAGTTTATGAGATATTTCAGTTTGGACCATGGTGTTGGCACCGGCCAACAGTGACAGACCAACATTGCTTTCCCTTGGGCCACACTGCCAGCATGTCTTAAAACATAATTATGTATTGTAAAACCTCTTCATTATAAACTCGGGGTAGAGACTGTTTTCTTTTAATGACATACATGTTTTTTTTCTTTCTTTTCCAGATTACTCTGGGGCTCCAAGATCTAGATGTGATATCCTACCCTTTGCTTCAACTCCTTACCATTTCACTGGACTGACAGACCTAATCAGCAAAAAGTCTGGTTGATGACTGTTACGCACTCTATCCCAAAATCATCTGCCCTTCCTCCTGTCCTACCCCAGCATGGCTAGACGGAGGTTAGACTGCTTACTTTTAGGCCAGGTGTTCGCTGGCCTGACGCTGGTATCGATAGGACTATCCTTCGTCCAGAGCAATGAGTGCCCCCAGCTGTGTGTATGCGAGATCCGGCCTTGGTTTACCCCCCAGTCCACCTACAGAGAAGCCATCACTGTGGACTGCAATGACCTTCGCTTAACACGCATTCCGGGAAACCTCTCGAGTGACACTCAGGTACTCCTCCTACAGAGCAACTACATTGCCAGGACCAATGACGAGCTAGAGCAGCTCTTCAACCTGACTGAGCTGGACTTGTCCCAGAACAACTTTAGTAGCATCCGAGATGTTGGCCTTACCAATATGTCCCAGCTCACCACGCTTCATCTGGAGGAGAACCAGATCACGGAAATGCCAGATTACTGTCTGCAGGACCTCAGCAACCTGCAGGAGCTCTACATCAACCACAATCAGATCAACACCATTTCTGCCAATGCCTTTTCTGGGCTCCACAACCTGCTCAGGCTTCACCTCAACTCCAACAAGCTTAAGACCATCAACAGCCAGTGGTTTGAATCAACGCCCAACCTAGAAATCCTCATGATTGGCGAGAACCCCGTTGTTGGAATAATGGACTTCAATTTCAAGCCGCTGGGTAACCTTAGAAGCCTGGTTTTGGCTGGAATGGATTTGACAGACATCCCTGGAAATGCCTTTGTGGGACTTGACAATCTTGAGAGCCTCTCTTTCTATGACAATAAGTTGGTCCGAGTTCCTCAGAGAGCCCTTCAGAAACTACCTAACCTTAAGTTCTTGGATTTGAACAAAAACCCAGTGCACAAGATTCAGGAAGGAGATTTTAAGAACATGCTAAGACTGAAGGAGCTGGGCATAAACAACATGGGAGAGCTGGTTTCTATGGACCGGTACGCTCTGGACAATCTTCCTGAGCTCACAAAGCTGGAGGCTACAAACAACCCCAAGTTCTCTTTCATCAACCGTCAGGCCTTTCGTGATGTCCCAGCCTTGGAGAGTCTAATGCTGAACAACAACGCCCTGAATGCCCTTTATCAGTCCACTGTGGATTCTCTCCCCAACTTGCGTGAGATCAGCATCCACAGCAATCCTCTGCGCTGTGACTGTGTCATTCAGTGGATGAGCTCCAACAAAACCACTGTCCGTTTCATGGAGCCTCTATCCATGTTCTGTGCCATGCCAACAGAAGTAAGGGGTATGCATGTCCGAGAGGTGCTGCAGAATAATTTAGCAAACCAGTGCCTGCCCCTGATTTCCCATGATACTTTCCCAAGCCACCTCAACCTTGACATCGGTATGACCTTGGACTTGGACTGCAGAGCCATGTCCCAGCCTGAGCCTGAAATATACTGGGTGACACCAATGGGGAACAAGGTAATGATGGACACCCAGTCTGACAAGTATAGCCTCAGCACTGAAGGGACATTGAGAATTTCTCATATCCAAGTAGAAGACTCTGGCAGATACACCTGTGTGGCTCAAAACTCAGAGGGAGCTGACACAAGAGTGACAGCTATACGGGTGAACGGCACTCTGTTAGACAGCACTCAGCTCATGAAGATCTACGTCAAACAAACAGAATCTCACTCTATCCTTGTCTCCTGGAAAATAAACTCCAATGTAATGACCTCTAACCTCAAGTGGTCATCTGCCACCATGAAAATAGACAATCCACATATTACCTACACTGCCAGAGTACCTGTCGATGTCCACGAGTACAACCTCACACATTTACAACCAGCAACTGAGTACGAGGTGTGCCTCACCGTCTCCAACATCCACCAACAAACGCAGAAGTCGTGTGTGAATGTGACGACGAAGCAAGCGACCTTTGCTGTGGAAATATCTGACCAAGGAACCAACACTGCTCTTGCAGCAGTCATGGGAACCATGTTTGCAGTCATCAGTCTGGCCTCTCTGGGAGTATACATTGCCAAGAGGTGGAAGAGGAAAAACTATCACCATTCTCTGAAAAAGTACATGCAGAAAACCTCGTCAATACCACTGAACGAGCTGTACCCTCCTCTTATCAACTTGTGGGAGGCAGACAGTGAGAAGGAGAAAGAGGGCTCATCCGAGACCAAACCCAGTCAGGTGGACACCACACGCAGCTATTACATGTGGTGAGAGCTATTATCTAGCGGGAGATAGAGAGACATATTTCTTTCAGGAGCACAAATATACATACTTGCTTCTTCGTGTAACTGATTTTTTTCTTTCATGTTTCCTATTTTCTTCGGTTTCTTCTCAGACTTCCTCTTTAAAGCGAACGACGAGCCGAGATTTTCAGATCTTTAGTTTAGCATATTGCCTTTTTACCTCTCGCCCATTTTGACACACAATATGGCAGCTTTCTTTAGCTTCCTGGACGTAGTAGTTACTGTGCTTTATTTTTAGTACTTGTTTTAATGAACACAGCATGAGCATTGTCACGGATTCAGTACACGCGAGCAAAGGAAAAGCTGAAATCCAACCTGTTTTTGACATGTTTCTATGGCAGAACTGTTGGAGACTGCCGTCTTTCTTTCTCTTGTAAAACAGTTTCACTGTTGACTGTTGTGCACTGAAATATATATACTAATTTGTCTATCAACTCAAATATAAGCTGACAAAGTATGTTTAGACTTGATATACTGTCTATTGAATAATGTTAGCAATTCCTCTGTAATGTTGTATCAGCTAATTTACTTTTTGTACATTAAATAATTATAATAACATAATAAGTATGTTTGATTTAGACTTTAAGTTTGCAGAGCAGCTACTGTAAACCAGCAATAGAAATATGAATGTTATGAACTAGGTAAATAGATGTAAGGCTTTTTACATTTCTTAAATATTTCTTTTCTTATTTTGCTAGAATATGTCTACAATCACTGGTTTTGTTGTGGTTTACACACACAAACATGTTGTTTATTGAGGGGCAAGTTAAATAAAATCTTCTTTCCTCATATTTTTTAAACCATGATTTCAACACCAAGTGTCATTTTTATGTAGTACACATGGTTAATTGTGTATATTTAATAAATATTCTATGGATAAACAGGCATTTACAGGTTGGAGGTAAAGGTTTAAAAGCTTAAATTGTTGTTGCAGGGAAAAATCATCTCATATTTATGTCTCACATTAGGATTTTATTAATTTCAGTGTGATGAGCGTAGCTGTAGGTGTTTGGTTACATCCTCAGTGTTGATAGAGAGAGAATGGAAGATGCAGACTGCAGTGTGTTTGCCTCTGCAAAGCAATTATCAGAGAATAATTTAAATTCTACTCCCGGTACAATATAATTACTGCACGAATGCCTCGGAGTACATACAGTAACTTCAAAAACAAAGAAATTAGTCAGTCAAAACCGAGTTCACTGTCTGTTTTATTATAGCAGTCATACCTCTGTATCTCTCTAAAGCTTTAGAGACAACCTAGGGAGTATAATTCAGCTGAGATAGGAGGAAGAAAATGGTGATTATGGATAATGGACAGTTACAGCAAGTACAGACTGCAGCATTGTTTGGCACCAAGCAACCATGCTATAATCAGCCAAATGTTTCATATTCTCAGCATTTTGTACTGTTTGTGGAATGGAATTTACAGCACATCTGAGACTGCAAATTATTCATCACTGTGTCATTTGATAAAACATTATAGGTATCTTTTCTTTGTCTCTTTCAGAACAATGACATGAAACAACCATCTGCTTTCTCTGCAAAATCTAGTGAGGTAGTGATATGTCTAGTTCACCACAATGTAAATCCCAATCTGTCGAGAAAAGTGGATCTCCAGTAGGAGCCCAGGTGTTGACTGACAGGTCTGAGCTTTGTGGTGCAATCAAACCATCTCCGTTTAGTCTCCACTGGCAACATGCTCGCTCTCGTGCATGCTCTCTCCTGTGAAGTATCCCTAACTGTTGTATAATCAGTTAATGAATGATTACCAATATGATATCACACTTGTAATTAAATGGTTATATTTGTTAATAAAGTATGTATTTATTGGCAGATGCTACTTGCACCCACCCAGCAATGCTATTTATACCCAGGATGTAAATAGCCAATGTGGCTTTATAGACCTCTGTGTATATTCCTGGGCATCCTAGCAACGTCGCAATATGACGTTAACACAAATGGATCTATTCAGCTATTCTGCTAAAGTTTATGTAGACACAGTGCAACCAGCAGCTTAAAACATCCTAAAAACTGAAAATAATAGGTCAACTAAGTCTTACAATAATGAGCCAACACTGATTCACACAAGACTCAAACCCGGATGTCCTGAGTAGAAGTTGTGTGTTTTACCCTGTCACCCACCACAGCTTACTCCCTCCATGGACTGTATCACTCTTTATATGTCACCTGACTTTCTGGCAGTACATTTTTGAGTTTTTTTCTCATAAATTTACAACTGTAATCTCAGAAAATATCCAAGATTGGCAAGAACTAGCCTTATCCATGACCTCTCTGCCCTAATCCTAACTGCTTTCAACCTCAACTCGTTAATGTGACAAGCACTAACCAATCACAGCACACAGTGGGATCCACAAGATTGCATCATGGAGATGGGTGTCTCCATAATGAAGTCATAAAATGATGTTTTCCTAACAATACCCAACTGCACATGAACCACAGCATTGTTGAAATTAAAAGTTTTAATGTTTCTACTGTATAAACAGTTTATAAACAGTATATTAATTGTTTAATGCTTATAAAGTTCTTATAAATGCTAATTAGGGATTAAAATAAAGGGTAACAAATACACATTATATATCGTAGATAAAGTCCCATGACTCCAATGTCACACTATAGTAAGTAACTGATTTGGCTTTGTGTGCATCATCAAATACTGATGATGAAAAGGGTTAAATACTGTCATACAACTGCTTTTCTCTGTGTACAGAGATGTCAGAAGCTGCTGCATGAAAAATGTCAGTGAATGTCATGGACCCTTTAGGGAGACCTGTGTCCTGTGCTGAGAATGATGGACAGAGAAGGGCAGCAGCAGTCAGGCATTTGTTAAACCTGCACACTGAAACTGCTACTTTGAAAAATCCGCTGCCGTCCTTTTATCTGCGCAGACTGGACGAGCCTTTGTACCGTCTCAGTGGGTAGCCTAGTAACAGACCGGAAATCAGCTCATTGGGACAGCTATCAATGAGAGCTTTTCAAAGCGTGTGCTGGAGCCTGCACCGTGTCCCATCCCAGTGGCCTGTTTCCATGACAACCCCTCCCTCCATCCACCTGCGGGTGCTGGCAGCCAAGTGAGAAAAGTCCCCAGAGCCTGAAATACCACTGACAAGGTCAACACCCTGCAGGTGGGAAACCACTAAAACATCATGTACGCTTTCAAAGGTGTGGAGCGAGGAAAGCTGCATCTTTGCACTGAAGGTGAAGCAGAATGGCACAGAGTGCTCCTCAGCTGGGTTTCATTCCCCCCTTTTTCTTCTGTCATGCTTTAGGTGAAATATGTAAAGCTGCAGCTAAGGACAAGATGATTACTGTACGAGAAACAAAATATCATTGTGTAAATATTTGCACAGTTTTCAGCCTAGAGGGGGGATGGTGTCTCTCAGTTTCCAGCTGATTTCCAACATACCTGCTGCAGTCTGCAAGAGAAATTAATCAAAATGTAATCTCTGTCCAGGAGGTGAGTCTGAGCCAAAACCTGAAGCTCTCCATCCACTTAAAGCCTAAAAGATTGAGTGCCTACTTTGGAAGTGGAGGATAAACCAAAGACAGGGTGAAGAAGTGGTTGAACTTTGAGCACAGGAGAAAGAATTCAAATGAAATCCATCACTGTTAACATGCAAACACTGCTGGCAAAACAACTGCTCCTGATGTCGTGGGAAGTTTCTAATATGCTTCTTATTGACCATTCACTAATCCCCACTCCCTTTAGTTACTGTTGCTATGGCTGCTGAGCTTTCCTCCCTCAAACAGTACATATGCAGTTGATGATAATAATTGGAGGAGATTTAACACTCAATTTCCTTTGCTATCTTTTAAACAATGGGTCCTTGACTTTAGGCTGAGATAGACAAAACCATCTTGAGCAGATTATATCAGCTGTTGCTGTTTTCTTTAGAGCAAACATTAGCTCTATGATTAAAAACATGTCCAGGTGTCATTTTAATGTTTCAAGCTCTCATAACATAACATAACATAACATAACATAACATAACATAACATAACATAACATAACATAACATACGTGCCCCCTTATCAAGAGTGACATCACCATATATGTTACCTATGAGGCGATATATTATTATAACATATATACATCCTCAGGATGTATGAAGATATAAGTTTAGCACATACTGTATTCCCATGGTAAAATTTGTGTTATATGTATATATACATATACATACATACATATATATATATATATATACATACATACATATATATATATTTTACAAATACATTATGTAATATATATGAATAGTTACATAGGTGAAATACATGGCAAGAAATGTGCATATTGGTATGGGCTAGACATATATGTCAATATGTGAAACTGTTCACATTTCTAGTAGGTTTCATATACAGTTTCTACACATATGTACATATATGTTTGTACTTTATATATTTCACATATGGAGATTTAATATATGTACATATCCTTATGGCACTTTTTCAGTAATGTAAATCTGATCTAATGGATCTTAGATATGCACAAAATGACTATACATGAAATCGTGCAAAAAGACACACACTTCTGTTGACACATATATAGGCTAAAGCTTTAAGTTCCCAGGTAAAAACATAAACCTGTTTGAGTCCTTATCTTACATGTTCATATAATCAAACAGTATGTTTTAGCCATTGCATTTGGCCTCTGAGGTAAAACGTGGCTCCTACTGTAGGAAGTATGCCAGTTAGCCAGACATGTTCATGTTTGCAGCTTACATTACAGCGGATAAACACACTGTTTTAACCAATCCATAAATTTTTGCCATAAAAAGGTCCTCAGAGCCTATTTACAGTTAGTTAGAAAGTCAACAGCCTGCTGACAGTCAGTGAAATACAACACAATGACATGTTAAACACTGTTGTTTATGACCAATTAGTGTCTTTCTTTAGTGAGCGTTTCCTGACAGCAGCCAATCCATAAACAAGATGGACTGGGACTGTACAACAAATTGTCTGTCAGGAGAAACCCTTTTATATGCAAAGTAATGTTATAGATTCACAGACAATCAGACATAGGCATTTATATATTTAATGAGCCAGTCAACTTTGATATCAGCTCTTGAAAACAAACCCACCTTCATATGATACAGTCATTAGCTGAGTGAATCCCACATACAGGAATAAGCTTTTCTAACTAAAACCTGAAGTCTAAAATTATTTAAATATTATCAGCCCCCATAAGTGTAGCACAAATAGCCACTTGACACGACTCCTACTCAGTGACTACGTTGACATGCACAAAATATATTATATTTTGTGAATATTCCACTATTATTCCCGTTTAAGTTTTAACTTTTCCACCAATAGAAACTTGTTGTACTTGTTGGAGCACACAAACACAGACTCCCTCTTTCATTCCTTCAACAAGAGACATGCACAACTATGAGCTTAAGTTGCCCAAGCAACAGCCCACTTGCCATCTTTGGCTGAGCTGCACCTCTGAAGGAAAAAGAAATATAAAACCGTTTTATTTGTGCTGTATGAAAGAGAAGTTAAAGTAGCCCACAAACATTAAAGTTAGACTAAATTAGCACAAATAGTGACAGACCTCTGTCATGTGATGTGACACTGTTGTTCCAACCATCAGGACCCTGCTGGGGTGAGGCTTCTTAAGTTGTGGAAGTGATTAATGACGTGATGAATAGTATGACCAATGGGATGCCCTGTGAATAAAAATCTTCAAATTCTGCCCAGTGCGTAGCTTGTCTCATATCATGCTATATGATGTTATCACATGAACCAATCTTAGTTAGCTAGCTGGCTAAAATATAGGCAGGGTACATGCAAGAGAGTGACACCAGAGGGAAAAAGAGCCGAGGGAGACAGCTAAGGTGAGCACAACTTTGCAGAGCTGGATTCAGACTACCAGCAGGTGAGGCATCATGATTGAAATGTCAAGCAACCATTTCCTATCAATTTCATGGGAAGTAGGCTTATTTTCTCAGAGGCCTTTTTAAAGGAGTTGGATGTAGGCTAACTGCTAACTAGAAAGAAATATATCACTAGTTAAACAGCACAGTATATAATGTCTGTGCATAGAACTGTGAATGAGTTTAAGCTTTCCCTTTGTTCAGGTTAGAGCAACAGCCCCTCAAAATGTTTGTGCACTTCTGTGCCTTCAAGCACCGTCTTGAAAAAGTTGCCGTTGCAATATTTGGGCATATCCAAAAACCTGTTGATATCCAAGTGTTTCTTTAAAAGTGGGTGTGTTTCTCCTTCAGACCAGAAATGTTGGCTTTTCTTTTGGCTTTACGATGCACAGAGCTGACTGTGAACAGGCAAGAGGCCGTGTGTTGCAAACTGTGGTAAAAACCCAAGCTGAGACATATATTCCAAATGCGCTGTATGCATATCCCAATAATGCTCCTGAAATCAGAATAATATCTGCATATCCCACATTTTAATTTAAAAACATGGTGCATTTAGAGTAAGACCTGAAACAGAAAATCCAAATGGAATATGCTGTTAACATGACCCATATCAAATTCTGAATATTGTCATATTTGTAGTTGAATAATTATGAAATATTTTTGTGCATGTAAACGTAATCAGTGGAGAGGGAATGTGAAAAATATCAACTTTCAAACATCCTGTTCGAATTTCACTAGACATACATCACCAGTTTCACCCCACACGAGGTCACTTTTGACGGCAAAGCTGGTGACATTTTCTTCTTCCTAATTGACAGGTGCTTTTTCTCTCAGGCAAGGTTACCCTCCAGTGGGGGCGTGGAGGGTGAGGTAAAGATGTGACACTACTCTTTCTTTTCCTGGCTTTGGGGAGCTGTCAAATAAAGGTTGATGGAATGGAGAAAATGGCTCTTTTTACAAGCAAAATGATGCTGTTCTCACAATGTGTCTGTTTTGTTTCAGGCTAAATATCTTAGATTCCACTGTACAGAAAACATTGTTGTAAATGTATTTCTTCAGCACAGCTTGCACAAATAGTTCCAGTTTAACCTTTAAAGGTGGAATTGTAATTTTATGGAAAAAAGAAAAAAACCAAGAGCCTCCTCCAAAGCTGAGTGCACTCATAGGCAGCTAAATACATGAAACTGAAGTGTGAAAAGCTGAAAGCATTTCACTGCCTTCGGTAATCCACACAGCACTCAGCTTTTGATGGCGCAGAGTGCCTCGGCTCCTCGCTACCTGTATTTGGACAATGTGATGAGCTCCGCTCTTAAAGAAGACATGATCATCAACAGGGTTCAGCAGAGGGTCATCTCACATAGATTGTTTATCCAAGAGAACAAGGAGGGATGCATAACCAAAGTTATCATGGCTCCTTGTTGGGTGCAGTGATCACGCTGAGCCTGCCTCGGTTATCGTCGTTGTTGTCGGGAGAGTGTGGGTGTGACTTCACACCTCTTTCTGAGAGCACCCGGATGCCCTGCAGAGACAGCACCTGTGAGTCTGTTCTCCTATTATTCCCAAACTATCACACATACAAAGATAAATTTAACTACTCACAAAGTGCATGTTGCTCAGCGAGTATTTGATGAATGATGCAGTGCAGAAGGTGGTGAAAGTAAAGTTTTTGAGTTTGCCTGATCAACATTTTAAGGTGGAAAAATGAAATTGCATGGGGAAACATCAGCTTTGGAAAAAGGTATGCAACTTTCAGAAAAATGTTGTCTCCTATCACTACGTTTATTGTCAGTGTTTATCATTATGTCCATTATTTTTACAGTCTGTGGTCCAGACTAAAATATCTGTGGTGTACCCTGAATATTTTGTTCATCCCCTAAATTTTCCTCTTGTGCCATCATGAGGTTGTCATTTATGATTTTGAATGAAATGTCTCAAAAACTATTGAATGGCTTACCATCACATGTCGTACAGACATGTTATTTTGTGCCATCATCAAGTCATAATGTTAATTTGTCCAATTGAGCAAACACTTGCAATACAAATGACATTCATCAGCCTCAGTTACGTAATGTTTCGTGCTAATTAGCAAATGTTAGCATGCAAACATGCTAAACTATGATGGTGAACATGGTTAACATTATACCTGATGAATTTCAGCATGTTTTACCCTTTTTACACCAGTATCAGCAGCTATATGTGGATTCTTTAAATACGAGAAAACATGCTTAAAGTAGAGAGAGACTCATTTCCCATTGCCAGTATACCAGAAACATGTACACAGCTCGGCAGAAGACAAGTATGCATTTCCAGGGTTTCTTGCATTTCTGGCGTTTTGACATGAAGCCTGGTGAAAATGTTATTGTGGTTACTCTTATTTCTTTTTTTTTTTTTTAAATATGTTACTTATTTTCAGTCTGTCTTTCAAACTTGGTGCTAACTAATTTAAAAGTGTTCGAGAATTTGTGACAGTTCGTCATTGAGCCAGCCTCAAGTGGCCATTCAAAGAACTGCACTTTTTGGCACATCCACTTTGGCTTCATTTTTCAGTGCCGGAGGCTGCTGCTTGGTGTCTGCCCAAGTGTCATGCTCACATTACTGTCCATCAGAGCTGGAGCTGATAAATACTGTGGCTACTGCAGAGTTATTTGTACTTGGAATGAATGTTGATTGTAACCTTACCCAAGAAAAGCTTTTATTTTTAAAGCTTTTCAAAAGCAAGATGCAAGTGGGTGTTGGTGGGGTTACTATCCAGTGGTAAAAGGTCTTTAGCAATTTCATAGCAAGCATGTTAGCATGCTGACATTAATCTTTAGCTCAAAGCACCGCTATGCCATAGTACAGACTCACAACCCTATTCATGTTTACAGTGTACATATTTTTTATATTACTATTATTATTGTTATTTGCTTTCAGATTTTATATTTAATTATTTATAGTACTCCTTTTTTGTACTTATGCTTCTAATTACTCTATATCTTTATATATTTTATATTCTCTGTTATGCACCAATACACCAAGCCAAATTCCTTGTATGTGAAAACCTACTTGGCAATAAAACCGATTCTGATTCTGATTCAGTCTCAAAATGCTGGTAAGGTGGCTGTAGACTCTTGGACTTGAATAATTATGTTTACATAGGTTTTCAGCATCGGTCCAGACTATTTTGTGCTGGATGTCAAACTGTTTGATGTCTCTGGGAGGTGTACTTTACTGGCACAGTTTGAAGGCATGGAAATCCTGTCCTGGCTAAGTAAACATCAATCTCTACATAGATATGTGAAGAGTGCGCCTTCATCATCTGATATTAGTTTTTCTATTAGAATGCAAATGGCCTATTCCAGGAGCGGTCACTGAACAGTGGAAACGATTATGAAAATGGTGGTAAAACAAATGCAGCCTCTGCAGTATAGGGCCAATGAGGCAATAAGTTCCACCAGTGTCAACAAAACATGACATTTCTCATTGAAGAGTGCTGGGACATCCAGAGTTGAAGCTCACATTGTTTATTCCAGCCTTTTCTAACTCTGAAATTCAGTCTGCGTAATGTGGAATACAACAGAGAGGAGATTAGTTTCTCTTTTTGTTGTGTGTCTCTTTTACTTGAAGGACCTCACTGTGATAAGATTATTGCTTCTATACTATCTGAATAATGAAGGTGTACTGTTGGGAGAAAAATCACAATAGAAGTGTGAAAACATAATGCATTTCAGTAAAGTTAATCATCTGTTAAATGCATAATGAATTGTTGGACGGATTGTTCTGGTGTATTCTCCCAGGGCCCAATTAAACAGCTTCGCTTTTTGCCTGCAGCATACTGTAAGTAAGAATGTGTGTTAAGTCTCAGTGCGGACACAGAGGCTTGATGCTCATTTCCATCTTCTCAGATGGAGCTCTTCATGTCACGGTTGTGTCTTTATTCAAACAGGCACAGACACTGCTCTCCATGGTCCATGGGAATAATAGTCTGAATTCAAAAGTAGAATGTACAAAAAAGAATGTACAGGATAAACAAATGGCATTTTTAATAAGCACATACATTCTTGTAAAACAGTAATGGGACAATACAATCAGAGGCGGTCTCACTCCATTACTCCATCAATCTATCTGGTCATGAAACCAGTGCAAAACATTCCCTCTCTATTGCTAATATATGTTTCTGTTTTGGTGTGCAAACAGTAAGTACATGCATGTGCTGTGTTTGCATGTGGGCATTAGTGTAACAACAAATGAAAGCCAGCAGATTTTAGCCTTACATAGAAATATTTTCATCATGTTTTGGCCTGACCTTATGCTCCTTCTGGCTTTTCCTCCAGCACAATGGTGACATTAGAAACCAGGTCAGAAAAGGTCGACCATCTGTTGACTTACAAAATCCAAATCTCTTGCCTTTATGAAGCCCCTTATTCACATTGGAACATGAGAGGCAGTAAGAGTTCTCAATGCCTTATTTTATTAGGAAGACACTGTGTAACTGTTATGACAAGTATCTCTGACATGTTAAGTTCTCAGGAGCTGAGACAGAGGGCCTTGATTTTACTCATCAGGCATTCCTGAGCTCAGTGTTAAGAATGAATTGGTCAGAAATGAGGGAACAGGTTTAGACCATCTTAATTAGCCATGGTGGCAGTTAGGCCCTGGGGATGGCAATGTCAGTCTGTTTACTGGTCTGATAATCGCTTTGGGCTGAAGTATCTCAACAGCTTGAACTTCATGGTGCCAGATGATAAATCCTCCTGACTTTGGTGATCCCATGTGTTTTTCTCTAGTGCCACCAGCTGGTCAAAGTGTTCACTTACATAGTAAAATATGTCAACATCTAAAGATGGTCCAAATGGTTAACAAAAATTGTACAAAATTAATGGTGCTCAAATGATCTTAATGACATCTTAATGGCTTTGATGATCCCCAGATTTTTTCTGTAGTGCCACCATGAGGTTGACAATTGTGGCTTTGGGTGAGATATCTTCACAACTCTTGAATGGATTACCATGACATTTGGTTCACACATCCATGTTCCTTTCAGAATGAATTATAATAACATTGGTAGTCCTCTGACTTTTCATCAGGTCAGCAGTTTGCAATTTTAATCTGAGCATGTTGGCAGGATGCCTGCACACGGTTTCTTAACATGGAGGTGGCTTAGCTGGCAGCCAGCAGCTAATGGCACTAACTCAATAAACTAGCAACACCAACAGTGCTGACAGAGCTGATGGTGTTACCTGAGGGGGCAAACCAGAGGGTGGGAGCGTCACTTCTGTGACGATTCCGTTTTGATATCAGAACTGTTGTATGAGCGCATGGCCAAGCAGCTGTGATAAGATAGCAAACTGGACAAACTCACAAGGGCACACATGCACTTAGCCTACATGCACGCACAGCAGGTAAGGCTACCACAACAATCCCCAGAGAAGCTCGGATTACAACACACTAAGAGCGATCGTGACTTCGTTCTCTGTTTAGGAAGCCATTTCTCAACTTTACATGACAAATAGTGGTTCAGTGCCATGTTACTGCTCTGAATATCATCCACAGCTTTACAGCCTTAGACCAGGCATGTTTTTAGACTTGTTCACTTGCAGAGGAGCTTGCAACCTTTTCAGTTTAAGTTCAAAGCAAAATATGTTAAAAGTGGATTTACTAAGTATTAAGAACAGTGCAATTATAGACTGTGACTGTCCTTATGAAAACATAGTATATCTTTTCTGACTATTTCCTGCCCCAGACAGTAGCAAATATTTGCACAATGGATAATAATAACTAGGTAACATTTTATGTGAGAAACAAAAGCAAGTTTTTCAAAAGCTTTTTTTTCTAATTTTCCACAGTCATAACACATTAAATGGTGTTCATTGCTGTGTGCTGTAATCATTCTCCACTGCGACTGGCGCAAATTGACTTCTTATTGACAGCCGTTTTCAAGCCTGTGTGTGTGTGTGTGTGTGTGTGTGTGCTGAAAGCAGAACATAGTGACAGCTTAGACAAATATGGAGCCAGTTTAGTTGCATGATCATTACTGATGAGGGGCTGAAAATGAGCAGTGAGTACTCACACTGTTTCCTACCACTGTCAGGTACAGATGATGTGAAACGTCTGCCTCTGTGATGCAGGGGTATCTTGTGCTGTCAACAAGCCATGACTAACAAGTTGTCCTACTGCAACACTGGATCTGAACTGACCAGCAGGATTTAAATGGGAATGCTGCCTAACACTGATCTAATGTAGCTTGAGTTTGACATGGCACATTGTCAGTGAACATGTCTCTTAAACAAAGCTAAATGCAAACAGATTGTCTGAGGTGAGAGGCTCTTTTGTCTTCCACAGCACAATGGGTCCTGCCAAGAGTGTCCACTGATTATTACACCTCATTTAAAACACACACACTGACCCACAGCTGGCTAAGTGGAAACAGACAAAGGGTATTGATTGGATTGGAAGAACAGAACCTCTTGAGAGATTCAACATCTTTACAGGGAACACGCCTGGCTCAGTTGATTTGTGAAAGCTGTGCATTGATTTCTGGAGATTACACACTGCTGTTATTCCCTTTTACTCTGTAAAGCAGGAGACTCAATCATGAAATGTAATGCAACACATGTGAAGTCCTGACCTGAACTGAACCTGAATGTGTGTAAACCTTTATTTTTTAGTTCTGGTCATTTGATTTGACCATGCTGTACATTCTAAATCTTAATGAAACAAAATAACTACCATTTCACAAGAGCCATTTTGCTTTCTTTGGATGCTTATGTTAACCTGAGAAATTACTGGATTCATTTGTAAGATTTCATATACAGATTTCTCTCAGAACATGATGGGCTGCCACATTCTAATAACATTGTCAATGTAACATTGCCAGCGGAACGCAGTGGTGCCTCCAGAAAATTTTTATAGAAGTGGCCACATGGGGCTGATGACAATGTTAGGGCTGCACACAGAAACCAAAAGCCATAACTGAATTTCAGGAATTTCAGCTGTTGAAGTATATAAGCGAGTTGAAATCTTTGTCAATATGGAGGGTTAAGGAACTGCATACTGATACTTTAGTTTCTTATTTTATAGTTAGCTTGGTTGATTTCATGCTACTGAAACCATAACCACCAGAGAAGACCGCAAATCATTCAGATTTACCTGCATGATGAAAAAAACAAGTGGTGACTCCCTTCTTCTGAAGCTGTCATAAAGTCAGAACATGTGTCCATTCCTCGGTTACCAGGTAAGTTATTTGTATTTCTTTAGTCTGTAAGGGTCCACAAATCAAAAGAATAAAAAGTGTTTTTATAAATATTAATCCAAGTTATGAATATTGTTTTAACAGGATAAAGTGGTGTTGTGTCGATATCCTGGATGCCATTATCCTCAGTGTCATAACATTACATATAATTGATGTGTTATTTGAAACCCAATTTTTATATAATTGATATTCATACTGGTTCAAATAAACAAACTAATTGTATTTCCCATCTTTGCTGAAAACAGTTTTGTGTAAAAGGAATTAAAGGCCTGTCCCATATGACCTGTCCCTAATATAAGCCTGCAGAGTTTGGTGATTTAAGCAAATAATAGCCCGGGCTACTAATTGAAGTTTTACGGTATTTTTACATGTTAAGCTGGTTGTCCTTTTCCCTTAAAAAGACAAGTACCATATCAAATATATCAATTTTAAGGAGTATGTTGATTGTAAGGCATAAAATATTTACTGGAAATAAGCCGCATATTTAGGGAGAACTCTTGGGTACCCATAAAACCCATTTTCATTCAGATATCCTGAGGTCAGAGTTGAAGGGACCCCTTTAAAAATGGCTACACTAGTTGTTCTTCTGCCAAAATTTAGCCTAGCTTTGGAATGCTATTTAGTTCCCTTCACAACAAGTTATGCCGACATGGTTGGTACCAATTGATACCTTAGGTGGTCTGGTTTCACAAGATACCACCATCTAGCTGAAAAACAAGCCTCTTAAATACAGTAATGTATTTTTGCCATGGCCCTCCCTGCCCCCCTTGGGGGCACCACGGGTAAAGTGTTCCTGCAAAGTTACATGTTGACACCAGTGTAATGTTAAGTCTCCCACACTCTAAAAATGTTGTTAACACATCATCAATCATAATCTTTAATCAATCATAAAGATTATTGTTAGCACATGATTTTAATACAGGTGACTTTTATAACAAAACACAAGTGTAAACACCTGCTTTTTCTGCTTATAATGAGCTCCTATGGCAGTAAACACAACACACAGGCCCACTGATGACTGTCCTGTTGTTTGTATTGTAGCTTCAGTTTTTCACAGGTATGCTGTGTTTGTTTCACCTATGGGACAGCTTTGGTAGAAAAGCAGAAAGTTTAAATAAAGAAACACAGATCTTGTTGTTCTTGTTAAACAGTCTTGACTAACTTGTCTCTTTGTAAACTTCAGTCATTCTTCAAACTCGGAGTGGGGAGCTAAATATGATGCTTGCCTCAGGAGGCTGATGAACCCCCTTGAGTCCTCACTTAATTGCTTTGCAAAATCTTGTCATGTGAGTGAATCACACTGTCGCTGCCGTTGCCTGGCAGCAGAAGACGGCACCCAGAAGTCTCGTGGGATGACTGCTGCAGGGGGTGCGAATGCGGACTGAAGTCATCTTCCTGTGAATTGTGTTTTCACTCAAAAGTTTGAATGCAGTGAATTTTTTGTTTGTTTGTTTGTTTGTTACTGTGCTTGAATCTTTCTTTATGTTCTTCACCTTGATTTTAAAATAAAATCCCAGAGTTTCTTGTTCGTCTGTGTGACTACTCTCTGCATATCTGCCTCCCTGTTTGCTTCACTTCCTTTGATGGCCTTTGATGAACCCAGTGGAGTAGTCAGAAAAAGCTCCTTTGAAACCTCTTGGGTCAACTCATTATAATCATGTCTACTCAAGCTGACAAAGGCAGATGAGGGAAACCTTTGAAATATCCTTTGTTCTCTGTTGACAGACCAGACAAGGGTGCATCCAGTAGGCCACGGTGCAGCTTTCCTCACAGGCCGGGAAAGGCATCGCAGCCAATTTGAGGCCAAGTCAATCAGCACAGTAGCAGAGGGAGTGCTGGACTGTTGTTGATAATCTCCCCAGAGAGCATGCTCTATCATGCCTTTGGTTCATTAACTCCCCAACCAATTGTAGTCCAGCCTTTAAGTCCAGCTCCTTTGTGTGTGTGTGGTGTGTGTGTGTGTGTGTGTGTGTGTGTGTGTGTGTGTGCTCTCATTAAAACCAAAGGATCCCTGACAACTGGGCCCATTAAAGACCCCCAACAACCTGCCCTCATCCTGAGCAAGAGAAGCTGTTTCACTCTATTGTCAGACAACACAATGAGAACCACAATGTCAAGTCACATTATATACTGCAGGCAAAGTCCTTTCAAAGACCACAAGAAAACAAATGAACATAATGTTAAATGATTTAATTAAAGTACACACCCAGAATTATCATGAAATCTTAAAATGTTAAAAGTCATACTATAAATGTTTAAAGTGAGCAATGGAAAGTACAGTACTGCTCTATATCTTTTGGACAAGTAAATGTACCCTTGACCTGTGCAGACAAAAAAAGTCACTTGTCTAGGTAAAATAATTAACTTTTTTCTTTGTGTTTGCAGATGCAGACTGCAGAATTATTTGTCACTCAAAGAGGCCAGCCCTTAATTATGCATAATTTTAAATAAAATGTAAAGTTGTATAAAAATTCTCCCCCATACAGTTGTCATGAGCAGGGAAATTACCCATAGAGGCCAATACTCTTTTTGTACCAGTCTGTAAGCGTGTTTATTTCTACTGTAAAGTTGGGCATTTTAACATAACCTCTGGAGCCAGCCTCAAGTGACCGTTCAAGGAAATGCAATTTTTTGGCACTTTTTGTTGACTTCATTTTTCAGCCCCAAAGGCTGCTGCTTGATCTGTCCCACGGACGATATTACTGGTTCCTCTTTATTGTAATGTACGTGATGGAGCAGTTGTAACGTTTTCTTTGGTGCTTTCCCTAGCACTTAGCCGGGCTTCAGAGTCTGAAGGAATATCACCACCATTGTTCTTCTGAGGTAAATGTTTGAACTGACTCTCAGTTGGTCGGTCATAGAATTTTGAGTTGCATTATTATTACAAAAAATGCGTTATTTTCAAATCGCTGTTCTGAATGTCGTCTGAATCATTTAACTAAATAGCTGAGTAATGAGTGGAACCTTATGTGGAGACCCACTGTATTTTTTCTTCTTCTTGTTAGTTTTGTTTATGACCTAACTTGTCCAGTAGGGCATGTCGACTTCTCTAAAACCTACTCTGAAAAAACGCAATTGTCCCGGACAAGCCTTGATGTCGAGCCCTGATGTTGGATGAATGCTTCGCGCCCTTAGCCCAATTTCAAATAAATTGTTTTCATATTAACTTTTTAAAGTTAGCTTTTACAAAAATAGATTACATTAGATCAGATTAGATTAATGTCCTCTGGATAAATTGTAATAATTTTGGTGATCTTACGTCACTTCGTAAGACGTCACTTCGTAGAGCTGGTTCCTTTCTCCAAGGAAGCGACAGACTTCCACCTCCGACATCAAGTCCATACCCTGCCTAAGGAAACAACCCACGATTAAGCAGTAGAAAACTAATTTTCCTCAGTGTGTACCTCCATTCAGGATTAAAGTTCAGGATTTCACATGCTGCCCCTGCACAGTAGTGGCTGGACCAGAAGCCCAAGTGAAACAACAGTGTCCTTTGCCGGCAACTGAAGGACACCTAATATGATTTCACAAACATTAGCCTAAACCAGCAACATTTGCCTTTCAGTTTTCTGTCCCATCTAGTACAACCATGAGGTCAAAATTTTTACTTATCCAATATTTTATAATTAGATACTTGAAAAAACTCATCACATTCTCACCAGCCTCAGCTGTGCTTTGTGTTAGTGATAATTAGCAAATGTCAGCATGCTAACACACTAAACTAAGGTGGTGCACATGTCTACTATGTTTGTTAGAAGCTATTTCATCTTGTATGATCTATTTGTGGAGTACAACAGTTGAGACAATGAGCCCACGCTCTTTTCAGCAGTAACCTCCTTTGATGTTCAATCAGACAGCTGTCAATCGGTTAATTGTACCATGTTCTTCTAACATTTCAGCTTGTGATTGAGTATGCAATCTGTGAAACCTAGATGCAGCACTAACAACTGACAGCCCTAATTTTGCCCAAGGACAAAGACGAGGGCTGATTCTCAAAGGAAAATCCTTGGTCACTTGTGAGCAGTGTGGAAATGCCAGCTGACAATGTGACCTCCCCCCCATCTGCCTCAGATAGCCACCAGAGAATAAACCACTGCATATGAATTACACCATGGCAACACTGTAACACCACAGAAAGGTTAGGCATGGAAACTCATACCCATCACTTTTAGTGTCTACTGAGAAAAAAGAACATTTATACAAAATGACTACTCATTCTTCACTCTGGGAACCATTCAGTAATGGGCAAAACATTAATTTTACACCAGTCTGGAATCATCTGACAGTAGGCACCAGAGCTCTGCAAACACAGCTGAACTGTGTAACCTAACGTTAGTGAGAAAAGGCCTCAAATCATGACTCTTATCTCAGGCCTAAACAACACTGTGGCGTGTTTGTCTGGGCTGCTGTGAAACACTCATGTTTTCAGCTTTGTTTGCCCATGTGGGGAGTCGAAATAATGCTCTTTGGCAATTAATATGCTTTATCTTGAGAAAGAGTGAAAGATGAGGAGTGTAAAAAGGGGCTTCATCAGCTTCTTCATCACTTAGCCCTTTAAGAGGATAACATATATCAGCCTACTTTTATTGCAATTTCATGTGTTTGGCATATTGATTCCTTCTATATTCACTCATCTATCTCAGTCATGTCACTTGCTTACGATGCAGAAGTTTAGTTGTGGACTCACAGGAGGAATATCAGTACTTTGCCTAATTAGTACTGCCATCTGCAGGTCATATATTATTACTGCAGTTGTCCTCTAGATACAGTAAAACTGCTTGTGCTTGATGATGCTGATGCATAACTGGAGGTGAAAGGACAAATATTGAGCAAAGAAAGAAAAGCATTGTTGAGCAAATATGGTAGCCTTTAAATAAACAGCATAAATAGGTGTGACACTGTGAGACTGTGTTTCTAGTGCTCTCCAGTTCCTCCCTCACAGTAGTTAAATGAAACAATTATCTCATGCGGTGCAGTATTTGTCCTTAATGAGCCGCTGCTGCCCACTTTGTCCTGAGTGTGGCCAGATGGTCAAAGCACATGCTTTATAATTACAGTGTTGTAGTACTACGTATACATCACTAGAGGGAGCTGGCTTGTGATTTAATTACCGGAAGAAGACTTTTTTTCAATTGTATAAACTTTATTGAACAAATTGCACATATTTTGACAATAATAACCACAGCATAAAACTTCTAAAAACATGTCAGGGGGTTTAGGGTGAATAAAAAATTAATCATAATTTTTTTTAAAGGGAAAAAAAGACTGGAAGAAAAGAAAAAAACTAAAGGCACATTTATAGTAGTATAGATTATTTAGGAATCACGGCACATATACAGGCAGTGCACAACACAATAACAACACCACAACTCACAGATGGAAAACATGTGTCTCTTTTCTAATCCAGTCCAAATTTTAAAGTCCAAACATTATTCCAAGATGTCGGTTCCTTCAAAACAATGGAGAGAAAAAAACTGAGTGAAAAACATGCATTTGACATCAGTTTCAGGGAGACAATTTTTTTAGGCTTTTGTAAGAAACTGGGCTGATGTTTTTTCTTTGATTATTTATTTTTTCAATTTTAATTTATTTTATTTTAATTACCCAGGAAGTTCCATAGAGACTTGAAAATCTAGTTTACAAGAGAGACCTAGCCAAGTTAGCTGCCAATCAAAACACATTTAAATGCAACAAATAAAACATATAATACAAAAATTCACAATAGATAGATAGATAGATAGATAGATAGATAGATAGATAGTGCTTTATTGATCCCAAACTGGGAAATTGTTGTGTTACGGCAAGTAATCTAACAGTATGTGGACAGTAATACACATGTGAATACAAGAAGACAAAAACAGATCCAAATAAAATATATGAGAATATAGAAATATAAAATATATACAAAAATAATTAGTACTGAAATTTAAAATATACATGAGAAATATACAGGGGTAAATTAAAATATAAAAATTGCAGGAGTAAAAAAAAAAGGATCAATTATATACAACATCCATCCATTTTCATAACTGCTTATCCTCTTGAGGGTCGTGGGGGGCTGGAGCCTATCCCAGCTGACATTGGGCGAGAGGCAGGGTACACCCTGGACAGGTGTCCAGACTTTCACAGGGTTGACACATAGAGACAGACAACCATTCACACCTACGGACATTTTTTTTGAGAATTTTTTCTCTACAAATACAGTATTTTTTATAGAACCTGCATGTGTTTGGACTGGGAGTGGGAGGAAGCTGGAGTACCTGGAGAAAACCCACGCTGATATGGGGAGAACATGCACACTCCGCACAGAGGGGCACAAAGGGGCTCCCTCCTGGGATTGAACAAGGACCCCTCTTGCTGTGAGGCAACAGTGCTGACCACTACACCACCATAAAAAAATAATGAAAACAACAACTATTCAAACCTAGTGGCCTCTCAGGAAAAAGTACATGTCTCTATCACCACATTCTTTATGATGCTCTTAAGTTCATCAATGGACAGTGTTTCTAAGAACCTTTTCAGCACTGGACTAGAGGATGGATAATCCTGGTCCACACTCCAACACTGTAGGTGGCGGTAATGCGCATCTGTCTGGTTGCCACCCCACGTAACACCAAAAAGAGGAAGAAGAAGCTTCTTCAACACATCCCAGTTGATCTGCTGCTGTGTCACTGATAACTTTGGATATACATTTTGACAGACATATGGATTTAGTGGATTTGAGCAACGGCCTCGAGAATGTTCCTGTTTTAATTAAGCGGAGTTCAGCTGTAATGACGTTTCCTGAATTTCAGGTAACGTAACGGAGCATGTTTGTAGTTGAACCACATGAGTTAAACACATTTAACATTAACCCCTGAAGTCCAATATATTTTAATATATTTATTTTGCTAGAGGAGTGCTCCAAGAGTAGGAACGTCGTCTTAACAACAATTTAATGTCATTTAGCTACATCTGTTCAGCTATATAGTCAACTAATGAGCTGCATTAAACCTGCAAGTTAACTGTTGTTTTCCTCGTCATGGTAGGAAACACACAGGTGTCATTAGTTACATTATACCTTTGATGCGTTCAAGTGTCCCAGGTGACTTTGACATTGAGCCAGTATGAACAATACCAGGACCCTGAAATAGCAGATAGAGAGAATTTAGCCTTCATTCACGTTTCATTCGTATCATTTAGGGGGAGACTGGGGATTGTTGTAACAGCACCACTTTCACCAAGAGGGGATGATGCATGCCAAGTTTCATAGCTGTGTAAAGAAATATGCAGATTTGACAGCCTAAATACTACTACTACTACTACTACTTCTACTAATGATAATGATAACATTGACATTATTATTATTATTATTATTACTATTATACATTTTATTTATAGGCACCTTTCAAGACACTCAAGGTCACATTAGAGGCAAAGGTAGAGAAAATAACAGATTACTGAAGTCAACCATATAAAGAAGAAAGTAACATAAAAAAAAATAGAATACTAAAATAAAATTAACATAACAACAAAGAAATATTCCTGCAAAACAAGTTTACAGAGAATAAAATTCTGTGTAAACAGTGGATTTGTGTGGCTAGACGGACAGGAGTAGGCTAGTTGAAAGTGGAGAGAGAGATGATGTTATGAATGTACAGTGGGAGGGAGTTCCTGAGGCGTGGGGCAGAGCGGCTGAAGGCTCCTGACCCCATGGTGGTCAGGCAGGCAGGCGGGACAGTGAGGTGGATGGAAGAGGAAGACCTGAGAGTGCGGGTGGGGGTGTGGATGTGCAAGAGTTGGAAGAGGTACAGAGGAGCTTGGTTGTGGATGGCCTTAAAGGTGAGGAGTATGATCTTAAAATCAATGTGGAATTTAACTGGGAGCCAGCAGAGTAGGATACTGATTTTCAGGTATGAAAGTAATTTTTTTGGACCAAGTCTATGTTTTGATGAGTACTTATACTGTTGGAAGTAGAAGTTGTATTAGATTAGAGAGTAGTCTCTAAGGTAAAATTTGAGGTATTTCATCTTAGCTCATTTCAAACCACCGTGCTGCTACAGTTTGCTAAACTGACGAGGGCAGCAATGGTTGTCACACCTTAAAAAAAAGTCTTACAACTAACCCCAATGACAACTAAACACATTTTCTTTATCTATCGTATTCCTTTTAAGGAGACTTGTTGAAAAAAGAATGAGAGAGGTGTGCTTTAAGCAGGAAAAGTCAGTAAGGTCTGTCCCCAAAGAATACTCTGTCTGCCATATGACATTCAGAAGGTACTGGAATTAATAAACAAGTAAATAAATCCAAAACCTTAGAGACAGAGGATCAGCACAGCTGCCCTGTGGGAGCTATCACAGCAGTCAAAGAGTCTTCAGTACGCAGCAGGAGGATGTGTTGACTGAGGCAGCAGAATTGTATTTTGAACTCACTCTGTTAGGTACAGAGCATCTGACAGGTACAGATTAGAGAGTTAGACCATAATAGAAATTGGTTATTTGTGTATGTATCACTTTTTTATGTGTATTTTCTGTGTAGCTTTTATACTTCACACTTACAGTTACAACTTACCCTGGGTTGTGTTACAACCTACCCTGGTATTGGTGCAGGTTTCAGCAATGGAACTCCTTGCACTTGACATTACTTAATGAATTCTGTGATATAGTTGGGGAGGTTGAAAAAATGCTATTTCCAGTTGAGAAATTAGGGTACTTTCCCATCAGTATCGACTATAAACCAGGCAATAAACCACTGTCCACCAATACGAGGTAACAGTGACAATAGGCTTTGAATCATGACTCTTCTTTCCTCATTTTCTCCATGTGATATCTCAACAGTTGGGCGTACTGATCATTTGATGCTGCTGCTGTAAGTCACCAGTGTTACTTCCTTTTAACCTCTTCAGCTCCCTCCCTCCTACCGTGGACTCTTTCTTTAGGGGCGACAGGGGATCTTTAGGAGCAGATAGCAGCCGGTCAACAGTATATGCCACATAGAAGTGGTTTACATCATTTGAAAGCTGGGAACCTGAAGATTAATTTGAGATGTAGCTCAGCACAGTGTGTTACGTTTAGGCACCTATTTAAACTTTGAAGGTTTAGAGTGTACAGGGGCTTAGAACATAATAATGGAAGGACATGAAGGCCATTCCCATGCTCAGCTGTGTCTCATAAGTTGTTGCAGCAGTATTTTAGATTTTGGGTTGATAGCATTTATTCATTGAATCATCAAGACTCAGTTTTCCAGTCAAACCAAACTTATGCCGTTTATTCCAAGACTGTTCAGTCACACTCAAACACACTAGGCTAAAATTACACATTTGTACTGCATAAGAAAGTCAGCATGCATATTGCCTAAAACCGCTTTCGGCTAGCATAATGTATATCTGCGAGGGGAGACTTGGGTACCCAAAGATCCCATTTTCATTCAGATTTCTTGAGGTGAGACATCAAGGGACCCCTGTAAAAATAGCCATGCCCATTTTCCCAAGCCAAAATTTAGCCTAACTTTGTAGCCTCATTTAACCCCTTCCCATCAAGCTATTATGGCATGAATGATACCAATGGATTCCTTTTGTCTTCTACATCTATATGATTCGAATGCAGCTTCAAATTTGCCCAGGGAATTACAGCCTCTGAAAGACAGTAATGTTAAATCCCTTTGATGTGTTCATGTCAACTACAGCACAACACATAAGACAAACCAAAAATTAGTGTATGTAGTGAGGTGGATACATACATATATATATTTATATAGTTAATAGTTCATATTAAAATTAATCTTCACTGTGAGCAAGATGATGCACACTGTATGCAAGATCTTTAGAGCTGCCAGAAATACACTACAGTTAAAGCTGACATGTGTTTGGCAAAAATGAGATAATATTAAAAAAAAAAAATGTTATTAGAATACATGTTATTTCAAAGTCCTTAAGCTTTGGCTAGAAATCCTAGAAAAAAACGTGCTAAAACCTTGTGTGATCAGCTCTGTCACATGAAATACATCATTTTACCAGCAGATGACAGCAAATCATTACAGGCTACAGACACATCCTTTGACTGCAGGACAGGGTTTCAAAATAACTGCCTCTGTAGGACCAAAGGAGCTGTCCTAGTTAACAAGCCCTGCTGCCCGTGATGCTCCAGAGGACCTCTCTGACTGCATTTAAATGTAACCAGTTTGTAAGAAACATCCCATGGATATGAACGCCATCATCATGGCTGAATGTGATAAAACTATAGTTGTATGTGGTAATGTAGTCATTAACATAGGTTGATGGTTTTCAAGTTGGCAGTTGCAAAGCATTCAGACCTGCTGTAAAACATGTTTACCATGAATGGGTCTGCAACTAACTATTATTTCTATTAAGGAATTATCTTCAGATAATTTTCCGATTAATCGTTTAGTCTATAAAATGACGGAACAGAAATGTCACAGTTTTCTTAAGCTCAAGGTGGCGTCTTCAAATGTCTTATTTTGCCTGGTTAGCAGTCAAAAAACAAATTTTAACAGTTTCCTGTCTTAAAAGATGAAGACAGGAAGCAAAACCCCCTAATTTAGAAGTTGGAGCCTGTGAATGGTGTCTGAGAAATTGACTGTTGCAGTTTTAGCTGTAAATTGAATGATATGGGAATTTAAGCCTAATTTTATTTTCTTTATAACTTTTTTTTTTGTTTTGGTTGATTGATTTCTTGTTATTTACAGTTTTAAACTTGTAAAATTTGTTGTCATTTCCAGTATTCTCCGGATAATGTTCAGGGACCAGGTTGCACCATTGACCCCAGTGAAGTAACCGTTCCTGGATGCTCCTGCCTTTCCCACTCCTGCTTCACTGAGAGCTGCTCCTGCCTGCAGACACACGGGCAGGTGTACAACAGCGCCGGCACACTGCTGAACCTTAACAGGACAGACTGTGGCTACTGCTTGCCTGTGTTTGAGTGTAATGCCCTATGCACCTGCAGTGATGCCTGCTCTAACCGAGTGGTGCAGAAAGGGCTAAGACTCAGACTGGAGGTTTACAGCACGAAGAACAGGGGCTGGGGAGTAAGAACATTAGAGGCAATTCCACATGGGACATTTGTGTGCGATTATGCAGGAGAGGTGATCAGTTTTGAGGAGGCCAGGCGCAGACAGCTCGCCCAGAGATCTAAGGAAAATAACTACATCATTGCCATAAGGGAGCATGCAGGTACGGGCTCCATCACTGAGACATTTGTGGACCCTGCCATGGTGGGAAATGTAGGCCGTTTTCTCAACCACTCCTGCCAGCCCAACCTGTTGATGCAGCCGGTCCGTGTGCACTCTGTGGTTCCCAGGCTGGCGCTGTTTGCTGGACGGAACATTGATGCGCAAGAGGAGCTGACGTTTGACTACTCAGGGGGATACAGTAACCAACCCCCTGTAGAGCTGCTGTCCACACAAAGTGATGCTGCTATACAGGCCAGCAGGACAGATGGACTCCAGAGGAAAGAGTGCCACTGTGGTGCCAACAACTGTGTTCAGTTCCTCCCATTGGATTTATCTATTATCAAGTGAAGTAGTGGAAATTAAATGTCATATGTTTGTTTTTTTTTCTGAATGTATATAAAGATGGATTCATTTCTGAGAGATGAAGAAAAGATTTTTGTCAAGCCTGATGCCTTTTCTCCTGATTTCCTTTAAAACCATCTTTCTTCGGTCTTTTCTTGGTCTATTTTAAGTTTCCCTTACATCTTGGTTAATTTAACCTCTCATTAGAAGAAGACAATGCAACTCGCTGATGGCTCCTCAAACACAATGAGCTGGATGAGTCATGTCTGTGCCCGTCATTGTTTCCTGTTTGGTCCCCGCCGTGTCTCCTGATCTGCCAGCGTCTCCCACTCAATGTAAGACGATGCAATGAAAACTAAATCTCAAGGCAAGAAAAACAAGTTTCATTTTTCTGAAAGAAGAAACTTGTTGATGCTCCTGTCTGTTCTTTCACTTTTACAATTCATTTCATCTACCAGGGGATGCTTGTTCTGTGTAGGACATTTCCCCCCAGATTTACAGTCTTGCAGCTCACATCTTGTCCTGGCACATTGAGGTCCCATTTCTCACACAACACATGAATCTGGAAGGAGCAGAAGCATCATTTGCAGTGACAGAGATGGGAAGAATGATATTCAATAGGTTTCTTGAATAGCCACATACACTATAGAATTAATCCTTACACCCTGGCAGTTGCCAAAGTTTAATGTTGTCTCAGCCAAAAACAAAACACCAAAATTCTCAGATAGTTGTCGTGTGTTTCCTTCAACTTGACATTTCCGTCTTCATGCAATACAGCCTCCCCTTGTAGATATTCTCAGCTTCTCATTGCACTCAAACCTCAAGAGAGGTGGGACCAATTAAAAAGGGCCAGGGGGTGTTTTTTATATAGAAACAGTCTTTATTCCCCTGTCAAAGGAGGGGCGAAGGTGTCCCACTTCAGTGTGACCATTCTGAAATCAGGACCCTCTCCGCTCAATCTGCCCTGTTTCTAGTCTAGACCTGCTTTCATCTTATTAATATCCACATCTGGGTTAATTAGGATGGAGACCGTGTTTCATCCAGAAATGGGACCAGTGCTCCAGCCACACTGGGCTTGGAGAGAGACTAAATGGTGGGGGGTGAAGGGGGTGGAAGCCCTCAGCCGATCAGAGACTGCTGTCACGATGATTGCTTTTTGTGTCACCCAGTGGAGAGGGGAATGGTGCAGGATGTTGTTATTTCGACCCATATTTTCTCCTCTATGAGGGTTACCTGAGATTTTTTTAAATGGGCTGTTCTTTGCATTGTGCCCGATCTGATCTATACTCAGGAAATAATAACTCAACGTAAAGGATTAGTTTATAGGGCTGGGTAATATACTGATATAATGAAATGAGACTAGATATCATCTTGGAAGTTTTGTCATTTCCTGGTTTTAAAGGCTGCATTTAACTGTTGTAATTTTCTCAAGTTACCTGACTGTTCTAGCTGTTATATAATTTCCCTTTACCCACATATCATTATCTCCACATTACAACATAAGTTTATTAAAAACTTTATTGTGTAAATATTTAGCAAAAGCACCGATAGTCAACCCTACGATAATGTTGCAATATTGATATTGTAGTATTAGGCCAAAGATACTATGATATTTTATTTTCTCCATATTGCCTTTACATTTTTCGGAAATATGCAAATTTACTTGCCAAGACTAAGACGAGAAGACCGATACCTCTCATAAAAGTTCATAGGTATGAAGCTACAACCAGTAGAAGCTTAGTTTAGCTCAACCTATCGTAGTTTAGCCCTAGCCCTAAGACTTAAAAAGGGGAAAATGCTGACCTGGCTCTGTCCTGAAAAACAAAGTCGACCACCACCAAAAGCTACTAATGAACATGTCATATCTTGTTTGTTTTATCCATACAAAAACTAACGTGTAAAAATAGGCACTAACTCTTCTTGGAGATCTTGTTGTCACCGTGACATTGACAAATATTTCAGCACATAACCCCCCCTTAAACCACGTGTTACTTTTACACTTGGGTTTTGTATGTGTTAGTGTGCTTTCAAGGTGCTGGTTGGTGGATTTTGTTACAGGTAGTTAGTCAGACCACTTGATTCCCCTGTTTCCAGGCTTTATGTGAAGCGAAGCTAACTAGCTGCTAGCGGCAGCCTCATATTGAACATACAGTCTTAAAAGTAGCATCGATTTCCTCATCTAACTCTGGGCAATACAGCAAATAATACTATGTTCAGTTTACCTTGGGAGTCAAATGTTGGAGCTGTGATTGACATCACACCTGAATTGACCATTTATAAGTACAAGAAGTTGGAAAAGCAAGATGTTATAAGCAATACCAGTTCTAGCAAGGGTAGCTATTCTACAGCTGAGTTGCACATTATGCAACTTATCTTCATACAACAGTTTGTATGACATCCTACAAAAATGCACACAGCTATAGTTCTTATGATATCCTACAAATTAGCAGCTCATTAGTGACATTACTTCCTCAAAGTAAAGTTGTGTAGTTAACGTAAATTTTGTAGGTTAGGTTTAGAAAAATAAACATGGTTTGGTGTCTTTAGGTTGAGGCAAATAAAGTCACAATGGTCAGGTTTAGGAAAAGAAACATGGTGAGGAAATAACTTAAAATCACTCAAAGGGCACCAACACGGTTCTGAACACCAGTCTCCTGGGGAAAGTCATGGGAGAAATTCCTGTTTTGTGACCCATCCACCACCCCAACTTGCCTTCTAATTAGACCACTTGGAACGTCTTCCCTCTTTACTCCAGTCAGTGCATTGGTCACGTTGTACACGAACTACTGTCTCATCATTACATGGAAGTGAATTACCTTTTATGGAAAACATATGAACAGTGCATGGGAATAGCCTGTATTACGCTGTGTTTTGTGTAAACAAACACCATAGCAACATGTCCATGGATAGAAGCTGGACAGTACTGTGTGTACAACTGTTTTAATGTGACACAGATAAGACAGAGGTGCTAATAAACAGTATATTACTGAAGCTTTCCCTACTGTTGATGCAAAGAGCAGCCATCTTGGTTTTTAAGGTCGGGGTTGGTGAGGTTCCTTTGACTTTCTGAGTTGGAAATCTGACTTCAGGGGGGTGTTTTAGTTTAAATTTCTGCCTAGGAACTTAGACATTCTGACTTCCCAGGGCAAAGGAAATGCGCCGTTTGTGTATTTGCCACAATGTCAGACTAACCCGTTGAACCTATCAAATTGCGTGTGACAGAATACACAGCATTAGTATGATATAACAAAAGATAAACCAACTCTAAGTTTATTAACATGCAAGGTGTATGACTCACCCTCAATCTGGGAGAAAGAACAGTCAGAGCAGCAGTAGAAAATGTAGTTTTTATAATAAATGCTATATATTATAATGACTATACTGCCATGTGGAGAAACGTGGCTGAATGTAGGCTGTGTCTGTGGCCTTGGAGAAAACTAGGACAGAGATTATGCACAGAAAAAAAATACCCAGGCATTTCTCAAGCCGAAGGATAGAAATGTATAGAAAGTTCTGGGTCAGGGTTTCTCTCACTCCACCATCAACTAAATCATGTGTGCAGTGGCCTGATATTTACCTCTGCTACCTATAGATTCAACATTTAATTTGGAAACAAGAAGCAGCCCTTATTCCTCTCAATGTGCGGCCCTGATTGTTGTGCCTTTGTGATAAATCAGATTCCACTGCCTTACAACACATCTACTACGAGTATAAGAAAAACAATCTCTTCAAATGCATGACTCATGTCATTTTTGAGTCAGATGTCCCTGGAATCTCCATGGCAACCGTCAACGCGTACAGAAGGTGATTTGGACAGCAGGGGTTTGGTTCGGAGGTGCACGAAAGGCTGTCCTCAAATCCTGACTGTTGAAGAGCTGGGCAGCAAATGAATGGCTCCTTTCCAGGATGGTCACCTAGCAACCACCAGTTAATCACATGAGGTGAACTTCCCCACTGAACCCGCTCCACACTCCCTCTGTTCAAAAACAAACATGTTAGGGATGCTTTACAATGCATATATTTTGAGAGTGACAACAGATCATGTATCTTGCATCTCTAAAATAATTCTCTGAAGAAAATAAATGTTTCTAGGAGACTATTGTCCTCATTGTGTGAATGGCATTGGAGGTATACTTGGTGGCTGTGCAGAGAAGAAGAAGAAGAAGCTTTATTGTCACTGCAATAAATACAGTGAAATTTCGTTCGGCGCTCTCTTGTAGCAGCTACAATGTCCTTGTCATAAAATATACTGGTATACCACCATAGTGGTGGCTGCAGCTTACAAATGCAGCAAAATGCTTAAAATTTGGAACACCCAGAAATATTGGAATATTTTGTTTCATACCAGTAGTAATCAGTCAAAAGATCAAATGATTTTTCCTTTAAATTGAGCTCATTGAGTTTTGGTCATTTCAGAGAGATATCTGAACTAATATTTCACTTTTATGTTTAAGTTTTGTCACTTCTTGATCGTGAAAACATCACCTAAAGTGAGAGTTTTAATATACGAAATATTGTCCAGTCTTTCTCAGAAAATAGTTGAACTAGCTAGCAAACTGAAGCAGCTAATAGTGGCTAACTTTAGCTAATGTTAGCAAACTTTAAATTGAGACATTGCTTTGTAACTGAATAGTTAGTATGGGGATTTTGTGACTGTTCTCTCTCTACATTTTAGTATGCTACAGATAAACATTGAAATGGTTAATACAAAAGCAGGTCACAAGTGACACCACTAACTCGCTGGGACACTTTTTGAAATATACTTCTTGTGGTCTCATGGTGTGTTACATTTTCACTGGGAAGTTGGAATTTCAGAATTCTCACTCAGAAAATTCTATCTGGAATGACCGTGGAGTCAGATTTCCAACTCGGAAAGTTGAAGGAACCTCATCAACCCCAACCTCAAAATCCAAGATGGCTACTCCACGCGTCAACAGTAGTGAAAGTTGCAGTAATGCACTGTTTATTAGTGCTTCTGTCTTTTTGTGAAACAGTTGTACACACAGTACTGTCCAACTTCTATCTGTGGACATGTTGCTACGGTGTTTGTATGGGCAAAATACAACGCAATGCGTTATCAACTGATGTTGCTAACAATGGCTAACCTGGCTAAAACTGGTATTACTAACAACATCTTGGCTTTTTGACTTGATGTGCTGGAATGTAGTCGACTCTGGTGTGACGTCATTCCCAGCTCTGACTTCCAAGGTAAACAGAACACTGCATCGCTCAACCTGCTCTCAGTTAGGTCCTCAAATCAGGACTTGACAGTATGGTTGCCAGTGACAACCATTTTGAAAAAATCAGCAATCAATTCTTGGCCTTTGGTTGCCAAAAGTGACAACTACTTTTTAACAACAAAAAAAAATAAGGACAGTAAACAGCAAAATGTGCACCCCAAAATAAATACATTTTTAATATTTGTTGTACCTGTGATATTTAAATATTTCTGTTACTGTCAGAACCTGAACCAAACAATGCTGCATGTGAATTGGTGCGTGTACTCGCTGTTTTAGAGACAATGGCGATGCAAATATCAGAAAAAATATCAGTTATGACACAAACTACCAAAAATGATTCGGTTACTGTAATAAAGCTTTTAAACATTATTTTATGTCACATTGAGGTGATGTATAACCGCACAGTATCTTTATCAATCAAAATATAAGATAACTAAAAATAGCATCCATATTTTCAGTTACAGCAACCCAAAGCTGGCGTCTGGTTGCCAGGCTGGCTTCACCACTTTTAAAAGTTATTGTTTGCCTTGTGTTTAAAGCAATAGTTTGATGTTTGGGGAAATATTTCACTCTGTTTGAGAGTTAGATGAGAAGATACTGGTTAGACATGAGAGTGGTATTGATCCTCTCATCAAGTGATGACGATCTAAATCTTCAAAATGTTGAACTATTTCTTCAAAGCAAATGAGTCAACAATGATGCCTCAAAAATGAATGGGAAGCCAGTATGCTGCTATCTTGTAATTGCCCCTTGTGGCTGCAGTGGAAATGACATAGTCTTGCTGTAAGAACAAGTATTCTTTTTTTATAAATAGGCTGCATTCTTACTATGGGACCCCTTTGTTGCAGCCTCACTTCGATTTAGGCCTATAAAACTTCCTAAATGTCGTGCCAAATGTGGCTTGAAAGGACAAAAGATACAAAGATGCACCTTATGCTTATGAGACCCATGCATCACATTGATAAAGAAGCGACACGCTATTTCAGGATGAGTGACCAGTGGAGAAATTACAACTGGCAGTCCATTTGTTCAAAAATAGAGCACCTCTCTGATGAGGGAGCAGATGTCCTTGCCTTGAATCCTGCAGCCAAGTCAAGAAAAAAAAATAAATTAGAAAACGGCGGCGATCTGCTGGGTCTCAGCTGGCAAAGGCATTTCAAAGTCCAATTTCAAACATTTTTTGACTCATTGATTTTGTAGTGATGTATGGAACCTGTTGTTTCTTTGATCCACATGGGGCTGCACATTTTCTATGATCGGTTTCTGTTGTATTGATTAAATATCGACAGATTAAACAGCTATATTGAATTTGTCTTTTAAGTTGCTCACTCTCCACAAAACACACAAACTGCTTAAACTTGGTCAAATCAAATGTTCAGTTTTTTTCTTCAAAACCGAATTTCAAGAAGCTTTTTAGAAATTGTTGTGACTCTTCACTCACCCCTAATAAACTAGATCTGACTTTTCTTTGTAACCCATCTTGTTCAGACTGGGTGTTCAGTGGTGTAGGTTGTGTTTCACAGCTTTGCTTCAGTGTTACTGGAAGAGGATGTCAATGGGTTTTTCCGACTAGTTCCTCCCATCACAGATCACAGATGTTAAGTTATATTTGGCTTAGAACACCTGCAGCAGGCTCAGCAGGAAGTTCTGGAGCCCAAGAAGCACCCGCCTCCACAGCTGCTCTCACCACTGAGCAGACCATCACATACATACATATCTTAACTACACCTATGTTTACAGCGCACAAATTCTTTAAGCTATAGTTTGAAACTTTTATAAAACTAACTTTTTGTCATATTTGCATTTTTCTGAAAACATTCAAGGCCAGAAATAAGCAATGTAGTAACAGAATATTGATTCATGTTTTATAAAAATTGCATAGTTTGACAGTTTGACAGCTGTATTACAGACTCCTCAGCTCTGATTGGTTGTTTTCATTCAGGCATGGAGGATACTTGTAAATGGCATTAGCAGCACTATGAAGACGAGAAACAAAACTTTTCATATTATCTGTCTCATGTACTACTGTCAGGATACAGTAACAGTTTCAGCAGTGGAATTCAGAAGACATAAATAAAGGGGAAACACAGGTATGTATGAACATAAGGTATTATCTGCTTAAGATCCCGATAATAATAGGTTGCGATATAACATGTCTGTCATTATGCCCCACTGCAATTACAATCTTACCTCAAATGATCCCACTGACATGCTCGGTGGAGCGTGTTAATGCACTTGACAGTGGTGTTGCAATTGTGGAAGACACTTACTGTGCATGTCAGGCTGAGACTAATCATGTGTGGATCACACTTCATTTTTAAACCTTGTGCAACAGCTCGCTGACAAATAGACCATCCCAAGTGTTTCGCTGCAAACTAAGCTGCAGCAATCCCATTACCAGTCCTATCTTACCTTTATAGCATCTAGCACAGACTTTGAGTTCATCCTGGAAATGTATTATTTTGTATTATTGCTGTTGTTATAAACTATCATGTGAAGCAGCTACATGTCTTTAAATTAGACTTCTTTATAAATAAAAGGTGAAAAAAGTAAATTAACTTCTATAATTATAATGAGTGCATTTAGGTCAGAACAGTTATTGTAAATTTATAGTTTTTTTTCATGTATTCTGTGAACAATTTAACACTTATCTACACAGACTGATTTAGATAACCATGGAGGTTACAGTGAAGTGTAGTGAAAGTGAGGAGAGGACCCTACTGATCCCAATGGATTACCTGCATTTAAAGCAGCTTACAGAGCATGTTCTGCAGGTTAAGTAAGTGACTTCAGACCACTGCCTCCTTGGATATTGCTCTCTGTGAAGAAGACTAGAAAGTGTTTAACTCTCCCTGTATCTGTCTCCACAAATCAAATATCTGGCAGATAATTTTGGGGACGTATGTTTATGGTCTGGCATACTGATCATGTCATAACCAAGGGTATGTTGTGAATCGATCCTCCTCGCTGTGCACAGTGTTTGTGAAGAGGGGACTGTCTGAATGGGTATTTGATCAGTACACAGCCTGTTGTAGGAGCCTGACTGAAACATGAAACGTTATCATTAATACTATTATCGCAGATTGGCATGCAAAGTTCAGTAAATCCAGTATACAGCACAGACTGTGAAACTTATTTTTTCCTATATTGGTAACAAGTTATACCACAAAATCACAAGGCCTAATTAGAATATCTCTGCAGCTGGTCTAATCAGACTATTTCCATCGGGAATATGCAGGCCATTATGCCAGCATAATTGTCTTTTATTTTTAGTGAGGTAGATCTCTACCTTTTACTAGGGTGCTGTAGCAATACCTGTTGTCTTGCAGGCAAGTCATGAGGAGGGACCTCTCTTTTATAAAGGAGCCCAGCATAAGTATCGACTTAAAGGCTGCAAGTTTCTAAAAAATGAGGAACACAGAAAGTCTTCAGTGTGTTCTTATCTCATGCCTGATGGTTCAGCTGTGTGCTCTCCTACCCTACTTCTTGCTCAGTGGTTGCCTGTGGTCTGCAAACAACTGCAAAAGAAGAAGAAGAAGATGCTTTTTTAAGCAACCTGGTTTCACACAGCGTTTCTTGGGAGGGGCTGATAATTATGTGGCAATATTTGTGGTCATGATCTGAGTAAAATGAGGTATGGCTAACCTCTTAAGCTTCAACTGTGCAACTGACTGGACTCTGTGGGGACATGATGTCATTAACAGTCTGCGCACGTCACAGCCTCAAAAAGGCTGGCACACAGACAGAGGATAATAGACTGTTGTTTGTATGACCTTCTTTTCACAGTACGCTAGTAGGTCCTGTGCACAGTGTGTAATGTCAAAGTGTGTTTTTACGCCATACTAGTTCACACCACATAGTTCTGTCCTCCAGTTGTGCAGGTTACATTCTGATCCTGACACTCATTGTTCCAGTTGTCACATGGAACAAATTTGTACAGAATATACAACTGTGGATGTGAGACTGCTCAAGTTAAAAGAAGTTCTGTCAGTATTCTACATTTAGCTTGAAATTGCTAATAAGCCATTATCTATGGTTCTTGCTCCCAGTGGCATCATGTCTTCAGTGATTCAGTGCCCCAGATCCAGAACAGCTGTTACAGGCCATCATATTGTTTGTAAAGTTATAGTTACAAAGATGTCTCTCCTTTTAAAAAGAATGGAAATCATATGGACTTAAAGGGTAACCTCTATATTTTCCAAGTGAACCCTATTTTCCCTTGTTTTTGTGTCTAAGTGATGATGGTGACAACAATTTTTGAAATTGGTCTGGTCCTGAACGAGAGCGCTGCAGCCCACAGCCATGAAACAGGCTGCAATGTAATCCAGGGCAATTACCCACTGTCAATGTGTGTCCACTAAGGCTATGGCCATGCTTACACAGGTCAGGCTGTTCTCATGAACTGTTCATACATTTTCCTACAAAAAGTAATGCACCAAAATTTGTACCCTACTTCATCACAAGGCAGTAATAATAAAGAGGGCAGCAGTCTTCTGAAGAGGCAGGTTAGGGTGGTGGATGGGCCACAAAAGACTTTTCCCCCAGGAGACCAGTGTTCAGAACCATATGAACTTTGAGTTACTTTAACGTACGTTGTCATTATGTTTCTTCACTTGCCTAAACCTAACCTTCATAACTTTACGTTAGGTGTGTAACATCATACGCTGGGCACTAATTCGCAGGATACCAGACTTTTGTCTAAACAGAAACTGCATATGAGGTCACTGAAACTCGTTCCAGGGTGAAGACTTTCAGAAACTCTGTTTTCAGTGTTAAATTGTGGACAATGAAAACATATTTTGGGTCTTGTAATGTCAGTGTGTTCAGTTATCTTCGTTGTTTGGCGTCAAAAATGAGGTAACATTTTGTACAAACATGGATGTGACCAAAACAGTGCTGGCTCAAGCCTTGCTAACAGGTAGGTCACTACATAGGTCACTGTTACAGTTAGCCTTCCTGTAATAGCTTTTTTTCAGGCCTCTGATTGGCCAATATCTTTTCCTTCGTCTTTGAACGGATTTCGGGTTATGATCATTTTGCTCCATGTTGATTTGGCATGCTCTTGACAGGCTTATTTAGCCACTTGTTAACAGCCATCTTTTTGAGACATGCAAAACTTTAAAATTCAGCTGGGCATTTACTGACTTGTTCTATGTTGTAGAACCAAATATGAAAATCTCTTAAGCTTGTGTGAGCCACAGACCGTATTTCAGGCATCTAACAAAAAACCCATTGATTTTGAGTTAAGGGAAACAGAGGTGCAAAAATGCCTTGTCAGCTCCGTGTTTCAGCTCTCATTCCTGCACCACTCTATTTTGCCTGTAAGTGGCAAAAACAAGAACTTACAGTGGATGTAAATAAAAGTTCTGAGAGTTGGTGATCCACCGAGCTGGTCCATTTCTGTGTAGCTTGTGTTGCCAGACAACTAGTGTGTCTCCAGTGTTAGAGGCCAACTAGTGCTTTTTGTGAGGGGTCGGGTTCGGTTGGGCTCAGGTTCCGTATTTTTTTGTGATTATCTTGGACGGGCTGGGTTCGGGCTTCACTGTACATGTGTTGGTTCGGTTTGGGTTGTTATTTTTTTAGTCCGCTGAGAACTCCAACGCACACTGACGTTGTCAATTGCCCCCCAGGATTACATTGCAGCCTGTTTTGCACCTGCTGGCTGCAGCGCTATACTCAATACTGGAGCAATTTCAAAAATTATTGTTCCCATTAGTCCCGTAGACACAAAATCATGGGAAAGTAGGGTCCAGGTTGAAAAATAACAAAGTTATCCTTCAATCTCAGATATGAAATCAAGACTGAATATTCCTTCCAAGAGGAATAATGACAACACAAGAGACTCCTTGCTCCTAATATATTTAGCTCTAGTCTGACATTTCTGATGAATGCCAGGATTGGTTTGCAGGCATGGCCCACACAGAGGACCATCGGAGCCTCAGACAAGCAAACTACCAACCATTGTGCCCACACATGCCTGCTTAGGGAAGGCCCGAATCTGCACACAAGAATACTCACTTGAACACATGCACAATGATGAATCTCACAATCTGTGCACCCACACAGATGGCCGCTGCATTTTGTCATCCCTCTGCCTCTGGTGCATTCCAAGCATGCAGATGCTGTTTTCGTTAATTTGTTAGTCATGTGTTAATTCTGTTACAAAAACCAGCCCATGTCTCTGAATCCACTTCAAGTCAGACCTCTGATCTGGATGAATCACTGCTCCCTCCCACCAAACTTGTGCTCTTTTTCATGACCCTTAAGGTATTTTTGAAAAACAAGCTGCTGTGGTCATGCATTGTGTGGGGATGCCTTCTGGCAGCAGACAAGCTCTTCAGGTTCAGAAGGTTACTATGATGAACAGAATACCCAGAGAATAAAGAAAGCATTGTGTTCATCAAGCTGCAAATCAAACTGTGTCTGACATCAGAATTACTGCAATTCAAAGCAACAGCTGTGTCCAGTTTTCTATATATACAAACCGTTTTTTTGGTCTGTGGTAGAATGGTAGCCCGTCGTCTGTACACTGTATCCATGACAACTGAGTACTCAGTGATCAGTATTCAACTTCACTTAATGTCAAATTTAACCAAAGCCTGGAAATACTTTCAGTGGAATAAATGGTAGCCTCGTAGATATTGTGATGTCATGACTTTGACATCATTGCATTTAGACACACATGCTGGTGTCAGAGATCGATGTTCGGACACACACGCACACGCACACACACACACACACACACACACACACACACACACACACACACACACACACACTTATTCTTCATCCTTCCTTTCACATTGATTATGATTCAACATAAAAACTAAAACTGTTTTCACATGAGAGGTAATTTGATAATGATAACTGATTGCATAACCAGTAAAACGGAAGCGAGTCTGGCAGTAGAGAAAGTGAAGTCACATGCATAATAAGTGTTTTTTATTCCCTCACTGCATCATATCAAGCTGGCCATTTACATCTCTAAGACCTCACTATGCCGTGTGAAAAGCAGATGTGGAATGTGGAAAAAGAAAAGAAGCACTTTCATGGTAATGGACACTTGTGTAACCCCACTTACTCCATTCTTATCATCCCTCCAGATTCTGTAGCTAAGAAACCAAATTAACAGCTCATCAGTGGGTTTGGTTAATGCAACTGAGCTCATTTTAGGGAGGAAACTGCTCTTTCTCTTCCTGAGCTTCTTTTTCTCGCATCCATGTTGCAATTAGGCATAATTAAGCTTTTACACATTTTCAAATGTAATCATTTAGCGTATGCAGGCTTTCATGGAGAAATTTGAGCCTCTTCACTGTCTTGGATGAACAAAGATCACCGTGAGGACAGTCTGCCTACACTGTTTTATTCATATGGCAGGTTATTTGTGAGTTCAGTATCGTACAATGCTTCTGAATATTTCAGTACAAGTGTCTGTTCCAATTCTAGAGGCTGAAAATGTCAGTGTGATTTTAATGGGTCAACTGCAAATAAACCAGATCACTCAAAGTTTTGAGACTGAGGTTTCCACGGCTAACAATACAAACTTGGAAACTTGCTGGTCCATGGGCAAAACCAGAAGATGCTATCTATCTGTAAGAGTATGGTACATAGACCCTGCAATAGACTATTCAACAATATTTGTAAGAAAAAAAGGAACAAACAAACAAACATGGACAACTAAACAGACAGGCGTGTCCTGATCACAAACCTGGAAGTCAGACTGCCTGTTGCCGAATCAGTGTTTCTGACAGGAGACCGCACACACAACTGATGTCTTTATCTCATGTCCTTTCACACTTGGACATGCACAGCATGACCCCCTCTTTGTAAGGCAATATGTGTGCTGCTGTTTTTGACATTATATACATGAAATAATGTAGACATTGACAAAAACCTCCAGTCACATGGATTTGATCAACATCTTTACTACAGTCCACATGTGACACCACTGAAACCATTTGTACTTGGTTAGTAGTAGAGATGATGCTTGTGATCTAACAGAGCTGGGAGTTCTATTTTCTTCTTTTGAAATCATTTGATCATTGAGGTGTTTGCTACTGGGGGTTCAGACAAGATATTCTGTGATCCTTTATGTAGATATAGTGGTGCCTTAATTTAAATGCAAACATGGTCAGAATAACAATGCTGACATACCTATGTTTAGTGACCATAATGCTTAGCATCTTACCATCTTCACCCACAGCATGTCGGTGTTAACATTCTAACGTTTGCTACTTTGCACTAAACACAAAGTACAACTGATGCTGATGGGAATGCCATTAATTTAGCAAGTATTTGTTCATTAACCAGAGCATGATGGCACTAGGGAAAAAGTAAGGGGATCACCTAAGTCATAGGACACATCCTCTGAGGATAATGAATTTTGGGCCAATCAGTCTGGGGGATGTCGAGATATTTTACTGGATGATACTGCATCTTATGAGGATCGTGCTATGTTGTCATGATAATCATGATAAACAACATAAATCCATATGATTAAGCAGTTCAAGGCTGGATAACAGACCCCGATGCACGTCCTCCACTCACACACCTAGACATTATAAACTATCTTGTTTTTTGTCTGAGTGGATATACTTTGGTAATAGAGATAACAGCACATACCTAGCAAGATGGCACCCCCATCCCACATGGCATTATGTAACCTACCTTCACATTCTCTACAAAAACACATATTTTTCTCTTCTTACTTCATTTATTTATTCATTTTACTATTTTTATGATTATACTAGTTAACAACTATCAAACCGCATTTTGTCCTATGTGTTTTGGATGGATTACTGAATGGACCTACCGCACACAGCCCCAGGGGCCTGAAGTGTCTCGTATTGCATGGTCCTCACCTGCAAAACGTCACTCAAATTAACGTCTATCGACCACAGAGAGACACAGGGAGATGCAAAGAAATGCAAAATAACTACAAAAATGGGCTAAACAACCACAAAGAGACACAAAATGACTGAAAAAGACACAATTTTACCTCAAAAAGACACCAAAGAATCATAAGGGGACCCAACATGACCACAAAGAGGCACGAAACAACAACTACAACAAAAGAGGCAAACCACCACAAAGTGTGCATATCTTGCTGCTATGTGGGGGAGGTGGTGGGGCCTTTTGCATATCTGTGCTCAGGGGCCTGTTGCCTCATAATACGCCCATGGCTGGAGATAAATAAAGTAATTAAATGAAACTGAACTGAAGAAGACCACCACTATCTCCTCCTCCAAGATTAAAAAAAACCCGTATCTAAAATGTTTTTAGAAAATATAAATAAAGATTAAACAACAGGCTTGTTCCCATCTAAAAGACTACATTACCCAGAGAGCTCCGCTGCAGTATAAATAGTAACGAAAGGGGCGTTTCCTCTGTGACATGTGGAGGAGGTAAGAAGCGGATTGTTGCCGAGGACGCATTCAGCTGTCAGAGATAACGCCGCTCAGCCTGCTCTTACCTGGAGTTTCACTACCATGGACTTAACCGAGGATAGCGCTGTGGAAATTATCCTGTGCTGACCCACTTCTTCACACGTTGCTTTCTCTCTCTGTCTTTGACGCCTTCTTTCATTTCTGCCAGGTAAAGTCCTTCTCTATCAGTAGTTTTCCAGCCAGGGCATTGTTCATTTTGTCACTGAGCTGTGAGCATCCCTGTCAAGGAAGTAGCCCACGCGCTCATTTGTTGCTGTTGTTTTGCTGCAGCTCGTGCGATAAAAGAACGAGGCGTTTTGACATTTAGTTTAGCTAGCAGTAATGTTTGGGTCCCATTTGCCAGCTCAGAAAACATTTAAAATGTGTCACAAGACGCTCAAATCACTTAAATATTATGGCAATGGGCTCTATAGAACAACATACAAAGTTTGTGTAATGAATGTGTTGTATGGCGTGGTACCCATCTGAATCTGGGTAAATATGACCTTCAGTTTCATATGGACCAGTCGATATAGTAGAATTATCATTAAATCAACTGAGACCTTTACGTTTGGTGTTATAGTGCTGCAAGCTGTGAGTTTATGTCAAATTTCACGCTAATATGATGGTAAAATTAAGTGTTTTATCAAGAACAACATCGTTTTTAACAGAAAAAAGAACTGACCACGTTGACCACTTAACCCACGTAAGTAGTGCTGGGTTCACACAGGTTTCTCTTCTCTCGACCTGGACACAGACTGAAGAATGGCGACCTAAATATAAGATGTACATGTTTCACACAGCTAACAATAGCACAGTGCTTGCACAGACTTAAGTTTTTGTGGCAAGTGTTTTTTGTTCTCTTTCTAATAATTCTGTGCATATGTTTTACACAAATATGTCCAACTTGGAGAAGAATTTGAAGTGGTTTATTAACTTCACTCAATCATGGTATTTGTTTTTTTCTTTAACTTCTGTTTATTATTATTTTTTTCAAAATGCAACTACATAATCTCCCTCTGAACAAATATGCACGTACATTTGTAGGTGCAAAGAATAAACACATACACACACACACACACAAACACAAACATATATATATATGTGTGTGTGTGTGTGTGTGTGTATGTATACATATATACACACATATGCAAAAATATACACACAAACAAACAAACAAATGGATGTCAAAGATGTCATTGTAAGTATCACTGTTATCAAATGACAGTCTATAAAGTGTTGTCATATCACATAGACCATATCTTTAATTTCAATGAAAATCAACTTTTTAATGTAAATGTTTCATCACATCTCTCTGCAAAGTGTATTTGGCTGGTGGGTTTTTCTGTTTCCAGTTGAACAACATCAGTATTTATGTCAACAATGTCACAGAGCATATCATGTTATATTTGTTATTTTACATCTTTATCATAACACGTTTCACTCCAAACACTGCCAGAGCTGGATTCTGGTTCAATGCGCTTCTGTTAAACCTCAGACAGAGTTTGGAATATATTAGTCCAATAATAATCAGTCAATGTGCAGTTTCAAAATGTGTGCCTGTGAAGCTGATGCTTGTCCACATTGATCACAGGATGGATTTACTGTAGGAAACTTCTTGGAAAGTCACAGTTATGATAATTTCAGTTTGTGTAATATTTTTAAAAGTGCAACAATATGTGTGCAACAATGTACCTGTATGTGTGGTGCATACAGAAGAAGAATGGATGTGATCTTGGGCCTTTCTCCACCTGTCTTCCTTGATTCCCACTCCTAGGTCATCCTGCCAGGCCTCTCACATATGACCCAGTGTGGCTGTAAAGTCTATTTGCATCAGTCAGTCATGAATTTGAGATATGGCCCCTGTAGTTGAGACAGAAACAATGTAACCATTGTGGAATCACGTGGCTAATTGGAAAAGGATGGAAATGATCTTTTAACAAAACTCCTAACTTAAACATTTTGTTTCTTGTAGTTGATAACATGTGGGAAAGATCTCATCAAAAAATATGTCTTGTATGGATTTTGTGCCTTTGCTAATGAAATGTTGAATCATAGAAAGATTGAGTTAATGTATGCTTTCCCGTCAGCGGAGCTAATTCTGAACATTTCCGGTATTTATGTCTTTAGAAGGTATGCTTTAAATTTAAAAGGACCGAACCAATATTAACAAAATACACAGACGACATTCATAGAAGAGCAAATATTAGCTTAAAAGCGTAGTTATTGATGTCTACTGTAATTATATTGATTCTAGGTCACTGCTCTTTTTGTAGTTGTCACCCATGGTCTTACAGTAGATGTTGCCCTTATGGGCTAAAAATCAGATGTTTTTGACCCAGCCAACCACAAACAGATCACAATGTCATTTAAGTAATGATGGACCCCCATGATGATCATAAGCATTGCAGTTTACAAATTATTTTCAACGTGATCAGCTATTAACAGCCTGTGTGTGCAGGAACATGAAACTGTAATAAGCAAATGTTTTGTATTTTTAGTTAAATGACAGTAGTGGCTCCAGGTGTGTGATGTGACTGAGCTGTGCTGTATGTAGTGGCCGCTCTAAATACCTTTTGGTGTCAATCTTTTGCAGGTGCAGTCAACCCTGAGGAACCATGTCGGACAAGATGTCCAGTTTCCTCCATATTGGGGACATTTGTTCCCTGTATGCAGAGGGCTCCACCAGTGGATTTATCAGCACTTTAGGGTAAGTCTGCTTGTTTTTATGTGAGTTGTTGTGACCCATTCCCTACTTACACTTTCCTGCTGGAGGAGACCAGATGAGCTTGACAGAAAGATGGAGATTCAGACAGAGTTGTTTCACTATGCAGAATACACAACTATGAAACAGAACAGGCTGCAAAATAAGCTCAGCAACTGTGTAGATCATAACATTACATTTTAATTGATGGGGCTGTGTAATGGATGGATTCTTATAATGGATGGATCTAATGCCTCTGTTTATGTGGTCGCAGTTACCGTCAGCACACCCATTACCCATTTGTTTCCTTCACATTTTATCGTGAATAATAAGTCATCTGATGTCAGTGAAACAAAGTAAACTTGTTTTCAGTGGTGAGAATTTAGTTGAGGTATGCAAAGACAGAGACGGACATAGATTAATAGTTAAACTAGAGAGGGAGATGAAGAACTGCAGAATACCTTTCTATCTTTAAACACAGTATCTGGACTGAGCCCTCTTTAGACTCAAGCTCACAGTAACAGTTCATTTGCTCTGCTGTACTTTGGTCGTATAAATTTAACAACATCTTCATATTTGGTAACTTGTCATATTTAGCATAGTGTACATATGTTTTGTGAAATAACAGTGTCTTGTAATCCCATGTGGGATGGGCCAGATGTTTGGCATGACACAGAAATAGAAAGTAAACTAACTTAACTACTGTATAGGGGATTCTATAGAAAAAGAAATTGAAGCTTTTACAGCGGAACCCAGTGAAGCTTGTCTTTTCAATTTTGAAGGTCCCTTCACTCAAAAATGTTTTTATGCCCCTAAAATGTCTGACTTTCACTATACTGACTTGTGTTCATTCAGAGTCAGTCACTAGGGAGGTGTTTTCACTTTCTGTTACTGAACGTACACTAGGCAGACTAAATTAGGAACGTCACTAATATGAAAGCCAATTGGTGTCTAATACGGGAAACATGTAGCGACGGGGAAACAGACAATGACGCATCACTGGCAAAGAAACTTGGAACCTCCAGTGCACAGTGGACTTCTCAGTGCAGAGCAATAATTAGCTTAGTGAAAGTTTTGACAGCAAACATGGTGGAGTGTGATTATAAATGTGATGGATGTAAGCCAGACCCTGGAGCTTCCTTCCACTATCTTCCAAAATTTCCACTGTAGCAGATATTATTGCATGTTTCACAACCATCTACACTATCAGCCACTGATAGCCTACAAGCTAACACACAACGTAAACCAGTCAAAGATGCTTACTACACTTATGATACATCTGCTAGTCGCCTATTTTGGTGCACAAGAGACTATCTGAGTCTAGATCTTGATGGTTTAATGTCTCCAGTGTTTCCTCTCACGCTAACACTAACCATCTTAATGCACACTGCTCTTCCACCCATCAATTAGCGCGAGCAGCATTGGACAAAATGGAAAGCAAAACCTACCGCAAGCAGCGGTGGCGGATGTGGCCAAGGCCGGATCCAGAGTTTCTCTATAAGGGAGACAGAGTAAATGCGACCCTTTTCAATGTTTTTCTTTCTTTTTACTTTATATGTGGGAAAACCAGCCCTTCAGGGAAAGCAGCTTAGCCTTGCAGTAAATTTTTCCCAGTGGCCACTCACGTTATTGTAGTAAAAAGAAATCCCCCGTGTCCCAAAAAGCATTTTCCCCTTAGACCACGATTATAAAAGGCATCTGTTTACAAGACACCTTGAAATAAAAACATGGTCAATTATGATTCTTTCTATTAGGAATTTTTGAGCCATGAAGGTTTAATATTTGTAAGACTTTCATGTTTGTCCCCTCCTCTCCCCACATGCTGCTGTAGCTCGTTTTGTTATGTTGCGTTGTTCATGGACATACTGAAATCTACACTGTACGTTTACTACTTCTTGACAACTTTACTGCTAATTTCACCTCTTTGCTCTGAGCACAGCCACCATCACACTCTCTCTGTCGCTAAAGCGCACACTACGCAATTAGGTGCTACACAACTCTTACCCATTGACAACAGCCTGCCAAAACTCCCTGTAATTCATCTGAAAGTCTGAACCATTCAAAAAAATGTTCTCACACCAGAAACGAACCAAACCATGGTTCTGTTTGATCCGGACCGAGACCACCTCTTTTTGTCAGACCAAAGTACGGCTGTTTGGTACAGGGGAGGTTTCACACCTGTAATTCTGGTTTGGATCAAACTGAAAAGTCTACAAGTCTTGAACAAACAAGGTAGGTGTGAAAGGGCCTAAGATAAGTGGCTAAATCTTTTGGACCATCACAACTAGCCACAAAATGACACGTTTCACGGTCGCTGTTTGGTCTCCATTCAATTTAGCGTAGGGCTAAACCGCAAGTTTGCTTTTTGGCTGGCAAAGGTCTCCAGTGCACTTGCTCTGTTTGCCCAATGATGTGGAAGCACAGCAAAATATCTGGTTAATTTTACAAATCGAAGTTGAACTTTTTTGGCTTCATGGGCCACTGAGTAACTTTGAAAGGAATGGACGGGGTCCCTGTCTCTGACACTGTTTCCAGTTCTCTTTGTACATCTACGGGAAGAACCATATTAAAAACAATACTAATCATAGCAGTATTTTTACTTAACAACATGTCTGGAGGGGGACGCTATGGCAATGACTCTTATATTTAAAATATAAAACACGCACCAAAAATTATAATGAGGTGCTGATTACTGGCAATAGGCTTGATTGTAGAGAACAAGTGTTGCACACTCTGGCTCCATATGCCTTTATTTTATTTTGATGATGTTTCGGCCTTTGGGCCTTCTTCAAGATCATCATCATCAGGTGTGTATCAAAGGTGTGGCCCATATAACAGATCAGTGAACCTGTGTCTCAGTATGCTTGTTGATCTTGAAGAAGGCTCAAAGGCGGAAACCTCATCAAAATAAAATAAAGGCATATGGAGCCAGAGTGTGTGACGCTTGTTCTCTACAATAATGACTGCTATATACCTGTTGCAGCTGTGGCCAGTTTATCAATGGGAAGGTGGACTGTAGTCAAATGTCTATTTTCTCTTAATCTGGTTTGTTTTATCTATGAATACGAAGCAGAAGACTTGCTCCAAGTTCCTCTTGATAACATCGTCTGACAGATGTAAATGTGTGAAGAATAAGGCTATTTTATTTGAGAAGTGGAAGATCCTGCTGTCGTCATTGCTCGTCCTTTTATTTCCTTGATGTTCTATGCTCAGTTACTGTGGCCTCAAATTACCCTGTCTCTTCCTGCTACATGCTGAGCACCATTTATTTAGGTTCCTGACGCCTTTCCTCCTTCCTAATTGTAGGCAACGAGTCAAAAGTGCATCTCATTATGTGCAAATTGAACAAATCTTGACGTACAACGGACAGTTACAGAAATAGAAAGCTAAAAGAAGAGGATAGAAGAGTGGGTGATGATTGACGTGAATATCCCTGTCCAGCATATGTTACAGCATATCCGACATGTCTGGCTCCATTTTCCAAGCTTCATTCTCTTGCATCAAACCTTTTTTCATGCTATATTCGGCCCCAAGGTGTTTGTTTTTTTTCTCCTGAGGTGAAAACGAACACAGCATTTGTGTGTGTCACCTCCTCCCTCTCCTTTTTAAGTGCTGCAATCTTCCTCTTCTTGCCATGTCACTATTCTGTTTACCACTCTTCACCGTGCAGAGCCCTCCTCCTCGCTAGCTCTCAGAAACCATGCTCTTTCACAGTTTAGTGTGATGCGTCACCCACCATGGCAACAAATGTGTGCTCGGCTTTGAAGACTGCCACCATGACAGAGCTCGTTTGTCAAATCTCTCATCTAGTGTTGTTATGCCTAGTAATCATATCCCCCCACTGCTGCTGTGAGCGCTCACTGTTAAAATGAAGAGCTTAGAGGACGCATCTATAAATAGCATCATTGCATTAGGTGTTTCTTTTGCTGTCAGCGTACTGAATGTGACCCCCCTGAGAGACAGCTGCAGCCACCTGGACCACTGCTGGCTCAGAGAGGATAGTACCCAATGTCTTGATGCTGGGACAATGGGATACGACCATGATGCTGCATCCCAGAATGCAAGAGGAGGGTCTTGACCTTGGACCCAGATGACGCTTGAAACTCCAGTCCTCTTTGGACCATGGCCCATCAGTGCATCAGTGTGATCAAGGCTCTTCATTCCTTTAGAGGAGATTCTCACACCATGTGCTTTCTTCCTTCATCGTCACAGTGCTCCTGCAGTGCAGGTTATACTGCATGAGCTATAAAAAGATGTAACTGACTGGACCGGCTTGAGCATCCTACTGAAATGTTTTATTTTTGCTGCTCTACTATCTCATAGTATTCCCAGGGGTTTCCCCAGAGCTCCTGGGTATGGCGGAACTGTTCATTTCAAAAACATGTTTTACCAGCATATTTAGTGTATTATTTGGAAAGACAAGGTGGAATAATGGTGCTTAAGTAGATTACGAAGATTTAGCACATCCTTTCAGAAAGGTCCCAAGTTCCTCTCTTGGGTACAGGTACAACAATATTACAATCCATCTACGTGTGCCCCAGTTTAGTTCTCATCCTCATTGGTTGACAGTCTCTCCCATTAACGCATATTTCCTTTCATAATACTCAGTATGTTAATGTCGGGGCAGAAAACCTGTTACCTTTGTTCCATTTATTTTAAGCTTCACACAGCCTTTTTTCCAACCCAGTCCAACCCATAAATGTTGGCATTGTATGTTTCTGCAAACCATGGATACGTTACATTTGTTTATTATTATGTAGCGGGTATGTTAAGACTTAACGCTTCTTTACACTTCAACAATGCTGTGGTTAATGAATGGTCAGGTTTGGGCACACACAAAAAAAAAACTTGAGTTTGGTCAGGAAAAGATCTTGTTTTGGCTTAAAACTGCCCCAATTTTGGGAACACATTCACAGCTGGAAACTATTCTCAAAATTATTGATTTATGCATCATAGCGATTCTGAATATTTAAAAAGGAATCAATACTCATTTACCACAGTATCAGTACTATCCTCTTAATCTCTCTTCTCTCGAACAGCAAGTTCTTACACACACTGCTGCAGTGCCCCACCTCCTGTCACTCACTCACAGTGCTATCTTTCTTGTCACTCGCCTCATTTGCTCCGGTTGCATATAGGCTTTTGCATCACGGTTTTGTTTTGTCCTTTACTTCCATTTTTTACATTTTGAGTGTGTGACAACGCATGGATAACATTTTAATTGTTGTACAAAAGTTTTAATTTAATGGTACCTAATTTGTTGGTTATTGTTGTACATTGTTGTACAGTCATTCTGCTGTTCTCTGTTACTAACATAGAAAAGAAATAAAAGTTGTCGTTGTCGTGTTATTGTCTTGTTATATGAATTTTATTTAAATAAAAATTTCACATTTTATACCTTTTTCCCTATGGTATGGAAAATGGTATTGAATATCGATGTTTTTCAGGATATTGTATTAAAGTTAGAAATTCCAGTATCGCAACAACACTACTAGCAACACAGTAGTGTCTCGATTAAAAACATCCACTTTTTTTGGCACTACACCTGCTGGAAAAACTACAAAGCATTGGTAAAAAATAGCTACATTTGGTGGCTGAAAAGCTGCTGGAAAACGTTTTGTTGTTGGTCCCGAACAGTGGCTTGACAGGCATCTTGCTCTCAGCTGACAAGGCATCCACCGTCCTCTTCACCTCTCAGTGAAATAATGTCAGTGCGTATACTACATCACCTTAGAAATGTTGATATGACTCATATAAAATGTCACTTTCTCACTTTCTTTCTTAATCCTGTTATTTATGTGTTATGAATGAGCTGACATTCCTGTTTAAAATGAGCCGTCTTTATGCCACGTTGGACTTTTTCACAGCAGACATTTTGACTTGTCGTAGCAGGAGAAGCACAGGTGTTAGTAACACTGTAAACAATGACTCCTCACTGTCCCAGTAAACCAGGTCCAATACCAGGGCCCAGGAACTGACCATTTATGTGGAATCCAGCCATTAACCAATGTTATTAAATACACCTGTGATTTTACAGCTTTGACCTGAAAACCACTTAAAAGGTTATAGTAACTGTGATGGTGTCAATGAGTTTATCTGTCTGTAATTGTTGTGAACATGTTGTGTAATATGTTGTTGAGGAAAAAAAGTACTCAAGAATAACCTGACAAATTCGATACTTTACTTAAAATTTGGAGTCAATGATATCGTCAGATTTTTTGAGATTTTGGGTTTACGAGCTGTATGAAATGGCAAAATAATTTAATTCAAACGTGTGCTGGTGTCTGTTAGCTACAGTACTACCTTCATTAGAACAAGGGTTATGTTATAACATTGTCAGTTTTATTATTGTTCATGTATGTAAAATGAAATCTTTTAGAGGCTGTATTGACTTTTAAAGTCTATATAAGTTGCTTGTGTCTTGACTGGTTGACTCATCAAACTATTGGCTGTGTCCTCAGGCTTGTGGATGACCGCTGTGTGGTACAACCAGACACAGGCGACCTCAACAACCCACCTAAGAAATTCAGAGGTAAGGCCTCAAAATCTCTGCTTCTAACTTAATGATATGTTGGTCATATGATATAGGTCAGGGTTTCTGGCAATGTAAGTGTATTATATCAAACATTCATATCTTTTTACCTCTCAGCAGTTTGGGTAAAAGTAACTGTTTTACTGTCTTTACCTCATTATCTATTTTCCAGCATGATCTTTGGTGTTGTCTCAGACAGGTTAGCAGTTCAAGAAGCAGGTGTGCATTTGATTCCCCCAGAGAAAAACAGGGTGTTGAAAGTAAATGAAGTGTAAAAGTGATAACAAGAAAAATGTATCCAAGAGTTTCATGGTACTTTTACAAAAGGTCCCCACCAAGTATGTGCTATAGGAATTCCCATCCTCTGAGGGCATTGCGGCCTGTTGCAACAAAGATGTTTTTGAAAAACGTACACAGTAGAAGCCTGTAGTGCATCAGTATTTGACCAAATCATCCAAATAAAGGCTGCACAAGCATATAGATAGACACTGGCTTGTGCCAGAGCTTTTAATTTGGCTGCACATGTTGTAGTGGACTGCATTACATAAAGGTTGTTTGGATGATTCTCTGTTAAGTTTTTTGGGATACTTGTGTTGCAGAAATATATATTTAAATACATTCATAAATCTCTCCTAATAGCGGTTCCTTGTGCTGTTATAGCTTGACTAACTAGTAATAGTATAGTAAGTCCTGTCAAAAATCTGTCAAGCACGACTTAACATTTTATTGGTTGCACCGGTGTGCCTGACATGTATTAGATGTAGACGTAATGTGGAACCAGTTCTGCTCAGGAACTAGCAACATGTGTCAAGGTTAGCACAGCAAGCTGATCGGCGTTCAAGTCAGTCACATTGTGGTGAGCACATATTAAACGCCACAGCTGAAAGACCCACCTGTGGGTTCCCGGTCAGCTACAGCAAAAAGGAGAGTTGTGTTTAAGATAAGGACAGTGTGTTAGTGTTGCTCCTCAGTTGTAGGGTCTGTGAATGTTAACACATTCAACATGTGAATGCACATTCAACTGCATCACCTAGAAGTGTGATTCATCCGTACGAGGAAAAACAAACCAGAACCCAACTCCTTATCCTCACTGCTTTCAGCAGCCTCTAGATGTAAAAGCAGATCATAATAAAAAAGCCTGGGTGGAACTAATTGTAACACTCCTTCTAATGTACAAGTTTTATTTTTAATTATACAATTTATTTTGTATTTTGAATTTCAGATCATAAGCGTTGCTTTCTCAGTTTTATAGACCTTCTGGCATTTGGGAAAGTGTTTGTGTAGTGTTTGTTAAGTGTAATTCACAAGTGCTTAAAATGTTTCTTATTTTTAAAATAAAAATATATTGAACAAAAATTTAAATGCAACACTTTCTTGCTCCTATTTTTCACAGGTTTAAGTGAAAAAAGTAATGCTTTTTATGCACTCAATAAATATATTTCTCCTGAATTTTGATCGCAAATTTGTTAAAATCCTTGTGAGTGAGCACTTCTCTTTTCCAAGATAATCCATCCACCTGACAGCTGTGGCATATCAAGATGCTGATTAAACAGCATCATTACTACACAGGTGTGTCTTGGGATGGTCACAATAAAAGGCCACTCTAAATGTGCAGTTTGATCACACAGCACAATGCCACAGATGTCCCAAATTTTGGGGAACGTGCCATTGGCATGCTGACTGCTGTCCACCAGAGCTCTTGCCTGTGAAGTGAATGTTCATTTCACCACCACAAGCCATCTCCAATATCATCTCTGTGAATTTGGCTGTACATCCAACTGGCCACACAACCACAGACCACGTATAACCACACCAGCCCAGGACCTGCACATCCAGTGTCTTCACCTGCAAGATCGTCTGAGACCAGCCACCTGCACAGCTGATGCAGTAATTGATTTGAATGAATAATTTCTGCACAAACCGTCAGATTCTGTCTCAGGGAAGCTCCTCTGCATGCTCCTCGTCCTCATTGGGGTCTTGACCTGACAGCAGTTTGTCATTGTAACTGACTTGAGTGAGCAACTGTTTACCATCAAAGTGTTTGACACTTCAGAAAAGTGTTCTTGTCACAGATGAATCCTGGTTTACACTATGCAGGGCAGATGGCAGGCGGCATGTATGGTGTCATGTGGGTGAGAGGTTTGCTAATGCCAACGCTGTGAAGAGAGTGCCCCATGGTGGTGGTGGGGTTCTGGTATAGGCTAGCAAAACCTTATTGATGCACACAGGTACCGTGACAAGGTCCTGAGACCCATTGTCATGCCATTTATCTGCCACTATGACCTCACATTGCAGCATGATAATGCACAACCCATGTTGCAAGAATCTGTACATAAATCCTGGAAGCTGGAAACATCCCAGTTCTTGCGTGGCCCGCATACTCACCAGACATGTCACCCACTGAGCATGTTTGTGATGCTCTGGATCGGCATGTACAACAGTTTGTTCCAATTCTTGCCAATATTCAGCGACCATTGAAGAGGAGTGGGCCAATATTCTACAGACAGCAACCAACAACCTGATGAACTCTGTGTGAAGGAGATGTGTCACACTGCATGTGACAAATGATGGTCAAAACAGACACTGACTGATTGTCTGGGGTATCTGTGACCAAAAAATGAAGTGCTAGTCATGTGAAACCATAATAAAGACAGAACTGCACATTTAGTGTGGCTTTTGATTGTGACTATACCAAGACACACCTGTGTAGTAATGATGCTGTTTAATCAGCAACTTGATATGCCACGCCTGTCAGGTGGATGGATTATCTTGGAGAAGGGGACGTGCTCACTAACACAGACTGTAACAAATTTACAACCAAAATTAGAGATGAATATATCTGAGTGCATAAAAAGTCGTATTTCTTTAATATTAACCTGTTAAATTTTTGTTCAGTGTAGTTTAGCAAAAGAGGATTTTGACTGTCTGACACTTGTGCCACTGTCTGTTCTCAATAAATGAAAACAAACCCTTACGTTTATTTTATCCCCGTTGCTCAGAACTTGCACTAGTACGTGACTCTTAGGGATATGAACTGCACCATGCCTTACGCTCCTAGGAAATTACCAATGTGTATGGGAACTGACAAAAAGGTAACGCTAAAAATGTATGATTGTGGTGCCAAAAGAAGGGGTGAAAGATTTGGGTGCATCTATATTCTGTGCTGGTGCACCTCAATAAAAAGTTACGTCCACTAGTGCAACTAATGTAGAAACTTAGGCTGGTGTGTGAAAATTTGGAAGCATTGGATTGAAAAAAAGTCACTTTTGTGTACATGAAACCACTTAGAGATGGCATTGGTAATGTTGGCACATTATCTGATTGTGAGCGTCTCTTTAATTGATTAATTGATGTGCATTTAGATATGCTGCTCACTTGGAAAGAAACGGCCTGGTGAAACATTTGGCACATGCACAGCTATTCCATGACCAACAGCTGTCTGTTTGACACAAGACAGGATAAATACATTAGCTTGTGCAGTTTTTATGGTAAATTCTGACCCTGTCATTAGTCACTAATAGAAATTGATGATCATCTGAGAGGTAATAGCTAATGTAGTAGCCACTAAATGTATCAAATTGGTTGCCACTTTCTAGCAAATCATTTCTCGATGTTTTGGCAAGCATCTGAGAGAGGTTTTTGTTAATTAGTTACGACTGCCAGCGTCTTTTCCATTTTCCGGGAACAATGTTCTTTTCAAATTGATTAAATACAGCTGATCTTTTTTTACATATAGGAAGGACACAGGATCTCATTTAACATGTCCCTCTTATAGTCATAATTGGTGCTCTCTTGAGTGTCATCCTTGAGTTATGATAACCATGAAGAAGATGATGCATCCACTGACTGTGAAGGAAGGAAGTTGGATGCATGTCAAACTCCACATGGTCTACTCTTGAGAATTTGCTGTAAGATTTTGATATAAAATGTATTTAAAATGGGTCAGTCAGAATAAGGGTATAAAAATAAATGAACATATTTAAAAATCTGAATATTATCATTAATACTATCTATAGCAAAGCGGAAGCCAGCCAGGTGTGCCACTGGTAACGTCTTTGCCAACACAGCAGGAATCACCAAAAATGAAACTCGTTTTCCCTGCCATTCAATATTCAAATCTAGTTTTACACCGCCAGCTGGATTTTATTATTGCATTGCAAATATTAGTTAGCATTTGTGAGTGCTGCTGTATGCGCCTCTACATGTGCCTAAAAGTTTGTTCTTTATGGCGACTACAACGTTTTTCCTGTTGACATGTGAAGAAAATAAGTAGCTCTTTCTTTTTTAATCATCTTTTTCCCTCATTTTATTAAACACATAAGCTCAAACAGACATCTGTAAAACCTGATATTAGTTCATTACAGTACATCTAAGAACACGAGTGCCACGTATAGCCTGCTGATGAAAGCAATTTAAAAATTAGGAAGTAAAATAATCAAAATAAATGATGAAAAAAGAATAGGCTATCTAATAAAAGTCTTGTAAAAGTGTGTAAGAAGAGAATACTTTAAATACATTTTTAAAAATTGTTTTTTAAATGCCATAAGCTCGATCAAGCTGAGTCAAATGGTTTAATAGATATTTAGTATATCAGTAGTGTTTGTGGTCATGTTCTCAGTCGCAAACATAAACCATGTAATGCCTCAGTGCACTATGAGAGCAATTGGGTTTTCTGTGGGTACTCCAGCTTCCTCCCACAGTCCGAAGACATGCAAGTTAATTGGTGACTCTAAATTCCCCATAGGTATGAATTATGAATGTGAGTGTGAATGGTTTTTTGTCAGCCCTGTGATAGTCAGGCAACCTGTCTAGGGTGTACCCCGCCGCATAGGCTGGGATAGGCTCCAGCACACCCGTGACCCCTAACAGGATAAGGGGTTATGAAAAATGAATGAATGAATGACTATGTATGTAGCAATTTGGCTGTGATTTATTAATAACCGCCTTTTTCATTCATATTATTAGAATTCCTAAAATATGTTGTAAAAAGTGTTTGCCTGACCCAGTTGAAGTCATGGTACGCATGCATGTGTGTACACATGATCGGTATGGTACCATCTCAACCTCATTTTCAGTCAGGAAAAACCCTGAGATAGACATTTTTATGTTTTTGGCTCAGGGTGAAAAATTTCCCAACCACAGGGCAGACATTTTCAGATACCTATTAAGACTCTTCTTTGTTGACTAGGAATAATTAATAGCCTTGTAACTACAACATCTAGTGTTTTGTTATGTAGTTTCAGGCAGAATGCCAGGCGGAGTTAAGTACCAAGCCCACAACAGCAACCTGCCATTACATCTTAACATCTAATAACAGGCTCTAACCTGACAGAGCACAGATTAGCTCCCAGCTATCAACTAAAAATACACTATCTTTTGTTTTTGTGAAGACCAAGAGCAGTTCTATTGTTGAGTTGTGTCAGCTTTCCTTACCCATTAAACTATTGTCTTCCATGATTCATGTATTGCTTCTGCTTTGGACTAATTGCAGTCTAAATGAATGGCATCTTGAGGTTTGGTGACCTGCTAGTATGAAAGCTGGTTAGGACAACAAGTTTGACTCATTGCTTGATTAAGTGGTGTGCTTATTTACAATGTCAGCTGCTTTATTTTTCCCTTGTGACACTGCTTCTGCACATGGCCCATTCACAAACCCTTGTAACAAATAACATGTGTTTGAGCTGGGACGAGTTAGCCAAAGAGTTCTTAGGTTGTGTCATTCGAAAAGTTTCAGAGTCCCAAAGAGGTAAAACTCCAATATGTTTCAAGTAACAGCAAAGATTTCAATAAAGTCTGAAAAAGTTAAAAGAATATTGGGACACCACTTCATCTTGGAAGGTCTTTCCCCCAGGTTGAGAACCAATGCCTTAAGGCCTGTAGGTGCAAATAACCATCAGCCAACTGATTTTGTTAGCCAGTGACATTTATACAAGTTTTAAGGTCCAGTTTGTAGGATTTAGAGGCATATGGTGGCAGAAATTGAAAATAATATTCATAATAATATTTTCATGAGTGTATAATCATCTGAAAATGTGTTTTTTGAGCTGTTTACATCTACATACCAAGTGGATCCTCTTCCACCAATTCTGCCATGTTTTTTCTACAGTAGCCCAGAATAGACAAACCATACACTGGCTCTAGATAGGGCCATTCACATTTTTGCGTTTTCACATCAGCCTCAGTAGTTCTCCTACATGCTTGGGAAGTTTCAGTTCTGCATCTTTACATCTATACATGCACATGTGATGGATGGTAAATGTCATGTGCCCCATGTGCAGTATACACTGCCTTAGCACAGGTGAAAGGGAGAAAAGCAATAGGCCAAATCACAGTGTTTCTTTACAGTGACCTCTGTGTAGAACCCCCCCCCACGTCATGTACATAAAATGAAACAGAGCTGAGCAAACGCTGCCTTAACCGATTACTTTTTAGCGACCTAAAAACAAAATCAATGGTTGTAGTGTACACTATATTTGGAATCTTTTCACCGCTTAACCTTGCTGTCAGACAGCCCTTTTCTACAGGTAACTGAAGCTGTTATCTTAAGGCCACGAGACTGTGTAAAGTGAAGTGGAAAAAATATTCCAAATATAGTGCACACTTAAACTTGTCATTTTTTGGATGGGTCTTTTTATTGTGGTTTTGCGACAGACCCTGTGTTCATAGCAGTACATTGTTTAACTTATGTACTGGATGCTAACAAAGCAACAGAGTATATAAAATAAGCACAGCAGATGTCAAATAGGTTTGACCATTGTGTTTAACAATATATATTTAAACGTTACAGTTATGGTTGAAAATGACAATAGCAATAAACACGTTTGCCAACTACCTGAAAATGATGGTTGTTGTTTGGTGACATCACAGTGATATGGTCTGTAGTGATGGAATAATACACAGTCTTTGTGAAAATGTTTTCTCTTGTTGGGACTGTATCAGAAAATTTCTAAACTGCATGCTATTTGTTTAGGCTGTATTTTGTATTTTTGTAGTGTTTTTATTAGAGTGCAGCACATTTTAATACACTTAACGATATTTTGTGGTCCATTACTACACCACCAGAGAACTGATTGCACTGCACTGCATTATACCTCCCAACTGTCTCTATTTTTCTGGTCACTCTATCTATATCTGGAAATGGTGAGGCAGCTGTTTTGTCAGTTTGTTGTGATAGTATGCCAGCATGAGCCCTGTTCTTATGATTTTACAGCTCCAGTAAGTAAACACTGCTAGTTGGTTCACAGCAGATGCAGAGTATGGATGTTAATCAGAACTTGGATTATTACACGTGGATTCTTCCTAGAAGTGACAACGCTAACATGAGTGCTGGACTACAAGACAGTCTTGATGTTTGAATGGCACACTGTGCCCTGCTGGATCTTAATTAAAGCATGACCAACAGAGGTGTAAACAACATTATTTTAAACAATCTTAGAATGAGTTCATTCTTAAAATAAGATGCATTTCTTTGTTGTCTCAAGTTGATGATCTCCCTCACAGAATTTGCTTTCTGCATAACATGTTAACAATAAAGTAGGCTTTTTTGTCTTACCAAGCCAACCAATTAAATCAAGAGAGCTGTGAATATCAAATGAACACAAAAAAAATCTTTCTGTACTTTTCAATTAATTGAGTGAGCATGCACACTCTTCTGGGCCATATTAGGTAGGGATGCACGATAATATTGGCATGTCATTGGTATCGGCACGGCTTTAAAATGATCAGAATTGGCCAACATGCTTTTTCTTATTTTGCACATTGAATGAATATTATATACATTGAAAATTATTGTATTTCATGTCTCTATCTGCTGGTAGGCCATCATGATTAGAGTATGCATGCATGATATGATGTTAATTCCACTACAGAAGAGACTTGATGATCACTTAAATTAGGTGGGGAAGTGGATATATTGATGTCGGTTAGCAGTAAAATGAGATGTTACATATTGGCAAAAAATCCAATATTGTGCATCCCTGATATTAGGTTTCATGCAAGAGTGTATTTCACAACCACTTAGTGGAAGGCATCTACTTGGAACTGCTCATGCCACTTAAATTATAGCCTTAACCGACAAGACTGGATTCTTCTTAATGGGGTACTTTTTGTGTGTTTGTTACACACACACGCACATACGACATCCAGGTCCGAGCTATTGAGAAAGAGGCGTGTTGGCTGTGATTCAAATAATTTTTTCTATGTTGATTTAAGACAAATGTATGACTTATTGTAAAATTTGAGTATAATTTAATACTGTACATTTTGAGGCTTTGACTTTTCTGGTTTACACCGCTAATTTTTGTTTACCGGTTCATCTAGACAGTTAATGTAGAAAGACACAGAGAAGCACCAGTCATTAGGTAAGGTAATAACAACAGAGTCACCCTTCCCCTAAACAAGTTCTTAATGAGGCTACAAGTGTGTTGCTAATAAATGCCCAGGATGACTATATTATATATGTTCGACCAAGACTGAAGCACTAAAGGTACAAATGCAAGTTGTTACTCACTGTTATCTGCGGCTAGCTTTACTGACTCCATGTTTTAGAGGCCTATGTGCCAGTTTTCTGTAACAGCAAGAGTTCTGTACATTGAGTGAAGAGCAGATAGGTGATACTGCTTTATGGATTTAAACAACACACTGCCTTTCTATGTGGGAATGCAAAGAGCAACTTCACTTGTCTGTTTCTAACTGAGCTATTCAAATCATATTCAAAGCTGTGGCTTCACACCATAAAACAGCAGTAACAGCAGAGGCACCCAGAATAAGCTAAATGTGCTATTGACAAGTCACCCATGACCATGCAAAAGCAAAAGTAGAACTTGTCAAATATGCAACACCAAAAAATTAAAATTCATGGTGCAAACTGTTGCACTGTTTCTATTATTTGTTTTTGTCGATTGTCTTTATAATTTAAAAAAGTATTATTGAAGAACATAGTGTCCACATTACATACTGTGGCACATTTAGACATGGACACTTAAATTACAGATCATTGGTGAATAACGTCAGTAATCAAATGACTTGTAATGTTAGCACATGTCTGACCCCACCACAGGTTGCAGCCTCACCTCTCTTGTTAAGGCCAGTATTAAACAGAAGCAAAGTGTACGAGGACTAAATCCCAACGTCCTTAAGTATTAACAGCCCTGTTAAGCTGTTTAAAAAGTCTGTATAACAGGGGAATGTAAAGAGGCTGCGACTGATCGTGGAACTTCAGATTCAGGAGTAACAGTGCTGATCTGTCCAAGCAGTGGAACAGTGGACAGGCTCTTTACTTTTGTGGGGTTGCTGGAGGGGTTGTGAGAGTTTGTTCATCCAGTCTACATGTGCTTTGTGGACTGTGAAGGTTTATGACCATGTCCCCCATGGAGTCCTGTTGAGGGTACTGGGGGCCTTTGCTACAAGCCATTTGGTCCTTGCATAACCAAAGTGAGAGCTGTGTCCGTATACTCACCACAAAGTCAAACAGGTTGTCAGTGGGTGTTGGCCTCCGCCTTGTCACAGATTTTGTTTGTGATATTCATGGAGGATCTCAAGACGCAGCCGGGGGGAGGAGAGTGTCCCATTTAGGGACCTCAGAATTGTGTCTTTGCATTTTGCAGATGATGGCTTCATCAGTCTGTGACCTCAGGCACAAACTGAGGTGGCTTGCAGTTGAGTATGAAGATGCTGAGATGAGAGTCAATACCTCCAAGGCCAGAAAAAGGTGGATTGCTCCTTCTTGGTTGGGAGTGAGTTACTGCCCCAAGCAAAGGTATCTTGTTCATTAGAGAGGATACAATTAAGCGTGAGATTGACAGGTGCATAGGTGCAGCGTTGGCGCTGCTGCAAGGTTCCAGTCTGTTGTGGTGAAGATGGAGCTGAGCCGGGAGGCAAAGCTCTTGATTTACCAATCCATCTACGCCCCCACCCTCACCTACAGTCATGAACTTTGGGTACTGATGGAAAGAATTATATCATGGATCACTGAATAAGGGGGGTCAGGCTCAGCCTTAAAGATAGGGTAAGAAACTCAAACATCCAGAGGGAGCTTGGAGTAGAACCGCTGCTCCTTCATGTTGAAAGGACCCAGTTGAGGTGGTTTGAGCTTGTGATCTGGATGCCTCTTGCGTGCCTGTAGAACAGCATATTACACCTTGCCTTTTTTTCTCTGATCTGAGTAGTTATACACAGATTGCAGTGTGTGTGTGTGTGTGTGTGTGTGTGTGTGTGTGTGTGTGTGTGTGTGTGTGTGTGTGTGTGTGTGTATGTGTGTGTGTGTGTGTGTGTGTGTGTGTGAGGGTGTGTGTGTGTGTGTGTGTGTGTGTGTGTGTGTGTGTGTGTGAGGGTGTGTGTGTGTGTGTGTGTGTGTGTGTGTGTGTGTGTGTGTGTGTATAAAGATTAGTTTTCGTGTCTTAATGTATCCACAAAGAGCTTTGAGGGATCGACTGAGACTTTACATGCAGGAGACCTTTACACATCTGCATGTGCTCAAAATCAGCACTTAGTGGGAAGTAATATAACTTTGGCTTGATGTTGTCACAAATGTTCCATTTGGTAAATAATATAGACACACTATGTTGGACTAGGATGCACATTGTCTGTTGTGCTATGTATTGCATCTTGTTTGTGTTTCAGACGTTATTTGTATATTGTGTTTTGGGACCTTTGCAGAAGTGCTGTCTATGAGTGTTACGCTTGTTTTGTGCAGAGTGTGTAATGAGTAATGAGTAATCAGGAAATTGTTTCTGGTAAAACACATTTTGGTCTTACATGTGCAAAACAACATGTGCCCTGTTGTGAGTTTGAAAGGCTCATACATGAGGATTAATATCAAAACAGTGTTTTTAGTCATAATTTTGTAAACATATGACTGTTGAGAACATATGAAGCACATTGTTACAAAGCAGGGAAGTGAATTATGGTGCAGGAATGTTTTGCCTTTTTTTAAACTGTGATAGCCCTGTAGAAATTCTGTGTAACTGCTTTGAATCCAAGATGACCACTGTCTCTGTTCACTGTGAAGGAACAAATGACAAACCTTAAACTGTCTCTCAAGACTACTGTCAGTAGTTAAATTCAAACTTTAAAGTTTGCATTCTGAGGGGGAGGGAAGGTTTATTTATTATTTGTGGGACAATCTCTTTCATTAGTACAACATTTTCTTATACCAGTAGAGCTTTTTCACAGCAGAGGATCAGACTTAATATACACAGGTGTAACTAATACCATCAGTGATGACTGCTATTCGTTTATGTGTTACAAAACCCTGCTATTGTTCATGTGACACCTCACTGGTATTGCTTACTGACTCTTCAGTGGAATGGGACCATTGTTAATGTTACTAGAGCCACCTCTGCTTTTCCTGTTATGACACAAGCAAGTGTTTCTCAAAGAATTGGGTTATAGATGTGGTGGTAGTTAATGACTCCCTGACTCCCCACTGGATCAGCAAACATTCTGTTGCTGCCGTTACACAGGTTAGACCCAGCACTTCCGCTGGCCACCAGCCAACTCTGTCCCCTGTTGCTAGGGTTTGTGCTGGCTGAATTTGTGTTGTTACAACGGGGCCTTCTTCAGGGCAGTTGGGTCTCAAGTGTCTAGAAAGAAACTGTGGCTGTGTCTAAAGTCACTCTATAAAACCTTTTCACAAAAGACATTTTTACTTGTCACAGTAGAAAAAGCACAGGTGTAAATAATCAGGTGTCAGATGTCTGAATTCCATTTAGCTGCTTCACTTTCAGGTTTCTGTATTGAGCATGCTGGCTCACTGTCACTCTCCCTGGAATGCTTGAATAGAACAGAGCCATCTTTGGTATTATTAGTGACACCAGTGCTTTTCTGCTATGACAAGTCAAAGTGTTTGCTGTGAGAAAGGACTATTGTTCTCTCATTCACTGCTCCTGATATGAGAAACTTGTCATCACTGACAGGTGTAGAGTCACACAACTGCAATTTCACATCCATAAAGTGTGACACATTATACTGTGGGACTGTAAGCAGAAAGTAGTATCCATATCATGGCTGCTACTTATTTTTCATGCCAATGGTATAAAAAGTCAATATATAGAGTATTAATTCCACATTCACTCTAAAGTAAAGGACAGTAAATAGTTTAGTCTTTATTAAACTAGGTGATTCAGTAGTTCAGATTCAGTCACAGCCTTGAACTTCTGTACCTGCACGCTGTCTACTCAGTTATATGTGTACCAGAAGTGTTGTAATGGCTGTGAGTTTGGTGTCAGAAGAAGATTGGATTTGTCTTCTTTGTATAGTTGATTTAGCAGTTCAAACCATGTTATACTGTAGACTACTACAACAAAAGATAATTAATGCATAAGACAGAGCTCCATTTGTTAGTTGACTGTTTTACAAGTACATAAATTGACCTGCATTATTCACTTATCAGCTTTGTGCTGTAAATGTCCTCTCTGCCAAATACATTCCTGCCTATGAAATTTACATACGTCCTACTTTATTTTCTTCTTTTCTCCATAACCCCAATTGCTCATCCCTGTCAGACAGATGTTCTCCCAGTGCCCCATTTTCTCCATTGGTCCTTGGCCTCCTCTCTTTCTGTCCTCCACTCCATGGCCCATGATGGCTAAACCCTTGAGACTCTTGTGTTGGCCACATTTCAGATGGAGGCAGCCACAGTGGCTATTTTTAACCCTGGTTTTAGCTCATCAGGTCCCCTGTACCAATTTGCATTTACGTAGCTATACTCCATGTGTATGAAGACATTGGCGACTAATTAAGGAAACAGTTTTAAGATATTCATGTCCTATATAGTGATGTTTAGTGGTACAGTTCCCTACAGCGTTTACCTCCAGTTTAAACAGAGGAAGTAGAGCTACACAAGGACAAATGAGATTTCACTAGCAAATTAAATATCAGTCTTTCTGGCAGACACTATTTGTTTTTACTGTTTGGATATACCTGATGAAGGTCAGACAGACCCAAACATTGTAATCAAATAAGTATCACAGTAGTAAGCGAGACAGTGAGTTCTTCATCTGTACAAGATTGCACCTTCCTCCAACACATCTGTCTCACCTTCAGATTTGCAGATATTTTTTTTCTAAATATTTTAAAACAATATATTGTTACTTGGCAGCTGAGCAAGTGAGCCAGGAGGACTAATTGCCCTATCTTACATCTGGTGCAAAGCTGCACACAGTGACAAATATCTTGTATAAAGTCAATGGCAGAGTATTTACCCGTCATTGAAAGGGCACATTATTCAGACAGTAAGATGTGCCTACATAGATGGGTTTACAATGTGCATATACTCCGCTTACACACAGTGATGCACGGATGGGTCATTTTGTGGGTAAGGTATTCAATTAATGTATTTGCAGATATTTTTTTCATTGGTAGAATACATTTTTGTTTTTGCAGTTTTGTTTATTAATGTTTTTTTAATATTCCTAGAATGTGCGTCATACTTACAGATAACACATTCACACACAAATGTTGATGTGTTCACACAAATGATATTGACCCAAATGTATCTCTGTACGTTGATGTTTTTGATATCTGTTTTCCTATTACTAATATTACCAGTGGACCGTTTTTCCCAAAATGTTGCTGTAGTCTTTTGAGTTGCGTTTCTTTAAGATGAGGTCAGGCAGTCTGGTATTTTCTTCAGAAAAACTACCAGTAAATGATGAGGTTTCGCTTTTAACCTTTCTCTTGTCTTCCTTCCACAGACTGCCTTTTCAAGCTGTGTCCTATGAACAGATACTCAGCACAGAAACAGTTCTGGAAGGCGGCAAAACCTGGAGGCAACAGCACCACTGACACAGTCCTCCTCACCAAACTCCATGTAGGTGTCCTCTATTGTTTGCTCTTTCACTTTTGTCGTGGTGAAAATTATGTATTGGTGTATTAGTAGCATAAAGCTACAGCCTTGTGTTTATGTGAAATGTGTATATAGCATCATTCTTTCCAGAAATAGTATTAAATGCCCTCTGTTTCTGTTTGAGCATCTGTGCTCCCTGCTCTGTGTTTCAGCATGCTGCTGACCTGGAGAAGAAGCAGAATGAGTCTGAAAACCGCAAGCTGCTGGGAACAGTCATCCAGTATGGAAATGTCATTCAGGTGTGTTCAGGAACCTATGAGATAAGGTGCTTCTGTTAATAGATCTGCAGCAACGTTTAGCACTATAAATGACACTGTGTGCTTGATAATATTGACTGTAATTCAGTTGTAATCAGAGAACAGTTTTAAATAACTGCTGCAGCACAAAGGTGTACTGTAAAGTTGTCTGTTGTAATGCCTTACCTTGCTCTGCTTATTGCCCTGAAATAGTATGCACACAGGTATGAGATCATCTGAAACCCAGAATGGTCATGCATTCCTGCTCAGTGATATACAAGGTATACGAGGGAGACAGTACATGCAGTGTTGGATGTTTATAGTTGCAATGAACTGTCATACTAGTAACAGTGAGTGCTAATTGGTTCCTGGTTTGCCATAGGAAATTATTTTTGACAATTACCTAATACAGAGAGGTGCACTTGACATTTTGCATTAGGGATGCACCAATATATCGGCTGAACGTAGGCCAAACATTTGCCTTGTCGAATGTCATTAGCCTACAAGCAAAAATGATGACATTCACTGATGGCAGTGGCCGAAGATGTTTGTCACATCATTTTTGCGCAGGCTAAAAGGACTAAGCGTTTTGTTGTCCCATTGTCACAGGGAAAATAGAAAACGTGCTTAGGGAGAACAGAGATCTTCCTTTGGATGCCTTTTTTGGGATGCAGTAAACTCACTCTCAACGTGTCAGGGGACGCACCCTTTTTTTTCCATGATAATGCTACATTGTGAACAACAAATCTGTGTTAAAATGACAGGAAGAGAGCTACTTAATGTTAGCTGTTAGCAGCAGGTGGCAGAAACCAGAATGAACGCTGCATTGAGTTATATTATGATGCATTCAAGCTCTATTCAGTAGAAATGACTGTTGGGCAAAGGTAAATTATAACATTATCATGATGTGTTCAATCATTATCTTGTAAAATTTAGTTTTAGATGAGAAACTTGAGTAAATAGAGCTGTTTGAAGGAGAAATTCGTTGATGTTTCCACAGCAATGTAAAAAAGATATTAAAGAGAAAATTACAATGTATTTCATAGTAAACATAAGTATTTATTCAATTATTTAACAAGATGTTTTGTTTAACGTGAAAGAACGTTATATGAAATGTAGGCTTGGGTTGTATGTATATTATCATACCCTCCTGAAATTTCACAGGGGTGTATGGCAGTTTTTGGATGTGGGGCTACCCTCACACTGCCCAACCCCCAGTTTAAAGTGCTGTAACATTATCCCCACCCCACCACCACTTAAAGGATAAGTCCAGTATTTTGCACTTTGAGCCCCATTCCTGGGTTGTTTATGATGAAATAGAGTGGTTAAGACCAAAATCTTGACGATTGCTCCTTCTCTGAGAATTTGAGAGAATTTGGCATTCCCCTGCCTGGCTTAACAATGCTGTCTATGGCCATGTGTAAATCTGTCCTAAAACCACCTTAAACGTTCGTTTTCAAAGCCATGAAACTCACCGAGTGGTCAGTGGTGTTCATTGATGTTCCGACATAAAAATCGTAGCAAACTGTGGTTTCTGTGATGATTTATTTGACACTTTGTCCATGCATTGATTTCCTATAGGAAGCCTCATTGTCCGTTGGTAGTAATCCGCCACCGGAAACAGAAAGGGGGTTGTTTACAACAAGGTTGTAGTCATTGTAGTCTTTTAGCTTAGCCGAAAGTGCCGGCTTGACAGTGCTGTGTGCGCTCCTCCTCTTTGGCGGAATTCTCCTGCAGTCGCTGACTGCACAAACCTTGCCCATTATTACTCGCTTGTAAACAACCTTCGCAGTACGATGCCTTTGAACACAACGCCAGCCTTCTTCTTCTGCTTCTTTTCTGTGTCCCATTGTATTGCAATGGTTTCCTGCCGGTTGGCGACACTCACGTAAAGGAGCATTATCGCCATCAAGTGGGCTGGAGTGTATAACACTTCAGGGTCAAATGAACGATCAAGCGGAAGTTTACACACGGGTGTGAGGCAGCTGAATAAATAGTTCCACAATCGAGATAAATAGCGAAAACACGGATGGAAACCACAGTTTGCTACGATTTTTATGTCGGTCAGTCGAACACCACTGACCACTCGGTGAGTTTCATGGCTTTGAAAACGAACGTTTAAGGTGGTTTTAGGACAGATTTACACATGGCCATAGACAGCATTGTTAAGCCAGGCAGGGGAAAGCCAAATTCTCTCAAATTCTCAGAGAAGGAGCAATCATCAAGATTTTGGTCTTAACCACTCTATTTCATCATAAACAACCCAGGAATGGGGCTCAAAGTGCAAAATACTGGACTTCTCCTTCAATATAGTCACGCCAGTACCACCAGTGGAGACCGGAGACTGACCTCTGGTGGCACGTGATGTGAACTGCATACAATGAGTTAAGTAGAGAGAGGAGCGCCTCTATTTTTTACAGTATTTAAAATCATACCGTTGGGATTTACCCTGGAAATACCCTGGTATACTGTTATACTGTTATACCACCCCAGCCTAATTAAAGGTTGTTTTATAAATTTGTACGATTGAATTTGTGCTCTTTCAAATATAGTGTAGTAAAGGGCTGAATGATTTTGAAACAGTTATGTTATTTTTTTTTCTGAGAATTTCTTTGTTTCTCCGGCACAAAAGGGGAATGAATGACAACAACAACAAAACATGGGTTCCTTCTGTTGGTGACATTGTTATTTCAAACATCGGTATTGATATTAGCCTGGAATTTCACAACTGGTGCATCACTATTTTGCAGCTAAGCTTCATCAGGTCCACTTTGTGGTGCACATTCACTGGTTCTAAAACCATATATTAAGATAAAGTTGGGCATTTAGTCAAGTTGGCCTGTGTGCCCCAAAATGCGCAGAGCTTATATGATTTCAGTCTAGCTGGTAATAGATTATTTTTGACAGGTCTGGGAACTGGTGATTAAATGGGTGAACCAACAGAGGTCATGAGAAGCATTTAAGAACAAGATATTTCAAGTGCATGAATAACTTTGAGAACAAATAGAGACACCAAACTGTTCCGGAGATGCATATTTTCAGTGAAGTGTTTCCTCGGGTCAAGTTGTACTACACTGACATATTTCTGTCTTTGCTCCAACCTCTAATTGTTTCCACCGTCTGCATTATGTCAGCGATAATGGTTATTTGTCTTTCAACTATATAACACTGTTTCCTGTTATGCCAACAGTTGCTGCACTTGAAAAGCAATAAATACCTGACAGTGAACAAGCGCCTACCTGCACTGCTGGAGAAGAATGCCATGAGAGTGACTCTGGACTCAGCGGGAAACGAGGGATCCTGGTTCTACATCCAACCTTTCTACAAGCTGCGGTCCCTAGGAGACAGTGTGGGTAGAGCGTGGTGTAGGATTCAAGTTAATTATGATCAGCAAGAGAAATTAAGGATGTATTTTTAGACTTTTCACGAGTTGAAAACAGAAGAACATGAACTCATGTGTAGCTTGGTTTTATAAGACAGAATGAATTAAAGATTAGAAGACAATTAGCCCCCTCTGATCACCAGGTCAGGCTGCAATTTGCCCTTCCTTTTGTTTACAGGGAATTTTAATAAGTGATATCTGTGGCTTTGCTGCATTGATTTGAACACTTAAGAAATATGCACAGATCAGCCACAACATTAAAACTACCGACAGGTAAAGATAGCAGTGTTAATCATCCTGTGACATTGCAAGGTTATGTTGGGAAACATAATGTCCTGGCAAACATATTGATGCCACTTGACATGCACTACCTATCCAAACACACTTGAAAAATGAAGTACATCCCCACATGGCAACAGCGCTCCCCTGTGGTAGGTTAGTTTCTGCTATTAGCTGATGGAAGTTGTTTAGTCATTAACGTAACTTGTTACACCCGGACTGAAACAAGTGTGAGGTTTAAAACCCTCTCTCAGAAGGTATTATTTTTTCTCACTTACTTGCCAGCATCCTGTGGCTCTTTTAGTAGAGTTTGTCTGAAAATGTGTGCAGTCATCAGTGTGAGCAAACACAAATACGTTACTGATGATCGTAACAAAACTTTTTATTGACTCTTGTTGCTGCCATTCCTCTGTGGTTAGAGAGTGATGGTCAGGGCTACACCCTATCGATTCTCTGTCTGATCCTGCCCTTTCACACAGTACGGTCCACAACTCCCCCTAGTGCACGTCTGGAGGCTAGCATGATCCAGTGTAACCAGGTCTCCCATTAGCTGTGTGTTATGTTCACCTTGTGAAGAAAGGGAATTGAAGAATGATGGCTGATATCTTGGGAAGTGACCCACTTTTGGGTTGGAATTTAAATGGAGTGCTCAATCCCACACAGTGGCCCTCAGAGCAGCAGTATTCATCTTGTTTCAAGATCTTCTGTTGCCCTTCACCAAATAAGTCTGTATTTAAAGGACACCTACATTCAAGTCCGTGGTGCACCATAGTTCAATGTCTTGTTCCTGAGTAGTAGAAACAGATTTCTGTTGATTTTATTTAATTCATCTGAACTGAAAACTCAGTATATATTTTTTGATATTGCTCCTGCAGGTGGTGATTGGAGATAAAGTGGTCCTTAACCCTGTGAATGCGGGTCAGCCTCTACATGCCAGCAGCCACCAGCTAGTAGACAACCCAGGATGCAATGAGGTACATGAGCACTTGCCTTACAGGGCTGTACAGTATCACTGACAGATGGTGTATTTTTGAAAGCCGATAGAATGACGATATTTTGGAGCAGAAAAAAGCTGATGGCTGATTAAGAAGCTGTTCTCCAACCTCTCAGAAAAGAAAAAATTACTCTGTTGGATATGAACAGTCTTTGACATTATTAAAAGTTGGGTAACTGTTCAACTAAACATTTAAGTCCAAGCAATAAATACCTAAAAAAATATATAAATATTGAACTAAACATCAAATTAACCTCAAAAAAAGTCTAGTTGGGTGTGATTTTATTTTTTTAGCTATTCATTTTTCTTAATGTCAACCTGAAATTCTCAGGTACATAATGTCATTACCTTTACCCAATGTATGGCACCTCCATGCAAAATGTTGATCAGAGATGGGCAGTATTTCTGTCACTTGTATTTGACACATGTATTACATTTACATACTTTTGTCATTGGTATTTGACAGGAAAAAAAAAAAATTCAAATGAAATTTGTAGTAAGATATTTTATAGTGGAGTAACTTTGTATATTTTTTAAATTTAGTTATTTTTGTATCTTGTATTGATTTTTAAATACTCAAAATACTTTCTTTATGATTCATAAAACATACAAAAAATAGACTTGGTGAAAACGTAGTGTATGGCTGGACTGTGCATGAAATCAGAGCTTTCAATTTGAAATAAGAATTGGCATTCACTTAAGTGTTTCTAGTGCTGGATAGCCGTTGCGGCCCAGCTAAAAAAAATAATGGTTATACATGTTAAAATGAAGAACAATACACTTTGACACAGTCACACAGCAGGAGGGACCTGCTTTTCCTGGAGCTGTACCCACTGATCATTTAACACAACCCTCCTTTCTTCGGCTCTGGTCAATGATGTACATTTCTGTGTGACTAGTGGGCTACTGGGCAGCCGTTCGGAGCCAAGTTCAGTTGATATCGGTAGTTTTTTAAACAGTTGGTGCCAATTAATCCACCAAAATGATAAACTGGTTGATGTCTTGTACAATAAATAAGAGGTTAGATAAATTCCACATTTGCTTCATTAGAGTGTAACAGGAAACAGAGGTTTAAAAGCTGGCATTATATAAGAAGACATACGTTTCTGTTTTTTTCACTCACCTCTCTCATCTGTCTGTTAGGTTAATTCTGTAAATTGCAACACCAGTTGGAAAGTTGTTCTGTTCATGAAATGGAGTGACAACAAGGAAACAATACTTAAAGGGGTAGGTACTCCAATGTTTATGTATAACATATAGTACATTTTCAGAAATACCTTTGTAAAACTAAATCTTTATTAAGTGGCTTCAGACACATCTTCAAACGTTGGAAACACAGTTTTTAAGAAAAATGGATTTAAATTTTAAAAAAAAAAGATAAATTGATTGATTATCTGCAAGAGAATAAAAGCGGTAACAAAATATTGTCATATGTGGAAACATGTTTTATCTGTCATACACTGTTTTTGTCTATGTGTGTGTGTGTGTGTGTGTGCGTGTGTGTGTGTGTGCGTGTGTGTACTGGCAGGGTGACGTTGTCCGGTTGTTCCATGCAGAGCAGGAGAAGTTCCTCACGTGTGACGACCACAGGAAGAAGCAGTATGTTTTTCTTAGAACAACCGGCCGGCAGTCTGCCACTTCTGCCACCAGCAGCAAAGCACTGTGGGAAGTAGAGGTTAGCACAACATGTTCTCCAGACAAAAGCAAATTTACTCTTTGCTGTTTGTCTCCCATTGCCCCTTTAGTAACTAGCTTAGTTTTAAAAGCACAGTGCCCCAACTATGGAAGAAAGATAGTTGCTGTAGTGCAATAGAAATTTTCATATTCCCATACTACAAATAATGCAGCCTTGGTACTGTTTCACATATCAATGCTTACTGTTTTATGTCTCTTGCCATTGCCAGGTGGTCCACCATGACCCATGCAGGGGAGGTGCAGGCTACTGGAACAGCCTGTTCAGGTTTAAACACTTGGCCACTGGGTGTTATTTGGCTGCTGAGATGGGTGAGGTGTGTGTCAACTTCTTTACATTTGTATCTATCTCACATGGTTAAAATACTGTACCCATGCATACTGTTCCCATGCACACAGTAACACAGTAGAATAAAGTCCAGATTTAATCGGCTGATCTGACATGTGACATGGTTGATCTAGAGCCATGTGGCGTAGACATAAGGGTAAATTAGATGATTTGAAATGAATGATGCTGAGGATGATATTTGACATGCGGGTGTGTTCCCCAGGTGAATCAAGACTTTGAGGAGGAGAGTGCCGAGCAGCAGTCCTCGGTAAGACTTGATCTCTGCTCCTCTGAGTGCTTAGCAACGTCACGCTGGTTGCCCAGCTCCTATCGATCTAATCTGATTGATTCTTTGCTGGATCTTTGCTCTCTGCTCTAGGTGGTGGACTTTACACCCTTTAATTTCCAGGTACTGTCATATAATCTTTATTGGTCGCAGCAACCTAGCAGAAAATCACTGTCAGGTCTGCACGTGTCGTGCTGTCTTTGCTGCTTTGTTGTTCAATTCTCTCTTAGCACCCTTAACCATCAATACTCTTCATCTAGGCTGTGTGTGCCTTCATTTTAGTGGCAGTAGATCACCACAAGGTGTCACCATGGCATTATCTCAGCTGATGTATGTCACACTGAAAACCACCAGTAGGTGACAGTGTTGCACAAACCCAAACTAACCCCAACAGGCATGTTGTGTGTACTTGTAGTTCTCGACCATGTGCCAACAAGGCCCAACAATCTGTAGTGATGACTTAAGTATATTTCACCGGTTTGCACTACTTCAGTAAAGAGTGACAGCTAATCTGTAAAATCTGCTTCAGTGGTGACCTGTAGGTTAAAGTGAAAACATATCTCCTTCTTGGCCTCATCATGGCTGAGGATTAATAGCGTGGCTTTATGTGTTTTGTGGACTTCACTGCTGTTTGGAGCCAATACTTTGCTCTCTTTCACTGCATGTTTTCTTGCTCTTGCAGGATGCAGATAATGAAGCTTTACGAGGTCGTCTGCGAGCTCCACAGGAGAAAATCATGTACACTTTGGTGCCAGTTCCTGATGGCATGGACATCTCCTCCATCTTTGAGTTAGACCCTACCACACTGAGAGGCGGGGACTCGATGGTGCCCAGGTATAATATACAGTATACCCTACGTACTTAACATACAGTGCTTCTCCTGGTAGGCTTAGAGTCAATAAAAATGCACATAATATTCAGATATCACAGAGATAAAAAATGACTCAAAGGGATTGTCTGGTTGTATGTATCCTTAGTCAGTATATTACATGAAGTAGATGTCAGTCCATACACTCATAGTTGGGAGAAGCAGGCAGGAGTACCGACACAGAAGCTAAAACAATATACCTGATGTGAAGGGGTCAGTAACAAAACGTATTTTAGCCACCTAAAAATAGTCCTACCTAAAAGAAATCTTTATCTCTGAAAGTGTACACTGTATGATAAATGTTTTGACTGCTTCACGTGGCCATCAGAGCGTGATTTTTGACTGGGAACTGAGGCCGTTATATTGCTCTCTTGAGGAAAAACGGTAATTTAAGCTCACTGAGCACAGGAGCTGCTTGTCTACTGCTGCTTTTATCAGTTATTTTGTTTGTGTTATTGTGTGACTTCTATGTTTAAAGGGGTTAATTCAAATTCATCAGTCACACAATAACACAAACAAACTAAACTCATCAAGGCAGTGGTAGACCAACAGCTTCTGTGTTTAGAGGGTTTATATTACTTATTTTTGTCAATGGAGTCTGGTGGCTGTTCTAGATTTTTTTAGGTGAGACTTTAGGTGGCTAAAATACATTTTGTTGACTCCCGCCTTCCACAGCAGTACATTGTTAGGCTTTCTTGTCGGTACTCTGGCCTGCTTCTCCAAACTTGGGGTGCACTGACTGCCAACTTCTGTATGTAATACACTGACTATGGATAAGTACCTCATACAACCCCATTTCATAACATCTGTACTATCCCCCTAATGACATCTAAGGATACAAACAGGATGATTTTCACTCCTCTACTAACAACTACAATGTTTATTTATGTAAAATTACTCAGGGCTGTTAAATACCCGCACCATCAGTGTACAAACATGCCTGAGACTGCTAAGAGGTGATATTTAATATGTCAGAGAACTTCTCAGGGGGAACCATGTTTCTGCCTTTTAGTGGAAAAAATAACATCAAGGAATTTGGAAATTATGGGGGAAATGTGTGAAGTGACAAATATCTCAACACCCCGGTGTCTTATCAGAGAGACCACAGTGATGTCAGGACTGCAACAAATCAAAGTGGCAGTAGTAAACACTTGACTCATGTGTAGAGTTAAAGGGGAATTTGGAACATTGTTAGGAAGGCAGTTTCTGAGGTGATGAGAGTTTGCTTGGTTTTGCAACTAAGGACACTTTTGTTGTGTGTGGTCTGTTACGTCTGTGCTACCAGCTGTTTGTTCTGGTCACTTATTGACTTGACATTCAAATAAAAGGGTCGTTGCCCAGTCTTCTGTGTTTAGCTGAATCGCAGATAGCAGGAAAAGACACTGTTAGGAAGGATGTGGTCATGTATGGTTTTCTTTTTTTCTTTTACAGGTATCAAAAGTTCATTACTTTTTTCATCTTTTCAGTTGGGCTAATGCATGCAACAAATTTCCCCTACTATAATCAGCCATTTCTATCAAATCATATCCTCTGCAATCTCAAGTCAAAACACATACTTCTACTATTGCTATTAGTAGATGTTCAAGTTATACAGCAATTTTTGGCTGGATTTTGGCCTCCATGTAGACTTTACCCAGTGTGTAGTTCAGTATTGTTTCAGATATTATATTCAGATAAAATCTTAAACCAAAGAACTGGCTTGCTCGACTTGAATGTTTAATGAGTATAATGGGTACAGACCCAAAAATGCCAAAATAGCAAAGGGAGTTGGTAGCACATAGAAAAGATTATATGATACTTTTAATTATGCACAGCAAAAGAAAAACTCTCATTTCAGGGGGTCAAACATGTCTGTTTTCTTCTTCTGCTGTGCATCATTGAAAGTATTATCCATTTGTGAGTGTAGATGACTTTGTTAGCTGTGGAAAGTGGAAAGTCTATATTGTCTGAGAAAATGTGTGTGCGTGTGTGTGTGTGTGTGTGTGAATGTCAATGTACTGGTCACCTTTGGATGGTGTAATACTAGCCAAGGAGGACAAGGAAAGTCCCAGCGTGACATTAAACAGGAAGCCATTGTAATCAGGCCGAGAGTAGGCATAGATAGTGGGCACGGGAGGGAAAAAACTACATTTCACAATGCCATCTAAGACCACTGTCACACGTCAAAACCTCAAACTAGATGTTGCATAAACACTGTGTATGTCTTCACACATAAACACATCGTGGCAGATAATCTACTCTTTACTCCCAAGTTCGTTTAAAATTAGTCACAGTGAGTTGATGTGTTTGATGTAACAAAAATATTTGACAATTGTAAAAAGTCACAGTGTTACTTAGTATGAAAAATGATATTTCATGTTCTTGTGGATAAAAGCAGGTTGTTTGTCATGAGGTGTTGCTGACCTGTGTTCCTGTATTTTTAGGGTGTGCATTTGTATTGAGCCTCTGTTTTGTTGCTTTATTCTTGTTGACGGTCTTGTATGAGAGTGAATGTATGGTTCTAAAATTACAATGGTTCATTTGTCCCTGTCACCGCACATTAGATAAAAGCAGAGGCTCTTCGCCTCGTGTCAAAGCCTCCATTGTGTCACACAGTCAGGTGCGTGCCTGCATGCTGCAGGCTACTACTGCTAGCTCCGCCCATATCTACCTGAAATAACCCTGTCCCTCAAACTTTAGCCGCAGGGATTAATTAATTCCTCGGAGAACCGGTACACAAAGGTAAGCCTGTTAGCCACAGTAGGCGTTTACGTAATGCCTGCCAAGAATATGGCCACTGTCTGCTGTCTGTCCTGAAGGCCTGACATGCAACACACGCACACACTCACACCTACACTCACACACGTGGGGCGGGTATGAAAGACGTAGTTGGCTCAGACTTTACTATGTGTAAAGGTTTTAGTGCTTAATGGAGGAGAGATGATACTGTCCAGGTCACTACTGGCTAATCTGTAATGCCACACACTTGGCTGAAGCAGTCATTGTAAGCAGTCTCTCCCCGACCGTGGAGGTTTGTTTACATATCCCGCTCCTGTTTTACTTCTGAGTTGCGAGGATAGAAAGTGATATACCAACGTACCATCTCACCATATTTTAGGTGCACCTGTCAAATGCAGTGTGCAATAACTCCTGTCCTTGTAATCACAATCTTCTGCTGTTACTGGCACAGTTTCAGACAAGTGTTAGTTTTATGACCATATTATCATTATTTGTGAGACCTTAGAAAATGTTGGAGGACTATTGTACTGTGTTTACACATTTTCTCTCCCTAATGTATGTGAATGTGATGTTCATCATGTTGTAGTTACTGAACTTGTGTAGAAATTACTAGTAACTATGTTTCAACCACTAGGTGGAGACAGATGGACGTCATTATGTTTTTTTACTGTATGTCTTTGTGGTACTACACTCAGTTCTACCAAGACCTTAGCTGCTAACCTTTGACACACACACACACACACACACACACACACACACACACACACACACACACACACACACACACACACACACACAGATACACAGACGTCTGTTGATCTTACTGGAGATTTTAACCAAAGAGCAGCATTGTTGACAGTTGTTGATTTGATGTTTACGACAGAGTTCTTTCTGGGTTTTTTTTGCCTTTTGGCTTTCTTAGATAAGTCACAGTCAAGATACAGACACGAGACGGTGAGGGAGAGGAAGTGGGGAATGACATTGCAAAAAGTCCCCGACTGTAATCGACTGTTCCAATCAAAGTATATCCTCATCAGTCTCAGCAGAACAAATATTACTAGCTGTAAGCTTCAAGTAGAAGTTTAAGTGTTCTTCCTCTTGAAACTCTCAATCAAATATATGCACATTAATTGTTCTGAGTATGGTGCTTTTGGGACAAGAAAATCAAAAGGTTTAATTCCCCTGAGAACATAATGGTGCTCATCACATTTCTTGACAATTGTCCATTGTCTAGATATCATGTGGGCTCAGTTTATAGTTTGGCATGAGTGTGGCTCTAGCGGAAGCTCATATGGTGTCTAAATTATAAAAGGTTCATCTGGAGCATCAGCATGCTCTGTAAATATATTGATAGGGTTCCCATGGTTGTGAAATTCCTGGAAAAGTTATGAAATTAGAAAAACTGTTTCCCACGCCTGGAAAAGGTTTGGAATTAACATAATGTTTTGGAAAACATGTTTATAAAAATTCTAAAACATGTCTAAGGTTATAAGAAATCAGGTCCTTACTACTGACTAATATAAAATCTGGTTCTGCGCCGCGTGACTGTTGAAACGTCGTCAGTATCACATGATTGGGATATCCAGCCAGTTGGCAGGAGGAATGGCTGACGAGCGAGTAAAGTTAGCAAACACTAGCAGTTTGCTCATCTACAGATGCCTGGGAAGTGTGTGTCTAATTATGTATGGCTTTCAGATGACAAATAAAATATATGAATCAAGAGAGAGGCAGACCTTAGCCATGCTGGATGAAGGCTCTAAACCAAAACGGTGATGCTGGCAACATGTGGGAAACATGCTAAAGGGAAAAAGCATCAAGACAGCCAAAAGGCTGTTCAACAAACTGCCAGATTGGCACATATTTCACGTCTGCTGTAGCCAGGCCAGATGATGTTACTACTGTTTCTACTGAATGTGTAGACACAAGGGCCTTCCAATCCAAATTCCATGCTTTATTTTTGATACAATGCCTGTCTTAGCACCCTGGAGTAAGAACTCTATTATTGTGCCCTGCGATTGCTATATAGGCCTTAACTAACATATTCTAAAGTACCTAAATAAAGTCATGGAAATGGGGTAAAAATTTTGAAAATGTATCAGTAAAAATGTGTGGGAACCCTGTTTTGAGTATCTAATGCATAGTGGCCTCAAGAAAATCCAATATCGACCCAAAAATGGAGGTCCCCTCTTAATGAGTCTGTTAAACCTCCTTTCATTTGTTTTCTGATTACTTCCACACAAACACAGGTGTAAATGGTGCTTAAAAATGCTCCAAAAAAACAGTAAAGAACTAAAGTCCCACTATAGAGCAATGTAGGTTCTTGGCCATCCTGTTCAAGGCATGTCCAGTAGTCGAAAGTTGAAACAATTCCAAATCAGGTTTACAACCCAGAGGGACACTGTGACAGGTTGTTGCAGGAATATAAATACATGACACCTTGTATTTTACCCTGCAGCTTTGTTCATTTTTTTCATCATCACAGACAAATTTCCTCTGTCCCTTTCAGGAGCTCCTATGTAAGGCTAAGACACTTGTGCACCAACACGTGGGTTCACAGCACCAACAACCCCATCGACAAAGAGGAGGAGAAACCCGTTATGTTACGGGTGAGTAGCTGACAGCCAGGTCAAGATGTACAGCACGGCTGAGTTTTTCTTAAAGGATACACTAACAACAATTGATTTTTCCAGATTGGAACATCAGCTGTAAAAGAGGACAAGGAAGCTTTTGCCATTGTACCAGTGCCACCAGCAGAAGTGCGTGATTTAGACTTTGCTAATGATGCGAGTAAAGTGCTGGCGTCCATCGCTGGCAAGCTTGAAAAGGGCACCATTACACAAAATGAAAGAAGGTAAGTAGGGACAAATATCAATTGTAGACTTCAAATACAACATTACAATGTGTTATATAGTGTTACTATGTATATACCTGTAAATATGTAATGGAAGGACACATACGTCCACTCCTCAGGTTTGTGACAAAGCTCCTGGAAGATCTAGTTTTCTTTGTGGTGGACATTCCGAACAGTGGGCAGGATGTTTTGGAGATCATGGTTAACAAACCCAACAGAGAAAGACAGAAACTCATGAGAGAGCAGAATATCCTTAAGCAGGTTGGTCTTAAACCTCAGAGACTGTAACTGCACTGATTTTAAAGTCTACGATTAACTACATTTTTGCATATTTAAACTTTCCACTTCCATTTCAGATTTTCAAACTTCTCCAAGCCCCTTTCACAGACAGTGGCGATGGTCCCATGCTACGACTGGAGGAGCTTGGAGACCAGCGTCACGCTCCGTTTAGACACATTTGCAGGCTTTGCTACAGAGTGTTACGCCATTCCCAGCAGGATTACAGGAAGAACCAAGTAGGTGGACACAACAACTCCACCTTGACCCCTGACACTACAGCCTTCTCTTTGCAGTAATCACCCCCCCTCTCCTTGTCTTTACAGGAATACATAGCCAAACAATTCCGCTTCATGCAGAAGCAGATAGGATATGATGTGCTGGCAGAAGACACAATAACAGCTCTACTCCACAACAACCGCAAGCTGCTGGAGAAACATATTACCGCTGCTGAGATAGACACATTTGTGACTCTAGTGAGGAAGAACCGGGAGCCGAGGTGAGGCTCACAGGAAGGCACAGTCTTTGGCTGGTATATAAACTGGCAGTGAAGAAGTGGCTGCGGCCAGTTTGGGTCAGATTTGTTTGTATAACGACTCCTGAGGAATGTAAATCTATGTTAATGTATTCAAATGTGTGCAGAGGAGTATGAGTGGAACTACTTGTGCATGACCTTGGCACTGGAGCTAATTTGCTGACTGTTAGTGTGTGCTTGTGTTGTGTTTAAGTCCTGTCAAGTGCTGTTAATGATATGTGAATCAGGCTGATTCAGAGGTATGGACAAAGGACAGCTTCACAGTTGGAACTGTTATACTGTAGTACTGAAAGAAGGGCATCGGTATTTCCTGTACTTGCTGACATATGGTCATAATATAATCTGAAAATTGCCTATGCAATATCTTAACTCTTAAAAAGGACCTGCTGTCATTTTCAGGTTTATACTTGCATTTAAGATTTCTGCTAGAGCATGTTTACATGCTTTAATGTTCCAAAAACACTTTATTTTCTCTGTACTGTATGTGCTGAAGCACCTGTATTCACCCTCTGTCTCTTAAAGTTCCCCTTCCCTAAGAAGCCTAGTCTGCTCTGATTGGTTGGCGTTTCTTGGTCCTTTGTATCTAAGCATCTCTGCACTGTCATTGCAGCCGGGGAATGACTGTAACAGAGCACAGCAGCAATTTCCACCATAAGTCCCCAATAAAAGCTTCTAAACACAACCGAAATGGGAAAAATTTACAACACAGGCAACCAAGATAACATGTTTCCCTGATGTTAGCATGTAGCTGCGTGTAGTAGGGTAGTTGCATCTGGGGAATGACTGTGTATACTGGCATTTTCTACAGTTAAAAAAATCACCAAAAAAGCTTCTAAACACAACTGGAACATGTCCAAACTTAACATATGATCCGAAATTGGGGACAAATAGACATCATCAAGCAACAAAGAGTATATGTTTGACCTAATAATAGCATGTAGCTACATGTAGCAGTGTAGGCTACGTAATGGAAACATCAGCAGTAGTGTGCCAAGAAAGGTGACCATATAAAGAAGTTCAGCGCACTATGACGTCATACTGTAGTCAGATTAGAAAAAAACTGTTGAAAAAAGAGTATTCAGAACAGTCTAAAGCCTAAGGTGTTTGCTCACAGGGACTCTTAATATTTGAAACTTTGGCCACACTTAATATGGACATTCTTCATTGTAACACTATACAGTATATAAGACACAAAATACGGAAAACCATAATAGTTCCCCTATAACCTACTGCCTATGAAAAATAAATGAAAAATTAATTCATTGTAATTTGTACTCAGGTTTCTGGACTACCTCTCAGATCTCTGCGTGTCCATGCAAAAGTCCATCCCTGTGACACAGGAGCTCATCTGCAACGCAGTACTGGACCCTACCAATGCTGACATTCTCATAGAAACCAAGTAAGCTTCCCACTTTATTATTAGAAATGTTTTGCTAAACTGAAATGAGCTTTTAAAATAATGTTTATGCCATCCACCAGATTGGTTCTGTCGAGGTTTGAAATTGAGACGCCGACAAATGGAGAAAGTCCAGTGGAGGCAGAGGATGAAGAGGAGGTCTGGCTGTTCTGGAAAGACAACTGTAAGGAGATCCGGAGTAAGAGCATTCGGGAGTTGGCTCAGGATGCAAAGGAGGGTCAGAAGGAGGACCAGGAGGTGGTCAGCTACTACAGGTGAGATGTTTTTGATTATACTCAAGGGTTGGGTTCTGAACTTGGTTCTTTGGAGTGTACTGACTGAATTACTTCATTACTACCAAGTACCAATTCATGGTAAATCCATCTTGGCCAAATTTTGGTACCTGAGAGCAAATCTGGGTTTGCACGCTGGGTTTAGACAAGAGGTGAAAGTGCCTTGAAGCCTGGAAGTCAGCCATGTCGCTCCAACGCTGGCAACTGAGTCCTGTGGAGCCGCCAGGCAGTAGCGCCCTAGAGCTGATAAGCAGACCATGGCCGGCAATGAAGCTCTGTGGAGCCGCTGGGTTCAACTTCAAAAAGGAGGCTGAAGTTCCCCAAAGCCAGGAAGCTGGCCAGGGAGCTCCGTCAGCTGCTTCGTCAGTCACTTCATCAGCTTCTCAGTGAGCCAGAGCTATCGCTGCAGCGACTATCTTATGCAATAGTTTCAGTGTCTGGTCTATTTTTTCTATATTATTTTAGTAAGACACACCAACACACACATTAACACACACAAGCAGACAGACAGAGACAGGATCAGCTGTATGTGTGATTAAAAAGAGCAAAGGAGCAGAACTGCATTTTAATTCAATTCAATTCAATTTAATAGAACTTTATTCATCCCGAAGGAAATTCTTGTGCCAGAGAATGCTTCACATTACAGTAACACTAAGTACAGTAATCACAATTTAACGTTCACAACCAGTAACAGCCAGAAAAACCAGTGGGTTTCCTGGGTCAGGGTCACTCACTGGGCCCAGTTTTAGAACAATAGAGTATTAAATATCTAGCAAAATATACAAGATAGAAGTGTTGTCAAGGAGCAAAAGCAAAAACCAGTTCCCAATTAGAGTAACGATAGGAGTACGATAAATACAAAAGTTACCAAAAATGTACTAATATGGTGGGAAAAAAACAGACTGCGCCTGATAATTATGTTGAATATGATATAACAATAACAAGTAGTATTGTACATGATCGAAAAAATTATATTGCATTACATTGACAAGTGATCATGATATCGAAGAATAATATCGCACGTGCTGTTGTGAACAGTATTGCACAAGATATTGAAAAGTAGTAATGTGCATCATATGAAGTAATAGTGCACCTAATGTAGGTGAATATTCAGTGTCCTTTGTTTCAGTTCTCATCCCCACAGAAGGGGGGGAGTTACACAGTTTGATGAGCTTATTGAGTCTGTTAGCATCTGCTGCCTTCCCCCATTCAATATTTCACACCTGCAGCTTGTTCAAAAATGTAATTTTTGTTGTTACAGAGAAAGTCAAGTTGCTGATAATTGCTAATAAGTCCAAACTCACAGGTGCCAGTTGAACCTCTTTGCCCGGATGTGTCTGGACCGTCAGTACTTGGCCATCAACAAGATCTCTGGTCAGCTGGATGTGGATTTGATCCTGCGCTGTATGTCTGATGAGGACCTGCCCTTTGATTTGCGAGCGTCTTTCTGCCGCCTGATGCTGCACATGCATGTGGACCGTGACCCTCAGGAGCAGGTCACACCTGTCAAATATGCCCGTCTCTGGTCTGAGATTCCCTCTAAGATTGCCATTGACGAGTGAGTTCATCTCATGAATACTTTTAATTGTCTCGTAGTGCCATTTCAAAGATGTCCCAGTAACTGTTAGATGTGTTTCTTCTCTAATTATCCAGCTATGACAATGATGGAACCACCAGAGATGAAATCAAAGAGCGGTTCTGCCTCACTATGGATTTTGTGGAGAACTACCTGAGAGAGGTGGTGTCGCAGAACATTCCTTTCTCTGACAAGGAGAAAAACAAGCTTACCTTTGAGGTAATGCTTCTTTGTGGACGGTCTGAACAGATAATTAGTTGCATTGTTTAAATAAAATTGTAAGTCATGGTTCTTCGTTTTCTTGTCCATAGGTAGTGAACCTGGCAAGGAACCTCATATACTTTGGTTTCTACAACTTTAGTGACCTGCTGCGACTGACAAAGATCTTACTGAACATTTTAGACTGTGTCCATGTCAGCACCATTTACCCCATCAACAAGATAGAGAAAGGAGAGGAGAGCAAAGGTAAACGTCCAGCTCCTTTAAGCTTAACTTGTTTTACTGTACATCAGTAAAGAACATTTTCCTTTACTACCTTGGATGTTGTATCACTGTACAAAGAGAGAACGATTGTTATTATTAATTTTAGCTGTCATTTTTTTTTCCTTGGTCTCAAACACATTAGTCAAGGACTGAATTATTTATTTAAACACTGGTTAAATACATGTGTATTAAAAAACAAAAGATGACATAGCATTGATATGTTTTTAACTATGGGTTACAAAAGTTTTGTAAGCAGTAAAATGATTCCCTATAGCCTCTAATATCCAAACTAAAAACAAGTAAGATCAGTTTTTACAAATATTGATACATTCTGTAGATTAGCATGTTTTTATTGCATTGTTTTTGCACGTACTGTAGCTGGCAGTAATGTGATGAAGTCCATCCATGGAGTCGGGGAGTTGATGACCCAGGTAGTGTTGCGAGGAGGCGGCTTGTTGCCCACCACACCAACTCATCAGCCTGAGGGAGATGTGGTTAAAACACAGATTGAACCAGAGAGAGAAGACATCATGGTGATGGACACGAAACTCAAGGTCATAGAGATTCTGCAGGTGGGACATCAGGAAACTACTTCTTCCTTGAAAGCAAACACTTTTTTATTTGCATTGTAACTTTTTTATCTTTTTCTTCAGTTCATTTTAAATGTACGGCTAGACTACAGGATCTCCTGCCTGCTCTGTATTTTCAAACGTGAGTTTGATGAGAACAATCCACAAGCAGACAACACTGCCAATCAGAACGGAAGCAACAATGTCGCAGGTCAGATGCCGGGTAAGAAGCCACTTTACTTAATGGACCTTTTTTTTGTCATAGCAGGAAAAGCACAGTTGTAACTGTAGAAATGGGGAATTTGCAGGATCACTATTTGCAGGACAACAACTAGATTCTTTTTGAAGTTTTCCAATCCTGCTCCTAGTGGAAAATTTTATGCCAAACTCCCTTTAATAAATATACAAAAACACATAACTTCCTGCTGTGACAAATCGGTGCTATCGTTATATTATTGTATTTTGTCTCCCAGCAGCTTAAAATTTCACTGAAATATGAATTCTTTGATATTTTTAAAAAACTCTAGGAAATCTTGACTTTGAGAACATTGAAGAACAGGCAGAGGGCATTTTTGGAGGAAGGTAATCCGTAGCTTGATAGTCTTTCCTGAGCTATTTTGAGCTAAGGTAACACAAGATAAATTACATTTAACTTTTTTTTCTCTAATGACTTTTTAGTGAGGAGAACACTCCACTTGACCTGGATGACCACGGTGGTCGTACGTTCCTTAGGGTCTTGCTGCACCTGACAATGCATGATTACCCTCCCCTGGTGTCTGGGGCGCTTCATCTGCTCTTCAGACACTTCAGCCAGAGGCAGGAGGTCCTCATGGCCTTCAAACAAGTGGGTCTTGCCACTCTATAATGCTTAATTATAATATCTGACCATGCACACACCTGGGCCAGCACTCAAAAGTTCACAAGTACAAAACTGACAACAGAAAATTGTAGAGATTTCTGAGATTAAGTTGATGCAAGTCCTGTTGACACTCCTCATCTACTGTAAATGTAGGTTCAGCTGCTGGTGACCAGTCAGGATGTGGATAACTACAAACAGATCAAGTCAGATCTGGACCAGCTGCGTTCTATTGTAGAGAAGTCTGAACTGTGGGTTTATAAGAGGCAAGGAGAAGATGGGATGGACGGAGATGGACCTTCAGAATCTGACAACAAAAAGAAGGTAGAGTATGCGAGAAAACTGAAACATGAAACGTTTGTTACACTGACAAAGACAGTGAGTTCACTGAAAGCCTAATATGCCTCAATATTGATTTTTGTGGAGTTGTATAAGAATGGCTCCTAAAACCTGAAAATGAGTTGGCATGTTTGCACTTCTAGTTCCCTTGTCTCGAAATCAATGGGATTTTTGAATTGGTGAAATAAAATGTGTGGTTAACACAAGCTGAATAGACTTTTATGTTTTGTTCTACGACATAAAATATGTCAGTAAATAGCCTACTTGTGAATTTTGAAACTTTTATCTGTCCTTACAAAGGCATGTGCGAACATGTGGCCAAATGAGAGTTCAGAACATCATCATGCTTTACAGCCTCATGGTGGTAGTGATGATAAAGCAATGCGACCCTGGTGTAGTTTGTTTATGGCTGAACATTATAGCTTGCAATGTTGCAGATTGCATATATGCTTCAAAAATGATTAAAGTGGTGTCGATTTGTGAAGATTTTCTTTCTGAACAAAATGTTTAAGTGTTAAGTTCTGTTTGACACAGAGCTTACTTTCTGCAATAATCAATTTAAAAAAAAAAAAGCTTTCATATGCTCTCCTCCTCTCACTTGGAATAGTCCTCAAAAGATTTGAAACTACTTGAAGTGGCCTCTCTTGCTGATTTAAGGCTTTGGTTCTTGTCATTGTGCGTAGGTGTTGTAATATTTCTACATGTTACTGTATATCTTTTATGTTCTTTATTGTGGTTGTTGCTTGGCTGTAACTTTTTCTTATGCTGCTGTCTTGGCCAGGCCTCCCTTGAAAAAGAGATCATTGCTCTCAACGGGACTTACTTGTTTAAGAATGGGTAAAATAAATAAAATAAAATAAAAAATCCATTGGCTTTTTGTCAAGGGAACCGGGGCAATGCTAACTCTCTGGTTTAACTCCCAAAAAAATCATAATCCCTGCAGCAATCTATTGGAGTAATGCTATAAAATTCAGAGGATTTTTCTCCTTATTTTTTGTTCAACAGGGAGACTCACCTACTTCAGACAAGAAGAATACAGAAAGCACCAGCAGTTACAACTACAGGGTTGTAAAAGAGGTGTGCTCATTTGTATATTAATCTTGTGTTTTCATTTTGGTGATTTGTCACCTGTAATTAAAACCCCCTGCTGTGTGTGTGTGTTCAGATTCTACTGCGTCTCAGTAAGCTGTGTGTCCAGGAGGGGAGCTCAGGGAGGAAGAGTAAGAAACAGCAGCAGAGGCTGCTGAGGAACATGGGAGCTCACAGTGTGGTGCTGGAACTCCTACAGATCCCCTATGAGAAGGTGCAACTTCATAGCCTTCTTCATAGCCTTAACACAATGCATTACAGTTCCCCATTACCGTTAAGTAAACTGACAGGAAGTTTTACCGTGTGTTATCTGCATTAGGGCGAGGACGTCCGAATGCAGGAGATCATGAAACTGGCTCACGAGTTCCTGCAGAATTTCTGTGCAGGGAATCAGCAAAATCAGGCTCTTCTCCACAAGCATATCAACTTGTTTCTCAACCCAGGGGTGAGTAGTGCAGACCTCTCAGGTTTACTCATAGGGATTGATTTCTACAGTTGATATGGTCCAAAATACAGTACTGTCTTTTATAAAGGAAAGCAGTATTAATTTTCACAGATTGTCCTTCTTGTCCCCTCTTTTTACAACTCGCCAGATTCTGGAGGCAGTCACCATGCAGCACATCTTCATGAATAACTTCCAGCTGTGCAGTGAGATTAACGAACGGGTGGTTCAGCACTTTGTCCACTGTACTGAGACTCATGGTCGTCATGTCCAATATCTCAAGTTCCTGCAGACCATTGTGAAGGCCGAGAACAAGTTCATCAAGAAGTGTCAGGACATTGTCATGGCAGAGGTCGGTTCTGTGATCTTTACGCCAGATGAAACAACATTTGTGGCGCTAGTTATACCTACTACAGTGGAGATAGTGACTCAAAATAGAACAGAAAGACAGAGGTGTTGGTGGAAAGAGTGGTGATAATACATGAGGTTTTTCTGATGCTATCAATAATGCTAACTTACACATGTACTGTTATCTTTCGGTAATAAGACTCTCTGCTGTGACTCTCTCCCACTCAGCTGGTGAACTCGGGCGAGGATGTCCTGGTCTTCTACAACGACCGTGCCTCCTTCCAGACCCTGGTCCAGATGATGCGTTCGGAGCGGGACCGCATGGATGAAAACAGCCCTCTAATGTACCACATCCACCTGGTGGAACTGCTGGCTGTCTGCACTGAGGGCAAGAACGTCTACACTGAGATCAAGTGTAACTCCCTGCTGCCCCTGGATGATATCGTACGGGTTGTCACCCATGAAGATTGTATTCCTGAGGTATAGATAATGACTTTTCTTTATTTATTTTGAGGTGAAATGTGTCTTATTTAGTATTCAGAATCTTTATGCATGGAAACAAACTGATGGTGATTAGAGGTAAGGCAGGTGTGTGTGTGTGTATGTGTGTATACTCACTGAAGTTAAAACAAAACAAAAAAATTAACAAACAAAAATTAAATAAGGGAGGTGTTCCAGAAAACATTAAATGAAGAATATATAGCAGCAGGTGGCTGCTATGTTCCAGGGTTCAAGCCAGCATGGCGTGTTAAAAGTTGAAAGCTCAAGACCTTCAACAGCTTCCGACACCTACATTAAAATCAGACAGATGCTCATTGATGGAAAACCACATCTGTGCCAGGCTGAGCCGCTCTGTGGCAATGCCGGTGCCCCCTATTGGTCCGTTAAGAAAACATTTTGGGGACCTTTCAACAGCTTAATTAAAAATATCCACCAAATTTAATAAAGCTGACAAACTGCTGTTGATTTATGGTCAAATTTGCGCCAGTCTACTGCACATGTTTGAGACTGGTGGCGCCTCCTATTGAGTAATTTCAAAATAATTTTACAAACATGACTCAACATTGCTTTAAAATGTATCCTGCAAGTTTTTTATGATTTATAGTTTGATTTGTATTATGCCACGCTCATTTTCCACATATGTATGGCTACCTAGAGGTCGATTTGAATGAAACTTTCAGGGTATGTTTCATAAAGTTATGTGGACATATCCCTAACATTTGGGTTTTTTATTTTTATTTTTTATTTTTTTTGCATGTGTGTCCTTGTGTATCGGTCTGTGTCCCCTTTCTAAAATTTGAGGTTTTTGCCGGTCCATGATTGCAATGCAAACAAAACATTTCTTGAGTTCATTTTCTTTTTCCTCAGCAGCATTTTGATGATCTCATCAGAGCTGATCAGATCAGATCAATAGATAAGCGGAGCAGTTCCTGCAAAAGCAAACTTTTAGACCCCGTGCAATAAATGGTTAAGTTTCACTTTCACTGTGCCTTGTGTTCTGCTTTTCTGCCTGTGCCTAGATTACGGGATTACGTACTATACATTACAACAGCGCTCCTAATGAACAGTCCAGCTACCAAATAGAAAATCAAATGTTTGGGAAGAAAAATAATAATATTAATAATAATAACAGAGCACAAACCAACAATAGGGTTTCAGCCCTTCAAGCTTGAACCGCTAATAACAAAGACACAGCATGTGTTGCAGTTTTGTAGGTTCTGAGCCTGTTATAAAAATTCTGAGGAACATATATTGTTGCAGTATAGGTGTTTGAGGGCTGGTTTCTGTCCATGGATTAACAGTCCACCTATGATAAATGTGTCGTATTGAAGCTTGTTTGTTTGGATCCTAATAGGTGAAGATTGCCTATATCAACTTCCTGAACCATTGCTATGTGGACACAGAGGTGGAGATGAAGGAGATTTATACCTCCAACCACATGTGGAAGCTGTTTGAGAACTTCCTGGTGGACATTTGTAGGGTAAGCCACCATAAATTTGGTCAAAGTGAGTTCAACTGTTGTCAAACGATGTGATAAAGAGGAAGAGTGCTGCTGTATTGTATATTATGTCATGGGTTTGGGGGACTGTGTCAACACAGCATGCAGTAAACGTATGTTACCTGCTGCCCACACGCAGGAAGTGTGATCCACTGGCTGTGCGTCATGTTAATGTCTTTTCTGTCCTTGCCTAGGTGTGCAACAATACCAGCGACAGGAAGCATGCGGATACCATGCTGGAGCGTTATGTAACTGAGACCGTCATGAGCATTGTCACATGTTTCTTTAGCTCTCCTTTCTCTGACCAGAGCACAAGCCTGCAGGTAATCTGAATTGTGCACTGTGGCATTTTAAATGCATATTACAAACACTCTAGCAGATGCCATTTGAAGTCTATGAATCATGTAGCTGTTTGACAGAGGGAAACCATGTTCACATACCTCTATTTAGATATCTATGTAAATCTATATATACATTATAAAATATGATTCTTCCCTGTGCATAGATGGCTCGTCGTATGTATGTAAGTAACGGTAACTTACCCCCACATGTTGTTTCCCAACCCTGTGTGTTTATTAACAGGCTCTGTATCCTAGGAAGTATCTCCTCTGTGTGGGTTTACACGTTCTCATAGCTTAGTCAGCACACAGACTCTGTTGTTCCCAGAGCCGTGGGTGTGTTGCACAAGGTTTTGCTGGGACATGGTGCAGATGATGCTCTCACACAACGTGGTCACTCCTTTTCTTAGGCCTTGATGTTTTGGTGTCCTGACACCCACAGCTTTCCCAGTAAATCATGTCCATTACCCCTCATAGAAGGCCAAATCCCTTGTGCAGTAACGTTGTGATGTATTATTACACAATTGGCACCCTGTTTTCTTGTTGTGTGGAATTGTTTCGCTCCGACTCGGTCCCAGTAGAAATGGTTGATTTACTTTCATGTTGGACTTTGCACATCCTGAGATTTCTGCTTGCTGAGGTTAACCAATATATGATGACGTCACAACCCTCTTTTTCTCGCAACAGGCAGCCATTCTTGGGAAGATAACTGAGGTATTTATTGTACTCTAAGGCTGTGGCCGGCTCATAGATGTTGTTTTCTTGTCATGGTGGGAAAGATAGTTTTACTCTCAGCTAAACACTGGTCTGGTGTGATGTGTTGGTATTGCATATGATCATAAACAGCTGTCCGACTGGATCCAAAGCTGTACTGTAGACCTTTCCACCTTAGATGCTATAGTATCCTCACATTAGGGATCTCTGGCACAAATTGGGGTATGAGTATATCCTAGTCAGGGAGTACAATTGCCACTTATTTAATTTGTATTCACTGTTTTTGTACTCCATCTGTCTTATGCAGTATTTGTTTTGCTTTGATCCTTTACTCTCTTATTGCGTTTTTTTCTTTAAATTTGCTCTCTCTCTGTCTCTGTCTTACAGACTCGTCAGCCAGTATTTGTTCAACTGCTTCAGGGAGTGTTTAGGGTGTACCACTGTAACTGGCTGAACCCTGTTCAGAAGGCCTCAGTGGAGGCTTGCATTAAAGTTCTCTCAGACGTGGGTAAGATACTGGCCTAACACCAGTCACCTGTCTCTGTTTTAATTTTATAAAAGGGCATAAAAACATTAAATATAAATATCTATATTCTTACTTGCAACCAGCTAAAAGCAGAGCCATTGCCATCCCAGTGGACTTGGACAGTCAGGTGAACAACTTGTTTGTCAAGTCCAATAATGTTGTGCAGAAGAGCATCCTCAGCTGGAGGCTGTCTGCTAAGAACACTTCCAGACGAGACTCGGGCCTGACCTCCTCCAAAGACTACAGAAACATCATAGAGAGGCTACAGGTCGGTGGCATAACATACTGTATTTTTTCTTACAATCATTTCTTTGTTTTTTTCCATTCATTATAATTTATTTAATAGTTTAACCAGACATGTCATCTAATAGCGACCTCTCAAGCAGGAAGGTTAATTAAATTAAAACAAAAATACAGTGGGACAAAAATAAAACCACCGGTTAAATAAAACATAGGTAAATAATAAATAACTGCTGTGGCTGAAGAACAACTGTTCATTGAGATGTTTGTAATTCCTTAAAATATGAACATGCTTTTTTATATCTTTCTATCTCTCTGTCAGCTGTGTGTATTACACAGGCCAGTTTATTGAGGACAACAGGAAGCAGTAATGGCTTTTACAAAGTGCATTAGCGACATGTGATTACAGAGTGGCACAGGACATCAAGTTCTTTCAGTAGTGGTGAGATGGTCATATGTGCCATCGTCAGTCTGGCAGAAAGGAGCTTGAAATGGGACAAAGAAAGCGCAAGCACGCATATGCAGCTTTTATTGGTTTTGTATTGATTAGATATTTGACCAACCAGTAGCTCCATGTTTATACTAATGATTTAATTTAGGCCACTGTTATACTAATTACACAAAAAGAATAAATGAATAATGCCACATATATCATTTATACAAATTATACATTTAATATGTTATGATGAATATGTTAAAATATAATTTATTAATATATTAAATATCAATATACATACATATACTGTGCATATCCACCTACTTCATGTATATAAAGTAATTCAGTATGTATTCCAGCACTCTTTGCACTATTGCATTCAGTTTGAAGCAGTTTGACTTGTGTATAGGCATTGTATCTTGTTGTTCATTGTTGCTTTATACATATATTTTATACTTTTTTATCACTTATTTGTAGATTATATAGTTAAATGTTTAATTTACCTTTGTTTAGCTTTCTTGTCTGTGTTTTTTGCTGTTTATCTATTTCTATCTGTCGTCCTGAAAAATGTTCTCGGTAATGTGTGAAACAATGAACCTCATTCACAGACAGTGTGTACACACAAATCGCTGCTTAAATTGTGCGTACAAACTTTTTGCCACCGATTTGGGATTCATCAATATTTCCTTACCTGAATTTGTTCACACTGTGCCATTTCACATAGTGTTTTCACTTGTCCCTCCGACAGCTGCTTACATTTGTCGAGCTGCTCGATCCACTGGTCAAGTTCTTTCATGAACGCCTTTTTGTCCATTTCTGTGTGTTTTCGGGGTCGATTTGATTTAAATTTGTTTCTTTCAAACACGTAAAAAAAAAAAAAAAATAGAAAAGAAACTTAACATAATTTTACTAATGCAATGGCTAACTCTGTTAAATAACTATGAAACTGACACACCTTCATTCTCATCAACTACTGGCATAATTAAAATATTCAGCTATAGAAACTGAGTGTCCCAGTCGAGCTCACAGTGAAGTATATGAAAATGTCTTTGTTGAAATATTATCAGTTTTGTTTTTTTATTGTTTTTATTGACTTGGCTGATAATGATCAGCTACTCCCAACAATTTCTAGTGCCTTGACATTGCACACATGCAGCCAGTATTAGCTGGTAGCCTATTAACAGGCATGCAGGGTATATAAAATATTCAGATTTACATCCAAGCAGGTGCAAAGACATCTGGCCTCGCTTGAGAGAGCGCTTCTTCAGAAACCACAATAACATGTTTGAAGGGAGTAATTAATGGTTTGTCAACTGTTTTTGATTTCTAAGACAAGATAAGCTGCATCCAGGAGGATGTGTTAAATGTCAATTCCCTGGAATGACATTTAAGTCATCAGACACACCACTTCCAGTCTTTCCACCATCGGTTTCCTAGCTACAAGGACATTTCATAAGAAAACATCAGACTGTGCTGGAAAATGTTTCCTTTCATAGAAAAAGGTGGATGTGGAAGTATGGTGATTGGAGATAGCAGCACACGCCTGTCAATTTAAAATTATCTGGATTCACTAATGTAAACACAGTGGTAAAACCAAAATTGGCTGGGCCGCATGTGTCAAGAGTAATGGCGTAATTTTGCGTGTCCACTTATTTTGTGCACAAACATTTCTACACATGAAGTGGTAAATGAGGCCTGTTGAGAGCAACAAAACCCCTGAGTCACATTCCTTGCATTGTGTAAACATACTGGGCCAATAAATCTGATTCAGACTTAAAAAAATCAACAATGATTGCCTTTACATCTTAGGATACAAAAGTGGTGCGGATGTGTGATTTTTAGTAATATGCCAAGAGTGCAACCAAGATAAAAGAGAAGTGGTTCCTAATTGCATCCTGTGTTTAGTCACTGGCCAAGCTGCTACACCCAATTTTCTTGTAAGACATGACTCAGTATTCACTGGAAGTCTAAAAAATATCTGACCTGTTTGGTTCAGTTCAGCTGTTATCTCTACTTACACAGGGTAAGGGTGCGGTTGAAGAGTTCATATTGTTTTTAATGAGATAAACAATTCCAGTTATGACACCAACCCAGGCATGACATTGTCATTGAGTTTCCCGAGTTGGTTTGGGTATTTCATCAACCCATTCCTAGGCAGAGATGATAAGGTTCCCAAAATGGTTTCCTTCCCATTTCTTGCTTGCCTTGATTTTGGGAACAACATTTCTTAGAATGTATGCTTCAACACTATTCCTTGTCTGTTCAGTTTTTTCTCACCTTCTAATAGCCCTTTTATTCTGCCACTCACTAGACAGCCCACACAGTACTATAATCACCAACACACCAGCAGCTTTCAAGATGCACCTTCACATATTTGCATATTTTCACACTAATCATCACCAGACATGACAGGAAGTGCATAAAGAAGTGAGACATGGTGGTGCATCAGATACTGGGGTTGCTTTGTTTAAGTACAGTTTGCAGTCTATTGGTTATGTTGCCTACTTTTCTCTAAGATTAAATTATGAAGCTATCTGGCAGAAATTTGGAGGTCTGGCGGCTGGATTATTTAGATAAAATATCTGATGTGGATGCATGTATGAAAGATGCTGACAGATCTAAGTCAGAAGCTGAAATGTTGCTGGAGTAATCCCATAACTCTGCACAACAGACTAGCTTATCTAGTTCTCTTAATGATTTAATGCACTTTAATATACAGTAGGTGATAGTCAGTAAGTGGATTGCAATTTTTAACAGGAACCCCCCCCAACTCCACGCCCTTCATTCTTCAGCCTGTTCTACATAAACATGGATTTATGCCAACTTTTCGATATTTGGTCATTTTGGGGTTTTGTTTGATTTTAAATAAACAACATCAAAGTCTTGTCCATCAGAATATTGAACTCTTCTTGTCAAATTCAGATGATAATACAATTTTAAAGCTTGTAAAGGCAGGATGAGAAGCTGCAAACACTTTTTAACTGCACTCTGGTCCTACTCAGAGCCACTCATCCTCATTCACTCTGTGTCTCCCTGAAGTTATGGCTGAAAGTAACAAGGCAGAGTCTGGACAATAGGTTTTCGTCTAATTCCAAATTAACAGAGTCATGGGTTTCAGATCATTAAAACCTCTTAAAACCCACTGGCGCATTGCCGCTGGCAACGTCCTTGAGCTAGTTCTAAGCTGCCTAGCATCGCGCATCAAAATATAACATTAAATGTTTACATGTTTGTCAGTATGAACATGATAAACATTGCTAGCCTGGTTAGATTCTTCTTAATTCAGTCGCTTAGTTCATATACAGGAACCATGAGCACCAGAGTATAATTCATTCAGAAAAAGTGTCTACTCCCTACCTTTAGAGTGGTCCTGAAGTCTGAGTGTGTGTCCAATCCTTGATTATTTATATTCGTTTAGTCTGTAAGGGTCCATCTATCAAAACAATCAAAAGGTTTTCATAAAATTAATCCAAGCTGTAAATATTGTCATGTGAAGTCCATTGCTAACTGTATGCTAACTTTGTTAGTTAAAGGGGCCACAGCTCTTCAGACATAAATGATATTTTCTCATCCTCCTACACAGTGTCGTTGTGGAGGGCAAAAACTGATATCATTAGAAAGCTAAGAACCTCTTCTTTCCAACAGTGTCAGGGTCTGGACCCAGATGGAGAGGGATGGCTGATGGTTCATAAGGGGGGCGCATTTTGGTCATTTCGCTAACAATGGGGATAGTGTCCCGCCTCAGATCACCTATTGGTGATAGTCTACGTCCTGTTTTCTGTGAGAAGAATGGACTTTTGATTGTCTTTATCACTTCCATTGGATTCCATCAAAAAGCTACAGTATTAAGGCTGTAAAATCAGCAGTCAGTAAGGAACAATCAAGTGTAAATCTGCAGCTCCTGCTCATGTCTAAGCTCTGTCTTTATGTCTTTATACTGTGTAGGACATAGTGTCAGCGCTGGAGGACCGACTGAGGCCACTCGTCCAAGCTGAGCTCTCAGTGCTGGTTGATGTCCTTCATCGTCCAGAGCTACTCTTCCCTGAGAACACAGACGCTCGCAAGAAATGTGAAAGTGGAGGATTCATATCAAAGTAAGTGTGGTTCTTTGGGTTTCATTTTACAACAAATCTATGTGCTAATTAATTTCCATTTTACATGCAACTTAGAGGTCCAGCACTGTAAGCTTCCTGCCATGAGTGCACCAGAAAGCTTGTTGATTTTCTAAACCACTTTGCCCAATAATAAAGTAATTTTGATCAGTGAGAGCCAGTGGAAATTCACAATAGTAACAAAACCTATGCAATAAATGTAAACCATATAATTGAGCCTGACAAAAACCAGGGACGTAACATTTTGGACACTAATATGCTATATTTTGTTGTGTTTTGTTGTGCCTGACAAGAGCTCAGGTTGGATTACAGAAACCTAATTGTTTGTGTAATTGTTGCAGGGATTAGCCTGCTACTTATGGCTGCCATCTTGGAGTACAGTGGTTTGTGGAAAAGTGTGTCAACCCTCACTAGTAACTGTTAATCCCTGGGCTCGCTATAGGTTCCTGAGAGCTCAAAAACACCTGCTCTGCTGTTGAAAAGTTTTTTAAATGCACTCTTAATAACCTGTCTGTAATGTCTATTTACATCCAAGACATTTAAGTGTGCTGTTAGGTCCATATCATCCAGATCTGTTGTGATGGGGTACAAGAAGATCCCTGTATGATTGAAATCAGTAATTTGTTGTGATTTTCATAGGAGTTGAGGTGCACTGTGGTCAAGCAACAACCTCTGGGGCTGAAAAATGAAGCCAACATCGAAGTGCAAAAAACTGCAGTTCCTTTAATGGCCACTTGAGGCTAGCTCCAGAGGCGACTCAATCCCCATAGACCCCCATAATAAAAGGCCCAACCTTACAGCAGAAATAAACACATTAACAGCATGGGATAAAAAACAACTTTGGTCTCTAAAGTTAGTTTCCCTGTTTATGACAACTGTGCATGGGCTGAATTTTTACCAGTTGTCACCAGTTTAAATGTTATAAAGGCTTTAAAGTTTTTTTAAAGTAGCATTTTCAGTTCATGAAAGTTACCTGTAACATTATGGTCACCTAAAAGAGTCTGTTTAGAGTTTGTCAGAAGTTTTTCCAATAAGTACATTATGTTTAAATGGTTTTAAGCCTGTTTTTTTCGCTAGCAAGAATTAGCATTAGCAGTATCGCAGTTAACCATAGCTGTAAATACACCATGCTAACCAAGCAAGCAGCTAGGCTTAGGGTTAGCTCCACCCTTTCCTCCCAGTATGGTTACTTCTAGTACCAATGGTTGACGTCACAGCGGCTACGTTCATTATTTTATATACTCCATAGTTGTATGGTGGAGTTAGGTTGTTCAAGAACTGGGGCTTTCGTTGATCCATTTGTATGTACTCACTTTTCTTTCTCTTTTTCTGACCAGACTGATCAAACACACTAAGCAGTTGCTGGAGGAGAATGAGGAGCGTCTGTGCATCAAAGTACTGCAGACACTGAGGGAAATGATGACAAAAGACCGGGGCTATGGGGAGAAGGTACAATACCCTCTGTGATACTGTTTTTCATCATCTGCTTGTGATCATGCCCAAGATTCACCCACACATGAGAAAAAAAACACATCACTGACTCAGGATACAGTGTCCCTGTCCCACTGCACCAAACTTACATAAGATCAAATAACGGTAAAGTAAACGAGGAGGCTAAGCTCTCCTTGGTTGCCTGAGGAACCTGTATTGCACACTGAACAGAAAAGATCCATACGTATGTATGACATCAAGTCACTGCAAACAGGACGGGTTATGAGTACTTGGTATGGCAAACACTGGCACATATTTAATAAAAAATCAGTTGCCTTATTGCTTTCTTCTCACTGTAACATACTTATTTTAAATCTTTTCCTAAACCTAACCACATAGTTTTGGCACCTACACCTAACAAAACTGTGACTGTTTTACAACATTTGATATGTTCTAGCCTCCTGGTAGGTACACTTTTCCCTGTCTGAAGCATTGTAATGGTGGTGATAACAACCGATAACGGCCATTTAATGGGCTGATAACCATGAAATGGGTGGGATTAACATCACACATGCTTCATCTCTCTCATTCAGCCATTTTACACAACATTCATTGGCTACTAATGAAACTAATCTTTTATTGATTGCTTCAACTTTGTCCACTTGTTTCAACAACAGCAGTGTGTCTTTACTAGACTTTAGGACTGGACCTTTGGTGCATTACATTAAAGGCATTTATATTACTTTCGATGCAAAGGCAGGTACTGTAGTATGTTTTAAAGGTACTCTGTGGAGTTTTTGATGTCTAGTAGCATGTTTTTATGTTCTGTTTGAATTTAAAGCATGTGTAATTGTACACACAAGCAAAATGATGCAGGCACTGCCAAAAATTGTTAATAGTAAAAGGCAAAAGAAAGGGAAGAAGAACAAGAAGAAGACTGATATCGTAAACAAGATATAAAAATAATCTGGAGGAGAGTGCATTCAAGAATATAGAAAAAGATAAAATGAATAGAAATACGCAATACTTGTAATAAAAAAACCTCCACAGGTGCACTTTAAACTCATGAGTCACTCCTCAGCACATCAGCCAAAGAGGTGTATTGAATGTACAAGCATAAAGAACATAAACATACTTGAAATACAACATAAACCCTCTTATATATATATATATGTACCAAGATGACATGCTCTGAGGACCAATTCAAATAGAATTCAAAAGCGTATTTAGAGCTAAAGAAATATGTACTATATTGTGGTATTACTGAAAGTAGCTAAATATGCCCGGGACAGGATGGCAGCCTTACACTGCATCAACATATGTAACTGTAAACAAAGGAAGAACAACATGATCACACATTAAAGATAACCTTTTAAATGGAACCTATTTTCCTAAGCTCTGTTTTCGGCACAAATTCAATGAAACACTTGCTCACCACTCCAGAGACCCAGCTCCAGCTGCACTGACTGGAGCAGAGAGTATGAAGTTTAACGTAGCAGCTCAATAGAGTGCTGCAAGAATGAGTCCTAAAACTATAGAATGAGTTAGCATTTTACACTCCTGGTTCGCTGGTCTTGAAGTCAGTGGGTTGTTTTAATGGGTTTTTGGTTAGATGCTTGAAACAAGGTCTGTGGTTAGCACAAGCTTAGGAAACTTTCATGTTTTATTCTACAGCAAAAAATATGTCAGTAAATACCCCACACATAAATTTTCAAGCGTTTAGGGCTCTTTAAAAAGGCAGTTGCTAACACGTGGCTAAATGACACTTAAGAAAGTCATCATGCCAAACATGGCTGTATAGCCTTGTTTTGGTGGCGACATTGAGTCATGTGACCGTGGTGTGAGTTAATTTATAGCCTAACATTGGTTTTTTACTTCTGGTGATTGCATTTACACTTAAAAAGTCTTACGAGTTGTGTTCACTTGTTAAGACTATCGTGCTGAACAAAATGTGTAAGTGTAATAATACAATCAAATGGAAAAATCCCATTGGATTTTTGATGAGGGAACCAGGGCGACGCTAACTTTTAGGTTTGCCTACAAAAATGCATTGTCCCTGCAGCACTCCATGTGTGCACAGTTTAGGCTTTATTTCAGTTTATATATGCTACAATTTCGCAAAACCCAAGCCCGTGTCTTGCTTGCCACCTGCTAATATAGGTGACATGGGTTAGCCCCTAGCAAAGTAAGGCTCCTGTTGATGATGGGGTTTGCATCATGTGGTAGTTTTTGGCTGGTGCTGGATGGGGAGCTCCTGGAGCTGGCGGCACATGAGGCACCTTAACATCATTCATTTGCACACACTGCAGTGACACAGACATTGTTTGAAATTGGCCAAGTATCCCTTTAAGGTGGACCAGCTATTCTCATTGTAGTGACAATCTCAGCTCTTTCTAAACAGATAATGCAGAAATTGGTGGCTGTTGAGTCTCTCCTGAGTTAGAGACAACTATTAATCCCATCTCAAAATTTATTTTGCTGGTAATTGTTATTTTGCGTAAAATTGTTCCAGTTGGATTAGGATTTAATTATTATGTGAATTTTATATTGTTTTATATTTATATATTTAAGGATACTTAAAACTGTTCAGTGACAAAATATTGTTCAATTTCAAGTTCGCCTTTGCAGTTGAAAAAGCCATTCCTTTATGTCATTAACCATCATTTTGTGCTTTATTTTTTACTTATTTTAATTGTAAAAGCACCAATTCAGGCACTGTTTAGGCACCAGTGCCATTTTAAAAGCATTGTTTTAGCACCAGTGTCACAAGAAACCCAAACAATACCCATCTGTAGATGACAAGTAGGAAGCTAGTGAGACGGCAACAGTATTTGCACTCATGAGTCCCTTCTAATGGCAAGGCAGATACACTAAATACATTACTGTAATGCAGCGCCTTTTTTTTTTTTTATCCACGTTTACTTTTACTTTCTGGTACACAAGTTGTCTGCTGTTCTAGTGACCAGAACTTCTGTATTTTATCTGCATACAAAATGATAGATGACTTTGAACATCATACTCCTTTGTTTTGAGTCTAAAAAGCTCCTCACACTTTATTCACAGACAAAGATATTTTATAACACTTGCATTTAAGCCATGAAGGAACATGAGTTAATCACAGTGCATACACAGTCCACTTTAGTGAATATGTTTTACATGTTGCGTTTGTGATGACAGTAGGTTGAGTTGAAAAAGAGGGTTTGCTGTAGAGGGTTGTGAAGGTTGAAAACATTTTCTTATTTTCAACAAAATGCTTATGTGAAGTATTCACCCCCATGGTCTACTTAATTTTTTTATGTTCAACATCATCGAATCAGGGTTAGCATTTCTTTTATAGACTGATCAGCAGGAATAAAGACTAGTGACAGGTCATTTTAGGTAAGACACATCTGCACTTGAAAGTTTCAGGTAGGGAGGGGCACAAGAACAATTATAAGATTCTGAATAATATCCCTCCAGGTAAAGACAGGTGAATGACTCAAAGCAAGAAGGGAAGAATGTTACACAGCTGCCAATATTAGAACAGGCTGTCCTCAAAAACTGAGCCTTGCAAAGAGGAAGACACTGTTGTGTAAACTCACAGAAGACTTAAGCAATTGTTGAAGAAAAACAATATGTACTGAGTTTTACAGTTGTATAATCACTGTGTTTGCCCTTGTCTTAATATTATTATAGACTTAAAGGTGGTGAAGACCATTTCAACATTTAAATCTATTTTTGTAAATCAGTGTCAAACAAGCTTTGTATGTGATTTCAATGTTGTAAAACAAAATATGGAGGTAGTTGGTGTTTTCACATTTATTAACATGCTATCCTATCACTTTTTTAACTAACTTGACATGCTGCGTGTTTGTGACAAGCTTTACATTTGCACACTTGTAACAGAGCTTTAGCTCACTAATCTAGCTCTACTAACTCTCTGCTCCCTATACTTTTTCTCTTGCAGCTGATTGCCTTTGATGATGAAATGGATGTGGCTGAGGTTGATCATTTTACTTACTATCGTGATGTACATTTGGTTTGTCTCCCACTAACAGCATTAGACATGCTTGTGTTGCAAGTAGACGCTCGAGCATCACATTCTCATCAGAGACACCTGTTGGTAGCTCAGGCTACATCCACACTAATGTGTTTTTGTTTTAAAAAAGCATGACTATTGCTACTATGACGCCTGGCGTCAACACAACTGCTGCGTTTTGGAACTTCTAAAATGGAGACCTTTAGAAACGCTGCTGACCCCATTTTAACTCCAGGGTTGCGTTTTAGTCCTCATGGATGGATACTGAGACTTTTAAAAATGATGATGCAGACACCCACGTTTGCTTCCCAATTGGGTCTTATCAGTCATAACATGTCAAGCCAAAACAAGCTAAGTCTACATACCTCTTGTGATTTTATCGCTCTTTTGAGGGTATTTCTTTCCCACACAAGTCCTTTTCACAATCTGTTTTCCGTCGCCGCGATCGCCTAATACTCATGTGTTACTCTCATTAAAAGTTCCACCTTTCTGTTGGTCCAAAACAAAAAATCTCTGGTCTTACTTTTCGCCATCTTCGTAGTATTTTCTGTAACTAAGTGGCCATCTGCAGAGTAGAAAATCTGCTTCCTTTTCACAATTTCAGTCCGTGTACATAAATGGTCATGTGATATGCGTTTGCGTCAGTTGTGTTAGTATGGACAGAGATCACTTGTTGAAATGGTGCTCAAACACCTGTGTACAGAGATCGTTTTTGTTTTGAAAGTGCCATTTTAAAATGATTACATATTAATGTGGATGTTGCCTCAGTCCATCCCTCCTCGTTTCGTGCCTGTAAGAGTTGCTCCTGATCCCCATGTTAAAATGTAGCATACTGCTAGCATGTCCAGCTCGCATTATTCATACACCTGTCTGTTGTGCCTGTATATGGTGGTGTACTTACTTACTATGTTGGAGTGCACTCTTAGTGTTTAGAAAACCATTGTTTTACTGAATACATCTGGAGAATGTAGGCATACAGCCTTACAGCATTTGGACCTATTCTAGGTGTACTATTGTTAATCCACTTTAAGAGCTGTATTAAGTCTGTTCAGTTACATAGCTTTCCTGTTATAGCACCTATATGCAGCTAAGATTGCTCATCACGAATTGTGTGGGACTTTTGGGCCCTGGAATTTCCGTAGAGGGACAGAGGGTGATTTCCTTTTTTTCTTTCTTTTATTCAGACCACTGTCACATAATTTGCTCATGCTGTAACAACCTGCTGGAATCACTTCTCTTTAAACTTCATACTCCTGTCCCATTAATGAGATGTGTGTGTCAGTCATGCAAACTCATTTTTCATCATTGACTTGCCCTTAATCTTATTGTTGTTATTATCAGTCAACATCAGTGAGATGTTTCTATGTTTCTTAGTCACTCAGTCTACATGCCGCACAGCCCCCTATTGATGGATGGTGGTCGCAGATCATATTCTAAGCCCTTTGCCACCATTACAAGAGCAGGTGTGAGTGTATATATAGCAGGGGATAGTCCATCATTAGTTCACTCCAACAGATAGCTCATACAGAGCAGTGTGCATGTCATGCGCATGCATTGCAAAAATATGAGTGTGGTCACGACCTGTAGCCTTAAGGAAGTGGATGAAACAGGTTTCTCCTTTCTGTTTGTGGTATGTCACAGGGATTATGGGTGTGATTACAGAGGAGCCGTATCTCACATGTCACTGGTGACTAATGTCATAGGATGGGACCTATTCTAGACAAGTCTATTTATAGTTTTTAGGAGGGTTGTTTTCAAAACATTTAGTTAAGTTATTGGTTTTCCTTTTTTGTTTATTCTGTAGAAGTGATATTTTTTTATGACATAAAAATTACCACTACCATTAGATTTTGGCTTAGTTTTAGAGAACTGTAATCACCATAGAAACAAAAATTGTTTTTAACACCCAGAGATCTTGGAAAAAGTCATCTGTGTTTCCTTTCATTTGGACTGCTGGGGTTCTCTTCATTCACACTTGAAGTTGGTCTGTCCACCTTTAGCTTTCTCATGATTCTTTTGATGATTTCTAGAAAAATACCTTCCCTATCCTTGTCTCTCTTCACCAGGTCTTTTCATTGTTTCAGCTGCTTGTGTGATTACCAGGGATGGTCAAGTCTTTTCAGTCTGGGCCCATCAGCTTTGGAACTTTTGCCTGAGCAACTAAATTTAACCATTCAGAGCATTTCAACCAAAATAAACTGATTCAGAAAAATAACAGATTTTTCCTTGACCTGAAGTGCAAACCATGACATCAGCAGGCGTGTCGTTATTGTTTAGGTTGGAAAGAGAGGATCGGAATCAAGTGAGAAATCATCTCCTTATCATTAGTAGTTGGTCCATGCTTATCTTCTGGATCAAACAAATATCTGTAATAATAGAACAAAAGCTTGGAGGTGATGAATGCGATCCTCCATCTTGCCACTACTGTTTACTTCTGTGACACATCCTTGATTATAATGGTTCCATGGCTTAGTGCCTCAAAACCGGTGGAAAAGCGGGCTGCTTTGAGAGATAGCACTGAAGCTGTGTGAATCCTGAAGAGAACCGGTTCAAGAATCAGAGCCAATCTGGTGAAAAGGGGGTATAAGTGGCATTGTTAACATTAGTTACAAACAGTAACTGTATAGTATACCTTTCAGTAAGTTCAGTATCGTAGTCCATTCTTGACTAACCCTGGAAACAGAAGTTTCACAAAACAGTCGCAAATCGATATCTTCATAGTATCTTTTTTCTGAAGCTTTTTAGATAAGAAGTCCTGAAGGTGCTATAGAGGAAATCAGAGGCTACTAAGCTTACATGCCAACAGATTAATCTCCAATGGAGCAAATTCCGTCCCCTGATGAGGAGTGTGTAATGTGGTTTAATGCTTCAGAGAAAAGCTAGACCGTGGACTTTGTGTTGGGATTGTTTTAAGAACTTTGTTTGGCACAGCACCTTAATGTCCCCGTCAAATGGAGGTTAAAGTGTCCTTAGCTTCTGTTCTGTGACGTATTTCCATGTGAAACAGAATATTTGAGTGTTGTACGGATATATGAGGGATTTAAATCAAATCCTTCTCATTTGATTGGATTGCTAAAATGTGAGCTACAGCAGAGTTCGCTGTGGACTGTTAGCTCCACACACACACACCCCCCTCACCATTAGATCAGTAGAAGGACAAGGGAAAGATGAACGAATTAGACCTCAGCCACATTGTTTTGGGAATGAAAACAGAGGTTCTGCCCAATATGTAAACACACATCTCATCCTATGCCTTTTCATATTGCTCTGTTAGCTAGGTACTACGACCAACAAACGGTGAAGTGTGGCTGTTATAACCGGTGTAGTTTTACATATATTTGGCGTGTAACAAGGGACAAATGATCAGTTAAAACAGGGACATGGGAATAAAACTGGTAAAAGGTATTTTTCATTTCATGGGAACTTCAATGTTTGTACTCCTTTTGGGAGCTTCTGTTGAAATAAGTAAATTTGTTAAAACTGAAAGCGCACATTGTCAGAGCAGGATGATAACCAGCAGGAAAATAACACTGAAGAATAGTCACTCAATCAAGAGTGCGGTGAGTGCAAGGGAAGTGAGCATGATGTTAGTTAGGGGGAATAGAGACATTGTCTGAAAGGGTCTTTCCAGAGTTGCCAGGAAGCGATCTGCTCTCAGTTTCTCTGTTGTGTCTCTCTGTCTTTATTTCCCTCCTTCCCTCCCTCCCTCCTTGCACATGCCACTTGGTGCTGTAGCGATGGAAATCCCCAGTTTCCACAAGAACAGGGCTGTTCTCAGAGACCGGCGCTTTGTTTCATCAACTCCTCCCTTATGCATCTTAAGAATGTACACATACTCCCTCAACCTCCCCGCAGCACATGCTGTACGTCACTCATTCATGCACACACTCACATTAACATTAACAGTGTCCTGACTGACGTTTGGCAGCATGTGAGTGGATATCATTCAGGTGGGAGACAGTCAAGCCAAAACCCCAACTTCCTTTTAGCAGGAGCAAGATGAACTGCCATGATATCTGTTATGCAACCCCAGTGTTTAGCCCGCCGCTGCTCTCTGACCTACCATCACACACCCAACTCCCACCCACAGGCCTCTAGGAATGAATGCAGCTGTCAGTTTCACTACTGTTTGACAGACCCCATCATACTTCGAGTTGTTGCATGCCCAGTCTGTGGGTTGGATCGCGTCTGTGTGTGGGTGTGTGTATGCAGGAGGGGTGATGAGAGAGCAGGATAAAGCACAGTGACGGTTCAGCCATTAGCAGAGGTTATCTCATTCTTCCAGAAATAGAAATGTGATAAAATGCGAGCCCGGGGAAAACAAGACATGAGCAGCCTGCCACTTTCATTGTCAGGCCTGATCATATCATTCCCTGCAGGGGTTTATGTTTTCTTTACATGCATGTGAGCTTCTTTATTTGTGAGACTGTGGGAGGTCGAAGGGGTCAGATAAAGACGATGTCTCTGTCTTATTGTAGTGATGTAATACGGTTTGCCGAAGACAGTGCTGAGGTTACATAAGGGACTATTTCTATGCCAGTGTGGTGGTGGTCTTTGTGTGTGTGTGTGCTTGAATGTGTTTCTCTAGCTCTCCGTTCATCTGTGTTTATCTCCTCATTATCCTGACCACTTACTATTTGTTTAGCTAGAGATTTCTAGATTACTGTTTCCTATTTTTAACTCATGCATTTTTCAGACCACATCACTGCTGCTCCTTGGACAAATATTTGTCCATTTCACTTTCACTTTGTCAGCCTTGTTTTTTTCTCCTCTGCTGTCTTCTCTAACTTTTCCAGTATGCAACTTATCCATCTGCCACTCCCATCACTCACTCTGCCAGACTGCCCTCAGATAGACTCTGCTTGTCCTGGTTTATCCTCCTGCCTGCCGCTGTGGGTGAAGTCAGGAGACTCTGGGCTGTTGGTATTTTTCTCAATCAATAGGGGGAGCTGCAGACGTGCCACAGCAACACGGAGCGCTGGCCCAGTTTCCTTAACTTAATGCTGCACGATTCTTGGGCTCCAGCCAGCTCTCAGGAAGCAGTTACATAAGAGCCAACAATTTTCTTTCCCCTTTTTTTTTCTTACTCAGTTTTCCTGGAATTTTAAACTCTCCACTGATGTGTGACCTTCAGTGGTAATTGGCAATAAAAGTGCAGCAGAGATGTCTTTGAGGAGACAGTAGCATCGGTGCACCTCAGCTTAGGCAGGGGAGGGGGTGGCACGAGAAAGTTTGGGATTCACTTTGGGTGATGAGTGTGCCCTTCAGCCAACACAACACCTGTTAATTGTTTGAGGTTTGCCTCTGTTACAGGCCAATTTTATACTATCAGCAGAGTGCTATTTAAACTGTGCTTCTGGCCTTTTTACTAAACACTTGTTTTCTTTATCGTGAACAGCCAATTTCCTTTATGGCTTCCCAGTGAGGTGAGGTAAAGCAATGCTCATGGTGTCTGGCTGTTTTGGGATATGGCACTAAGAAGTTATGTTATTGTAAACAGAGGGATGGTTTGACTGCTGGCTGCCCATCAAAAGGTGCAACATCCCTGGAGGAATATACAGATTATTCTGGTCAGAGAGATCACCTTAACTGCCTCTGTTTCCACAAATGTCCTGAATCTCATTGTGTTTATTTGTCTGCGGAGGTTTAATCACACATTCTGGGGGGCATAACAAGTGGAACTGATGGTGACAATAACCGGGTCAAGCCGTCCAGCTGATGCACCTTTTTATACGTAGAAAAAAAAAATCCAGGCAAGCTGTTGACAGTTGTCAACACTGCGAATGAGGTCAGGTTGCACATACAACAGTTATCATGTATCACCAGTGGTTAGATTTCAAGCTAAATTAAAAGAAGTTAGTGCTGGTAGTGATTATAGCTTCAGTTGCGAACATGAGGCATCACCGTTTTTCTGTGGAAATCAAAGTGTTGACGTAAAAGGGGGCTTGTTATGGGGAAATTCCTGTCCAGTTGCACAATGAATCAGCATAAACCCTGACTGGGTCACAAAGGAAGATATAGTGTATGCCCATGTTAGGTGACATGTTTGTTGTATAGTTTCCCACATTTGCTGCCCTTTCTGCAGTGAGGTTTTGTGCGTGTGTATAGGTCTTTTTAAGCTTTCTCAGTTAAATGAGTTGTTAACTTCTTTTGCACAACTGGAGTTTGAATGCTTTTATGCTCTGTAGGCAATTTCCAAATTTTATTTTATTCTTTTACTTAATTTTAAATTAAGTTTTATGAATTTAAGAACTTGTGCAAAGTGACCAGTCACTCACTTAACTGTAAATTGATTTGACTGTTAAAAAATTGACTTTAATTTATGCTTTATTATTTGGTTGTTAACTTTCATTTGAATTTTTAAAAAAAATTATTATTATTTAATCATTTTTATTGCCATTGACTGCAGCAACTAACAACATTTAATGTTTCTGCTTTTACGTATTTTCTTTTTGACCCCCTTTTTTTACTGAATCGTCGAATCTGGTATAGTGGCTTCAGATTTTTTCGTAAATGTACTGAAAATTACTTGTTTTTATAGCCCATGGCAGCTCTTGGCATACAAGCCAACATTTACTGTTCAAGGATTAGTTGAGCTTCTTAATGAGAGTGTGGAAAAATGTGACATTTGGTGATTAGGTCATACATGTGTGGGGTTTTTTTTTTTTTTCTACCACTGTCATATCACATATCACACAAAAATGTCAGCAGTTAAACTGAACTGTATCAAAAATCTGCTGGATCCCAGATAATTCTCCTGTGGTCTTTTATAGCAACAGATATGCACGCTGATATGAATGTACATATTGGCACACAGATGAGTGTGCTTTATTTGCTCCGACCTATCTTGTCATGTAGAGTGACAGCCAGACAACAACACTTTGCAACAGGAGGTTAACAGTAAACCATAGAATACTAAACACGCCACAGTGTAGCAGCATAGCCAGAGGTCTAGAGTGTGGTGAAGGTCACAGCGTGTCTGCTTTTTTGCTGCAGTAGGTTAATGCTGCTTATCATCCATGCTGTCCCATCAGACTAGCTCCATGAAAACACATAACACGAGACACTGAACTAAAATAATTCCCTACATACTGTGAGCAATCCATTATCACCAAGGTCTCATAGAGCAACATGTTTTTGTCCGCTTCCTCTCTGCCCCCGGCTCTGTAAGTCACGCACATTTATGATGTGCAGACGTGCATGTGACCGGCAATCTTAGTGAGCAGTAGAAAGCCAGATAGAAGCGTCAGTAAATAGCAGCTTTTAGGGACAAGAAGTTTGTTAGATAGAGTTTTTAAGAAGGGTGCTTCTCTTTGGAGGCAACATAACTAATTCAACATCTTCAAACTCTGACTAACATCATCCTTTTATTTCCAATCAGCTGGCACCTCCACCCGAGCCTGAAGTCCCTGCTGAGGTGTGTTAAAGACCCCTATTGGCGCACTGCCCGCTAATATGGGTCACTGCTGATCAAAAATCATCAATTCCATCCCATTACTCGTGTGTTAAACATCTCTTTATCTACATAGATAAGAGTCACATCCCATCCCTGTGTTATATCTCCTCTTTTGAGGGGCCCTTTGTGCATATTGCTCCCTCTGTGTAGCTTCAATTATGCTACATATCGACCCTTGTTTGCACTGCCTCCCACTTGTCCACTCATCCATTCTTCCCTTTCTCCTAGTAGGGTGCCCCTGTCCCATCATCTTACCCTCGTCCTCTTGGTTTTTGAGCAAAGTCCAGTTTCCCGACCTTCTCTGAGTGGGGTGGGTGGGTTGAAGTCACGGGTGAGGTGTTTTTCCATGCCAGATTGGTGCTTACAGTGTGTGTCAGTAGCTCACGGCTCTATTATGTAACCTGGACAGAGCTTTTTTTTTGTTTTTTTCTCTTTCCTCATTCTCATGGTTTGTGTTTCTCCCCCTCCGGCAGCTTGTCATTCTCTTATGTAAATAATTTGGGCTCTTTTGCTTCTGTGACTGTGGAGTAATGAGGAAGGCACCACAGGCCAAAGACTTCAGTGTTTGATTTCCACACCAGACTGTTAAGAGTTGGCATAAATAAGCTATGAAATGAACTTTGCATTTCTAAATAATTAACTCAAAGTGTGATGATTAAGAATGAATGTCAGTCCTTCCTTGCACGAAGCCTTGCATGACTTTGACTCGACCTCACGTCTTCCCTGACACAACCACTTCCCTCTTAACTGCGTGATCTAATTTGCACCCAGTTTCCTGCATGCTTGTAAAGTGACTAATTTGCACTGTATTAACACCCTATTTTGTTTTCTAATTTCTTTCCCCAATTTCCTTTCCGACCTTTTCCTTATTATTTTTTTTTCTTATGTTATTGCTTTCTGCTTACTCACCTCACCTTTAAGGAGCTTGATCCCAACCAGCCACAGAAGCAACTGGACGATCAAAGGAGGGTAGGTACTGAGTTTGGTTTGCTGTGGTCTGGTTCAGGCCTCCATCTTATTGGTGGTTGACAATTGACTGACTGTTAAGATGCCCTCACAGTCGCACTGCTTCCCCAGCATGGCACTCACTCACTCCCCTGTCGGTTATGTGGACATTAAATTTGGGTGTTCATTTCTTCTTTGATGCCTTGTGACATGTTTGGCCCAGAAGGACAGTGTAGGTAACTGTGCTGCATTAATTTATATCAAATCAGTATGGGGAAACACCGAATGCTGTCTTTGAACCACACTGACCGAGGTCAGAGGGCAAAGGTCAAATACAGAGATGCCATGTGTTGGGTTCTTCAAAGGTTGTTATCTTATTAGGATCAGACTCCAAGTGATGATCTTATACACGTTCATTCATCACTTTCTTGTGAACACAATATCTTAGAGACGCCTTGAGGGAATTTCCTCAAATTTGGCACAAACATCCACTTGAACTCAACAACAAATAGAATTTGGAAGTTGAAGGTTACTGTGAGCTCACAGAACATGCTTTTAACTCAAGAATTCAGACAGTGATGATGAAACATTTTACACAAATGTCTAACATGATAAAATGATCTTGATAAAGTGATGACATTTGATATCCAAAAGGTCAAAGGTCAATCTCACGGTGACATCATAACATCCTGCAAAAACCCTTTTCTGTCCATGATTCAGCACCATATGTCGGGAACAGAAGGGGAGACATTTGTTCAGATACCAAGTTAGTGACACTTATCTCAGGTGTCAGCCTTGAAGAGATCTTCTGTGTTTTGGAATTAGTAGCTTCTTTGCAGCAACATGCATGTTTGAGGCATTGTCCTCTGTTATGGCTACATATGAGTCCAGACAGACATGATGTAAACTGTAACTGCAGCTCGACTGTTTGGCAGAGGCATACAAACGCAAGGCAGTAATTGTAGTTTTAATTTGTTTCACTTATTTCTGTTAATACACAATTTCTTTACATCTACAGTAATGTTTAAGTCTTTCTTTTTTATTTTATTGCCTTGAGCTTCTCTCAAGGGAATCTAACAAATTCTTCCAAAGAGGCGTCTATGTAACCTTGTAACTTTTCACAGCCTTATAATGTGGGCTGTTTGATGGTGGAAGTCAGACTATTAGTGTGATTAAGTGCATTCTTGCATTCATTTTCTTGTACTGCTGCATTACAATATTTAAAACTGACTTTTGGATTCCAGCTCCATTTCTGTGAAATGGTAACTTATATCGGATGTCATCTACTAACGTCTATTTTTCACTGATAGGGGGAAGCTCTGCGTCAGATCTTGGTCAACCGATACTATGGGAACGTCAAACCTGGCCAGAGGAGAGATAGCCTCACAACCTTCAGCAACGGTCCACTGTCTCCTGGAGCGCAGGGAAAATCACCTACAGGTGTGTGTAACAATACAGTGTCTGTGTGTCTGTATCGTTACGCTCATAAAGATAAGATAAGATGATTCTGAAAATGATTTACTTTGGAAAACTGGGTCAGTGCTGTAACAAGCTTAACACGCAAAAGCACAAAATAACTGAACCAGGCATTATAAAATAGTGAAGTAAAAAAATAATAATGATAACAATAATATAATATAGTTCTCTCTCTCTAAAAAAAACAAAGAAAGATAAAAAAAGATTAAAAACAGATAAATAAATATAAATATAAACACAGCCTCCCTTTTTTTATTCCTTCAACCACCTTCTTAAAAAAAACAGTGTTACAATATTTGCACTCCTACTCCTTCATAGTAGATGTGTTTCTTCCTCCAACCAGAACTGTGGGCTTTTTTTGGGGGGAAGCATCTCTACACCAGCCTTACAAATTGCGAGTTGGTTTGGGGGAAACTGTCCAGGAAAACGCACAGAGTTGATTGTAAACTGACAAGAGGCCTTGTGGTGCAAACTGCGGTAAAAACACCAACTGCGACACATATTATGAATGCATATGTCCAAAGAATGATCCTAAAACCTGAATAGTATAAACAAATTTTACATGTCTTCATTGGAAAATGGCCTAATAAGGCCTAATTCGGAATATCCTGTTTACATGATCTGTAACAAATTCAGAATATTGTCATATTTGTGATAATAGTGGAATATTAGTGCACATGTAAATGTACCCAATCTTCCCAAATTATTTTTTATTGAGCTTTTATTGTTCAGAATTGCTTTATGTCATCCAAGAAAACTTTTGATCCTTGCTAATGTGAAATCTGCTACAAGAAATAAGGCACCAGAACATTTAAAAATAAGGAATGATGATCTTTATGATAATCCATCATAATCCTTATAGATGTGGAGGTTTTTTTAGCATATCATGCATGAAATCTTACCCATACAATGCATTGTTTTTTTTTTAAGTTAGATGTTATTGATTATTTAACTATTTGTAGTAGATAAACTCTTGACAATCAGATGTTGATTTACGCATGAATAAAATCTGTTATATCTATGTATTCATTAGTGCAATTTGTCCACATTGTGGCTGGAATGAGTTCAGACTTTTAAAAATGTTCCAAATAATTGTGAGAAGTTCACAAGAGCAGTGTTTACAAATAATGTGGAAGTTCCTCCCATGCCGGAAATGCTTGAATATTAGTTACACAGCTTACAAAGAAGTCAAAGTGACAGGCGTCACTGACAGTTTCCGCAGGGTAGGGGTAAACACGATAATGAACATAACAATTACATGGGTTAACACTATTTTAATATACAGCAGTAAACATTTTGGGCCTATGTGCATTGGGTTCACATGGACATATCTCTCCCTCAATCTTTGCTCAGTCAAGACTGACATTCACAAATGTATTAGATTGTTCGTAACTGACATTTGTTCATTCCAGCGAGTCGCTCCGTGTCTCTCATCACAGTGATGACTCATCGTTCATCTCTAATGCTTTAGAGCGGAGGGAAAAAAAGGAGATCTTATTCACAGCCATGGCCTTGTACTCCTTTAAGCCCTTGGACCTCGGCTGTGCTACTGAGCATACTGGCTCTCTCCTCAGCATAACGTGGGCCGTGTTGTTGCCAGGCGACCAGAGAGCCAAGCTCTGTCTAGAATGGGATGTGTTGTTGATTCAGTGGCTCGCCCAGCCAGAGATGGCTCTGATGGGTGCTGTTATCTCACCACCGCTTCCCTGGCTGGCTGTGGTAGCCAGCAGCAGCAGCAGGAGTTAAAGTAGCTCCACGGATTACAGACACATCTGATGTTATTTGTGCGCTGCGGCTGAGTGGATAAAAAAGACACCTGTGGTTCATTCCATGCCGCGCACCTCCTTTGATGACATGGCGTCTGATATAAACCTAATTTAAACAACCTCTGGACTTGTTGTTTAAGGATTACTTCATCCCTAAAATGGCCATATGTATATCAGTTACTAAACCCATTATAAGTGGAATTCATGAAGAAAAGTCTGTTTTTCTCACATCTCCACAGTGAACAAAAAGTCCAAATAATTCTTCATGACTCAGAGTAAAAGGGGTTTGCAAAGTCTCAATTATCCAGTCGTATGCTCAGTACTTCCCAAACCTCACCAAACCAACCCCACCAAACCCATGCATTTTAACTAAGACCTTACTATTTAAAACATTTCTGCTTACAGGTACTGAAACTGGGCAAGCATGCGCGTTTGAACTCTGCTCCTGTACTCACTGAATTGATGAGGCGCGCTACTTGTCCGTGCGTAAGACTGTTTATACCAGAATGTTTGAGCATGTGAGCATATGATTGGATAAATCAGACTTGGATTAGACAAGCAAGAAAAATGAAGTCTTCACAAGTTCAACGTAAAGCTAGTTGAGTAATTGATGTAGAATTGATCATTTTGGGGTGAAGTACTCCTCTATAGCCATTATATTTAACATTTTAATGCAGTTATATCATCTCTGATTATTCTGATAATTTAGTTTTGTGAGTTAAATAATCCTGGTGAGAACTGTTGCAGTCTGAGGTGCATGCATTCCTCTCAGTTTCATTCTTTTATACCCTCAATGTATCTTGATAATCAGGTCACAGCTAACTTAGTGTTAGTCAAGGAAATATGTTGATTTAAAGGGGAACTACAGCCATTTTCAAAATCCTTACACATTATCCCTAAAGTCTAAGAAAGTCCAACAATATTAGTAAACATGAACAGCTTTCTCCTGAATCCAAAAACTAGACTTAAACTCAAATTTGTGATGTCATATAGTAAAAAGTCTGAAGCTGCTCCATAGACAACGAATGGTAAAAGATGCTCTAGATGACAATGAGAGCACCCAGAGGAATGTTGTGAATATACGGGTACATTTTCTGTTTCAGAGCTGAGAACACTACAATAGAATAAAGCTAAGTTTAAATATAAAAAAAGAAAGAAAACAAACATTGATTAATTGTTATAAGCAGGCTATAACTATCAATAACACTGCCTTAATTTGTTCATATTGTGGCAACACATTAAATATGAATGCAGTGACTTTGGTTCTGGATAAAAGCATCAATCAAACTGCATAAAGCCTTCACTATCAAACTCTTAAATTGTATGCAGTCATCAAATATGAGATTGTGACCCATGTTGTAATATTATCTAACATGTGTGAAGTCTAAATACATCAGCGTTAATGTAGATGATAATCATTTACACTTCTGTGTCAGTAGTTGTCAGCTCTGGAGTTGGAGGTCGAGGGGAGCTGAGTTTGGCAGAGGTCCAGTGCCACCTGGACAAAGAAGGGGCTTCTGATCTGGTTATTGATCTCATCATGAACGCTACCAGCGACCGGATCTTTCAGGAGAGCATACTGTTGGCCATCGCTTTGCTGGAGGGCGGAAACACGGTCATCCAGGTAAAGTCCGGGTCACTGGGTTTAAGAGCACTAAGCACAAACAGCTGAGAGAGGGTTGAATGTGAAGTGTTAATGAGGTCCAACAGTCACATGTCCAACCTGCAATTAAATGGGGCTACTAAAAGCATTCTCTACAAAGAGGCATGAGCAGAATCTTAACACGGGGATGTTATCTCAGGGCTTCAAAGTGGTGGCATGAAGAATTTAAGTTATTCCCCTGGAGCTCCATTGCTGTCAAGAGAGACAAACGAAGTGACCGAAGATGACTTCAAATGGGAAAAGAAAAGAGATTAAGTTGTCAGTGTAGCAACCTGGGCACATTGAGAGTCGTGTCCAGAAAGACTCCTGACATGTTTGAACTTATTGACATTTTGAGCTGTGAAAAAAAGGGAAAGTGAGTTTGGGCCATGTAGAGGAGAAAGGGAAGTCAGAAAGGAAGAGGAACAGTAGTCTGCTGGGAGAGGTCAAAGCTGTGCAGCCAAACACGTCATTGCCTCCCCACAGCCAGCCAGGGGTTGCTACGGCAACGCTAACTCTTTGCGAAGCTCACAGCAAGCAGGTTGAGAGGAGAGAGCTGCTGTGTTTGCAACTGCTTTATTTCAGCTTTGCAGGGTGATGTAGGTGTGTGTGTGTGTGTGTGTGTGTGTGTGTGTGTATGTGTGTGTACACGCAGGCTTGTATGTCTGCATGCATGGAGTAGAATATGTATATGCATGTATTTCTGACCAAGTGTGTGAGGGCGTGCTGCTTGTAAGCCGTCTATCGGTGTATTCTGGTTTTGTGGTTTGCGTGTGTGTGTGCTCCTTTGTGTTCTCTTGCATAAACAGGCCTGTTGCATAATAGGCTCCTATTTGCATAGTGTTGCTACTAGTGGGTGTGAATCTTTGGGAATCCTACGATAGATCCGATTCTGATTCTCACTGTCACGATTGAATAATAAAAAAGGGTGCATTATTTTCAGGCTCTTGTTCCACTGAACAGTAATATGAAACATAACTGGCAGTTAAGCTCATTTCGTGATAAAGGTCCCTTTCTAATTCAGTGGGAAAATACAAAGAAAAGTGTGGTCATGCAGGATTTAACTGCAAAAGTTTAAAACTTCATTAATTTGGAAGCATGTTACTGTTTGCAAAGAATAATAAACAGCTTTACTGGTTAAATATCTCTGTACACACAATGTACACAAAGGCTCTCACATGACTGTTACATAAGCTGCTGCCTGCCTCTCTGCCTAGCTGATTGATGGCCAGAGCCCCGGGCCTCCTAACATTCCAACCGGACTCTTAACTGGGTCATGCTCTGCTGGTGGAAAGATAACAATAAAAGGTGCAACCCCTCCAAGGCCTCCTGAGAGATCCAATAGATTTCAGTAGCTCTGTGGTGCTACCTGAGGAAAAGCCACTCCTTACAGCTGTTGCAATTCAATGATTGAAGGGATGATCGATGATTGGTTTTTCCCAATGCTAATGTAAAGGCGATTTTAACTAACTTACTATCAGACCTTACTATCAGACCTGTGGTAAAAGTGATCTCCAGAATCTACGCCTGAATGTGCATTTAGAGATGTTTGTAGTGATGTCTGCTGATGTAGATGTCCGCCTGCTGAGCCCACTTAAAGCTGAAGTTAGTAACTTTTAGAAAAAATAACTTACTGTAATATTTAATGAAACCTTACTACATCCACCCAGCAGTACATAAGACAGATCATCTGTGAAAAAAGTCTCTCAGCAAATATGACAAAAGTTATTTTCATTAAAGTTACCAACTGTAGCTTTAATCAGCACAAGTGACCAGTGAATTTTAATTCTTAAATTACATACCAGCCTCCGTCTCTTTTCCATGGATCTGACACCCCATATCTCCTTTATCCATATGCTTGCTCACCAAGTAAAAAAATTGAAGCACAGAATTAATTATTTAATAAAACTGAAAAAATATACTACTACTTTTAAGAATGTTATTATTAAGGCAATAAAAACATTGAAATGTAGAAGTAGAAATTAGGGTTGCAGTGATATATACCAATTTTAAGGTATACCCTGATATGAAAATTAACAGTTACCACACGGTGTCCATTTGCTTATCTACAATATTGAAAAAAAATGCAACTGGAATAAGAATTTCAAGTATATTTTAGTTATTTTTCAAAAGGGAGACTTTTACACATACTTCCTTTAAAAAAATGGCTTCAAGTTTCACTTGTTCAACCAAAAGATAGCCCTTCTGTTTTTCTTCGTTTAAGGGTCATTCTGACTTAAAATAATAACAATAATGATAATAATTCTGTAATAGTGTGATACTATGAAACCACGATATTTTCTCTCATACCTTAGCAACCCTGGTAGAAGTGTAGTCATTTACCCACAAACAAGTAATTTTATTACTAACTCTTAAAAATCAAGAAAAAAAAAACATAATTAAAATGGATAACAACACATTTAAATGGAAAGGTTTTGGTTAGATGTAAGTCATCCATGCTGGCATTTTCTGGGGTACTGTGACATAACTCCCTTATCCCCTCCTATTCCAGCTTCTCCCTGGTGATCAGATATTAAGATATTAGATAGTAACCACAATGGGACAATATGAAAATAGAAACCATCTTCCAAACTGACCTGCAGGCTCCCTTAGGACAGATCAGCACATCTGACTTATGGACTTAGCTGTTATTTCATATGCACTGACCTTTTTTAGGTCAGGGCATGATGAAGAAACAGTGTCCACTCTGAGAGTAGCCTGTGGTGTTCATTTTCAACAGGGTGTGGAACTTGTTTATTTACTTTGTACACCCAAGGCCATTGTAAATGTTTGTAAAGTTCTTTGTTTTGTTGGAGTGAATGTACTGTGTACCTACATAGTACTATAGTACTATTGTACTATGTAGGGAAATGGCACCATTTTTTCTTCATAAGTTACAAAAAATCTACAGTACATGTCTGGATTTCTGCCTTTGACTGTGACTATAGTGTTGACTTAATCTGTGCTGGTAGAAAATAACCCCAAAGTGAACTTGATGAGCAAAGCAGTTTATTGGCTTAATCAGGGAGGAAGGAAAAGAAAAAACCAAGAAGAAGCTTCTTGTTCAGAATTTAGGTTAGGTGTTTTTCTCCTTCTTTGGCATGGTCCAGGGACAAGTGAGCTTTGTTAAAGGATCATGTATGGTCTAGAGAGAATTTACAACATATCAGCAGATGCACCACGTTTCCCTGTGTTACATAACGATGGGTTGCCAGCCCCTTTTTAGGACAGAAGGCTTCTTGTTGTCTAAATGAAAAGCAGGACAAAAACATGCCCACAGATTTTCTCCAAGCAGTCTGTTTATTTGTTTTTGAGGTAATCCAGGGTCGTAGCCTAGCCAACAACATTTCTGGGAAAAAAAAAAGTGAGCATAAGAGAGGAAGATGGAGAGCCGTTAGTTAACTTCAGAAAGAATTCATCCAGGGCCTTGAGCTCTGTGCTAGCTTGACTTGATATGGCAGCCCTAAAGGACAGGGTAAGTGTGTTAGTCACTACAAAAAGAAATGGGTCAGGACACAGTTCTATCGGCCTTCTCCTGGCTTTCCCCTGCATGATGTGTAAGAGTAACACATCGAACAGGCCACCACCACTTACCTCCCTCGAGTTGTTTGTCTCCTCCAAAATAATTAGACACTTCACCATGACGCCACACAGTGGAATATTAGATGAAACTTAGTTGCAGGTTGCAGCCCTTTCTTAATCATCCTTTTATGAAATCCTAATAATTGAATTTGTTGGGTTGTCTGGTGACACCCTTTACAGCCACAAACATGTTATTCAAATACTTTCATTGGGCAGATCAGATTTCACTCTCACAGTTATGGGTTGTACTAAAATAACAACAAATTGCATATTGGATAATTGTATATAAAATGTAAAATGTCTTTCACACAGAATCTAAAACAGTTAATCAACATGAACTGTATTTAACCCCGGCAGACTTTTTTGTAATTCCTTATTTTGGCATCTGCAAAGTGGCAACTTCCAGGGCTGGAAAATAAAGCCAATGAGGAAGTGCAGGCAACTGCAGTTACTAAAATGGCCACTTGAGGCTGGCTCCAAAAGTGAGTCAATCCCCATAGGCACTCATGTGACAATGCCCAAATCTACAGCCTGTTTACAGCCTGGTACAAAAACATGATTTTGGCCTCCATAGATAATTTCACTGTTGAAAACTGTATTCGGGGTGAATTTTCAGTCAGATATTAGTTTTTATTAGTTCTCGTAAGTGTATTTTGTTTGAATGGTTTTAGGTCCTTTTTGCTAGCAGAATTAGCATTAGCATTATCATAGTTAATCATAGCTTAAATGCACTGTGCTAACCAAGCTAACTACTTGGGTTAGGGTTAGCTCAACCCTCTCATCCAAATATGCTCACTTCTGGCTCCAAAATTCCAAGATGACAACAGCCAAAATGCCAAACTAACTCCACAAACCAATGGGTGATGTCACAGGGGCTACATTCTTGGCATCTGCTAACATACTGGATATAATTATTTTGTTTTTCTGTTTTAACCATACTCAGAACTCAAATCCAGGCTTGTTAAAGAGGGTTCAGCTATCAGCAGTGAAAACAAGTCCCATCAAGAAATCCATCAATATGACACACTACTTAAACAATGGTGCAGACATATGTCAAATAATTGACCTACATGACTTTCCATAAATAATGTTAGCCTGCGTAGATCATCATGGACAAGCTAACATGTTGTGTGACACGTACTCTCACACTCTCCAGGTTGTTGTTCTGCCATAAGCAGCAAATACGGTAACACTGATAGTGAAACTCTGCCAGACATGAAGCACACGTACTGTATCATAGCATAAAACTAGACTCTTGCATACTCATCTGTGCATCCCATTAGTGCATGCACACATAACACACGCACACACTCCTGGATATACTTAGAGGCTTCAAAGCTTATTCCAAAAACAGCCGTTAGAGAGAGTGTGTGTGTGTTTGTGCATGTTATGTAAGAGAAGAAGTGTAGACGCTCTGCTCCTCCCAGCCCACCATCCATCTACTCAACACTGTCTTCGTGACCTCAGATCCTTAACTGTCACAGGACCAAACAGGTGCCACCGCTCTTACTCAATAGGCTTGTTGTGGCACGCCGACACCCTCAGCCCCTTCCAGGCGTGAATTACTCCCCCCCCCACCTCTGCACGGTTCATGTTCACTTTACAGCTACCTCTTGGAAAGCTTTAAAAAGCTTCTGCAGAGTGAGTTTCCAGGCAGCAGTGTCATCAACATACCAGCTCTCTTCTAACTACAGAGTGGGCAGGGGATTCTCCGTATAAAACTCGGTTTATAGAAGTTTAATTATTTCAATCCTGCCCGCTGCAGCTTTTCAGTCTGATTGGTGCCTTTACATTTTTGTTGTTTAAGTCACTGGGTACATTTTACACTTTGCTTGGCGTGTTGCCTGCACAGAATCTTGACAGCACACTCGTGCATTTCACTTTCATTTCAACCTCCTGTCTAGCGGTGTTGTCGTAGCTTCAAAGAGCAGATCTCCGTGGTTACCAGCTGGGCGGTGGCAGAGTACGCCACCCGAGCCTTCCAATAAGCACAGAGATGGCTTTGTCACTCACCAAGGTGTCAGGCTGGAAAGGCGGGAGACGGATAAAAAGGAAGAGGGAGCTGGTGGTGTAAACAGGCCTTACATAACTGGCCCGTGTTGATGCCAGGAGCCAGGGTGGCAGCTGACAGGGAGCGGAGAGAAAAGTAGGAGTGCAGAATAATCAGAAAGGAGGCCCCTGCTGTGCCGCCATGTTGAATGTGTAGCATAGGAGAGTAAATTATGAATCGACCTAAACCTGCTGTGCTGAACATGACTGACAGCGGCGGCATCAGCAGAGCCCCCAGGAGGCTTAATGGCTCTGTAGTGGGACACGTAGAGGGCTAAGCTGCCTCAGGGGGAAAGGCTGAGGCTGATTGGCTGACTGACTATTTTCCTTAAGGAATGACTCAGCAGTTAGTGGTGAGAAGTGCGGGATAAATTGAAGTTATACATCGTTCAAAATGGTTATTGAAGTTGTTCTCTGAACCGGCTTTCTTATGTAAGATGTGAGAAAGTCTTTTAATCCTGTCCCATCACATTCAGCACAGATACTAAACTTTTTTCAGTACCTTATTTTGAGACACTAAAACCTGTTTCTCTACCTGTATAGAACTCTTTTTTTGCATTTAGCTCAAGTAGTCAAACTTTGTAAAGGTTGCATGTTTTCTAACACAAGCAGCCATGCAATAATTTGACATGAAATACAGTCTGTTTGATTATGATCTAACCTGTGTGAAATTATGCTGCAGACACATGTTGATTGATAACAGAAAGTTTGATCCCCAGCCCTAGTTTCATTGACTCTGTAGGCAGAGTACGGGGCAACATTCTGTTCCTTTTGCCCAGAGCGTATATGACAGACAAGTCAATATGAAACAAAAGATAAAATTATTCCCTTCACATCAGCGTAGAAATTGAGTTTTTCTGGCCGCAGTCATGAGGTCTATTTAATATGGTAATCTTGTAAAGCTGCTATCCTGGAGCTGTTGTCTCTGTCTGCTTGCGTAAGTCTTCTGCTGACTCTTAATCAGATCACTATCAGCGAATGAACCCAACTTGTCAACAACATGATGTTAACAGCTTGAAAAACAAGCAAGGAGAAACTGTTGCATAAAAGAGAAAAGGACAACAAGTTGGATTTGCTTAATGCATTAAGTGTTGTGTATCCCTGAGGACTTGAGTCAGGTGGTTCTGCAGAGATTCTTACTAAATAGGTTTTTATATTTGTGAAAATTTTCCATGCAGGTAAAGTGCAGTGCACTGCTTATTGTTTCACGGTTTGTCTCTCCCCTCTTTTAGAAACTTGTCTGAGTTGAGCTAAACCTGGAAAGAGTCTTACGTAACAGGCTTTCAAAACTGCCCCAGAATCTATGTATGTGATAACTCCTGCTTGCATCGACCCCCCCACCCCACCCCTACCTCTCCTCCCATTTTCGGACCCTCCCTCCTCCCTCTCACACCACACGCTCAGTTCGTGCCATTCTGGCACTGAAAAGTAGGGCAGGGTTTTCCTCTCTCCCTTCCCCTCTCCCTCACCCCTCTGCTCGCCCTCTGTGGGCTGATGTAACAGTGTTAGAGCTGAGGCGCCGTGTGCCCTCACTGTAACCACTCAGCTGATTACAGGTCTTATGTAAGGAGGGATTGTGGAGAGGAAAATGGGACAGAACATATGAGCCCGTTGCAGGAAAAACAACAGCTCCACGCATGCATGGCTTTCAGACAAGATTGCCCTTTGTGTGGTTGAGCACAGGCTCACCTTGACTTCACAGACCTCTTACTCATGCTGAATCAAACTTTTTACTGCTGCATAGTTGAAAAGATCATAAAAGCAGAAATTTGTGGTTTGCTTTGCAATCACATAAATGCTTTTATTGCAACGCAAGTGAGTCAGATTCTACAAACATGTTTCCACAGCTGTGTACCTGCATGCGATTTGTCGGCACACCTTTGTTTGTGTGCATGCATGTGCACACTAAAGTAGACGCATAAACAGTAGTGTGTTCACAGCAGGGTGTGTGGCTGTGTCTTTGTGTGTGTATGTGTATTTGAGTTTTGCTGAAGGCAAATATCCCAGACCTTGTCTCTGTTTTTTTTTGTTGTCTGCCTGTTTGTAAGTGTTGCTGCCTAGCATGGGTGACAGAACTGTGTTGGGTTGTGGGGGGCAGAGAGCAGATGGTGTGAAATCAGGTGAGCGCGGTGAGGCCTTGGAGCATGTCTTGCACTGTGAGAGGAGGCTTATGTAACTGCGTCGAACAGAACCTCTGGCTGTCAGCACTGCCTAGAAACTGCAAGAAAGACAATCATGAGAAGTGGCAGCAAGAAGTTACTAAATAAAAAATGTCCTCCCACCTTTCAAGACTTTGAAAACCTGATTCTCCGATCAAGGAGAATTTTGGAAAGAAACATTGCTGATAGAATGTTGGTGTTTAAAATCAACCACGTTGAATCAGCATTTTGGTGGAACATGAGGTTTAAAAAAAGAAAAAATAAAGCAGAGAGTGGTGTGTAAACTTGTCCACCTGGAACAGTAAACACAGAGAGGTGTAAGACAGAAAAAGTGGAGTACAAATAACATGCATTGTCCTCTTCTTGCTTATTTTTCTCCAGCGGTCATTCTACCATCGTTTGACAGGGGACAACAAGTCTGAAAAATTCTTCAAGGTGTTTTATGAGCGCATGAAGCTGGCTCAGCAGGAAATCAAAGCCACTGTGACAGTTAACACCAGTGACCTGGGCAGCAAGAAGAAGGATGAGGAGCCGCCAGACAAAGACACGCCAGCACGCAAGAAAGGTTAGGGGCCAGGTTACAAATTGGAAATGTTACATCATATTCTTAAACAGCAACTTTGGTATTTTCTAACCTGGACCCTATTTTCACATTTTTTAAGCAGCAGCAAAACTGGCTGCTGAAATTTATGTCCACTAAAAGTGCTTGTTTTTGCAACTGACAGGCTCAGATTGTTATTAGGAGTGTTTGACATCATTATGGAAAGGATCCCTACAGGGACATACCTTTTTAATCAACCAGAAATTACCCAACTTTAAAACGTCTAGACACACTAGACTATTTAAATAAAGAGTAATTTTAGCTTGTAAAGAGCAAGCATGTTTTTCCACATCTAACTGTTTGAATTAAGGGTTGATTTAACCGAACCAGCATTGTGAGTTTTATTTTGTATCTGTCGACTCTGAAAGAAGAGTGTTATACGACGATAAAATGACTATATATTTAAATGGAGTACAGTGGGTTGACGATGGCAATTTTGGGGCTGTTTCTGCATAAACAAAAAGGATCTTACTCTTCAACAAAAAGGTCTGTCTCTGTGGGGATCCTTTCCATGATGTTGTCAAACACTTGTAATAACAATCTGAGCCTGTCAGTGGCAAAAACAAGCACATTCAGTGGACACAAATTGACTCTGCTCAGTTGCCTGTAGGGATGACATTGTAGCCTGTTTTGCCACTGCTGGCTGCAGGGGTCTTACTCAGTACTGGAACAATTTCAAAAACTTGTTGTTCCCATTCATCAAAACATGAAAATAGAGTTGAAAAACGAGAAAGTTATGAGATCGTTAAACTGTCTAAACCTCTGTTGTCTTCTGTGTACATGGCATGTAGACTGTGTTTCTAAATATGTGTTTAAACAGAACCTGCCACATCAGTTATTTAATTTATTAGTTTATTTATTCACCTACATTTTCTTAGCCATTTCATACAGTATTAGGTCAGAAAGCCTTTTTTATTATTTAAGACTTGATAATAAAATATGATGATATAGGTGATTATACAAATCAGTACACAACTTTGTGACTCAAACACAGTGTCATATCTCTAATTATCTGTTTCACTCACTCTCCCATACCTGCGTTTAGTCAAAGATGTGCCTGTGGTGGCAGTGGTGACAGAGGAGGTGAAGGAGCAGCTGGTGGAGGCCTCTGCTGTCACCAAGAAGGCATTCACAACCTACCGCCGCGAGGCCGAAGCTGAAGAGCACCAAGCGGCCGCCGATGGCACTCCTGTCCCTACTGCTGATAAGGGTCAGGAAGAAGGCGAGATGAGCGTCATCATCACCATCATGAAGCCCATCTTGCGCCTCATGCAGCTGCTCTGTGAGAACCACAACAGAGATCTGCAGGTTAGCCATTACACTGGTTTGTTGTCGCTGTTTGTTTTGCCTAAACCCCCGCCGCCCCCACCCATGACATGTTTCCTGACCTGTGTTCTGAATTTCTATCACCACACTCAGTTATACAGAAACGAAACCATGTAGAAAATAGGCACCATTTGCAGAACTTCCTGATGCAGCTGTTTCCATATCTGGTATGTCTTGGTCTGGTTTCACTATGAGGAGTGTGTTGGTGTTTAGTAATGGCTTGATCCAGCAGCCCAGACACAAGACTTCCTCCTTGCTTTGATTCAGTTTGCACAGCAAACCGGGGCAGGCCTTCATTAAATGATAGTTGGCTCTGTACTGAATCACTCTGTCTCGTCCATCCTGACCCAGCGTGGGTGCAAGATATTGATTTCCTGCTAGCCATGCAGCACAGATGATCAATTTATTGAGATGTTTCTGTTCCTTCCAAAGACATGAAGTAATTGTCTGGCTGCTGTGTAGGCTTACATGCTGAAGACAAAAGTAGAATGAGCCTCGTGACTCTTGATGTGATACATTTATTTCTCACTTCAGAGGAAGACAGAAAATGTTGGGGAAAATGGTTTTAGATTCCCTGAGTAGAATAGGACATTTGCATCTCACAGCTTTGGCTTGCTGATTTGTAGCTTAAAGTGAGATTCTGGGCCTCATGCAGCAACTTTCTCTGAAGTATCTCTTATATGTTCTCTTAATTTTGTGTGAAGAGGAAAAAAAACAAGAGAAGATGACTCCAGATGCATCAAATGTTCCTAACAATCCAAATCTGCTCTTACCCAGGTGTGCTGAATGATGAATCTCACATGATCATGAGTATCCTATTAGCATAGGTTACACCCCCTTAACACTATATAAGGAAGGTGTTGTGCCATATGCAAATACTCTGTCAAACGCTGAAGAACTGGAAAGATGCCACCATAAAAGGCTGTAAGACAACAAACTTCTGCAGTAGTTAAATGAACTCACTGTTGAATAAACCTAAAGTAAACGTAATTTTCCAGAAAGTCAGTACTAGTGTTACAGGAAAATCAAAACCCAGCAATGCCAAAACTTTTGTGACGCTGTAAATGCTGGAGGAAGTGGAGGAAGTATTCAGATCCTTTACTTAAGTAAAATACTAATTCCACACTGTAAAAATACTTGTTAACTCGTAAAAGTCCTGCATCAAAAATGTTACTTAAGTTAAAATATGTAAGTACAATCAGGAGAATGTATTTGAGTATTAAAAGTAAAAGTACACAATGCAGAAAAAATTAAATCAATTTTGTAAATCTAAAATAATTAAAATAATTTGAAGGAAAAGCAGCAAGTCCTCATATCTGAGAAGCTGGAATCATGACATGTTTTTGCATGTAAATTTTTAGGAAATTAGTTTTTCAATTAACCAATCAGTTAGCTAATTGTTTTATCTGCACTTGTATGTTTTCATATGGTTTTAATACAGAAATCTTAATTTGTAAAATAACTTAGTTATCAAACAATTGTAGTGGAGTAAAAAGTACAGTATTTCCCTGTGAAGTGTGGTAGAGTAAAAATAGAAAGTGGCATGAGATTAAAATATTCAAGTAAAATAAAAATACCTCAAATTTGTACTTAAGTAAAGTACTTGAGTAAATCTACTTGGTTGCATCCCACCACTGGTCAGCAGAGTCACGCACAGATACTAAAATTAAAGGAAAAGCAGTGCTCTTGGCTATCTGAAATAGCTCAGCAGTAAGTAAGCCATTCAGAAACTAAAGATGTGGAATATCTTCCCAGGGTTGGATCAATGGACCATTAGCATTTTTTAATCCACCAATTTAATAATTCATCATTATAATTACTCTAAAGTATGTAAATAACCTGGACAACAATTTGTGGACTGCGAAAATGAGATGTTTTTCTCTTATCTTGGTAACAGTGTTCTCAACCACTTGTAAAATTTCTTTTACAATGATAAGAGCAAAAATGAGAAAACACTGATGTATTTCAAAAAACAATGTGTATTAAGAAAATAAGAACAAATTGTGGATACAAAAAAAGCAAGAGGGTTTGTTCGTAGACTGTTTCCTGCATGAAGCTCACAGACTTGATGACAAAGATACTGTATGTCAAAAATCAAGGGGACTGTTGTGCATCCTGAGAAAGAAGGATATGCCTAGTTAGTGTATATTTTATCTCCGTTCTTCTCCAGAACTTTCTGCGCAACCAGAATAACAAGAACAACTATAACCTGGTGTGTGAGACCCTTCAGTTCCTGGACTGTATCTGTGGCAGCACCACAGGGGGACTTGGGCTGCTGGGACTCTACATCAATGAGAAGAACGTAGGACTCATCAACCAGACTGTGGAGAGCCTGACTGAGTACTGCCAAGGTCCCTGTCATGAGAACCAGGTGATACATGTACACACAGAACATGAGCACACAAGAAAACATTCAAAATGTACATTCATCAGTATTTTTAATCTGCAGTTTCTCTTTGTTTACTTAACCTGGAGGCCTTTTTCATTTGATGTGGTTTTCTTATCAGACACTTGAGCAAATTATCCTCAGCTTACGTCAGACGGACCTTTTCATTTTAGTAATCATACTGGTGTTATTTTGAGGGGGTAGTACTGTAATTAGTCCTCAGCATTTCTCTTTTCATGCCCAGCACTCAGCTGCCACACTAAAGCTATTCAGTCACTCGTCTTTCTTCAACAGCGTAACAGCAGCCAACTCTGGGCAGCGTGCCTGTGTTTGTTCTTTGGTATGGATTAGCATTGCTTGGTCTTCTCACATGATGGTGGCATCCTCTGTTCAAGCCGCTGTGGGGTCATTTTATGGCAAGTGTGAAACTGGCATGACTAAACAGACAACTGGCTCAATGCAGTCGCTGTTTGAACTGATTTCAGTTCCCTCAAACAGTGCTAGAAGGGCGACTGCCAGACTAAACAAAGCTCTTTGTTCATTTCTACAGAGAGGAAAAAAACAGAGACAAGGGGTGGAATTATTTTTGTTTGTGTTTTGTTTGTGTGGTATTAGTATATATGTTAAATAGCATCAACATACTTGCTCCAAACCATTTGGCTGCCGCAAGCCACTGTTTAGTTTTAGGGTGTGTCATATGGTTGGCAAAATAAACTCTAACTAGTGAGTACAAAGCCAATAGTCATGACACTTGTCCACTTAATATGAAATATGACCCATCTCATCAGCACATGACTGTGCCAGGGCTGGTTAACATAAAAGAATAGAGGCAAAAAGGCCTGCTTGTTACATATTTAATTGTTGAAACAGATAATATAAATCTGGAATCAGGGCTGTACCTGACCTTAAAATTATGCCAGTTGAATCAGTTTTGGTTGTTCAATACTACTATCTGACTATTTGTTCCTTTTTTATGCCTCTGTGCTGGCGATAGCAGGGGCTGGAGGCATTATGTTTACGGTTTGTTCGTCTGTCTGTCCCATTCTCGTGAATGTGATATCTCAAGAACACCTTGAGGGAATTTCTTCAAATGTGGCACAAATATCCACTTGGACTCGAGGATGAACTGATATAAATTTAGTGGTCAAAAGTCAAAGCTCAAGGTCACTGTGACCTCATCTGTCATATTCTTCTTAACGTGATATCTTAAGAACACCTTGGGGGAATTTCTCCAGATTTGGCACAAATTCTTACTTACAAAATTTCACACAAATGTCTAATAGGATAAAATGATGAAGTGATGACATTTTATATCCAAAAGGTCAAAACTTCACTGTGACATCATAATGTTCTGCAGAAACTGTTTTCTGGCCATTATTCAACATCATATCTCAGGAACAGAAGGGGAGGCATTTGGTCAGATACTGAATTGGTGACTGTAATCTTGGGTGCCCACCTTGAAACTGTGCTGATTGTATAGATCTCAGATGTGTGTGAAGCATTCATGTTTTCATAGTCATGGAAGGAAACTGTAAGAGAAATTTGACTGTTGTGCAGAGGCACACAACTGCAAGGTGGTAATTCTAGTTTCCATATAGAGTTTGAGAGTTTGAGCAGGGTTTGGTGGGACAATCAGGCTAATGGCGACGTTCACAACAGTAAACAAGCCAAGTTAGCTCTCCAAGGTAATGCGTGCTAACTACACTAGCGACAGATCAAAAATGTGCTACAATTTTTTTTGCCAAAACTAGTCATCAAACAAAAGCCACAGACTGTAATCTACTGAGTTACTGTGAGCTGTAAATTCACCACCTCTAAGCATAATGCAGAAGATAACATTATCTTGGAGCCTGACTGGGCAAAGACTCTTTTCCCCTGGGTAGATGCTTCCATCTCACTCAGACTCACCCTGGATCTGAGTCCGCAGCTGCCTGTGCCAGAAAGCAGTGTGAAAGTGAGGAGCACCCACTCTGCAGCTGCATCAGAGGACTGACATTTTACCAGAAGTACACAGATCACTGACCGACAAAAAAAAAAAAGACTGCTCGAAAATCTCAGTTGACTGATAATTCGCATTTTCGTCTTTCAGGAAGCAGCCCTATCTGGTATGCAAAATTGAAGAGTTTGACCTCAAGATTAACAGATGACAGATTGTTTATCTGATCATAACTGAAAATACCAGCCTGCTGTATTACAGTGTTAACCAATGATTCCCCCAAAAGTCCAGCAGCATCAGAAAACATCAAATATTATATTGACTTGTTGAGTGTTAGCCTGTTTATACAGGTCCTGTCAGTCACATTTCGGTCTTTACTAATAATGTTTCTACTGCTTAAAAACAGGATCTCTCCTGTTCCGGTCTGCTCTTTCACCTAACCTCATTTCATTTGTTCCCCAGAACTGCATTGCCACTCATGAATGCAATGGTATTGACATCATCATTGCGCTCATCCTCAATGACATCAACCCCCTTGGCAAGAAGAGGATGGATCTGGTGCTAGAGCTCAAAGTGAGTGATCATTGATATGAGGAAGTGGAAAAACACTTCTATGGTTGCATAACAGGCATGTTAGTCTTTGTTTTAATGCTGTATGGTATGCTTTTCTTATTTCTGTTAAGGATTTAGATTGCTTAATATTAGTGAGAGTTTCAAAACATAAACATTGGATGTCATTTTTAAAGGGAGAAATTAATCATTCAATCGTAGAGTTACTGTACCATTGACATCACTGACAGCAGCTCTAAAAATCAAGTCGAGGTTCTCAAGTCATTACAGGAAATCACTGACTGAAGGAAATCTTGAAACAGCGTTGACTCAAATTGCCAAAATATGTTATTACAACACATCATTATAAAGAACTCCATCACGAATTACAAAGGACACGTGGTAAATTTAGAATATTTACAGTTTGATTTCCTCTTTAATGGTCCTTGATTTACTTTCTGTGCACAGTTTGGAATGCTCAACATCACAGAGAAAAAAATGAACCTAGGTTAATTGTGTTTGGGCTGTTATCTGTACTCATCTCTTCGCAGAATAATGCCTCCAAGCTTCTTCTCGCAATTATGGAGAGTCGCCATGACAGCGAGAATGCTGAGAGGATACTGTACAACATGAGGCCTAAAGAGCTGGTGCGTGTCACATCATGCAAATCCTCTTACAGAGTGAAGTGGATGTTATGTGACAGTCTGTATTCTTGCAGGTGGAAGTGATCAAAAAGGCCTACATGCAGGGTGAGATAGAGGTAGAAGAGCCACCAGAGGGTGAAGATGGAGAGGAGGAGCACTCTGCATCTCCACGCAACGTCGGTCATAATATCTACATCTTGGCACATCAAGTAAGCCGCCAACTGTCTGTAAAATCAGCGTGGAGACAGACACACCCGTGAACAAATGCTGTAGCACATGCATGGCCATATAATGCAGCACGTAGCCAATGGATTTTCATGGCCCTGACTGTTACTGTATGTTTGTGTCATTTCCTGTGGCTACCACAGACATGTGATACCTGCCATTCTATGCTCATCTCTTTTCAGCCCTCAGGCTCTGCGCTGCTCAATGGCAGAGTGTCTCCTCAAACCACGATTTAGTAACGACTAAAATTATAGTTGTGTAACACCCACTGTCAATCCACACCCTGCAGCCTTGTGGTTGAATGGACTGAACATTGTGCATTCAAAGGAAAAATAAATAGCATGTACTGTACCCAGCTGTGAAGTACCAGCAGTGTTGGCTCAGAAATGAAGCACATGCCAAGTTATCACGTGTACACATACAAGACAGATAATTCTGATAATAATAGAAACAGTCTTTGTGATGATTCATTGATCTGTTTATCATTGATTTGACGGTGTTTGTTGTCATTGCAGTTAGCCCGTCACAACAAGGAACTGCAGGCCATGTTGAAGCCAGGGGGAACATATGGAGAAGGGGATGAGGCCCTGGAGTTTTACGCCAAACACACAGCACAGATTGAGGTCAGTGACTACATCAACGTCCGAACTTAACTGTGCCATTTCGCATCTGCTGATGTTGTTTTCATATGTTGTGTTTGACTTTAAAGTTTAACTGAGAGATGTTCCCAAAATGTAACTATTGTCAGTCCATTATGTCGCATGTTTTGTAAGACATACGTGTTAGCTGCAGAAAATTGCGACATGTTTTGGCATCACAGTCGACTCAAAGCATGTGACGATGTTTTTCTTGGCCTGCTTTAAGTCTCATCACTCATGTACCTTGACTGATTGGCAAGCACCTTTGGCATGGCTGCACATTTTCCCTAAGAAGGAATGTGGATTGTTGACAGTGTTCTTGTTGGTTCAGTTTATCAGCCACTTCCTAAAGAAAACAACCCATTTATATGTATTGCAAAGTACAGTAAGTGACAATAACCAGTCAGACCATTTGAATGAGTAACTGATCTATAAACACTTGGTGTTAATGTAGGGATGCACCGATTTATTGATCATATATCAATATCAGCTGATATTTGCCTAGTTGACTGCTATCAGCCTTTTGGCAAATAAGAGTCATCGATGGCAGTGACTGGTGTTTTTACTTTGTGTCAAATCAGTTTTGCACAGGCTGAAAAGCAGGGCTTGAGACTAATGGCATTAAGTCATCACGCATACCATGGAAACGTGTTTGGAATGAATAGAGATCTTACGTGGAACGCCTCTGGACAAAAGGATGCAGTAAACTCACCATCGACACGTCAGGGGACGCTCTGTTTCCCCTGATAATGAAACATTGTGAACAACAAATCTGTGTTTAAATCAGCCAGAAAGAGCTAGTTAATGTTAGCTGTTAGCTGTTAGCCGGTAGCAGCTGGTGGCTGGAATTAACAGCTAACTGAGGTTGCACTGAGTTACATTATGATGTGTTCATGCTCCATCCAGTAAAAATGAGTATTGGGTAAAGGTAACTTATAATGTTATCATGAAGTGTATAAATGTAATCTTTAAAATCCAAATAATCTAATAAATCCAGCTGTTTAAAGAGGAAATTTATAGTGATAAGACTTTTAAAGCATTTTTCATTGAGATTTTTTTCTGTGAAAGGTTATTTTAGAGGTTGTTTAATAAAGTTCTATGGTTGAATTTGTGCTTATTCAAAGAAAGTGTAGTGAATGGCTAAATGACTTTAAAACAGTTGAGTTATGTTTTATAAAGACGTTTTGTTGATTTCCTGGCACAAAAGAGGGTATTAATAACAAAATAAACAACAACAAAACATTAGTATTGGATATTGGCCAAATTTAGTTATTTTGAACATGGTAGTAGTCCCAGAAATCCACAATTGGTGCATCCCTACTTTGAAGCAGAGACTGCAGGGTGAAGACTTATTTGCCCACCACAGTGACAGACAGTGCATGATTGGTGGCTGCCTGTGTTGGTGTCCAGATTGTACGGCTTGATCGCACCATGGAGCAGATAGTGTTTCCTGTGCCCAACATCTGTGAGTTCCTCACCCAAGAGTCCAAGCTGCGTGTCTACTACACCACAGAGCGGGATGAACAAGGCAGTAAGATCAATGACTTCTTCCTGCGCTCTGAGGACCTCTTCAATGAGATGAATTGGCAGAAGAAGCTGCGAGGTACTCAAGAGGCTACTGGTAACACAAACAGCGTTCCCTGTGCGTCTTTTTCCTCAACTCTTTATCTCCTAATTCCTGGTTTATATGCTGTCCCTTTGCATCCCTCCAGGCCACTGAGAGCCCCCGCCCCTCCCACCCCCTGGTGTATATGCTGTCCTTTTGAGAAGCTGCTTTCACATATACACTCTGTAAATATATTATGTTATTCAACATGTTGGCATCATGCATGAGCAGAAACTGGAGACAAAATTCCCCTGTGTGTCACTTTGGCAATTTGTCAAATCAAGATCTAGTAAGACTTTCCAAACGCTTCCTCCACACCTCTAGTGTGATCAAAAGCAACAAAGGCCACATCCGCCAAAGAAAAACTGTTTCTGTTGTCACAATGGAGACATAATCATTAAACATGATAGGGCAGGAAATATAAAGCATTGTACTGTCTGTTTCTGTGTTGTCAAACACGTTGGCAACACTGAAAGCACCACAGACAACCAGCTGTGAGAAAGACCACACAGTGATAAGGGCAACAACAGCCGCACATGCTCAGCTCTCCAGGGTATACCAGAAAGCAGGATTAGTGGAAACTCTGGGTTTCCAGGTCCTGAAAGAGAGGTAACTCAGTTACTGTGGTAAATGAATCCGTGAACCTAACCTGCTCACTGGCACGCTATGCTTAATAAACCCAGAGTTTGTCTCTGTCTCCTCCTCCTTCCAGAACCTGACAAGCTGTTTGATTTCCTCATTGATTCAGTCCGTATCAGTGTCATATCAAAGCACATTAATCAGGAGAAGTCTTCTGTATGTCGCAATCAAAATCCTGCTTGGATATTAGTTTGTTGCTCAGGACTATCTAAAGTTACCATTTTTATGCACTGTCAGTCATTTCTTTGTGCAGCGTTTTTTGCGCTTATTTTAAAATATCACACCATATCAAATCTCAGCTCAAACCAAACCTCTGCATATCCTTTTTTATAACGCTGTGACTCTGCACACAAGGCAGCTCTCAGTTTGTTCGAGCAGTTCCACTAAAATGTTTATTGCACATAATGTGTAATCTGAGTTCATATTTTAAAAAATCAGTATGAGGCTTTATACACGTAGGGGAGAATAGGAAAGAAATCTTTTATGTCCACTCATGTGGAAATTTGTCTTCAGCCTCACAGACATTTATACACTTAAACACTTCTCCTGCAATGGGTTATAATACATGAAATAAACACAGTAAATGAGGAATAAGTTGACCAAGAGATTTGGATTAAAGGTCTAAAATATGAACAATGAATATATATCTTTATTAGACACTAAATGTTAAAATATTACCTATTAATTCATATAATGAATCAATCAATGATAAATTATCTCCATCACTCATGATGTAATTGGTCACACTGATGGAACATAATTCCTATTTGTATAATATTGGAGATAATATGTTGATATTTTTAAGTGATCAGGATTGTGGTGCAGCTGCAGAATGTAGTTTGAAAGTGAGTTTTTTTTTTTTTTTTTTTTTTAAATAGGCTGCATATAGTTGTATATAATGTGTTTTAACAATATTTCAGCAACATTACAGCAACAAAAAAAAAGACAACATTTGTTAAAGTACCTGTTGCCTGTTGCCATAGTGAATGGTAGAATCGCAGCTCCACTGATGATGGCTTTTTTCATTCACTGCACATGACCTTAACTCAGTGTCAACATACTCTGATCAGCTGTTTTGGAACTGCTAGGCTCAGAGTTTGTCAAACCTGCTTTCTGGAATAGACCCAGCATACTCCAAACATGGAAGAAAAAACAAACAAACAAAAAAAAAATCATACACACAGATGCTAGGCCCTCAGATCTAACCTGTAATGCTGTTTCAGCTGTACCAACCTTCAGGTTTTAGCTGTAAAATCAACAGCAGGTGAGCAGGGCAGGATTTCAAGAGCTTGACTTTGACATCTTAAACAATGAATTGTTTTGGCATGGTCACACTGGGTGAAAAAAAAATCCATCATTTAGACGGCCTTCAAGTTCTTATTTTCCAAATGGCTACTGCTCGCAGCATTGCTGCCATCCAATTAGAAAAAAAAGCCTGAACTGTTTGCTATGGTCGCACATATCTGTGAACAGGCTCAACACATTGTTTTTCTATACCATAATAAATTGCTAACAAAGACTCTAACTCACCTTGATAATTGAACCAAGCAGAGTTGCAGGCTCCATGTGTGAAAGGGTCCCCCTCTGCTCCCTTGACTCTGAACCCTGGAGGGATGGAAGTGGAGAGAACATGTAAACCTTGATAAGCAACTTATCACTTCATTTAGATTACTGTACAGTTACAATAATCACAATATAAGATCATTTAAATATTTAGATCACAAAAGATTTTCTATGAATTGTAAATTGATGTTTTCCATCCAGGAGAGAGTGATGTAAGCTCTGTGAGTGTGATGTAGTGGATGATAAACATGATGGTTGTGGTCAGTACGCAAATTGTTGCCCATTGCAAGCCCATTCAGAAAAACACCTGTATTCTGTTTGTCTATCTTCTTTGTAAGGAGATTACTGAGTCAGGTTCCTATATTTTGTCTTTCTGGAATCAGAAACCAGAGAGGTGAAGGCGAAAGAAAAAAAATTCTAGCAGGATTTAGTAGAACAGGGTACCTATCTTTACACCATCCTTCCTTTTAGTCTCCTGCTGCTGTGTATAGTTAATGTAGAGCTAAAACTGTGATCCATTGATGAACTGGTTGTGTAAGAGGTCCTATGATCGCTAAATGTTGTGTTTTGTCTTGGGGGAAAAATGCTATGAATGAAGGCTGAAGCTTGTCCCTAGTCTTTGTGCTGGGACTGGGCACATTGTTCTCACCTATTACATCACAAGCAAATATGTAGCCCTTTTCCATGGTTTGGCTTGACTCAGTTTGACTTGGAGTGTCAGCCCAGTGCAGCAGGAACAAGCAAGGCCAGTGTTTTGTCTGTGAACCTTGTGAGTTACCATGGGGCCAAATTTTGCACCTTTGTTTGTCGCTATAAAGCCACGTTAACGTGTGTTGGTTGCATCAATCAAACTTCACTGCACTTCAAAGAAAGTCAACACAGTGGCATAGAAACCCCACCGCCAACTAGTGTTTTGGAGGTGTGATTACAGAGTGGTGCAAACACACCACCACACAAGTATGAAAGCTCACATCATTGTAGGCTATTTGCGTAGGGTACAGCGTAGGCTCCGTGTGAAGCTTATATAGAGCTATAAATCAGCCCTCAGCAGGATGCTCCAAGCCTGTCTCATCTGAATGGGTGTAATTGGTCGACATGTTTCGTCTACCTGCCAGGTCATACTCAGTCATTAATTCTTTACCTCTGACATGGAATTTTTCCCTAACCTTAAATACCATAGCCGTGCAGGTCTGAACATTAGGTTAAGTTACCCTTTCAGCAGGGTGAGTCCTTGTTGACCCCTGGGTGACTCTGTCAGCCACTGCAGTGAAGTTACTGGTTTAGGATCATGTTATGGCCTGTCCCATGGCAAGGCCTGAGGGAAGATCATTTGTCTCAAATGTGCTAGCACGTGACAACAACTGCCTCTTTCCTATCTAAATGAATCAACACAGCTGGAGACCATATGGTTCCGCTGGTGCTAACCACTTGTCATGAATATAGTGACTTCAGTTGCTGAAAGTCCCCGCCCGCGGTTCTCCTTTTCTAATGAACAGACAGGCTCAAAATAGCACTTGCACGATACTGATCTCCTGACGGAGGTCTGAGTAGGCTGTGTGTGAGTGTGGGTAGAAGTGTGTGCGTGCAAGTTCATGTGAAAATTGTGTCGTGTGTGTGAAATGTGCATGACAACTGTTTTTTGTACTCGAATAGATTTAAGTTTTGCTTGATTTTTCACTTCAAAATAAATCCTTTATTTACTGATAATGGCTTTAAAGCCACACAGACCCCTTCTGATTCTGTTTGTGTTTTTATCGCAAGTGTAAATTACTCCCTGATCAAGTTTAGAGTGATTCAAATCAAAATCAAGTTGATTAAACTTGGCAAAAAAGTTGTGTTGCTGTGGAGAAACATGTCAAACACAAAGTCACTGTGTGTTTTTGTGTGAACTAAAGTGTTCAGTATAATTATTAGATAAATTGTGCTTAGTGTATTGCACTGTTAATATCGAGATGTCTGCATCAGTTTGCTGCTGTGCAATGACTTGTGTGAATTTCAATACTGTATCCTGCAGCTCAGCCCATCCTGTACTGGTGCTCCAGGAACATGTCATTCTGGAGCAGCATCTCCTTCAACCTGGCTGTGCTCATGAACCTACTAGTGGCCTTCTTCTACCCTCTGGAAGGTGTCCGTGGAGGTCAGTCTACTCATGTTTTTACCTTTCACACATTGTCTTTCCTTTAGCCCTTCAACAGGTAGAGAAGAACAGGTTAATGTTATCTTGTGTTTGTGTGTATGTGCACAGCAGTTAACACAATTAGTGTGACTTTAACAGTTCAGGAAATGGGAGTGAGTTGCATAAACATTAACTGTACAGGGGCGGGCGCAATAATGGAGAAAATTCCTAATGAATTTAAGTAAAAGGTCCACGTTAACAATGACAAAATCATATGAGAACATCTGTTTACAAACTCTGACACAATTCATGCAGTGTAATTCATGTCTCATTCAGTCATATGCTCAGTACTATCCAAACACATGCATTTTCACAAAAACCTCACCATTGAAAACATTTTCACATGAACAGTTTCAAGCACACGTGAGAAGCACACCCTGATCAGGGCATGCATTTTAACTCTGCTCATGCATTCCATTGAAATCCTGCCTTCCAGTTTATTCATTTGCCAGGAAGTGGCAGGTGTGGGTGAGTGAGGCCAGAACTGTCATTTGACTCCACCTCTTTTACAAATCAAAGTCTGTTTAAAGGTGTTGGAGAGTACTGCTGCATATGTGAAAAGGCTTGTTTAAAGCCTTTTGTGGCTCCATTGGGAGCTGCAGTAAATCTGATAAATGTCCTCATGTGATCTCACTTAAGTCAGCATTGGACTGTATATTTCATTGATTCATTGATTTGTGTGTGTATTTTTGTGCGTGTGTGTGTGTGTGTGTGTGTGTGTGTGTGTGTGTGTTTGCGCGCGCGCACACGCACGCACGTGTTTGTGTGCATCAGTAGTCAAACATTTCATTTAATTACAAAATTACGGGTTATTTTAGCTTTAGCTTGGTCTCAAACAAAGTATTCAGAGGTTCCCTTCTCAAGGCATAAATCAAGTTTTACATAGTCCATCAGCCAAAAGAAAACATCATAAATAAATGTCAGTTTAGTAAAAGTTGCATCCTTATAGACCTCATAGACAGCACAGTAAAACAAAAAGTCAACCTCACTCCACCCTAGAGGAGTCTACCTTCCTCTGCAAGTTTATAATAATACAAATCCAGAGATGTGGAGTAAAAAGCAGTGAGCTTACTAGACAGACTGCAGCCTGCTCCTGTATCTCTGCTGCAGGTTAGTGGCTTGAGGCTACATTAGCTGCTACAAGCATAACACACCCAAGTCTCTGACCAAACTGTGGCTGGTAGGTGTCTGGTTTTGACAAGAAATAATAATTTATGGAGTAAAAAATATGATACCTGTGGTTGTGCTGCATTGATTTTTATCTTTTTTTTTTGGTCCATTTTGAGTCAATCAATTTTACGCCGTGCTGAAGATATTTAAGGACTCTTTGCTCCAAACACAACTTTAGAACTGCTTTAAGCCAACTTGAAAAAAAGAAACTGCAAATCCAAAATAGTCATTACCAAGTTTTTTCAATCTGAAAACTGACTACAAAAGATGGAGTGCACTCAGAGGAACATTTGCTTTCCCACTGGACACGTTTCCTTGAATGCCTCCTGATGTAGCTTTGCATCCCAGCATTTGCAGTCCATGTATTTATAGCAGTTGGCATGTGATCAGATCACATACGTAAGATGCATTATTAGTGTTAGGTATGCAGGACTTTACAGAACACTATGTGCTCTCGTGCCTGTGGTTTGGGTGTAGCCTCACACCTTCCTAACCAAAGTGAGTTTCACCACAAGTGGAGGTGTGATGAGAATGTAATCCTAGCAGAGGATTTGGATCTTGAACTACAGTGCCCTCACAAAAGACCAAGATGGATTTGTTCTTAATTAGGTCCTGACCTGTTCATTGATACTGTACCCTTTCTGAGCTTGACACTTACACATGACTTAACATGCTATCAGATTTCTTTTCTCATTCTCACACTAGTCTTGGTTTGAGTCGTCTTTTTCTCCATATGTGTCACTTCTGGTAATTAGGAGTACATCTGTGAGTGTTTGTGTGTACAGACTTACGTAAAAGCTGTGGTCTCCCCATAAGGCCAGAAACTCTAGCAGGAAACATAACACTGAGCCACTGACTGGGGAATATACCACTGAAAGTGACACCTGACTGATAAGAGTCAGATTCACAGCAAAAAAGTCAGACGTCAGACCTCTTACTCTCATGTGTTCCACGACATTGCAATACAGATCTGTGGATCTGTGTCAAAGCTGCTGTAGATCATGTTGAGTTGTTAAACATAAAGAGAAACTTGACCCCAAAATCGAAAATACCTTTTTCTCTTTCCGGTAGTGCTGTTTATCAATCTAGATAGTTTTGGTGTGAGTTGCTGAGTGTTGGAGGTATTAGCCGTAGAGATGTTTGCCTTCTCTCCAATACAATGGAACTAGATGGCACTCGGCTTGTGGTGCTCAAAGTGCCAAAGATAAACAATTGAAAAACTCCATAGCAAAGTCTCTTTTCAGAAATCATGACCCGCTTACTCAAGATAAGCCACAGATCTTGTTGTGAGCAGTTTCATTTAAGAACTATTTTCTTTCTTCTGAACTACACCTGTCAACTGTATCATCACACAGAAGGAAGCGTGCACCTTGTCAGCTGAGCCGTTAGCTAGCTCGTTGCTAGGTGAACTAGCAGTAGATGCACTGTTCCTTCTGTTTTTCAGATGTATGGCTTTTTTTTTGACACTTTAAGCCCCACGAGCTGAGTGCCATTTAGTTTCATTATATAAGGCAGACATCTCAAACACTGAGCAACTCGCACCAAAACAATGTACACCTATGAATAGCACTACCGATACGAGGAAAACTATGTACTCTTGATTCTGGGGTGAACTGCACTTTTAAATATTCTTATTGGATTCAAGTTTTTTGTCTGTCCATCTGTCCGCAAAGTTTCTGTTACAGCTTCCTTTTACAACCGACCAATCAGCAGCTGAAGCCACGGAGTCATTAATGTGTTGACATGGTTGGTTGAGATCAGTGAGGCGAGGTCAGGTGGGCAGTCGTCACCTGAGTTATTTATTTTACAGTTACAACCTGTGATGTTTGTTGTAGTAGTTGTTGTTGTTGTTGTATGAAATGTGACATCATTCCTTCGAGCAGATTTTTATTCCTAGAGAACCAAACCACACAACAAACATTAACTAAACAGCGTCTTTAATAACATAAGATACATTTATATTTAAATCCAACTTTAGTTAGTTAAGTTTGGTTCATTCAAGTATTTCAGTATCCCATTCCTCTGTCACTGTCATAGTTGCTGTCTTTGTAAGAATCAATAGCTGACAGGAAGTAAACATGGACCCAAAATGTGACCAATGTGGATTTTTATCAAACACTTTAAAAAGAAAAAACAAACAAAAAATTTTTTAATAATTTTCCAACCCTAAAGCATTTTAGATGTCATTGTGATCTCAAATATAGTTTAATGAATATTGATAAAAAAACGCATAGCTAAACAGCTCTCCAAAACTGAACCCTTTCGCACCTTTCGCACCAACTCTGCATTTTTTGTACACATTTTTTTAAATTATTAAGTAATCTGATAAAATCATTACGGACAGAAACCTTGCACACTAAGTCTGAATTGTTGTATTGTTGTATTCATTGCGAAAAATTTGCTATAAGAGACATAATGGAAAGACAGATCTGCTCCCTCGTTTCTCTTCACTGGAGTTCCCCCTCCCCAGGCTGTTGCTATTCTGCTCGTGTCCTGCATTTGGCACTGGGGTTAGCTGATTTATGAAATAATACTGTGCGGCTATTAAATCTCACTCTGCTGTAAGCATCATCATTGCTGTTGTGCATTTCTGGGAAGGCTAGTGTTACCCTCTTTTTTTGTTGTGGAAGATTTCAAGAAGGGCATAGTTCATAGATCTTTTCACTTATTATTCGTGCTTGTCTGTTGTCCACTTGTGCCCTGTTCCTCTCTCTTGTTGTGAATGTAACTTTATGTGTCCCACAGCCACGTTACCTTCACTGCTTCACTGACTCTCTCTAGGCTTTTGACAGGTAGGAAAAAAGGAGAAAGTCAAACTTTATTTCAAATTCTTTAATGGCAGACAAAAGTTTCAGAGTCAGCATGTAAATGTGATTGACACAACATGAGGTCGTATTTATTTAACAAAAAATATGTACTAGATGTCCAAAGGCCTTGAGTGTGGACGGCAGAAAACAAACAGAATTCTTAGTTTAAAATAAGTTACCAGAAATTACAAAACAACAAGAGGTAATTCAGTTCCTTTTGTGGGATCTACATATTTGACCTTGTTGCCCAACCATATTAACCCCTGATCAGTCAGGCTCTGTCATGTGGCCTAAATGTCCAGATTTAGTTTGGGATAGTCTGGTCTGGTGTTGGGTCACAAGGTGTGACAGATTACTCAAGAGATAAAGTTTTCATTTAAAAAGGATAAGTGATACCAATTCCTGCATGGCAGGAGGTTTTTCACAAACCAAAGGAATGAGTGACTGACTGGAGGATGTTTTTCGTGCAGTTTCAGTTTTCTGTTTGTTTTGCTGTCTCTTATTCCTTTCTTTTTTTCTCAGTTCTCCTTGAGGGCAGTATTTGTGGGGATGTGAAAAGCCGCAGCCGTTAAGGCCTGCATTGTTTCAGTGCAGAGTAGCAGAGAGAAGACGCACATTGTGATTCGCATAAACTTTCAATTGTTCTGTCTGGGGTCAAACGGCGAGGTCGCTTTTGTTTGAACTTCCTCACAGCGGTATAGAGGAGACAAAAAAAGAGGTTGTTAGCTTAGCTCTAGAAACTTCATGTGGCTTTCAGTGTCAGAGGTCTTCAGGGAGCTCAACAGTTCGCTCCAGGACACAACAATGTCTGCAACAAACTGAAGGTGTTTATTAAGTGAAAAGAAGAAAAAGTCTTAGCCAGTGAAGTGACTTAAGGTGAATATTTATTATCTACACAGATGCATACTCATACTGTGTCCTGGATTCATGTGAGCTCAGACATCACCTGTTAATATTCAAGCCAGCTGCTTGTTAACCTTAAATGAACTACTCCAGTGAACTTCATTTGGACAATTTTGACACTGAGACACTTGTATAGCTTTAGAGGAATGCATAATTTGCAGATTGTATAAAGAACTTTAACGCCGCAAAATCCCTTTGAACATTATTGTATCAGCTGCACGCCTCACTCAAATGTCTGTCAGAGGATGTTTTCTCTATGTGGTTAGTTTGAAGAGAAACAGTGGTTGGGACATTTTCCCATTAGTAGCCAGATATGCTGAAGTGCAGGATTATGTTGTGGTTCAAGTCAGGTGCCTGTTTAACAAGTAGCAGTGTCAGTGCCAGAGCCTCCACCCTGTCACAGACACTGCTCGAATGTGACGGTGCATGTAGACACAGTTGCTATAGCTCAGACACTTGCCACCAATAAGACAAACTAGTAAAATCTCAGTTTTCGTCATGTGGCAAACATCAGGCTGTATGAGGAATTTACGTTGGTGAAGACTCAATCCCAATACACCCCTTGCCCCTGCCAAGTAGCCCTTATCCCTCTGTTTTGCGCATGCATGCCTGGGGTCAGGATGTCTCAATCCTTGTTGGGATAGAGGGGGAGGCCAAAGTGTTAGATGGTCCTTCAAAGGGAGGTTTTTGGAAGGCACACTCTAAACTGAGTGTAATGAATCAGAATCAGAAATACTTTTTGATTCCCAAAGGAAAATTGTAATACGTTAGTCACTCTTATGTAAAGAATAGAGAATTATAAGAACTAAGAATGAGAGTATGAAACAGAAGTATGTAAATATAAAGTAATAAAAAAATATAAATAAATATGTGCAATATACTACAATGTTAACACTAGTACTTAAGATATTAAGAATAAAATATACATCTTTGTAAGTGTGTAAAAATATACAAATATTTGCACTGTGCTACATGACACTTCATAAACTAGTATGTTAAATTCAGAAATATAAAATATGTATTATGCTACAATATATACATGAATAGATAACAAGAATAAACATCAGAAAAATGTATAGTTATGTTAATTGTATGTTGAAATTTTTTTTCTTGTTAGTAAAGATGTACAAATTACAACAGTCATCGTATTATCTTAGTTTCATGTTGTTTCAGTGTATGATGTTCTTGTCTTTAAAACAAGCATAACAAAAATTTGCTAGTTGTGTGCTGATGCCTCTTTAGCTAACTAAATAGCTAGCTAACGTTACATTGTTATTGCCACTCCCACATTTCGATATATTTCCATGTCGCATTCTGCACCTTTGATGGCATACTATAACGCCCGAAATGTATCTAAAGCCCAGCAGCAAAGATGCTGCATCAATTACCTGTCCTCCAATATTACCTATTGTTGACGTTAGCCCACAGAGCACTGCTAGTGGCTGGTAATGAAGCAGTGTTCTTTTTTATTCGATGACTTGTTTGAATGATCGATAGTGTGACACGTAATCTGTGAATGAATCACGAGCATTTATTCTTTGCTTTTTCTTTCAGATAAATGGTAGATGTCATTTTGATTATACCATTATTGCCATATACATGTCTGCGTACGTAAACGCTATTGATTACTACCGATGACCTGTCAGGGTCTTGATGGTTTGTCCCATTTCATTGATGAAGATTTCAACCACTACCTCTTGTAACTCTGTGTCAGAGGGGAATAGGGACACTTGGAATCAAGGGATAGGGGTAGAAATAAGAAAAGGAATTGGACCAAAGTATAAGGGGTTTACTGTAAAGGTTAGTCTCTTTATCTTCCTCTAGCTGCAGCGAAAGCAAGTAAGAGAGATGAATGGTCTTAGACTGTAGGTGTGTGATGTCCAAGCTGCTGTGTCTGGGTTGGCTGCCAAGTCCAAGCACCCAGGCGGCATGTTGCGATGCAGTGCCCAGGACCATCCCCGATGAATTTAGCTGGAGCCAAGTGTATTTTTAGCCAACCGGGGGTTATGTAACGAGTACCTGTCATGTGATCTGTACACAGAGAGGCGAGAAGGAGGAGGCCTCAGCAGGGAGCGGATGGAGGGAGATGTTCAGAGTGGTGTTCTAGGTGCCTCAGTGACAAAGAGAACCTTACTGACCTTTTCAACTTGATAGATGCATTTGTATGTTAACAGAGGAATTAGATTTACACTGAGCTGGTGTCTGGTGACCTCATGGTAATGCTTTGTTGATCTGCGATGATTGATGTGGAACCTGTAACTGTAATAATAAGCATAGAGCTCTGCTTATAATATACAGTCCCAAAACTATTGTGGTCATGAAGGAAAACACTGGGATATCTTTGTCCCTGTAACACATGAAGCCCTTCGATAACACACTGTTCACAAATGGTAGACACGTCAGCTTCAGTTGCTCATTTTACTTCTTCCTTATGAGGGTGTGCAATGACACATATGTGTATTCCAAGTTGTATTTTTGTAGTTGTGGTGACCTTAAAGGTAGAGTGAAGCATGAGAACTAAAAAGTAGATCTTGACCTTTCTCTGAAAAACATTCTTGTCATGGAAATAAAATCTGTAAATACGAAAGAAGGCCTTCCTGAGAAGAGCATGCATGCTCGGCATACTTTTACTGCAACTATAAAACAGGGCAAACGTGTTGATGTCACAAATCTTTCTACATGTGCAGAGGAGACGGACAAAATCACAATGTTTGTTTAGTGTAACTTCTGGGTAGAAAACCCCTGCGTCAAGTACATGAAATGAAACGGTGCTGAGAAAACGCTGTCTCAGTTGATTAGTTTTTAACCACCTACAAAAAGGCTGACCTAAAACACAAGTTTCAGTTTAAGTGTGTGTTATATTTAGAATATTTTCTCTCCTTTACCTTGCTGTGAGACAGCCCTGTCCTCTCATCATCCTCAGGTACCCTGGAGCCCCATCTCTCTGCCCTGCTGTGGATGGCCATGCTGGTTTCTCTGGCTATTGTCATCATCTTGCCTCAGCCTCATGGCATCAGGGCACTTATTGCTTCCACCATCCTGCGCCTGATCTTCTCTGTAGGCCTGGAGCCCACATTGCTCTTGCTGGGGGGTTTCAATGTAAGTATGTGTCAGTGGGAATTTGTACAGAACTCATGTGCAGTATGATATTTAGATGTAGTTTACTGCCCAGTAGATGGTTGACTGAAATTGGCCTTGGCAAACGGCACAGTCACATGCCAAACATTATCTAAACATTACACATACTGAAACAGGATTTGCAGGAACATAGAGACTCCTAGTACTTTAGCATGACATCAAGCATTCAGCCAGATTTCACATTCAAGTGAATATGGAGACAGACTGGTTTAACAGTTGAGGTTGCATTACAGCTGCTAATAGAAATGTCACTCCTGGCTGATGCAAGACCCTGAGAGGTTACAGACCAACCACATCCACTTTATTTTTAGTAATCCGAACATTAACACCAATCCTACCCAAAGATACTAATACTGCTGTGTAAACCTTCCCCTGAGTATCCCGTGCACTATCATGACATGGCTGCTGTCTCTACTTGTCGTCTCTGTGGTGTCCATTATTCTCCAGTTATGTAATAAAGTGATCTTCCTGACGAGCTTCGTTGGGAACCGCGGAACCTTCACGCGTGGCTACATAGCCATGATCATGGATGTGGAGTTCCTGTACCACCTGCTCTACCTGATTATCTGCAGCCTGGGGGTCTTCGTTCATGTCTTCTTTTACAGTCTGCTAGTACGTGAGCACACACAACATATAATCTTAACCATATACACACAGGCGCAAACATGAACATTGAACACCTTATCCCAGGGGTGGGGGATATATTGATGTAGAATCAGGATGCATCACTTGCACTCCCATGCCTATCCATACCACTCTCTCCTGGGTGATAGTGTGTGAGCAGGCGAGGCGGGTGTTTTTGTATCTGCAGGGCTCCAGACTGCAATAATTTTGGCACATTTTGTAACCATGGAGCACCAGTGCAAGTTTGCAAATGTTAATATATGAACTAGGGAGCTGTTAGTTTGTTTTTAGCTCACAGTGAATAAAACCTCACGTTTAACAATGCAGCTGCAGTGGTTTAACTTTCAGCTAACTGTTAGCAGCTAACTGTAGACTGGTAGCCTCAAGTTCTCAGTAAAAATATAATTCTGGACCAAGGCTAGATGGGTGCTTCAGAATAAAAGCCCCAGTGGTTTCACTTTGAGTTATGTCATTATAACAGTAATTTATTTAACTTCATTATAACAGTGGTTTGTTTAGTAGATTGGTAGAACTATCGAGATATATCTTGTGTATTGCAATACAGCCTAAAAATATCGCAATATTATTTAAAGGCCGTATCGTCCAGCCCTACTTCTAGGCAGTGGTGTGCTAACAACAATGTCCAAAATGTCCTGAATAGAAATAAAGACAGCCTGGTGTACAACTTTCATTGTCAATTTGCACTGTAACATAGAGAAACATGAATAAAAATGGGATTTAGATCCAATTTGATTGTTAGTAGAGGTTCACTGTTCTCCACCAACATCATTTAATCATGAGATGTTGAAAGGGACATTAAAAAAGTAAAAAAAATGTCCTTTGTTCACTATGCTCACATATACACACAGAGTTCTCTCTTGTTTTGCACATATTACACATACACTTATTGGACATACATCTCTCAATTCTTCCTCTTCCCAGCTCTTCGATCTGGTTTACCGAGAAGAGACCTTGTTGAACGTAATAAAGAGTGTGACCCGCAACGGCCGCTCCATTGTTCTGACAGCCGTGCTGGCTCTTATCCTTGTCTACCTCTTCTCCATTGTGGGCTACATCTTCTTCAAAGATGATTTTATTTTGGCTGTTGACAGGATACCCAACAAAACACTAGGTACGTTGAAACACAGTGTTTTTTTTTTCCCGTTCCTTTACCGAGAAGAACATAAATAACTTTCCCCTCCTGACCCAGACAGTCAAGAGACTGAAACATGAAATGTTTTTCTTCAGCACAAACACACGCAGTGGTTGTTTGTAAAATACATGCAGTCAAAGTGAAGCTGAGAAATACAAAGTGTCCAGTTTAATATACATGCATTTACTTTTCTGACCATACTTATATTGCTTTTAGCTTCGCCAACAATGAGTCCATATGTATGTCATTAATGTTTACTGTAAAAAATACCTGGACAAATCATAAATGCAAATTGTGCAGTTGTGTAAAGTCTTGTTTTCCCAATTGAACAGAGCATGGAGCCAGTATGGTGGGAGAGTTCTTCTCTAGTGGAGTGTGCCAGAAGGAAAATGGGGAGAACTGTTCAACAGAGGCTGTGATGGATGGTAGGTTGACAAAAGTGAAAGGAAACTTGCGCGTGTGTGTGTGCGTGACTGGGCTTTAGGGTCAAAGGGTTCTTTTGAGTTTGAATCCACGTGTTTGTGCATGCATGTCTCTCAAGAGATCCCCAAGTGTGTAAGTGCAAGCTTGTACGTATGTGTGAGAATGAGAGGGTCTTTACGTCCTCACAGACAACTGACTCAGCCAGGGGAGATTCGTCGCACTGAGCTGTAAGTCTTGGTGGCCGGGTGGTCGTGGGATTAAACCCAGTCGGGCCAACTGGGGTCTTTCAGGGAGCGGGGTGAAACATCAGGGCTTTAGAGTCATTGTTCAACTCATGGGGACAGAGCCTAAGACCTGTTGCAGGGGCCCAGGTTTGAAAGGTCACGGATTAATTACCATCAGGTACAAGCAGGTCAGTGAGTGCACTCAGTGATGTCGCAAACAACGAGTTCATGCAAACCTACTGACCTTGATGGGAAAAGCCCCCAGTCAGAGACGAACACATGCACCACCTTAAAATCGATCGGCCAACCATGTCGAATCCTCTCACTGGTGTGACCTCATTTAGGCTTCTCTATCCATCACCACCAGGCTATCTAATTATGGTGGTCTGGTGACTGGTTTTGTGTGGATAGTTGAGAAAATTCCCAGACATGTTATGTCCTCACCAACCCCCAAGTATGTAATAGAGTATGAAATGAAGGTTCAAATGCCATATATGGCATGCTCTATCAAAATCAGTCAGATGTCGCAATGGCTCATTTCAACATCTCGGTTTTTGGTCATCGTGGGGTTTTGTTTTATTTTTAATAAAGACAGTCTTAGCTTTCAGAAAGACCAAGATCAGACAATAAATACAGCTTGTAAAGACATGATGACAAGCTAGCAGCGAACACTCGTTAACAGCACTCTTGTCCTTCTTAGTGCCACTCTCCCTCCCTCCCTCCCTCTATGTTCCTGTGAAATCATGAATGAAAGGCTTAATGTAAACAGTATAGTAAAAAGGCAGGGTCCAGGACTGTGGTTTTTCCTCTGATTTCAAATAAACAGTCTCAGCATAACCCAGTTGGTTTTAAGAGGTTAAGCTAAGTACTGGGCTAGTTCTAAGTGGCTTAGCATCTTACAACATTAAATGTTAAAATTTTTGTCACTATGGAGATGCTACACACAGTTAGCTTAGTTCAGTTCATTTATGTAAACCTTGAGCACCAGAGTAAAGTTTATTCAGCTTTACCAGCATTGTAAACAAGAGTGACATAAAAAAAAAAGTGCTGTCTCCCTACCTTTGAAGCTGTCATAAAGTCAGAGTATCTGTCCAGTCCTCCACATGGATGGGCCAGTGTGAAAAATTTCAAACCGGCTTGATATTAAGCCAAACACCAGACCGGATAGTTTGTGTGTCCTGCTTGAATCAGCAGCCTTTCTGAGTGTAAAATAATGACACAGTGTCCTAACAGAAAACAAGCACCAAGACTATCAAGACTAACAAGACTATCACATCACATTTAATAACATTAGAGTTCTTAGTCCACACTGATTCCATTAAATATGCACTTCTCTTATATCATGTAAACAAACCACATAGCTATCAGCTGTGCGCTCCAGATCATACAGGAGATGTAATCCCTTAAAAAGTTGAGTGAGTAGCCTGCCCATTTTATATTGTGATATTTACTTGAAAAGACATACATTATGGCCAACAACAAGTAGCCTAGCTTGTTATTAGCAATGGTCATTTACTAGAAACTTTCAGCTCCCTGGTGATCTCCCCCTTCAGGCTGCTGCCACTTTATTTGTAGTGAAATTAAGAGATATTGTTTAGATAGTTCCTCATTTTAACTTCATGAATCATGAACCGTTCCTCGTCCATTGTGATGCTTTTCAAAGCAAGCAGCAGGAATGAATAGAAACACAGCGTCCAAAAAAGCTCAGATAAGCTCAAAACGTTGCCTGCAGCCAGTTAGGACATCTTTCATCAGCTTCACATTCAAACTGTTGTCCTGTTGGCACAGTTTTAGTTTTCTTGACAGACCAACTCTGCCACGTCTCCTCTCGTCACCCCAAAAAGCACATGGACTTTTTAGTAAACGCACAGTGTGCGTCCTTTATGGTGCAGTAAATTGCACATGGCCTGTCAGACACTAATGGCTCCATTAGGCATTTAAAAACATAATATTATGTTAATCGGGTTGTCATATTGCTTAATTATCAATGCAGTAAGAGTTGGATTTAGCGCTGTGACACCGTCAACCCAACTGAATCCTCTATTATTTATATTACTTTAGTCCATAAGGGTCCACTGATCAAAAGAATCAAAAGAGTTTTCATAAAATGAATCCAAGTCATGAATATTGAAATTAAAGTCCAAAGTAGTATAAAGTTGATATTAAAGTCCTTTGCCAACTGCATGCTAACTTTGTTTACCAACAAAACAATATTTTCTCGTCTTCCTGCCGCGTGTTGTTGGTTACGATTGTTTTCATTACCTCGCTATCCCCAAGCTTTTCTGTATTTTTAACCCCGGGACACCCCCACAGTACAGCATGTGCTACCAATTTGAAAGGCCAGTGGGCTCTGTCACGTATCTTTGTGGCCACCGTACGTCAAAACAGGACCTTTTTTTCTAAATCATGGCTCAGTGACAATCATTATGTAATGGGACGTATTTTGCTAAATATTATATAATGTGATGTCTTTTGCTTAATGTTTGGAGTACAAAAGCAATACTGATATCATTGAGAGCTCCAAATCTTCTCTTTCCAAACTCAGTGTTTGTTATATAATAGATCTAACGTCTTCTATTTTTGCTGTAGCTGTAATCAGAGTGACCTGTCCTCTTTATGGATTTAGCTTTAAACGCATCATTGACTGGTAGTAGCACTGCAGCTGATAGCACAGACAGCACCTTTGTCTTCAGGCTGTACAAGAAATCACTATCTTACAGTATTTGTGTGTCTCCATAGCTTCCATTGCCATCCAGCCGTCAGCAGTGGTGATCGAGGACAAGGAGAGAACGTGTGACTCCCTGCTCATGTGCATTGTCACAGTATTGAGTCACGGCCTGAGGAGTGGAGGAGGTGTTGGGGACGTCCTGCGGAAGCCGTCCAAAGAGGTACAAAGCACAGAACATGACAACAACAAAGAAATCACACCCAAGTCGAGTTTGGATGGAGTGATTTTAAAAAGTATTTTAAAATTTCCAATGTGATACTTTTCCCCCTTTATGTCTAAAAATGATTGTCTACAATCTAATGCAATGCAATACACATGCTACCACACACACACACACACACACACACACACACACACATACACACAGATCAAATTTTAGTTGAGTTAAAGTGGATGAAGTAAACCAATATAAGATGTTAAAAAGTAAACGTTTTAATGAGAACATGATTTTATTTTCATTAACTCTAACTTCAAAAAGTCTAAAGAGGCTCTCTGTAGGAGAAAGGCTAGATGTGCTGGTAGGTCAGACAGGTTGTGAAGTGGACTTTCATAACTTCAAATATGCTAGAAAAAGCATTAACGGTACTTATCCAGGATGAAGACAAGCTTGTACACTACCACCACAACATGTGTTAAATCTGCAGCTTGACCCATAGAATGAGGGCATGACTCATACATGCTTATGTAAACCTCAGTTAGCTTAACGTTCATAAGAATTCTCTGTACTTGTTTCAGCTGTGCCAGGTTGTGTTTCACGCCCAAGGATCACTCATGTACATAGTACCCTGTATAAAAAGAGGGCACTATGAGTCACTCCAATCTGTTATCCCAGTGACAGCAGTGAAATTTGATATAAATGGACTCTATGCTTCCATAAACATAGATTTCCCCCCTCTAGTTTTAAATAAAACTTGACACCTGATATATTTTAGCAATTAAACATGACAGCTCACAGCTCAGATGTTAGATTTACAACGTTTTATAAGATTCTGTTCTCACTTTTTAAAAAATACTCAACAGATCAGTGTCAAAATGCCTGAAGGATGAAGCTGTAGGCTAAATTCTTGGGTACATATTACGAATATTTATAACATGATTTTGTTTAGTGCTTGATTCTGATTGGTAAATTACAGCATTCTAAGGTCCTCATATTTCTGAAGAGCAGACTGTTGCTATAAACAACAGACTGTTGCTATGGACGCAATTCTGATTATAGACGCTTAGCAGAAGCAAATAAATAATTTTTTAATGAATTGATAAATAATTTTTATTTCTGTTACAAGCATCTGGAGAAACAAACATTATTTCACACAAATTTTCTTAGTAACTGAAAAATGAAGAGGCTGAAGCCCCGGGCTTATATAGTAAATAATAAATTATTAAATAAATACATTATACTCAAAATCATTTTATTGTATAATCTGCAAGTATTTCACATTTTAAGGCTTTTTTAAAACTCAACAGAGCCACACATTTTCAAGTCAGCACTGAGTCTATATTAAAGTTTGACTCCCAAAACTGAAACACATCTGTATTTTACATTGGTTCTCACTTTACATGTTTCATAAATAAACAACCCTTTTAAATTATAATTTACTTCTCTTACTTTAAAAAAAGTTCTTGAATGCAGATAGGAAGGCTTTTCTTCACAACGCATAAAAAGTATTTCCAATGTTTTTAAATACACAGTGTTAAGAAGTTTCAAGTGTAGGATGCTATGAACAGTTCATTAGTAGATTCATGATAACCAGCTTTATGTATTATTCTGAGGGCTCATTTCTTCAGTTTAATTATAGGGTCTATATTTGTTTCATTTGCATTTCCCTAAATTCCAGCACAGTAGAACATATTTGGCATTACATGTGAACAGTACAATATATAAAAACATTTCTTATTGAACAACTCAGATGTTTTATAAAGAACAGCAATATATCAAAACATTTCCATTTAATGTGTTCTGTGTGAGGCTTCCAACATAGTTTATGATCTGTAATCACCCCCCAAAAATTTAGTTTCATATACTCTTTCAGTCTGAGCATAATTTAAATTCAATTTTATTTTACAGTTAATCAGTATTTTGTATCAAGTTCTTGATGTCTTTAGTAAGTTGCCATGTAATAAGTTTGATAATGTGCAGGGAGCAGGTTACTGTTGCAAGATGAACCCCTTCAGGATGATTCAAGACCCCTCTGTTTTGCTTCAGCGTCACATGTCACCCTGTCAGACTTCATCTTGCAATAATGACCCACTTGCTTTACTTTATCCCTTATAAAAATGTGATGAGTATTACTGTATTTATTAAGTGAATATTTCTTTGCTCACCTAAAATGACATCAACATCTAAATGTCTGTCATTTTCTATAATGCCAGTTGGTGAGATACATTTTTAATTCCCTGGTCTTTAAGGAGAAAACAAATGCAGTAAGTAGGTATTGTAGTATATAACATAGTTGTTCTGACTGTTGGAACATGCAAACTAGCAAACCTATTTTTGAATTTATAAACTGGGCACACATTCATGCTGTGACAGTGACATTCCCAGTTTGACACACTTACACCTTTTCTCCCGTTTGGCTTCAACAGGAGCCCCTCTTCGCAGCCAGGGTGATCTACGACCTGCTCTTCTTCTTCATGGTCATCATTATTGTCCTCAACCTCATCTTTGGTGTCATCATCGATACATTTGCTGACCTGAGGAGTGAGAAGCAGAAAAAAGAGGAAATCCTGAAGACAACATGTTTTATTTGTGGTGAGGAAAAAAAGAAATACATTTTTAATGTTTTACATTGTAATATTGTAAAATAAGTTCAAAACGCTTTTCATAAGACTGTTTGATTACCGTGTCAGTCACTTTTGTTAACCATTAAAGGCATTCTGCCTACTCAGCAGTTAAAGACAGTCACTATGGTTTGTCAACATTAGGAGAATGTGAGTCAAGACCTTTGACACATCTTGTTCCCATCATCGCTGCACAGTAGTCGTACTCCCTTCTTAGAATCTAATAAGGCGGAAATGCCCTTCATTTCCATTCGAGTTGAAGCTGCAGTTGATACTTGAGTCGTGCAGTACAATCGGCAGGTGTGAACGCAGAGGTTTGCAAATGACGACGAAATCAAGATAAATCAAACAAGTGGTCTGCTCCAAGCCTGCTCTTGTACTGTATGAGCGTGAGGCTGCTGTGTTGCAGCTTCGCATCAGGCCTCTGCAAAATGGGGGCTGTTTTTCTGGGTAGTATAAACAACGAAACGCCTCCTCTTCCCAGAATGAATGGTTAGTCATGGCAGGTGCTGCTGTGGAGGAGGAGTGTTTCTTCCTGTTGCCATTTGGGTCTTGACCATGTTAGACTGTACAGTCACTCAGACACTGGCCTCATCTGTCATTAAACAGTCACTTATTGGCATTTTATCTGAACAATCATTGGTCAGTCCTGGTCATTCGGACTACTTTGCGTTGAGCAACACTATTAAGGGTTATTCCTCTTTTACAACAGCACTGTAAGAATGTAATGGATTACAGGGATTTGGTGTAAAAAAAAAAAATACGTGAAACATTTTTAGCAAATCTCCCCTGACCTGTTTTGTCTGTCCATTCCCTCGTGACCCCATTTCCTCTTGTTTTCTCAGTCATCCTCTTTTAGGTCACAGGAATGATGATGTCATGTTTCCACACAAAGTGTATTTCTTCACGCTTCCAAAGAAATGAGAGCATTGTGTTTATTTAGGGTGTGTGGTTGCCTGTGTGTGTGTGTGTGTGTGTGTGTGTGTTGTGTGTGTGTGTGTGTGTGTGGGTGTGTGTGTGTGTGTGTGGGTGTGTGTGTGTGTTTGTGTGTGTGTATGTGTCTTTCATTTTTAGGTTTGGAGAGAGACAAGTTTGACAATAAAACTGTTACCTTCGAAGAACACATCAAAGTCGAGCACAACATGTGGCACTACTTGTTCTTCATTGTCCTGGTGAAGGTCAAGGATTCCACAGAGTACACTGGGCCGGAGAGCTATGTGGCTGAAATGATCAGGGTAAGGATGTCGAATGCATTTTGCTTTTTAACTTTTCAACGGCCCTACACACTCCTTATCTATGGTACCTTCATTATGATCAAAAAGTTGATTGCACAAAAAAAAGTCCTGCACACAATCAAAGCCTTCAAATTGACACTGCAGGGCCTGTTATAAGGTCACGTTAACAAATGAAATATACCTGCAGTGCAAAATGCTTGCACTTGCCCCCCCCAAAAAAGGGTCAGTCCCATTTTGTTTAATGCTAACACTTCATGTGCTTCAGATACTGCACATGAAGTACTGTTCAACACTGTTTCAGCTACGATTGTGGTCTTTACTGAGGTTAACCTTTACTCCTAAACAACACTGTAGGCGCTGCGATTTCAGTGATCGGGCTCATAAAGGTTTGAATAAGAGTTGATTACTGCAGCCTTTTTGCCTCTCTGCACCAATGATGATGGGCAGTATTTTCTTTTCTTGTCTTTTTTTTTTTACCTCATCTGTCCCAGACTCCCAGGACTGCGTTATGTAATCCTTGCCTCCGTGACCTTGAATCCTTCCAAAGTATTATCACATCTGTCAGCTTTGTGAATGGAGAATTAACATTCAGACAGAGTCTGCCAAAGGCATAAAATGTGTTAATCCCCCGAAGCAGCCATGCCTCGCTTTAATCATTAAACACACACAGGTCTCACTCTGCATATAACCTCATGATAGGCAGAGCAGGACGTAGCCTCATGGTTTTTGTAAAGCAGCAGTGTGAGAATATCTTCTTTTAAAAAATTACAATAGAAAATAGTTCAAAGTACTTATTGAACTGTCCAAAAAAATGTTTAGAATATTTTTAGAGTATTAGAATATTGCACATGTATATTTTACTTGGAGGAATTTTATTTGTAGGTTTTTTTTCTGTTGAAGTCAACAGCTGCAGACAATGCAGTTGAAACTGATGATAGAAAAATCAAAATGAAATCAAGACCTCTTAAAAGTTGTCGAAACCTTAACTATTAACTTTTTTATATCCGACATTATGAATACAAAACGAGAGCAACACAAACAGACGCACGCGCCTAATCCTGCCTTTTATGTCTCAAGTGATTTAACCAGACGAACTCTTTGGAAATCTTTCATTTGAAAAATAAAAACCAGACAGAAAATCGATTGATTGTTTTGATTGTTGCATCACACTCATAGCCTGTGAGCGATTAGAAAAATTTTTTAACTGCCACAGGAAAGCCCCTTCTTCTGAAGTGGTTGCTTTAATGACGCACTTGTGCTGCTGTCAGTTTCTGACACAGTTTCTCATTAGATACAATTTTAGTACACTCCGTTGGCTTTTTCCTTCATCTGCTACACTCAGTCTTGTGAGGAACCACCTGATTTGGGATTAACCCCCATCCTCTCTCCCATTAACCTTCCACCCCACTGTGCCAGAATGAGTTTGTTAAGGTTACATTCTGACCAGCAGGTTTAAGGGGCAGGCTGAGTCTGAAAGACCCCGATGACCCATCAGCTGACCCAGTCATCCTTAACATTAACTCTCAGCTTCACATGCAAGTGGTACATGCAGCTCCTCTTGTTGTCTGAGTTGTCTGCAAAGACTTCTTTTTGTTTTTGTTTGTTTTAATTGATAGGGGTAGCAGAAACACAGACAAGATATGTATGAAGATAGAGAGGAGAGAGGGATGACATTCAACAGTTAGTTTTTTTTTTTTTGTTTTTTTTTTGTAAATATTCCATGCATGCAAAAATACGATGTCAAAATGACTGAATTTTAGATTTATGAGGTTTACAGGCTTAGCACAAATGTTAACAATTTTCTTTATTTTTTTGGTACCATGTAAATGTGAAGTGGTTGTACTGGAACAGGGAAGAAAATCAGTCATTTTGAGAATGCACTTTATACCAATCTTGCTGTCTATCCAAACTTGTTTAAAACACATATTGCTTATTTATTAAACAGTAGCATTCGTGACTAATTTCATCCATAAGGTTTGTGCTAGTAGGCCATAGGCTGTATATAATAATGGACATAGCCATAATAGACGTCACCCATTGGTTTGTGGAATGCTGTTTCAAGACTAGACTTTGGCTTTTTGGCCATCTCTATCTTGGACCATATTTGGATGAGATGGTAGAGTTGTGGAGGTGCGACGGGTGTGGTGTGACGCCTCCAGGCAGCCCATATCAAAACAGCCTGCCTTTACATATGCATAGCTTTGAGCCTTAATAAAATGTAAAAGGGTGAGTTATAAAAAAAAATCCTCCCCATACAGCTGTCACTGAATGTCAAAATTAGCTAAAGAACCCAAAACTGTTTATTTGTACCAGGCTGTAAACATGTGTATTTGTGCTGTGCAGTTTGGCATTTTAACTTAGGGATCTATGGGGATTGACTCTGTTTTGGAGCCAGCCTCAAGTGGCTGTTTGATGAACTGCAGTTTTTGGGACTTCCGCATTGGCTTCAGTATTAGCTTCGGATGTTGCTGCTTGTAGTAGGCCATGTTCTGTGGTTGTAGAGGATGTATAGTTTTTGTTGTATAGTACTTATTGAACTTATATATTTAGTGGTTTAAGCCTGATGGGCTGAAACTTTAATTAAGGCCCAAAAGCGCAGTTTTGGAAAGGCCACGCCCCTTACACCATGAGTCCAATTAACTTGAATTAGAAAACACAAGCACAGCTCAGTGTGCTCTGCAATAGCAAATTTATGACATCGCCTCCTAAACTATAGGTCTGATTTTTACAAAATTTCCTGTGGGTCGTTATTTGACCAAGTTCATCAAAAGTTAACATAAGCTTGTTGATATCTAAGTTTCCAAAATATTGAGCAATAACCTTAAGATGGGGGGGGGTCATTCAAATTGGCCACTAGGGGGCACTACAAATGGGGAAAAAAATGGTGTAGCACAACTCAAAATGGATTATGAATCAGAAATTGTTTGTTTAATTGTTTGAAATTTTCCAGGACATGTTTCAAAACAATAGTAAATGATGTGTGTAAAGTTATTTTGAAATTTGCTCAATAGGGGCACCACCAGTTCCCAACAAGTGCATTGGCCTGGCTCAAAACTTGGCCATAAGTCAACAACAGTTTGTCCGAACGTCACTAAACTCGGTGGATATTTTCAGTTAAGCTGTTAAAATATGTCCCCAAAATGTTCTCAACAACACGGGTGATGTTGTTACCAAAGAAGAGTGTGGTCTGTGACAAATTTGGTTGTAAATGAGCATTTGTCCTATTGTCATATAACCTGTTAGTTGTATATACATCATGTGTCAGAAACTGTCAAAGGTCTTGATCCTTTGCAGTGTTCACATTCTGACAGTCCAATGCTGGCTTGAACCACAGAATCGCAGCTTGCAGCTATTTTTTTCATGTTATTTGACCCACCCTATTTGTGGTGTTGAGAAGCAATTATATCATAAAACCATGCACATTTTTACACAGTATAACAAATATAATTTGCAAAAAGTAATTTTGGATGAATTGATTACTATAGCTGGAGAACATTGTGCTCAAATGAATTATTGGTTACATGCCCTTGATTTTTTTTTTTTTTTTTTGGTTTTCTAGATCTGGCTGCTGTATCTCATGCAGTTTATTACAGATATGTCCCACACTGTTTATAAAACACAGTTTATAGGCCCTGCTCCTTCAGTCTGCACTGCATCGTGCCCACCGTGTTTCAATTTATTTGATGCTGCAGTAACATGGAAGAAGCAACAGGACAGAAGGGGGTGTAGAAGTCAGATCACTCTGACAATGACTGGGACTGACGTCAATGGTGGAGGGCTCTGAGTGAAGTGTCACATCTAAGGTGTAAAAAGATGATGCTTGGCTCACACTCATTGCCCTCATTCTCACTCCGTTCAACACTGCAGGATGCCCCAGCTCCGTGAGCCGACTTACAACCCCACAGCCACAAACATTCAAAACATCAGAGTATAGCAAAATATGCTGAAACCATATCTGTCTGCGTCTGTTCGGATGTGGGATGTTTTTTTGGCATTTATTTGCATATTTGTTGACTGAGTGGGCTGTCAGCTCATCAGGTGTCTTGCGGCATGACTGTGACGTTTTCTGTTGCTGTTTTAACCACAGAGCATCCTGTTTCTCTCTCACGGCCATGCGGTTTTAATAATGAAAAATGTACTTCCGTCATTTCCATTGAACCAGCGTGATGTCGAGTCTAAAGTCGTGGCTGCACTTCTCAGTTTACTGGAAGTGTTTTCATTTGTAAACACGGTGGATGGAAAGAGGGCTAGGGCTGCTGGCGTCAAACAAACACACGTGCGCTGTTGGCCGCAAGGCAGGATCCAAAATGGGGAAATGACCTCTGTCATGTTGAGTTCATATTTTTTCAAAGCATTTGAGCAGAACTGAGTGTGGGAAATACTGGTGGCAGATTTTTTTTTTTATGAGATCTGTAACTATGTCGTCTCTAACATACAGCCTTTTTAGATGAATTAAAACACAAGAATAAAACTAAACATTCTCACTTAATTTCACATTTACCAAATATGAAGTACATTGAGAAGAGTCTCAGCTGAGTTCAGGCACAGTTAGTGTATGTGTATTTTTTTTTGGGGGGGGGGGGGGGGGGGGTAGCAGGTGAACTAGGTAAACACAGTGTCTGACTCTTTGCATTCAGGAAGTGGAACTTGCTCGCAGCAGTCCTCTCCTCCTCTCAGAATGACTGTGCGCTGCTCATCATCTTAGTGTTGTGTGATTCCCCTCGGGCTGCCGTCTGACCCAGGCCTGGTTTGTGGTTCTGACGGCCACCTCACTCGCCCCTAGGCCTGCAAAATCAACCACTGAAACCTTCGGGACTTTTCCATAGCAGTTCTTCTGCACTGCGCTGTTTCTAGCTGGTGACCTCAGCGGCTATGCAGCATCCTCGCTTTTCATTCATGCTGCATTAGGACTGATGGTTGAGGACACATGATAGAGACATGGCCTGGGATGTGTGTTTATGTTGTGAAGACGCTGCGTTCCCATGACCGTGGTTCATTTGGAAGCAGGTTCAGACAGCACACAATAACAATGGCATGTGGTGGTCAAGTGCCGGAGGAGATACAAGTGTGAAAGAATGCAGCCAGGCGGCCCTCAGTCCTGTTTGAACCCAGCAACCCCTTTAAGTCCCTGCTGGGTTTCATGTCTCTGCCTTTTTTGCATTTGTATATAATTAAAGTTGTATATAAAATATATTTCCCTTATCATAATACATACTTTAATCTGTACTAGTTTAATGGAAAGACCTTGAGCCTCCTGTAAAATCTGTAACAAGGGCTTCTAAGGTTAAGGTAGTTTTATTTGTCAAGTTTCTGTCTCTCTAAATTTTTTCATGTTAGAATCTTTAAAATTCAGCAGTTGAAAATTAATTCATTTAAAAAACAAATAATGCATAATTAATCTATTCTCCTCCTAATAACTACCTCAGCAGATTTTAGAGGGTTACTGGATCAGTGTTTGAGGCTTCGTAGGATATTAAATATACTCCCTTAATATTACTCTAAAGACTTGTACTGCTGTATTTGTGTGATCTCTCTATTGATCTCTATTGGGGTAGCAAATTGTGATTATTTAATTACCAATTCATTAATTTTTCCAGTATCAGAAAAGCAGTTACTTTTTATTAAAGTTATTATTCTTAAGAGTTGGGGACACCCGTCGTTACTGGTGGTTTTAGTGAGAGCAGTTTAATAGTACAGGTCCCAGAATTCTGAGGCAGCAAGTCATTGAGCAACTTTTTAATAAACGGTCACACTAACCTCTGTGACAAATACATTGTATTTCCTGTGACTGCGTCACAATAACACCCACCCTGGGTTTCATCAGTTGCTTTTAATGCTGAGCAGCAGAAGTGAGAAATGTTGGATTTGCATTAGCGGTAACTTCATACAGCTCTGATACAGCACTGGGAGAGTGAGCATTAACAGTGAAGAAGATATCACTGTACGATGGAACAGCGTGGCCAAGGGTCCATAAAAGTGCTAATTTGTCTTAAATTCAGATTGGATAGGTTTTATGTGTTTTTTAGTCAAGTCACTGCAAGAATTTCTTGAGATTGTCTTGGCACTACGGGAAACATCATTTTAACAGGAAGGAAATGTTATACAACAGGCAACAAACTCTGACATTTATTCGTCTATCTAAATATCTTTATTTATTTATACATTTAGGTCACAAAATGAGTCTGCATTATTAAAATAAGGCCGTGTTACCTAGCCTGCTAGTTAGTTTATTTTTTCTGTCTGGTAAGCACAGAGTATCATCAGTGTCATTTTTATCTCACTGTTCAGTAAATTTTCACTTTTGGTGTGTGTACATCCTTTGCAAGTTTAGTCTTCAATTTCATCCAAAAAAGTCTTCAATTTAACTTGTTTATACCTTCAGACACTTTGTGGAACACATGCAAGCATTGTTTATTTTAAATACCTCGTACATGTAAAGGAAATTTGAATCCAGAGCAGGACTGGCGGACCCCGCCACTAAAAATGAATACTATATAGACACCTAATACTGAATGTACATACATTAAATGGCTATTGCTGAAAAAATGTTGACCATGTACAGTATCAAAAATTGTATACTTTTATGAAAATCTGACTTTTTTGTTGCTTTAGCTTCATTATTTCATCATATATAAAATACATACATTTAAGTTCCCACCAGTGTTATCTGATATATCATGATATCTTCTTGAGTAATCACACATCTACCCACAGTGTAAAACTCCCTGTTTATCAGTTAAAATCATCAGCCATAATCAAAGTGTTATTGCCCAAAGCATGCCACACTTCAGCACCTTAACCTCCAGTAAGAATTCACACGTAGTTAAAAGTTTCCTCCATTCTGATTTTGCAACATTTACTTCTGAGTTGTGAAAGAAGTGATAAAATCCACACATTTACCTAATCTTAGTAGAAATCATCGCTACAGCCAATAGTTCTCAAAAAAATGTAACCCGTCATCCCAGACTACACACACCAGCTCAGTTCCTCGCTTCCAGCTCCGGTGGCTAGTATATTTTATTTCAGCACTTGGTAAAGCAACTTACTACAGCTCTTGTCTGAGGCTCACAGGAGCATTCAAGAGCTGTGTGTTGATCTCAACGCCGCATGTGAGGCGATGCGTGTATAATCAAAAGAGGAAGTTTCTTTCTCCATCTTAGTTTACAGCTTTTCACAAGTTTTGTTGTGTGTATGGTAAGACAAAACGCGACGGAAATATATCACCAATAAGTGAACTGCCTGTTCCGAGTGATTTCAAGCATGCCTTCATATCCCATGTGATTGGAATATGGAAAGTCCCTCATGATTAGTTTGATTCTGCTTTTAGAGCACACTTCAAATCACTGCACACAGCTAAAGAGACAAAACAGGGCCTACAGTTAAATACACTGATCAGACAGGGCTTGGCAGGAGCTCACCCTTGATGCCATTTGTGTTGTAATGTGTGAAGAATTCTAAATTAAATTTAAAAGAATAATAACTCATTGGAATCTTGCAAAACCTACATCAGATTGAAGAAAGCACCATGAAGATTGAGATACATCACTGTGTTTGTGTTACCGGCCATAACCATTCAGATTTGTGTTTAACCAGGAGCACAACTTGGACTGGTTCCCCCGGATGAGGGCCATGTCCCTGGTCAGCAGCGACGCAGACGGGGAGCAGAATGAGATCAGAAACCTGCAGGAAAAACTGGAGTCCACCATGAAACTGGTGTCCAACCTGTCGGGCCAGCTGACGGAGCTTAAAGAACAGGTCGGTTAAACTCCAGTGAAACGCTGACAGACGCAAACACTTTGATGTCTCTTGACTTTCTCGCGGGGGAAACATGAGTGACAGACAAGTTTCTCAAAAGACGCCATGAGGTTTGTTTGTTTGCTGCTCTTTGCCCTTTAGATGCAGAGCTTACCGAATCCAAAAAGTGGTGAGTCATAATCCTTACCGCAGCCCACGGGGCTCTCAATCTGGTTTTATTGGATTTGTTTTGATTGGTTGTGTTTTTATTGATTTCTTTATTCACTGGATGAAGCCCTTCTCAATATTTATATAACTGCAAATTCAAAAGAGGGATTTCCTTTAAAATAAGTTTTTATTAAAGCGGCCAGTGTCAGAATAACTTTAAAAGACTTATTTTTGCACTGAATAAACACTTAAGTGCTTCTAAGTTGTGTAAGAATACATTCTGCTGATATAAACGCAAATGAGGCTTAAATTGCACAACTGCTCCAACCCACTGTTTCTAGTAAACACAATAGTAAAAATGCCTTTACCCTTGAAATGAGAACTATCTGTGAGGAAGTGAATGTTTCCGAGACATTTTGACCCAGACAGGGGGAAATGATTATTGTGTTGCAGCAAGCTATGAAGGGCACAGTAGCATCGGTCACATTTCAGTCTAAATTTACATGTGTCAGGCCTGTTGTTAACTTGATTTATTAAGAAGCAGTTCAAACAGTATGATTTTCCAGACATAAAAATGTCAGTGTATAAATTTACATTCTTAGGAATTGGCGTTCATTGAGAGTAGACCACAAACGGGAAAGTTGTGCTTTCTCTGTAAAAGTGGCTTAATGAGACAATGATAGTGTAACAAAAAGCCAGCGTTCTGCTGCAGTCTGAGTTTAGACTGTCCACTTGATGTGTTTTAAGGATATTTTCTCTCACACGTCCCTCTATGCAGAATTATTTCTCTTAGAACACTCATCACAAGACCACTTTGTCTTCTCACTTTTAATATTGTTGTGTTTCAGTGTTGAGGTGCAAATAAAGTCAATTGTTAGCAGAAAAGCCATTCGTGTTCCTGCTGGTATAAAGGTTAGCACCTGTGTTATGACTCATGTGTCTTGCTTGATCTCTGAAATTTCTTTTGACTGAGTTTCAGTCTTAGTCGTTTGTATTCAGCTGCTTTCGTCAGCGGACGCAGCAATGTGGATGACGAGGCTGGCTGGATTTCAAAAGAATCCGTTTTAGTTCGGCGGCGTGCAGAGTTTGTGCAGCATTTGTCAGTTTCTGTAAAGTGATGTGAAAGAAAGAATCGATGAAGACTGTAGACCAGAGAGGCTGCCAGCGTGTTCAGCGGAGGAGGACGTTCGTGCCAACAATGTTACAGGTGAGATGAATTTTTTAAAACAAATCTCTTTTCTGTTCTCTTCAGATGACAGAACAGAGGAAGCAGAAGCAGCGGATTGGCCTGTTGGGACACCCTCAGCACATGAACGTCAACCCCCAGCAGCCCGCGTAAGGTCAGGTGACACGGCCCTGAAGCAGCTCAGTGTCGGCTGTTTGTCTGGACGGAGTGTGCAGTCCTCACTAAGGGTTGCATCCTGTATACTGCACTGAGTGTAATTAATAACGGTAGGGAAACACTGTAACATAGGTAGTCATAAGGCGATGTGTAGCTCTACCCCACGCACGTGTTACTCCTCACAGTAACACTCACCCACCTCGTTCTGTTCAGTCCAGTTGGAAATGGTGCCAAATGTTTTCTATGTAGAAATAAATTGGATTTCTCAACACATGGCCTTTACTGGTTGAACTTGAAACATGCTAAAGCTGACTGGACAGGAGGAATTAGTCCCCTTTTGTTTTGTTTTTTATTTTATTTCAATGTTTTCTATTTATATTTCTGGCATAACAAGCAGTATTAAATGTTGTGCAATATATTAACTTAAATATGCAACCTCATTGGTGTGTGGATTTAAGTTCCATCAGTCATGTCTTATTTAAAAGCGTGGGCCAATTTTTATTGTCTCTGGATAAATTAGGGAGTAGTTGGATTTCTTAACTTGCGCAAATATAGAGATAAATTTAATAAGCTGGCCTCCTCAATTTTACTTTGTTCTTTTATTTCTTGAAAATGTGCATACTTCTGGAGTGTCACCTGCGCTCAGTAGAGATGTGTGAGAGCAATATATAGATAGTTTCTTTCACCTGTGTAAATCCAGTGGTGTCATATCCCAGTGCTAACTTATTTTATGATAAATTTGCTTTCTTATTTATTTGGGGTTTAAAGGACATTTAGAATATTTGACTAGTCCGTCAGATATACTGTGTTTATTTATTCAGTATCACTCATGCTATTACAATTTGCTCAGGAGTCTTTTACTGTAATAAATGTCATTAGCATAATTTCCTGTTTCTGTAAACACGTTCCATTTGTGCCTGTTTTTGTCTTTGTTTAAAGTTTGATTCATGTTCGCTGCTCGTGCAGAGTCACTACTGTTGATTTCCACTAAAATGTATTAGCTGGTTCTCACGCTACTCTTAGGATGATCTCTTTTTTGGACTACTATGTGTACATAAAGTTTGTTGCTTATCTTTGCTTTTGTATAGAAAAATGAGATGAAGGAAAAAAACTGTTACTCATGAATGTTAAGATTAACTCAAAATCTAAGCGCTGTCAATTTGTATATTAAAGTAGAATTATTTATTAAAATTGATGTAATTATCCTTTACTCTATGTTGTGTTTGTTAATTCCTGAGATGATTGATTTTTTTTTTTAAATAAATTACCCATATAAAGTAATTAGCTATTGTTTAATAATATTTAACAATCAGTTTACCTCAAAGTGTATTTATACACACTTACAAATTATCAGCCAAATCAAACTGAGGTAAAACAGGTCCAATATAAACACTGTAACTGCTATATATGCCACTTATTAACAATATACATTATATTCCATACAGGAATTTAGCCAGAGTTTTCCACTTCAGAAATCAAACTAGAATATGTCCTTAAATATTCTTTTGGCTTTCAGAGGAACTACCTCCGTCGGCAGTATGAGTCGGGTGGATTGTAAATGGCATATATCGTCATACATCAGGGACTTTCTTGAAGATGCTCTGCATGCTAAGTGTTGATCCACTACTTGTCTTCAGATGAGCTGATACTGAGTTCTGCCTTTCTGTCACATAGCAAAAAAATCCCTATGCCTTTTGTCTGTCCCTAGCTTAACGCTCAGAATCGGAACACTGTTTTGTGTTGCATCAGACTAAAACTGAAGTAATGGTACAGCTATCAATGTGTCACCAAAGATCAGCTCAAACCTACTGTCTTAAAGCTCATGCTTTCTCAAATTTAAAATCAGTGCAGTATGAAAAAAAAAACATTAAAAACTGAATCAAATCAAATCTGCTCATAATATTAGCTCGCCTGCCATATTCTTGCCGACTATAATGTCCTACACACATTTACAGCAGCTTTAAACGTTGGGTGCAGCAGTGCAACGATGGAGCTCCACTCAAGGACTCATGAGTTAGGCTTTAGCAGAATTAACAATAGGTTAACATTAATTCTCATTATTATAATTATCAGTACACAGGGAACATCTCCTAGAACTGAGTGCTGCCACTTGAATCTTTGAGGTAGAAAATGAATGCCAGGCTACATGACACTTCACGGCATCAACATGGGTGAATACAGGCAGTAGTAAAGAGTAAATAAGCACATGAACTTCAGTACAATACTTAAGTTCAATTTAAGGTACTTACACTCTATTTGAGTATCCCCATTTCATACTACTTTATACTTCTGCTTCATAACACTTCAGAGGAAAATAATGCACTTTTTACTCAGCACATTTTTTTTACCAGATATAATTCTGAGTCATATTCAGATTAAGACAAAAAAGAATCATTTAATACAATATGATGCATTGTTATAAATTAAACTGCCCAACAGTGTATGAAGAAGTTAACCTGAGCTCCTCTCGACCAACTACAACACAGCTTATAGGCCTAATACATCAATAATAATAATAACAACAATGATAATTATAATAACTAAATTCTATATTAATATGTCACTGACAGGGGCCATCATGAACTTTTAGTTTTGAAGTGCATTTTGTTGCTAAGACGTTCTTAATGCAGGATTTTTTACTTTAATTGTAATGGAGTATTTATTTTTAGTGCGACACTATCACTTTTACCTTAGTTAAAAAATATTGGGGACGACATCTTTTCAGATACAGTGGCATGACAAACACTGACATTTTATAGTTAAGTCAAAATGTGACATTCATGTGTCACATTAAAGGCCTATTTACTTTTTAAAAATGTAAATGTGTGTTCCTCATAGGTCTGGTGTACGTGAGAAAAGCAGGACCCCACAATGACACAGTCACAGTATCATTTTCCACGGAACACTCGCAGCAGACAGATGTGTCACACACTCTTTCATTATCGGGATTTCAAACCAACGTTAACACAGTCAGCTTTCCCGCTCCCTCGTTTCCGGCCTGGCGCTCCGTCCTCCTCTCCGGCTGCCTCGGGACGTCGGCGGGTGGAACCGACCGAGCAGTCGGCCACTCTCGGTATTCTGCGCGCGTGACGTCACCGGCAGGGATCTGCTCCTGGGCTGTGTGCCGGCCATGAGGAGCTCAACGTGACAGCACACGCTGGGAACAAGCAGCTTTAATACTATCAGTACAAAACAGAGAGAAAGAGCTGCGCTGCAGCCGCACTGTCATCCCGCCGCAGGTGCACGTGCCACACAGCAAACGGGTACAGTATGAAATTACACGGCGTCAACAGACTGCTGAGCGCGTGACACACGCCGTGTACCACAAAATGTAACAAAGTTAACACAAAGCATGTGGAAAAGTAGTTAGCCGCAGTTAAACACTGAAATGTATTAGAAGACACCATGGATATGTGCTGCTTGGCGCATTGTGTCATGTTATAATTATATAACTATTCCCCATACAGCATATGTGTGTTTATATACATATTTATATATGAAATATATGTTAAATTAAAAAGGTGTCATCCCTGTAAGTCATTGTAAATTATTAATAACTATTGTAGGGCTAGTGGCTCTTGTATTAGCTTAACTTACTTTGTAACTTCAAACAGCCTTTGGTCTAAAGTCCCATATAATTGGAGACAAAATCTGTGACACAGTATTGACTTTACTGTGACCTTATACATTTATGCTTAAATAAAACACACACACACACACACACATACTGTATACATTTATTTTTTTAACTTTATTTCATTTTATTTTATTTATCAATTTTAATTTAATTATTTATTTATTTATTATAGAGGACGCTAATATTTTCAGTTATTATTGTTACAGTGTAATATTGTGACCTGCCATTTGCAGTTGCAGAAACAATCATAATTCGCCGCTTCCTAAGTGTCGCCTGTTGCTCTACTTTCTGTCTTTGTAAACACGGTCAGCTCTGCAGACACGGTGTGCCCACTGAGAGCCGGAGCATGGTGGTACACGGGACTCGGCCCCAGTGGAGGAGTACTACAGAAATGGGTTGTACTCCAGCAGCAGGGCGGGGAGAGGAGATGCGTGCATGCGTGTGTGTGTGTGTGTGTGTGTGTGTGCAGCGCGGGGAGGGTGAGGAGTTGAAAGCGCCGTCCAACACGTGAGGCTCATGTGACGGTGTCGAGTCTGTGTCTCCAGCCGAGAGACGTGCCTGCAGTCACAGGGTTTATTTAACACGTAGTCAAAACCCACCCAGCTCTCACACATTCAACCGGGCGTGGAGCCTCCCTAGACATACTACCGAGTCCGGACCTCAGGGTGACAACACTGCGCAGTGCCCAACTCCGACTCACAGCGGGAACACACACATACGCACACTGGATAACAGGAGATACTTTTTTCTTTATTTTTGATTCTTGTGGTTTTGTATGAAGTGCGACTGCAGAGATATATTTGGATCGTTTTAAAGGCTTTTTCAAGTCATTTCTTCGGGTTTCAGTTAAGCAATATGGAGAGGATTACCAGCGCACAACCACCTCCCTGTGTGCCAAAACACCCATCACTGGATATAGCTGACATGCAAGGGTAAATAAAAATGTTCTATTTTATTCTGTTCCTTTCTGTCCTACTACACAGAGCACTTTGTACTCAACCCTTAACCATACTAAAGACTAACTAAATTTATCTTGTCTCCAAAGAATCGATTTTCCCATTTATGTGTACAAACCCAGGAGGGGCATGAAGCGAGATGAGAACAAGGTAAATTCAAGTTCAAATATTCTAGTCCTTATCAGTTTAAATTGAGCATCTCTGGATTTCACTGACAACATTTCACCCCTCTCCAGGAGACGTACAAGTTGCCGCACCGACTGATTGAAAAGAAAAGACGTGACAGAATCAACGAGTGCATTGCCCAGCTGAAGGATTTGTTGCCAGAACATCTTAAACTTACAGTGAGTATTATCTTTTACATATGGCATGTGTGCTAACAGACAGGCAATCTGACACGCCACATGCTTCTGCTGAGCAGTTTGTTTGCTCCAGTCTTTGGATTCAGTTTTGGAGGCTTGAGGAAAAAAAAAGTTGCTCATTGTTAAGGGAAAAGTAGAGATGAACATTTTATAATTTTGTAATTAGTTTTATAAATGTATTATCTACATTTTGACAAGGTTTTTGATCTTGATTTTGCTGTTGAGAATTTTGCGTGTGTACGGGGATTGCATGACTTCCCGGGTGTTTGATGCTTGTCCTGTGTTCAGCTGCAGAATGTGTTACATAAGAAAGATCAACATGCTTATCGAAGGTCTTCCTGTTTTAGACGCTGGGTCATTTGGAGAAAGCTGTGGTGCTGGAACTCACTCTCAAGCATGTGAAAGCCCTGAGCGGCCTCCTGGAGCAGCAACAGCAGAAAATTATCGCGCTACAGAATGACCTGCAAATCAGTGAGTTTGATGCCGTGATGTGTACACGCCGCAATCTGTTGCATCTGTGGCTTTAAGGCAAAATGTGCAATGAAAATTATTTTTTAACCTTGTGGTTCTGATCCACCAGGTGATCATGGAGGCGACAGCGCAGAGAGCAGCGAAGAGATGTTCCGCTCCGGCTTTCACTTGTGTGCAAAAGAGGTCCTCCACTATCTGGCCAGCCAAGAAAGCAGCAGGGACTTGACTCCGTCCCATGTCATCAGCCACATCCAAAAGGTGGCCGCTGAAGTCCTGCATCATCAAAGCAGCCCACACCTGGACGAGTCCATCCCTCAAGCTTCGGAGAAACCGAAGAAACCTGCTGGAGAGCCCCAAAGGGCGTCAGAGGGCCCGGCTAAGAACTGCGTTCCCGTCATTCAAAGGACTTACCCCCATGCGACGGGGGAGCAGAGCGGCAGTGACACAGACACTGACAGCGGCTATGGCGGAGAACATGACAAGCGTGACCCCAAAGCCCAGTGGTCAGAGAGCCATGCGAAGGAGGAGGTGAGGGAGCACAAGCATGTCATGTCAGAGAGGACAGCCGGTGCCTTCAAGCAGGAGGGTGATGAGCCTCGGGCCAAGAAGTCGAGGTTTGACTCTTCTGAGGACGAGATTCTCTCCGGTCACGCGGCAGGAGGTGGCCCTGGCAGCTACATGAGCTTCTCCCCCAACCAGCCCCCGTTTTGTCTCCCCTTCTACCTCATCCCCCCCGCAGCTGCAGCAGCGGCAGCCTATCTGCCCATGCTGGAGAAATGCTGGTACCCCGGGGGCATGCCAGTTATGTACCCAGGCATGAGCGGCTCTACTGCGAGTTTGCCCCCAGAGACACTTCCCTCATCTTTGGTGATGTCCCCGAGGGCAGGGTCTCCAGCGTCCTACCAGAACCCTGCAGACTCCCCTGCTCTTCACAAAGCTTTAAAGCAGGTCCCCCCTTTGAACTTGGAAACCAAAGACTAAACAGTTTCTGTTGGAATCTTGCCCTCTGAATGTTGATGGGGTTGAATGGTTCGCCTGTTGAAAAGAGCGTAAACTCACGCACTAGTATCCCTTCAAACCACAGCCGCTGTTTGGCCCATCAGAACATTGACCCCAGAAAAGACCCCAAATGGTCGCCATCGTCTATCATCAGCTCCTCACACACTCAGACAGGACTTTTATGGGCAACCTGGAGTGCCCACGTGAAGGCTCTTAGATCACCTGTTGCATGGCTCTGAAACACTGTGAAGATGATCAGTTTAGAGACGATGAGTGCGCCATAGATCGCAAGTTTTTCTTAGCAAGGTTCGTTTTTTTCCGCACTCAATGAATGTTCGAGGTAAACACAGAATGTAAGGCACAGATAAGCCCCCCGAAAATGATTTGGACCTACTTTTTGCACACGCACCACTCTGTAATGAATGTAAAGATTGAACAAATGCCCCTTGTAGATGCTGCTTGAATTCTTATTACCTGCTGTAGATCTGCGAAAAGATCTACCTTCAGTGTTTGTCGCTCCTGTAACTGCAACAAACCATTGTTCAGACCAGAATGTTACCAAAAGAAATCTTGACGAGACGTCACAAAAGACATTGCTCCTTTGACCCTTCAATTACCTTGCAGCTAAACGAACACAAGTGTTCAAAGAATTCAGGGTGTTGTCACTGTACGAGGTGTGTCACTCATGTCTGTTTAAAAGTGATGTGGCCATACGTGCTTTTACGATTTAGTTTGTGACTCATGACTTATTTGTGCATCTAGATGGAGTTCCTGTGAAGTTATGTCTTGTAATTATTTTTGTTTATACTTCTCGTACATCTCTATTTTTGATACGTGACCCACTGAGTGTATTTGCATCGCTACCGTAGGAAGGTTGAGGCAGTCATTTGCTGTATGCCCAGAGAACGTGTACAGTATAATAGCATTGTGCTCAACCACATTTGCATCTTGCCCACAAATTCCCTGTCAAGTTAAGGCCTGATCTTAGCTCATGCTGTTGCCTTTACTCACGTAACGCAGACACAACGATGGCAGGTGTTTAAATGTATTTTTGCTTTAAATGTTGTGTCTGTGGCAAAGAGAGTGAATGTAAAGTTCAAACAAAAATAATAGTTTTGTATAGAGAGAGGTACTCGGGATTTTTATTTTGAAATGTAACAAAAGGTTGTTTGTTGTACATATTTTGTATATAAAGTATTATTGATATATATTAAAATATTAATAAAGCTTTTTTTCCCCCCGTGGAATTTGTGTTTCACTGCCTGATGGCTTAAACGTGTTGCAGCCAGACGACCTGACAGCTCCTCATAACAACACATACTTACATAACACTTACATAACCCATAAAGCAGCAGAGCCTCTGTAAATCAATAGCATGTCTTAGATTACAGGCTGTAAACATTTCAAATTCAAAAGCATTTCTAAGGAATTATCTATCAGATGTTTGTGAATTTTATTTTTACATTTAGAAATTACTGTACTGCCTTTAGCACTTTCAACCTTTAGCTTATCACAACTGGAATAATCATAGACAAGATTTTGTGTACTAAATACTGTCATAAATGTTATACACTGATAAGAGCCAATCCTGCAATCCATAACTAGTAATAGTTATTTAATTTGTTTCAAAACTAGAGATAGTAACTTTTTTGGTGCTCTGTAAAATTATTTTACACAAACTACAAAGTCTCAACAATTTTTTTTATCATCAGTATTTTTTTTTAGAATTGTCATTTTGTGTTTTAGTAGTTTCTTTCCCACACAGTTTATACGGTTTACTGTGTGCTAACAGACATACTGTATGGCAGCTACTGTAACAATACTGAAAGTGCGCTGAGTCGCAGAAACAAAAGCATCTGCCAACTTGAGAACACCACAGTGGATGGAAATGGTATTTGAGGTTGTGGGAGAAAGGACTTTATGCCTTTGATTTACTTTCATATTTAATGATATGGAATACCTTCTGCAGCGTGTATGGGTGTTGTTTCCTGGGTGGTAACGCTGCTGTAGTTGTAGTAATAATGAAATTGAAAGTGCCTTTATCGTATGCTTGCCACCCACCATGCCACCCTGACAGATGTGGAAATGTATGTTTTCCTTTTCTTGTAAACACAACAGTATTTTGTAATTTGGTCGGCAGATCATAGAAACAACGCCAACATAGTAGTTTACTCTTCATGGGCCTGCTGAAGGTCCTGTTGTGCTCAAAAATGCACCACCAGCACCACCTTGTGGAAGTTGTGCTTCACACAGCACCAGCTGTCATTGTCACACTAAATAAAGAGCTTAGTTAGACCACAACTGATGTGATGTTGCCTAAAGAAATCCCAACTGAAAAATATGTCAGTACCAATTAAGTAGAGGTATTAAACTATCACTGTGAAATCCCTCTTTAAAATATCTTGCTTGTCATTTGTTATTGTTTTTTTTATTGTTTCCTTGAGGAAAAAATAGTCTACAGCAACCTACACCATAATACATAGTTACTTGTACATATAATAACAGATGACAAGATTGTAAAGGTGTATTAAAGAAAACATTATTCATTAATATAAAATAAAAGTAAAAAAGTACAACAATAATAATAATAATCATCATCATCATCTCATCATCATCATTATTATTATTTACTTTATTATTATTATTTTTTAATTTAACCCATATTTATCCAGGTAAGTCCCACTGAGATCAATATCTCCTTTACAAGGGCAACCTGGCCAAGACAGCAGCATACAAAAAGTTACCACCAAACAACCATACAATAAAACTTTCTGTGTACTCCTGATGCTGGTCCCAAGCCAGGATAAATGGTGAGGGTTGCGTCAGGAAGGGCATCCGGTGTAAAACTTGTGCCAAAACAATGATGCGGAAAACAAACATGACTGCCATACCGGATCGGTAGATGCCCGGGTTAACAACGACTGCCTCCCATGCTGTTGACCAGCAGGGTGCCGGTGGAAATTGGACGACTGTTGGTCAAAGACCATTGAGGAGGAGAGGAGGAAGGCATGTTAGGAGACAGCAAGAGAAAGGGAAAGGTAGGAGTGTGGAGGTTAGAGTAGGGACTCTGAATGTAGGAATGATGACTGGTAAAGGCAGAGACCTGGCAGACATGATAGCGAGAAGGAAGGTAGATATTTGGGGCGTTCAGGAGACCAGATAGAAGGGAAGCAAGGCCAGGAGCATTTCAGGTGGATTCAAACTGTTCTACCATGGTGTAGATAGGAAGAGAAATGGAGTAGGGGTAATCTTAAAGGAACAGTTTGTGAAGAGTATTCTGGACATGAAGAGAGTGTCAGACAGGATCAAAAGCTTGAAGCTGGAAGTTGAGGGTGTAATTTTGAATGTTGTCAGTGCGTATGCACCATAGGTTGGTTGTCAGTTAGAGGGAGAAAGAGGAATTCTGGAGTAAGCTGGCTGAAGTGATAGAAGGTATCCCCAGAGAGGAGAGAGTAGTGATTGGAGCAGACTTCAGTGGTCATGTTAGTGAAGTAAACAGAGGAGATGACGAGGTGCTGGGTAGGTATGGTGTGAAAGATAGGAATGCAGAAGGACAGATGGTTGTAGATTGGAGGAAGGTGCACCTAGGTGGATTATATCCTTAGCAGGAGATGCCAGCTGAAAGAGATTGGAGACTGTAAAGTGGTGCCAGGGGAGACTGTAGCGAGGCAGCATAGGATGGTAGTCTATAGAATGAGATTCGAAACAAAGTAGCGAGGACCTACCTGAGGACTGGGAAAGTAGCTAAGGCAGTGAGAGAAACTGGCAAAAAGGTGTTTGGTGTTTCTTCTGGTCAGAGGAAAGAAGATACGGAAAGTTGGTGGTGGAATGAGGAACTTCAGGAGAGTATTCAGAGGAAGAGGGCAAAAGTGGGATAGTCAGGGAGGAGAAGGAAGTAGGCAAGAGTACTGTAAGGCTAGGCACATAGTAAAGAGAGCAGTGGCAAAGGCAAAGGCAAAGGCAAGGCGCAGGCCTATGATGAGTTGTGTGAGAGACTGGGCAGTAAAGAAGGACAAAAAGACTTGTACCATTTGGCTAGAAAGAGAGATAGAGCTGGAAAGGATGTGCAGCAGGTTAGGTTGACAAAGGATAGAGAGGGGAGACGTACTAGTGAGTGAACAGAGTGTGTTGAGTAGGTGGAAGGAGTACTTTGAAGAGCTGATGAATGAGGAAGAAGAGAGAGAGAGGAGGACACATAGTGGATCAGGAAGTGCAGAGAATTAGTAAGGATGAAGTGAGGTCAGCTTTAAAGAGGATGAAGAGTGGAAAGGCAGTTGGTCCAGATGACATACCTGTGGAGGTATGGAGATGTCTAGGAGAGAGGGCAGTGGACTTTTTGACTAGGTTGTTTAACACAATCCTGAAGAGTGAGAGGATACCTGATGAGTAGAGAAGGAGTGTTCTGGTACTGATCTTCAAGAACAAGGGTGATGTGCAGAGCTGCAGTAACTACAGAGGTATAAAAGTTGATCAGCTACACGATGAAGGTATGGGAAAGAGTTGTTGAAGCAAGAAAGACGAAGAAGAAAGAAGAATATTAACTAAATGGAGGTTGCAACACAACTATTCAGGAGCCAAAATTTGCATTTAATCCCACCCCTTAACTAAAACATATCCCACCAGTCCTGAACCACTGGGCTGTGACCAAGATATGTCAAGACACTACTCTAAGTTGGATTCCCTGAAATGTATCTGAAATGGTTCCCAGATCTCCAAGATGCCATTCAGTTTATTGTTTATCTTATGAGGTGCTCATATGATGCTGATTCTGCTACGGTATAAAGCCATTCTCGATAGTTTGGAGGATCACTCTCTTTCCAGTGTCTAAGTATGAATATCTTGGCAGTAGTGATGTCAACTTTTAACCATTTTAATTACTTGGGGCTCACATCTTTAATAACTTTTGTAATGTTCAAGAGGCATAGGCTAGGGTACAAAGTTACTTGTGTCCCCAGACTGCTGCTGATCTTCTCCGTGATCGTTTGCCAGAAAGTAACCAGTGAGGGGCCACTAAGAAAACATGACACTATATGGCCTAAGCTGTGTTTGTTGTGCACATGACAGCAGGGAACTTGAAACTTATTTAATACTGTGCAGAGTTTAAAGCAAAGTTATCAAGGTTTTGTACAACCCCAACCCAAAAAAAGTTTCGATGCTGTGTAAAACCTGAATAGAAACAGAAAAAATGCAAATCTTTTGACCTATATTCAGGTGAATACAGTACAAAGACAAAATAATGTTCAAGCTGATAAACTTTTTTTTTTGTTGTTGTTTTTTTGTAAATATACACCCATTCTGAATTTGATGACTGTAACAAAAAAGTTCGAACAGGAGCATGTTTACCACTGTGTGACATTACCTTATCTTTTAACAACACTAAGTAAGCATTTGGGAACACTAACTGTTGAAGTTTGTTAAGTGAAATTCTTTCCCATTCTTGCTTGATATGAAGCTTAGCGAAAGTTCAGTCAGGAAGACTGTCTTTTTGCGCAAGCCCTTTAAGTCTCAATCAATTTCCCGCTATCCTTACGCCCCACTACTCATCATCCTTCTCATCCAATCACAATCTGCCACCCTCTCTCTCTTAACCAATCAGTCATTAGCTGTCTAATTTAAAAGTGTTCTCCCTCTCTCTGCTGTCATTCAGCTGTCATTCAGCCGTGAAGTTTGTTCAGCCCACCTCCACCCCTGCACCACCTCAACCAAGATTCTGGCCATCTTCCATCAGCCTTCAACCAAAAGGCCACTACACGAAGCATCATTCTTCACCACCAGCACCAGTGTCTAGGCTCCGGGGGGAAGTCTTCTTTACATGGGAAGCATCTAATCCATCCAGCTGCTTCCTAAGATTATCTACTTCCCGTGGGGTCTAAGCACCAAAGACTATTTTCTGTGCACAATAAATTTGATTTAATTTCATCAACAGTTTCCCCATCTAAATCACCAGTGTCTCCCAGACCCCATTCCAACTAGGCTACTTTAAGAAGTTTTACCCTTACTTAACACTTCTATATCAGATGTGATCAATATCTTAACAGCCAATGTACCACAGTCCTTTGAGGTTCCTGTAATTAAACCTCTTGTAAAAAAAAAAAAAAAAGCCCACCCTGGATCCACAGGTGTAAGCCAACTATATGTGGCCGTATGATGTAGTGGCTCTCCATGCCACCATATGGCACTGTGCCAGTTTCTAGTACGCTGTTGCTGGGTGGCGCCATGCGCACCTACATAAGCAGGTGCCGAACCACGCCTCATCCTCTCTCTCCTTCCTGGAATCATCTCAGTGTGTGGCTACGGCCTGGCGTGGCGGAGCACTGTGTGTTTTGGCATGACTGCATGGCCGCCAACGTGCTTCACTGCTATCTCAAAGGTAATGCCGGGATTTATATCCTTTCCATTCGGGGGCGCAAATTGGCGCTGTGTGCGCACTCGTGACGCCGGTGTCTGTGTGTGTGTAGCTGGCTGTTGATACGGACTGCTTGCCCGCTCGGAGCCCGGCGTGGTCGCTTCTCGTTTCCCTTGGTGAGTCAGCGTTGTCTGCCTGTCTTTAACAACTGGCTCTTGGCTCTCAGCTGACTGACATTTTGGTCGCTTTTCCTGCAGCAAATTAAAGCCTCAGACCAACTTCACCCTCCTATCATCGGGGAGGTTGTGCCGGTGCCCGCTGGTAGGTAATCATAAATGAAACTCACCTTAAAATAGTAAATAGTTCCCCAAATTGCCAATAAAAATCATTTGTGCCATTTTTTTTGTAGAGGTGCGTGGCCTGTCACCGCCCCCTAGATACGGCTGCTGCTTTGGTTGCTGATTCAGTTTTGGCTGTTTCAGTTACTGCTGCTCTGGCTGCGTATCTCGGATTCTGTTTTAATGGGTCTTATTGTTGTGTGCATTTTGTTTTGTTATTCTCCTTAGTTATCTAGTTATTTTCAATCTTGATTTGTGTTAAATTAAATCAGTTTGGTTATTTTGTATTTCATTATTTGGGAATTTTAATCTGGTGCCCATGTAATTTTGTTAGATTTTATTGTCACCACCAGGGTTTTTGAATTGTTTCTGATTATAGATATGTGTTAATTTTCTTTTCTTTTGTTGGACAGGTGCTGTGGGCCCAGGCAGCAGTCTACTCCCTTGGTGGTGGGTTTTCTTCACACTCCCGAATTTGTTTGTAGGTTTGCTGTGTCACGGGTGGTTTTCTTTTGTCGTGAGCTTCCTTCCCCTGGTTTGATCTCTGCTGCCCTGGTGAGCCCCAGCCCTGTTTGCAACCTTCTTTTCGGTTCGCTTTATTGTGTTAATAGTCTTCAGTTTACGCCCTGGTGACTAACGTTTTTTGCATTTCTTATTTTCATATTGTCTAATAAATTATTTTTAACAGAACACGCTCTCTGCCCAAGTGGAATTTATTATAGAACCTGTGTCTGGCATAATCGCTTGTTGTTCTAAAATAGTAAACTCCCAAATTAATAACTTCTGGGGGTGAAATTTCCCCAGTGGCGTTGTCGAGGCAACTTACAGCACCACTCTGCCACATATAGATCCATATCTAATCTTCCCTTTCTTTCAAAGATCCTTGAGAAAGTCGTCGCAAACCAGCTGTCTGACTTTCACCATGACAATAGTTTGAGGATTTTCAGTCAGGTTTGAGAGAACATGATAGCGTAGAAATTACAAATGATCTTGTGATTGCTTCAGACAAGGTACATCTTAGATGTCTCTAAGATCTTAGTGTCGCATTTACACAACTGACCACCAAAGTTCTGTGTTAAGCTGGTGTAAATCCTATTTATCTGGTCATTTTCAGTTTGTTAATGATATACTATCTATGCATTGTGAGATTGTGAGGTCAGTTACGGAGTTCCACAAGGTTCTGTGCTCAGACCAATTCTGCTCACTTTATGTATGCTTCACTTAGGTAACGTTGTTAGAAATCACTCTGTGAATTTCCATTGTTACGCAGATGATACACAATTATATCTATCGACCAAGCCAGAAGAAACGGATCACTTAACTGAACTTGAAAACATGCCTTAAAGGCATAAAATCCTGGATAAGATCCAATTTCTGTATAAATTCAGTCATTGTTCTTGGCCCCAAACATCTCAGAAACTCTGAAGATAGATATGAATTTCGGTCAGAAACACTTAAGTCAAAGAAAACTTTATTTCCTTTTGCAGTATTATATTTGGCGGTATGGCTCTGTTCTGGGGCCCCTCTGTCTTTCCTCAGGCCCACGCAGAAAGACTCTTCCACGCGCCTACGTGGAAAGCATAAGGCGGAGAGAGCACACCTCTCTGCCCTTCTGCATGCCTACGTGGAAAGTGTAAGGAAAATGCTCAACTTCAGCAAACACTGAAATGAAGAGACTCAGAACCACGGAGAAAAGTTACAGCCAACGGGAATACTTTATTCGCAGGATGTTAACATACAGCAGTATGCTAGCCTACACGCCAAATTATGTGAAACAGCACACCGAAAAATCATTCTTCCAGTTCTTTTATCCTCAGCGTTCGCCCACGTCATGGATGGTTGTATGTGTGTCTGTCTGTGTGTCTGTGTGTGTGTATATTTTCTCCTGGTTTCCTGCTCATTCCTATAACTGCGGCTCCAGGCGTCAATACCTTTGTCTTCCTTTTCCTTTGTATTTCTGGCAAAAACAACCGTGTCTATTACCAAACTTGGCCCATCCGTCCCAACGGTCAGGTCAGCCCTAACCCAGAATGTTCCACCTCATTTAACCTCCCAAAGCTTAACTTACACACGAACCACTTAGTTTATCAAAACACCTGTTTCCTGCTTATGGGTCCTTTTTTACTGCCAAATCTGATATTTGTCTAACTGCTTCCTAAGCCTTGCGTAACTGACCTTATTTGGACCTTAAGTACAAAATGATGATACATTATCTGCCTCTACAAAAGCCTGAGGTGGAGAGAGCACACCTCTCCGCCCTTCCACACGCCTGCTTGGAAAGCTGTAAGGCAGAGAGAGCACACCTCTCTGCCCTTTCACGTACAAATGAGGAAAGCCTGAGGCAGAAAGGCAAACCTCCCTGCCCTTCCATGCATCTACATGGAAAGCCTAAGGCAGGGAGAGCAGCAGCAAAGACCCCCCGGGAACAGAACAGAGTCAGCATCAATGACAAACAGAAATGACACTGATAAGTCAGACACAGCATGAAAAGGAGGAGCTGGGGTGGAGGCAGGGTTGCAAAGCAGCTTGCAGAGGAAGCAGCAACAGTAGGCAGGTCAGGAACAATTTAAATAGGGCGTCCTGAATGAGATTTGCTAATTGGTTACATGGAAAGGAATCATGTGATCTATCACCCGACTCCCTTTCATCAATCAGCTGCTCCATCAGTTGATTGGACTGCTTGAGATCAACTGATGTAGCTAGGATGTGAGCTGAGCTTGACACCGTGTCCTGCCTGAACTAATGCTATGCTCAATATAGGTTCTCTGGATGGCATTGCTCTGGCCTCTAGCACAACCGTAAGAAACCTCAGAGTAATATAGTGTCAAGATTTGTCTTAACTCCAACATAAAACAAACTTCACGGTCTGCTTTCTATCATCTGCATAATATTGCAAAAATTAGGCCTATTCTGTCCCAAAAAGATGCAGGAAAAACTGGTCTACACTTTTGTTATCTCTAGGCTGAATTACTGTAATTCTTCGTCAGGTTGCTCTAAAAAGTCTTTGAAAACTCTCCAGCTGATCCAGAATGTGGTGGCACATGTACTGACTAAAACTAAGGAAAGAGATCATGTTTTTTCCTGTTTTAGCTTCTCTGCAGTGGCTCCCTGTTAAATACAGAATAGACTTTTTAAATCCTTCTCACTTATGAAACTGTTTTGTGATATCAAGCTTTATAAATAAAATTGAACATTTTTGGAATCAGGGTTGTATTTTTAATTTTCTTTTGCAGATTGGGTGTGCTTGTTTAAGTATAGTTTTTACTGTTTAAAAAAAAATTAACTTTGTTTTTTTATTAGTTTCAGCATTAGTTTTTTTTTAATTATTATATGGAGAGTATTTGTCAGGGGCAAAGAATAGGTAGTAAAATACAGACACGACACAAAGTCATCCCTTTCTCAACATCTGCATCAATGCCTCCTTGTGCTTGTTGTACTAATAAAACCAAAGAGAATTCAAACACGATATGGTGTCAGTCTGTATTGATTTCTTTTTTTTCCTCTATAGTCTTTTGTTTTTTAATTTCAGTTAACTAAAATGGTTTCTCACATCCAGGTTTACATTTTAGGCTAGTTTTAGTTCAAAGAAAACTGGTGTCTCAAGCTGCTATAATTTTTTAAAACAGCCAAATAATGGATCAAATCACTGCTTGTTATGTAAAAGGCGTTGCTATTAGTGACCACAGAGAGAACCACAGAATATTAACCAACTCTGTAGTTCCCCTCGGCTCTAGGGAACTGTTCAGCGTATTTCAGTTCATTGTTTTGGTTCATTTTACCACCCACAGCTTCCTTGTACACTACCTCAGCACCAAACAGTAAAAAGCAGTCGGACCGAATCTCAAATGAAAGTACAGTAAACGGTAGACTTACATTTGACAATTTTGGAAATGAATTGTAAGCTTACCTGTATCACCTAGGTGTAAATTACCAGCTGTTTGCTCACAAGTTGATCCTATCAACTTTATAGTGTAGTCTGTGTGGTAAAAACATGACTGTTTACAGCTTGTATCTGCTGCCCCCATGTGGCCAAAGAAATGTGTTAATGCGTTAAAATCCCAGAGGAGCAATAGGGTAACTGACATAATGGATGCTGGCAGCTACATCCATGGAAGAGTCTGGATGCTTCTCATGATGCAAAGCGCATGTGACCATTGTGGTATGTCTCACCATGGCAGTGCACTAACTATTAAGCTCCTTTAATGAATCCCTTTTGTTTGTCAGTCATCTTCAGTTGGTTCACAATCTTACCTGAATGTATCTTTTACAGACTAAAGGGGGAATCATTGAGCAAAGGTAGAATGTGGCCTCTCTGCAGCCTCACTGCCTTAAATGCTAACTCTAATGGCTCCCGCAGAAAACACTAACACCAGTGTGGCACATGGCAGTGGAAAATATCATGAGATAAAAACTGGCTTCCAAGAACCAAAGAGATTGTCATTGAGATGCTGGCTGATAATGTCTAATTTTAAAACTTGGTGTTACAAAGGAAAAATGCTGGGATGACTGTGAAGCTTAAATGAGAGGAAGTGGCCTCCATGGTTATTGTTGCTGAGAACAGAGTGTGCACTGTGATAGAAGGAGCAAGGAGAATTAGCATTGCTGAGAGGCTGATTTCTTATGAGGCTCAGCTCGACTCCTCAAATAGACACATCACAAGCACGTGAAGAAACATCTCCACCACCTTACAAAAACACGTGCAGCATTTAGAAAACAGTCACCAACTTCATGATGCAAAAACATCAATTTGATGAAACATGCAAACATCAGCTTTATGAAGTTTGTAAATGATTTCTTAATGCTGTGCATGTGTTTTCAAGTTGGTGAAGATGTTGTTGTGTTGCATCTGTTTGTAATGTGTTGAGGTCTAAAAAAACACTCATCAAAGAACAGGATGACCTTGAAAAGGAAAAAACTCCATTCATTAAACCACATGTAGAACTAGCTGGGTTCAAGAGGCTTTCAAAAGAACCTGAATCAGAGGCTCAACAACTCTATAAATCAGAGTCAACAGAGTGCCCCAGGAATGAGTTGGCATTTTAGCACTCCTGGATCCTTCATCTCAAAGTCAGTGTTTTTTTAATGGGTTTTTGGTTAGATGCCTGGAATAATGTCTGTTTTTAACACAAGCTTAAGAGACTTTCACATTTTGTTCAGTACAGTACATCAGTACATACCCCACTCGTGAATTCTGAAGCTTTTATGTGTCTAAAAAAGGTCGTTGCTAACAAGTGGCTAAATGAGACTACAGAAAATATTTGTGCCAGCCACCACTGTGGTGGTTTGTTTACTGCTTAAAGTTAGCTTTTAACTTCTGGCGACTGCATTTAGGCTTCAAAAATCATTAAAATGGCACTAATTTTGAAGATTATCTTGCTAAACAAAATGTTTAAGTATCATAGACATTTGTTTGCTACAGAGCTTTTTTTATGCAATAATCCAAATTCCAATGGAAAAATCCCATCTGCTTTTTGATGAGGGAACCAGGGAGAGCCTGCTGAATTTGTTCTTATTATTTTAATTATCATTATTGTTTGATTTAACCTTATTTAACTGAGCAAGTCCTCAAGAACAAATTCTTATTTACACTAGTTTCACTGTTGTTAGCATACTGAAAGGGTAACTTTAGTATTTTTCAACCTGGACTTGAATAGATTATTATGTCTTTATGTCTGAGTGACTAATGGGAACAATTTTTGAAACTGATCCAGTATTGAGTGAGACTGCTGCAGTCGGCAGCCACAAAACAGGCTTCAGTGTAACCACTCAGGGCATTTGTTTACTGTCAATGTATGCCTACAGAGATAAACCTTTTTGTAAAGAGTAAGTTTTGCGGTTTTGTTGCTATCACCAAAATTGTTTAGTTAAATAGAGTCTGGTGGGTTTAAAGATATCAATTTTGGGGCTTCTGGTTAAACAAAAAGGATCTTACTCTTTAACAAAAAGGTCTATCTCTGTAGGGATCCTCTCCATAATGTCTTAAGACACTTAGAATAACAATCTGAGCCTGTCAGTGGCAAAAACAAGCACTTTAAGTGGACGTACACTGACTGTGCATAAATACTTAAAGTGGTTAATTGCAGTCCTCTCACTCATTAATGGACCAAATTCAAAAGCCGTTGTCCCTGTTACTCACTTAGACACAAAAACAAGAGAAATTGGGTCCAGGTTGAAAAATAACAAAGTTTCTCTTTAAATTTAAAAATCCTTCACATGGTGCTGTTTTTCTTTAAGAAACAGTTTACAGTTCATACAGTTGCAAATGCTTTTCACAAACTACTTTCTATGTTATCAAATATGATATGACTTACAGAAGACCTCATGCTTGTCACATTTAGTCAGTGGAGTGTACATTACCTTGATGCATTTTTTTTTTGAAAGGTTTACAGGTTATGTTTTAACTTTATACGTCAGGTAAAACAGCAGCCTTTGAACATTTGAACATTGTATTGCACAGGCAAAATTAGTCCACGAATGGGTCACAGTACATATTCATGCATTTGTGTTTTGTGTTTCACTCCAATGCATTACACTCACATCTCTCTCTCTCTCTCTCTCTCTCTGTGTGTGTGTGTGTGTGTGTGTGTGTCTTCTGATGAAGAGGCCCACAGAACTCTCCAGGAGTTGTTGAAGCAGGATTTTGTAACATGTAGGAACATACCATGTTGAGGAGCTTATGATATCTGAATGCTGAGGTGCTGGTGGTAAACTATTATTATTAAATACTGTAGATAGATTTTTTTTTCTTGCTGGCATTCAAACCAACTGTCAACAGCTAGGGGAACTTAAACACAAATAACTGGCTATAAAACAAGCTCGACTGCATTTTTTTTTTTTTATGCTGGTGGTTTTCACAGTTCCTCATTGGGTGGGTTTAGGTAGATTCAATCTAGACAGCAGGAAATGACAGTCACTTGTCCCTGTTTATAACCGTCCAGCATGATGCAATCATAACATAAAATGTTTCCCTTTCTTATCAACTTTAGCTTTGTGTGCTATTGCTGCAAGAAGTTAAAAACAAGTACTGTTTAACCAACTATTCATCATTGCAGAGGGTTCTTGACAAAAAGCTTAGAACATGTACGTGTTTCTGAATGCATATATAAATATAAATAGGAATATTTATGCCAAAATGTTTTTTAAGTTTAAAGTATCACTGTTTTGACTCTTGGCTGAGTGAGCATTTTCTTTTACTCTGTATATCTTTTCAAACAGGAGCGAGGAAGGTTTTGATGAACTGCATTTAAAATAAAGTGGTTACAAATTCAGAATGTTTCCATTAAACTGCAGGCTAAATTGGCAGTTAAGTGCAACAATATTCAGACCCATCAATCTAAAAATGAGTTTTTCCTGCTGCTTTACATTTAAGCTTAATTGAAGTGGTGACAAATAGTTTGGTGAAAGATCTACATAGCCCATTTAGTGAAGACAAAAATTCTGTTTGGCAAGATAAGCATGACCGCATTCCACTGCGGAAAACAGTGACATTTCCGGTTGGGCTTCAAATAAAAGTGTGTCTTGGCCAAATGATAAGTCTATCTGGAAAACTTCCATGTGTCATTACAACAAAACAACAATAATAGTAATGAAACCTATAATGCAAAACGCAAACATATTTGTAGGTATTCTTAAGTACACAGTGTATTGTTCCCATGTCCGTCCATAATCCAGCCTATTAAATGACATGTCCTCAGCTGTACAGTTGTAACATTTTGAGAAGCCAGTGCACAATATTTGTCTTTTTAGGCAGGTTCTCAAATACTGTGACATGCAGAATATCAGTGTCAATAAGTTCACATCAAACCAAGAACTGCCTTTGTAAAGCTCAGCTACCAATTCACTTCCTGCATCATTTCCTGTACATAATTATTAAATTTCACATGAAGCAAAAAAAAAAAAAAAAATTATTATGAGATTATTATTATCATTATTATTATTTAGTAGTATTAGTAGTAGTTGTCGTCATAGTGGTGGGAAGTCATTAACCCTCTATGGTATGTTTTTATGTCTTAAAATAGACTAAACATAATCTAAAGAAATTTTATAGATTTTTTATTTTTTTTCTAAGTTTTTGGGGTTCGTTGCCTGTAGGCAACATTGTACTATAATAGTGCATACGTGAAAAAGAAAGTTTTTTTTTTTCAATTTGAACATCATTTATTTCGTAAATATGTGTAAAATATTCAGTAGCTTCAACCGGTTACATTACATGCCATTTTAAATGTAAAATCATTGTAAAAGTAACTCTTTTAAAGGGTCTTTTGTCTGAATGTTGCCTGTAGGCAACATTGTACTATTGTGGAACAACCCATTGAAATGAATGTCTTGAAGAGTCTAAGGCTAATTCTTCTAACTTTACACAAATTACTTATCAAAACAAAGATCATAACCATTTTCAAAACAAGAAACTGGTGTCAAATTCCAGTGTTTGATCATCACTGCTTCATTTCAATGCATGTCCCTGTCCTGTGTCTTTCCTGACATGCGTTGTCATCATTTGTAGTGTAGATCGTCGTCTCCATCACTACTTAATTCTAATTCATCTTCACTATGCTGGAAGTGTGATTTCTACCCTCTTCTTCCTTAGAGGAGCATATAATGAGGCTGAATTCAGTCTGTAAATGGAGGAAAATGTGTGGAAATTATAAGCAAATAAGACAGGCAACGTTCACTGTAGTAGTAGACTATGGCCTACAAGGTACAGTAATAGCCTGAACTTCACTTTACTGCAACCAACATCAAATTTATCTTCGTTAAATTGTAAAGATCAAAACAAAATTGTTATAAATGATATGCCTTTGAATATTATGTATACCTGTACACACACTACCAAAATTTCATACTGCCATGGTGATTCCATAATGGTTCACTGTTGCCTCAAGACAACATATGCAATTTTCCATCATGGTACGCTGTGGCCTCAGGGTAACAGTTGCATTTTAACTAGTTTCCATTATTTAATTAGGAAATAAATTGCATTAAACTATTAAAAATTAAGGTTAACTCACCTATTAGTGCGAATATATATATTTTTTCCAGACAGAAAAGGGTCAGGAAATTATGTTTTCAGACCCTTTTTGTGGAGCAAAATGGCAAAGCTGTTTTCTTTGAAAAAGTCTGCAAAGAAGGGTTTCAATACGGCTTCCTGAAAGTCATGTGACAAATTAAATCATTGTTATTGGTTCCTTATGGTCTTCCCTAATTTTTAAAGTATTGCATAAATTAAAGAGATGCATTGTGGAGATGTGGCAGGCCAAAAAGGGTTTGTTGTCTGAGGGCAACATGGTACCATAGAGGGTTAAGTACATATACTCAAGTGCTGTTAAGTACAGTTTTGAGGGACTTGTACATCTACTCCACTACATTTTCGAGTGAAATATTCTACTTTTTACTTCAATGAAAAAGCTATATTTACTACTTTTCACATGAAGATTTAAAGTACAAAGCACAATCAATTTTTAAAATATGATGCATTGTTGTAGATAAACCACCCAACAGTAAATAGAGCAATTAAGATTAAATTCCTTATCAACTAAGCTAAAATTTTCATAGGGGTGGCAAGATGGGACAACTGTAAATCCTGGGGTGGCACACCAAAACTGAAAGCTTTATGTATTTCAGGAATTCTGTTAGGCTGTAAGTATAGCTGGAAACTATGTCAATATGGAGAGTTGAGGATCTGTACACGGGTATACTCTGGTTTCTTATTTTACAGTTATTGTTAGGCTGCTAATTATTTGATGTGCATAGAGTAATACTGCTACAGTTGTGTTCTACATCTATTCTGATTTAATGTAATGGTATGTATCTATACATGTGCTAGGCCATTCATTGTTGTTTAAATAGGCTGGTTGTTCTTTTGCTTAAAAAGACAAATATACAGCTTAAATTTGAAGGACTACATTGATTATAAGGGACAAAACATTTAGTGGGGACAAGCCTTTTATAGTTTAACCCATTTTCATTCATATATCTTGAGGTGAGAGCTCAAGGCACCCCTTTAAAAATAACCATGCCAGTTGCTCCCTCACCAAAATTTACCCTAGCGCTGGAGTCTAGGCTATGCTAACATGATTGGTACCAATCATGTTAGCATAGTTTAGATAATGCAATATTGTTGACTTTCAATTATTTTCCCCAGGGGGGGCCAGTGGTGGACTCAGCAATTGTGTCAGGGTGGACATTTCCTCCCCACCCCCAGTGTTATGGAGAACAAAAAATGACATAAGTATAAATAAATAAATAAATAAATAAATAAATGTATAAATAAATAATTAAATACACGAATAAATGAAAAACTAAGGACATTTTGGTAATAAAAAAGGCTATTTCTGTATTTTTACATTTATTTATTTATACATATATTTATTTATTCTTTTATTTCTACATTTATTTATTTATTTCTACATTTATTTATTTATTTCCACATTTATTTATTTATTTATTTATACATTTATTTATTTATACATGTATTTATTTCCACATTTATTTATTTATTTCCACATTTATTTATTTCCACAGTTATTTATTTCTGTGTCAGTGTCACACAGAAATGTAAATATGCTAATTAGGTGGGCAGGCCTACGTCAGTCGATGTGATTGGATCGGATCTACTAGTGCTGTCTTGATTTGGCTGGCTCTCACGTCAGGCTTTAGCTTGCTTTTAGCAATGGATAGTTTTGTGCGGGCTATTGCTGCTGATTTAAGAGCATTAGCGGACAGTTTCGATAACAGCGAACCTACCGACTATCTTCAGTTTCGTTTCAAGAGATTACTCGAAGATTTAGCTCAACTCTCAGCTGATAGGGACATAGAAGTTGACGTGGTGCGAGATGGTCTCCAAGAAGCTGCCCACGAACTTCAAATCCGCTCGGTGACAGAGGAAGAGGGAGCGACGTTTGGACGTCCACAATATATTTTACCTCCTGATATAATTGAAGCTCACCTGCTTTTGGGACACACCGTTGGAGACATTGCACAGTTGTTCGGCGTGTGTGAGAGAACATTTCATCGGAGGATGGCACAGTATGGGATAAGGTAATGTGTGTAACGTTATGTCAGCCTATTAAAATTCTGTCTAGTCTGTCTTAGTTACATTCAGGGTGCTTTTGCCAGTGGTGGAAAGAGTACTGAAAATCTGTACTCAAGTACAAGTACTGTTACATTGCTAAAATATTAATCAATTACAAGTAAAAGTACTGGTGTTAAAATGCATTTTAACTTTTGCTTTACTAGTCTTTTGCAGACTAGGGCTCTAAATTCTGTGTGTTTTGCTTTACCAATAGTTAAAATGCATTTTAACTGAAGAGGTGACTGTGACATCAACGGTTAAAAGTAACTAATACTCTGAGTAGTTTTTTTGGCGAATACTCTGTACTTTTACTTGAGTATATTTCTAACACCAGTACTTTTACTTGTAATTGAGTAATATTTTAGCAATGTAACAGTACTTGTACTTGAGTACAGATTTTCAGTACTCTTTCCACCACTGGCAAAAGCACCCTGAATGTAACTAAGACAGACTAGACAGAATTTTAATAGGCTGACATAACGTTACACACATTACCTTATCCCATACTGTGCCATCCTCCGATGAATTGTTCTCTCACACACGCCGAACAGCTGTGCAATGTCTCCAACGGTGTGTCCCAAAAGCAGGTGAGCTTCAATTCAGTGGCGGCTGCTGGTCTTTCAAACAGGGGAAGCTCACTTTAAATTTACATCATAAAATGTGTCATATTTTAGCGAGGCAGTAACTTATAAAAGGAACATTTAATTGAAGCCGTTTTTCAACCACACTCATGCCATAGAACCATACCTGTCAAGTTTTGGATTTGAAAATAAGGGAAATTTTCCGGTGCTCACTGCGAGCCGTCCCACCACTCCAACCAAGCTCCAGTATCCCTTACATTTTAAGACAGGTGTACAAGATATCTAAAAACAACTTGTCAACCGCTTACTAACTACAGTTAGGTGATCAGAATCTGATAGGCCAACCTTTGTTGACACTGAAATGCTGTGAACATTCCTACGTTATAATACAGCCTAAATGAAAACACAAAGGGTGTATGAAGCACATTTATTTATGGTTTATAAAACGGGTGCTTCCCATCCTTAAATGTGATTGGCTGAGCCGCGTTCAGGGCCGTTGTAAAATCAGTGTAACCCACTGGTAGACCGCAGCGTCTGTGTTGCTTGGCAACCATTCTGTCCACTCCATCTTGCTTGGTGGAAGAATGAATAGTTCTCAGTTTTATTGTTGCATTATTACCAATAAATTGATTATTTTTTTCTGTGTGTGTGTTTATTTTATGGGCTATATGTAGGGTAACCGTTTTATAAAAGCTATAAGCCCCGAGAAGCCGTGAGTTACAGTGATGTTACAACGGCTGAGGGGCACTGAACGCCCCTCAGCCGTTGTAAAATCACTGTAACTTCTCGGGGCTTATTGCTTAAACATATTTTCAGTTCATAATGTGCCCCATCCTGCTCGTCTGTAGGAAAGTAAAGTCGCTGTCCCATTTTTCGAGATATTTGCAGGACTTCTTTGTTTTTTTGGCAGGAATGCCTTCTCCTTCGTCACATCCATCCATCTCTCTCTGTTGTTGTTCCGGGTTTGTTCCCGTTGTCGGCACTAACCTCGCGATAACTGCCACCCAGGCTACTGCAGGTGGCAGTTCTCGCGAGGCTAGTGACAGTTCAGTTTGGAGAGACAGAGGAATGTTTTTTTTTTTTATTATAATACGGGAGATTTACGGGAGAATACTAATACGGGAGGACGGCGGGAAAGAGGGGTGAAATACGGTAGTTTCCCGGCCAAAACGGGAGACTTGACAGCTATGACTCAGAAGACTCCGCTTGCAAAATCCGCGATGGGACTGAGTTGAGCTGTCAAATCTCCAAATAGCTGTCAATCAAAACGGGATTCAGCCTTTCGACTGATCCTCCAATCATCATGCGGAAGCTCAGCGTCCAGCCCGGCCGAGGCCCGCCCACAGCTCCATTCACCCCCAGAGACGCTGAGCGTCCGGGGGCGGGACAAAATCGTGGCATTTATCCAATGACCGTCGAGTTTCGAGGCAATGAAAAAAACTGCTCCCTGCAGTCCCATTGAAGTGCATGGACGCTCAGCTTCTGCAGGCAAATGCCATAGACCGTATGAGAAAACTGCGCCACAGGAATGTATGAGAAGTTAACAACATCGATAAGTAGCTGATTCTGAACGAACTCGTCTTCGAGATGAACGTGTTTTAACGCATCTGTAGTCAATGAAATGTTAACACAACCGTACATATTTGACCATTCAATTTTTGACATTTTAGGGGAAGCTAAGCTTCCCTTGCAGTCCTAAAGAAATCGCCTCTGCTCTAGACATCTAGGCAACTGCCCAATTTGCTGTCTTTCCTCTGTGTTGTAGATGTCTTTTTAATTTCCCACAGTACGAGAAGGCAGCAATTGAGACGATCATGGGATTTGAAATCGTTTGCTTCTGTCTGGTTTGCCCAGTTGACCAATCGGGCTTTACTAACGTAGGCCTGCCTACCTTATTAGCATGTTTACATTTCTGTGTGACACTGACACAGAAATAAATAAATGTATAAATAAATAAATGTGGAAATAAATAAATAAATAAATGTGGAAATAAATAAATGTATAAATAAATAAATGTGGAAATAAATAAATAAATAAATGTAGAAATAAAAGAATAAATAAATATATGTATAAATAAATAAATGTAAAAATACAGAAATAGCCTTTTTTATTACCAAAATGTCCTTGGTTTTTCATTTATTCATGTATTTAATTATTTATTTATACATTTATTTATTTATACTTATGTCATTTTTTGTTCTCCATACAGTGTCGCCACTGCCAGCTACATTACATTAGCGCTCAAATGTTATTTAAGCAATAGCATCTAGAGGGAGTGCTGTGATCTTGAGTGTGATATTGCTTTTATACAACAGTTACACATTTATTGACAGTAAAAAAAACAGCAACAGGTTATGATTTGTATATTTATTTGAGGATTTACTTAGCTTAGCCAACACAACTTGTTCTGCAACTGGACTAGGACTTGACTGTTGCTGAGCAACACATTACCATTCCTGCACACTAGCTTGCTGCTTTGTCTAAGTCTAAATGTCACTGTAGACCAGCTACTTTGTGCCATGTAGGCCTCATCTGTGAGTTTCTGTTTACTTTGCCATCAGTGAAATTAAAGTCAGTTGACAGTCGCTTGAAGCTTCATCAAAATGCTGCGTCGTTTTCTGATGTCGTGTGCACATATCTGAAGATTTACAGTGATGTATTCAGGCTTCTTTCGTCCCTCGTCCTTTTCTCACGACAATTCATTATATAACTCTGTTGTTTGAGGAAATATGTCTCTCGCTGCGGTGCAAAGTTTGTTCTGACGACTCTTGTTGTCGACTAATTTACGGTTAACGTAATTAACGACTCAGGACACCTGTACAGCGGAGTGATACAAGCATGGTTAACAGTCCTAGTTCTCTTATACTCTATATCACTACTCATGGAATGCCTCCTGTCCAATCAAATTGCTTGGTCGGAACTAGTTGTAGTATATTGAACACTGACAGTAGAGTCATGAGTACTTTAAATAGTTTGCGAGCAGTTTGTTGCTTTTTCTGCTGTAGTTTTACTTAGGTTTGTCATTTCGTATAAACCAAGTGTTATTCTGAAAAGCTCAGATCGGAAGTGTCGTTGTTGTCGTTGCCTGAAATCACAAGCACTCCTCTGGTATCAGTGTCAGCCTGTGGCTTGCTCGGACCGGAGCAGTGATGATGGTGCGGGCTGCGGTGCTGCTGCTCGGATGGCTCGGACTCTTAGTGTCGTGCCGGGCTCAGTTTGCTCCCCCCACACTGAATATCAGCCTGGATGAGGATCCAGAAGTGCGATGGATGCCTCTGATCAAAGTCTTTGACGTAGACTACCTGAAGAAAGCTGCCGCAGAGGTCATTGAGTGAGTTCTCCACAGCCTCTCTATCGCTGTTCATGTTAATACTAACTTTACATAAACAACTATACGTAAATATTTTATAGTTCTTATTTCTATAAAGTCGTCATTAAGATAAGATAAAACTTTATTGATCCCACATTGGGGAAATGTGCATGTCACAGCAGCTCAAAAGCACGGACAGAAGAGTGACAAAGTAATTCTAAAAATAACGATTATAAATAGAAAAATATGTATGTACAGTAATTTACAAGACATATACAATATACAGTATATTTATAGATGCCATATTGCAATATTGCACAGAGTATGTAGATTGCACATTACGTTGTAACGCTACGTTTATCAGGTGTTGCAGAAGTTAGCCAGTAGTAACTAACATGTTAATAAGTGATTCATTAATAGGCTATAGAAAACAGGATTGTCAGGATCAAAAAATAAACATTGTTAGGTAACTATCAGGCCACAGATGGTATGGCTTCCCTTTCTATTAGCTACTTTATCAGGAGGGTGAACTGTAATCATCAGGGACATAACCACAAATAGCCAAAATAAAATAGTTTTGTTAAAAAACTAACAGTGTTAACTTAATATTAAGGTACTATGTCAGCTTTGACTGAGCAGGTAAACTAACTTTAACAAGAACTCTTATATGTATCTCACAGTGGTAGTGCTGACACAGACATGTTTTCTTTTTTCTCTCCTTTCTTTTTTTTTTTTTTTTATTTCAGCTGCCACAGTCCCAAAATGGGTGCATCATGCACTCGCACCTGTTGTGACGGCCTTGGCAAAGTATGTTCCTCAGCCTTACGCAGGAGAGATCCGTGGCATAGCCTCGCACTTGGGAGGAAGCATCGCAGATATCGTCGCACTCAACTTTGCCTACGAAGTATCTGCGTACGTATGATTTTAGATGTAGTTACACATTTACAATAGACACCTGTGTACAATGCAGAGGCACACACATGTGCAGGACTAAGGTGAAAGCCCTCTCATGCATGCAAACAAACTTTATACATTCCTAGATTTTGCACTAGCATCGTAGCTCAGGACAAAAATGGGCACGTGTACCATGGCAGGAACCTTGATTATCCACATCCTGTTCTGAGGAATCTGACTATCAACGTAAATTTCCTCAAGAATGGAGAGGTACAGTATCTATTCATGGCATTTAAAAAACTAAATGTCCTAACTCCTGAAGCTACACCCCCTTTTTTAAATCCAGAATCACCAGTCACTCAGTAAATTTTAGAGGGTGCAAAATTAAAATTCCTTGTATAATGATGGACAAGGAAACCATTTTGTAGTTGTTTATGTGACACATCCCTTCAGGTGGCGTACAGTGGAACTTCATTTGCAGGCTACGTCGGCCTGTGGACGGGACAGAGTCCTAAAAAGTTTACGGTCACTGGCAACCAGCGAGGTGAGACCACACGTCCCCTCTGCAGTCACTTTTTTACAGAAATGTTGCATTTTTCAGATTTTATTGTTTGTTTTTTCATGTTGTATGTGTGTTTGTGCCCATTAGGCACTGAACACTGGTGGAACTGGTGGAAGAATGTGGTGTCTGCTTTCCTCTTTCGGAGGTCCCCGGTCAGCTGGCTGGTGAGGGAGGTGAGTTTTACGGAAGTTATTATAATTAGGGTATTTACTGAATGAGGAAGTGAAACTTTTACTTACTGTGTACAACCTAACAGACACTGGAGGAAGCAGAACACTTTCAGAATGCTGTGATGCGTCTCTCCAAAATTCCTCTGATCACTGGGGTGTATTACATCGTTGGTGGGGTACGAGCAGGAGAAGGGGTCGTCATCACCAGAGACCGAACTGGTCCCGCTGATATCTGGCCACTGGATCCCCTGAATGGAGGGTGAGCAGTATCAAAGCTCTGAAGAGACTCTGGTATATTAAGGTGTGTGTGTTAAGTGTGATTGCACAACTGGACCCAAATCTAAAATTGTGTTTCTTTTTTAGATGGTACAGAGTGCAGACAAACTTTGACCACTGGCTTCCTCCTCCAGCCAAGACTCATAAAAGGTAAGTCACCTTCACGTGATGATTATTCCACAATAGTGTTGCTGTTACTGTTGTTATACTGTTGTTATGTGTTCATTTTATAGAGAAGCAGCCAACAAAGCACTAAATGCTACTGGCCAAGATCACATCAACATGGAGACACTTTATCAGGCAAGCATGGACTCATAAATCAGCATTTTTAGGGGACCAAAGTACACGTGATACTGAGAGAGACTGTGCACAGTATGTTTTGAAAGTCAGAGACAGTGTATGGGTTTCTAACAGAGTCTTTCCCTACAGGTTCTGTCGTTGTATCCAGTGTGTAACGGGTAAGGAGAATGTTATGTGTTCATTATGCTCTCATCTGTGTTTTAAGGAATCACACGTCTCTTCCTGTAGCTAACATGGGGCAGCTGCATACCAGTTCCTGTCCCCCTCACCCCAACTCAGCAATAATGTCAACTGGCCTTTGTTTGACACCATACTTTAACACATAGCTGAGTTTCAGTCAAACCATTGAAAAGTTTAACATTTGATAATATGCTTGTTATTGATAGTTATAGTTTTAAGGAACCTGTACATAGCTTGCTTTAAAGGTTTATACATTGAATGACATTTGATAGTATCTATTGTCTATTTTGATAATCCCCAGACATACTGTTTACACGACAATAATGAGTGCAGCAGCCCCAGAGAAGTACAACACATTTGTAAGGCCACAGGTAATTACATCTATTAAATCTTAAATGCACATAAACTGTTGAAGGGGTGATATGTCAGTGAAGATGAGACCCTCTCTCACTCAACTCTCTCAATCTCTTTCAAGGGCTGCAGACCGTTGTGACAGGCCTGGGGCAGTCAGCAGCGCACAGACTTCTGCTGCAGTGCGTCCTTGCGTGCCGGACTTAAAAACATGGTTACATGCTGATTATGATCATGTGGAGATTACATAATCAGTGAGATTAGAAGGGAACTGGACTCAAGTGTTTTTAGGGTGACGGTGCTTTTCTGCCTCTACCAAAGAAATATAATCATTTTTGTCACCTTATGTACCTGCAGTTTATATGTCAAGCTTAAATAAAATTTTGTTTACTTTAAATGTTCACTAAGTAACATTTATTAAGAAAATATTTGTCATATTTGCTGAGACTTTCACTATATCTTCATAGTAGTACATGAGACAGATAATCTGTGGAAAAAGGTTGTGTTCCTCTGCCTCCCCCTTGTGCTACTACTGGCATTCATAAGAATCCTGAGCAAAGACAACCAATCAGAGCCAGGAGGAGTCTGTAACACAGCTGTCAATCAAGTCAGTCACTGCTCATGCAGTCACTGTGCTACTCCTGAAAGGTGTTCTAGTTACAAGTTGCAAGTTACTCTCAAAATGTAATTTATTACACATAACCAGTTACCTTCATTTCAGAGTGATATGTTACTGAAGTAGAGTAATAAGTTACTTATTACACTACTTTTGTGTCACTTTAACCAAAATGACTGCAGAAGAGCCAGTTTTCATTTTAAATGGATGAAGGTCATGTTGGGAGGGCATGGCCTGATACAATCACTGGGTCCCCCACTGCCCCCTCTGGAGAAAATAATTGGAGTTCCACAATTTGCATTTTTACAACAAGACTAAGGCATTCATTGGTACCAATCATGTCAGCATAGCCTGTGCAAGGGGGCTGAATAAGACTCCAGAGTTAGGGTAGATTTTAGTAAGGAAGCAACTGGTCATTTTAAAGTGGCACATTGAACTCTCACCTCAACATATATGAATGAAAATGGGTTAAACTTGAGAGGGCTTGTCCCCAGTTAATGTTATGTTCCTTATAATCAACGTAGTCCTTCAAATTAAAGCTGTGTAGCTCCAAATGTCACTATTTTTTATCATGTAGGCTTCATCTGTGTGTTTCTGTTTACTTTGCCATCAGTGAAATTAGAGTCAGTTGACAGTTGCTTTGGTGACATGAGTGTGATGCTGATGAGTTAACAGCTTCATCAGCACGTTGCGTCGTTTTCTGATGTCATATGCACATACCTGGAGATTTACAGTGATGTATTCAGGCTTCTTTCGTCCCTCGTCCTTTTCTCACGACCATTCATTATATAACTCTGTTGTTTGAGGAAATATGTCTCTTTTTTTTTTTCAATCAACTTTATTAATGCCTTACAAATTACACTAACAGTGCATCAAACCATGGGCATTAAAAAATAACAATTGGATGACAAAAACACATAACAAAATAAATCATACAGAAATCGAGATTAAAGAAATAAAAACGTAACAGAAAAGTGATAAATAAATAAAAATAAAAATAATAATAATAATAATAATTAAAGTAAGATACACCAGGGGACATGAGCAATGAAAATTAAATTGAATTAAAGATATTGAAGTGGGAGCACAGATTTATAGTCTTGATAGCTTTCTTGTTATTAGCAGAGGATATTGATTTGAAGTACAGTTTCAGTTCTTTCATGAAAACATAAAAAAGGGGTTTCACTTTGGCAAATTTACATTTGTGGATGTAGAATTTTGCAAGAATTAAAATGAGATTAATTAAAAAATATTCTTTGTCAGCTGGAGCATCATTCTTTACAAAGCCAAAAAGGACATTTTGCAGGAGGAGCTCAAAATCACAGCAGATATGATCTAAAATAAATCTACAAACATCTTGCCACAGTTTACGGGTATATTCACATTTCCAAAACAGATGAATAACAGTCTCAGAGGAAATATGTCTCTCGTTGCGGTGCAAAGTTTGTTCTGACGACTCTTGTTGTCGACTAATTTACGGTTAACGTAATTAACGGCTCAGGACACCTGTACAGCGGAGTGATACAAGCATGGTTAACAGTCCCAGTATTGTTATACTGTATGTCACTACTCATGGAATGCCTCCTGTCCAATCAAATTGCTTGATCGGAACTAGTTGTTGTATAGTACCACTGACAACACCCATTTTACATCATGAGTACTTTCATTAGTTTAGGTAAAGTTTTTCTAGTGTAGTTTACTTAAGTATTTTTTAATGTGTCTATTATTGTCATTTCGTATAAACCTTATTCTGAAAAGCTCAGATCGGAAGTCTCGTTGTTGTCGTTGCCTGAAATCACAAGCACTCCTCTGGTCAGTGTCAGCCTGTGGCTTGCTCGGACCTGAGCGGTGATGATGGTGCGGGCTGTGGTGCTGCTGCTCGGATGGCTCGGACTCTTAGTGTCGTGCCGGGCTCAGTTTGCTCCCCCCACACTGAATATCAGCCTGGATGAGGATCCAGAAGTGCGATGGATGCCTCTGATCAAAGTCTTTGACGTAGACTACCTGAAGAAAGCTGCCGCAGAGGTCATTGAGTGAGTTCTCCACAGCCTCTCTATCGCTGTTCATGTTAATACTAACTTTACATAAACAACTATACATAAATATTTTATGGTTCTTATTTCTATAAAGTCGTCATTACGGTGTTACGCTACATTTATCAGGTGTTGCGGAAGTTAGCCAGTAGTTAGGAGTAGTGCAAAACTAACATGTTAATAAGTGATTCATTAATGGGCTATAGAAAACAGGATTGTCAGGATAAAAAAATAAACATTGTTAGGTAACTATCAGGCCACAGATGGTATGGCTTCCCTTTCTATTAGCTACTTTATCAGAGGTGGTAAAAACAAAGAGGAGGGTGAACTGTAATCATCAGGGACATAACCACAAATATCCAAAATAAAATAGTTTTGTTAAAAAACTAACAGTGTTAACTTAATATTAAGGTACTATGTCAGCTTTGACTGAGCAGGTAAACTAACTTCTGGGTTAACTAGAACTATTCCGTGTGTCTTTGCGGGTGTTTTATTTTCACACTCTGCTGCTATCTTCTCCGTAGTCTGTTGTTTGTGGTTGAACTGCGCATGTGTCGACGTCTGTGACTCAGTCTGACAGGCTCCCATAAAACTGACTGTTATCTGATTTTAAAGCTGCTATTAACGATACACGTTTAAGACCCTGGTTGTTTTAGCAGCATCTTTTAACTGGATAAAGGATATTAGCCATTGTATGTTCGGATTTTAAGTTACCAAAGAAAAAAGCTGAGCACAGGTACAAGAAGCCATGGCTCCACTCACCTTACCACCGGCCTGCGAGAGCTGTGTCGGCAGGGGTGGTGCCAGACACTGTAGACATCAGGGGCCTAGGCCCGGTCTAACTAGGGGGAGTCCCCCCTCAGGAGAAAATTTTGACAAACAACCCCTTAAACGACAGCTTCAGGTGACTTTTAAGGAAATATAATGGCAAAATTTAGACTTAAAATATGAGACTGACCTACAATAGATTGAAGTTAATGTATAATCACTTTAAGGCTTATGCCTAATTAAGGTTAATAGCAGGTGTCTGACTGAAATTAGAAACACTCCAGAGGAGCATTTCAGTTTTTTTGAATTTCGGTAGTGGCGATTGTGAATGAAGAGCCCAGCCCTCCCGCGGCCTATGTGTGTCGGTCTCAGCAAGAAGATCCCTGTACAAAATCAAAGAAGTGAAGAGGCAATTGGACACAATCATCGTTGGTCCTGCACAAGCCCCCACCACCACTGCTGAAGATCTGGCTGCATAGCCAGTATCCAGCTCTATATCTACCTGACGCCGCTACGCCTCCAGCCACAACATCAACTCCACTTGCTGCTGTGGCTCCAGCTGCTGCTGCGGTCCCCACCTCAGTCACCGTTCTCCAGGACGCCTGGCTCTGGCTTGGGGCTAAACTTAAAGCTCTGGTCAGCTCTACTTCTTCACAACCAGGGCCACAACCTCAGCCCTGGGATGTTGTTGGCAACCAGAACAAAAGGGGGAGACTCTCCTGCCCACCTCTCCATGTTTCTGTAATCCAGGACATCCAGTTAGTAAATCGATATGACGTCCTGGATTTGCAGGAATTCCCTCCACTGGCTGGGGACCTCTTCCATCCCCCGGAGTAAAACCCCGATTCTGGTCACCTGCAAACTTCACCGCACGTCCGTCGCGCAGACATGAATCACCTGGCCAGGTCGAGCTGGGTAGGACCTCCCATCTGGTTCACAAGGACCCACAGCCCGGTAACTCTTGATCGCCACCGCCCCAGGAGAAGCTGATGTCCAGCGACGGAAGACTCGGCATCTGACTCCATCCCACTACCATGGTACTGAGCCTCTGACAGCCTCTGACAGCTCCCACAGCCCACATCGGCCGCTCATCATCAGTGACTCGATAGTCCAGAATATGAGAGTACACAGAGCTCATACTTTATTTTTCCCAGGTGCTACTGTTCAACACATCACAGATAAAGTCCCAGACATAATAAAATCCTACCCTGAGGTTGACAGGGTCATCATACATGTCAGTAGAAATTACATTCAAAAACAGCAGTCTGAATTGTTAAACTGTGATGGATTATGATGTACAAATTGAATATCTCTGCCTTAATATTTGTTTATCACCTTGAATGCATTTTCAAATCATGGTTTTATATAATCCTCCTGCTTGTGACAGTACATTTTACGACATTTTAGAGAAATTATTAAAAACAATTACTCATAAATCAGGAGTTTTCATTTTTGGCAATTTCAACATTGATTGGTTTGACAAAAATAAGAAAACTTAAAAAATTAATGACAAAGTTTGACTTCAATCAAATGATTAAAAATTAATGATTAAATGTCCCACAAGAATCACAAAATTTAGCAGGCCACAAATTTATTTAATTTTTTCAAACAGGGAAGAACGGATAACTAAATCATATAACTCTTGACTGGCTTATCTGATCACAACTTGATCTTGATATCACAGAAGTTGACTAAGAAATGCTTCTCAACTCTCAGTCAATCTAGAAAATATGCATTAACTATTCTAAAAAGTGACCTCCCAGCTTTGGAGGGTGAACTAAATAAAATGCAGTGGGATCGTGTTATGGATAATGTACATAGTTTTTGTGATGAATGCAGTTGGGGGCATTGTTGGCAAGTTTCTAAAAAAGCCTCGGAACTTAAATAGAAAATCATCTTTACCTTGGGTAAATGAGTCGATTCGAAAACTCATCAAACAGCGGGATCTGGCTCTACAAACTGCAATGAGAAGCTGCTTATATAATGACATGGCTATATATAAAGGTCTAAGAAATCATGTTTGTAAAGAATTAGGAAATGTAAAAGCTGAATATTATATGTCTGTAATCACAGAGACAAGAGGAAATTGTTCTGCAATGTGGAAACAAATAAGTTGTTTCATAAAGCTGTCAGGCAAATCAGCAACAACAATATGTGAACTTAAAATTGGGAACCAGTCATTTTCTGACAGTAAACAGATTGCTCATGTATCCAATAACTTTTTTATTTCCTCTGTCGATGAACTTGCCAATAACTTTAAAGTTCACAATGTGGAGCTATCTGTTCCAAATAATGTATGTGAAGATGGCTTTACATCACAACAAACAAATCAGACCGAAGTCCTAGCAATAATAGATAAACTTGTCAGTAGTCACTCAAAAGATTTCTTCCACCTGGACACTGCCTTTCTGAAAAAACACACTTTGGTAACACCTCTCACTCAGTCTAGTCTCTCATTCTAGTGAGGTTGGGGACATGGAGTCTGAGTGGTCCATGTTCAAAGCCTCCATTGTGGAGGTGGCTGCTAGGAGCTGTGGTCAGAAGGTCATCGGTGCCTGTCGCGCCAGTAACCTAAGAACCCGCTGGTGGACACCAGCGGTGAGGGAGGCTGTCAGGCCGAAAGAAGGAGGCCCTTTCGGGTCTGGTTGGCCCAGGGGTCTCTTGAAGCAGCAAACAGGTACCGGTTGGCCAGAAGGGCTGCAGCTGTGGCGGTCGCTGAAGCAAAAACCTGGGTGTGGGAGGAGTTCGGGGAGGATATGGAGAAGGACTTTTGGTTGGCCTCAAGGAAGTTCTGGCAGACCATTAGACGCATCAGGAAAGGAAAGCAGGGCTTGTCCCAGGCTATGCTCAGCAGAGAAGGAGAACTGCTGATCTGAACTGGGGACAGTGTCAAGCGGTGGAAGGAGCACTTTGAGGACCTCCTGAACCCGGCCATCATGTCCACTGTGAACGAGGCAGAGCCTGAAGACTTGGTGAACTCTCACCCATATCCCTGGCAGAGGTTGCTGAGGTAGTTAAAAAGCTCCCTAGCGGCACCGGGTGTGGATGAGATTCACCCTGAGATGCTGAAGGCTCTGGACACTGTTGGGCTGGAGGTCGGGTTGGTGCCTGCAGAGTGGCAGACCAGGGTGGTGGACCCCATCTTCAAGGGGACCAGAGGGTGTGCTCCAACTATCTTGGTATCACACTGCTCAGCCTCCTGGGTAAAGTTTACTCTAGGGTGCTGGAAAGGAGGCTCCGACCGATTGTCGAACGTTGGATTCTGGAGGGGCAATGCGGATTCCGTCCTGGCCGTGGAACAGTGGACCAGCTCTTTACCCTTGCGAGGTTGCTGGAGGGTCGTGAGAGTTTGCCCATCCAGTCTACATGTGCTTTGTGGTCTTGGAGAAGGCATACGACTGCGCCCCTCGGGGGGTCTTGTGGGGGATACTGTAGGAGTACGGGGTACTGGGCTTGCTGCTGCAAGCCATCTGGTCCTTGTATGACCAAAGTGAGAGCTGCGTCCGCATACATGGTGTAAAGTCAAACACGTTCTCGGTGGGTGTTGGCCTCTGCCAAGGTTGTCCCTTGTCACTGATCCTATTTGTGATTTTCATGGACAGGATCTCGAGGCGCAGCCAGGGGGAGGAAGGGGTCCGGTTTGGGGGCCCCAGAATTGCATCTCTGCTTTTTGCAGATGATGTGGTTCTGTTGGCTTCATCACACTGTGACCTCCAGCATGCACTGGAGCGGTTTGCAGCTAAGTGTGAAGCAGTCGGGATGAGAATCAGCATCTCCAAATCTGAGGCCATGGTTCTCTGCCAGAAACCAGTGGATTGCCCTCTCCAGGTTGGGGGAGAGTTACTGCCTCAAGTGAGGGAGTCTTGTTCACGAGTGAGGGTAGAATGGAGCGTGAGATGGATCATTGGTTTGGGGTGGCTTCTGCGGTGATGCGGGCGCTGCGCCGGTCCATCGTGGTGAAGAGGGAGCTGAGCTGGAAGGCAAAGCTTTCGATTTACTGGTCCTTCTATGTCCCAACCCTCACCTATGGTCATGAGCTCTGGGTAGTGACTGAAAGAATGTGATTGCGGATACAAGCGGCCAAAATGAGTTTCCTCCGTAGGGTAGCTGGACTCAGCCTCAGAGATAGGGTCAGGACCTCGGACATCCGGAGAGAGCTCAGAGTAGAGCCGCTGCTCCTTCCCCTTAGGAGAGGGGTCAGTTGAGGTGGTTCGGGCATCTGATCAGGATGCGTCCTGGGCTGCTCCCGCTGGAGATGTTCCGGGCACGTCCCACTGGTAGGAGGCCCCGGGGCAGACCCAGAACATGCTGGAGGGATTACATATCTCATCTGGCTTGGGAACGCCAGAGGGGCTGGAAAGCATTGCTGGGAAGAGGGATGTCTGGGGTGCTTTGCTCGGCCTGCTGCCCCCACGACCCAGCCCCAGATAAGCGGATGAAAATGGATGGATGGATGGACAATTAATGACTTACCACAATCATGTGCCAAAGCAGGTTTTCAGATGTATGCGGATGATATAGTCATACATGTATCTGTGAATACTGCTCTGGCAGCTTCCAAATAGCTGTTATATCATTAACAGTCCATAGCAGCATGGTTTGAAAAGTCACATCTCTCACTTAATATTAGGAAAACGGTGTCAGTTTGCTTTTCTGCCAGGGCTCGCTCATCAACAGAAGCTAATGTCTTAAATCTAAATATTAATGGACTACATATGAAACAGGTCTCAGAGGTAAAATACCATAGCCTCATATTAGATTCACAACTGAATTTCGAGAAGCTTGTTAAGATGGTGAGCAGGGTTGCAAAAGCAAACTTACATACATTTAGACTTCAGGGACTGTCTCCCATTTCATGCTGCGAACAGTTTCATGCATGCTATGAGTTTTTCACTTTTAAGTTACTGTGTAACCACAAGCAACATCTATTAAAACTAAGCCTCTTATGATGATATATAATCAGCAATTAATTTGGACAGGAAACCAATAAGAGCACATTGTTGCCATGTTCTTCAGAAACTAAATATACTTAGTTTTGATAATTTCATTAATTTTGCCAGTTTCAAACTCATCCATAAATGCCTAAATAGTCAGGCTCCCCAGGTGCTCAGTGACCTTGTGGTTCAACTTAGAGCTTCTGGCTCAGTAACACATGGAGCAGTCAGTGGGAATTGTAAGGTTCCCCTGTGTAAATCCTCATTTGGACAAACAGCTTTTTCTGTCCGTGGAATTAACATTTGGAATTCTTTACCTACAGAACTTAAACTGGATCCTGATTTCGAACACTTTAAACTCAAACTGAAACAATTTCTGAAGAGGAATCAGTTATGCAGTCATAAATAATTTGGTGCTTCCTACTCTATGGTGCTACATACTTGTCCCTATACAAACAAACATCAAATAAATAAATAAATATCTCACGTTTTCTTTTTTTTTCAGCACCACAGTCCCAAAATGGGTGCATCATGCACTCACACCTGTTGTGACGGCCTTGGCAAAGTATGTTCCCCAGCCATATGCGGGGGAGATCCGTGGCATGGCCTCACACCTGGGAGGAAGCATCGCAGATACCATCATACTCAACTTTGCCTATGAAGTAACTGCGTACGTATGATTTTAAATATAATTACACATTTACAATAGACACCTGTGTACAATGCAGAGGCACACAAGTGTGCAGGACTAAAATGAAAGCCCTCTCATGCATGCAAACAAACTTTATGCATTCCTAGATTTTGCACTAGCATCGTAGCTCAGGACAAAAATGGGCACGTGTACCATGGCAGGAACCTTGATTATCCACATCCTGTTCTGAGGAATCTGACTATCAACGTAAATTTCCTCAAGAATGGAGAGGTACAGTATCTATTCATGGCATTTAAAAAACTAAATGTCCTAACTCCTGAGCTACATCCCCTTTTTTAAATCCAGAATCACCAATCAGTTGGTAAATTTTAGAGGGTGCAAAATTAAAATTCCTTGTATAATGATGGACAAGGAAACCATTTTGTAGTTGTTTATGTGACACATCCCTTCAGGTGGCGTACAGTGGAACTTCATTTGCAGGCTACGTCGGCCTGTGGACGGGACAGAGTCCTAAAAAGTTTACTGTCTCTGGCGACCAGCGAGGTGAGACCACACGTCCCCTCTGCAGTCACTTTTTTACAGAAATGTTGCATTTTTCAGATTTTATTGTTTGTTTTTTCATGTTGTATGTGTGTTTGTGACCATTAGGCACTGAACACTGGCGGAACTGGTGGAAGAATGTGGTGTCTGCTCTCCTCTTTCGGAGGTCCCCGGTCAGCTGGCTGGTGAGGGAGGTGGGTGTTACGCAAGTTAGTATAATAAGGGTATTTACTGAATGAGGAAGTGAAACTTTTACTTAATGTGTGCAACCAACAGACACTGGAGGAAGCAGAAAACTTTCAGAATGCTGTGATGCGTCTCTCCAAAATTCCCATAATCACTGGAGTGTATTACATTGTTGCTGGGGTGCGAGCAGGAGAAGGGGCCGTCATCACCAGAGACCGAACTGGTCCCGCTGATATCTGGCCACTGGATCCCCTGAATGGAGGGTGAGCAGAGTCAAAGATCTGAAGAGACTCTGGTATATTAAGGTGTGTGTGTTAAGTGTGATTGCACAACTGGACCCAAATCTAAAACTGTGTTTCTTTTTTAGATGGTACAGGGTGGAGACAAACTTTGACCACTGGCTTCCTCCTCCAGCCAAGGATCATCGAAGGTGAGTCACTTTCACGTGATGATTATTCCACAATAGTGTTGCTGTTACTGTTATTATACTGTTGTTATGTGTTCATTTTATAGAGAAGCAGCCAACAAAGCACTAAATGCTACTGGCCAAGATCACATCAACATGGAGACACTTTATCAGGCAAGCATGGACTCATAAATCAGCATTTTTAGGGGACCAAAGTACACGTGATACTGAGAGAGACTGTGCACAGTATGTTTTGAAAGTCAGAGACAGTGTATGGGTTTCTAACAGAGTCTTTCCCTACAGGTTCTGTCGTTGTATCCAGTGTGTAACGGGTAAGGAGAATGTTATGTGTTCATTATGCTCTCATCTGTGTTTTAAGGAATCACACGACTCTTCCTGTAGCTAACATGGGGCAGCTGCATACCAGTTCCTGTCCCCCTCACCCCAACTCAGCAATAATGTCAACTGGCCTTTGTTTGACACCATACTTTAACACATAGCTGAGTTTCAGTCAAACCATTGAAAGTTTAACATTTTGATAAAATGCTTGTTATTGATAGTCTATAGTTAGTTGTCATTTGAAACATCGTAAGACGTGTCATCAAATCGCACTAATGGCATTACAGTATGGAGAAATGCCCTGTATTGACTTAAGAATTTGCACTTTGTTTAAATGCATACAGTATGTGTTGAATTTATTCAAATGTTATGTTTACAGAAGATGTAGCTTACATGTTGTTTTACAGTCACATTATCTGGCTTTTTGCAACATTATTTGCGTCCATGTTTTTAAACTAATTAAATAAAATCAAAGAAGAGAACTGAAACATTTGCAGCTGTTTTGTAATATGCAGTATGATTATCATAGCAAGTGGTTACATGACTTATTTTTTGGAGGAAGTAGTTTTTATTTTTATTGCGTTTTTTGACAAAATTGGCTGCAAATTCAAGGGTTTTGGGCTGCAAATTCATTTTTTTCATTGCCATGAGATCCTGGAGGGACTGTATAGTTATAGTTTTAAGGAACCTGTACATAGCTTGCTTTAAAGGTTTATGCATTGAATGACATTTGATAGTATCTATTGTCTATGTTGATAATCCCCAGAATTACCGTATACACGACATTAATGAGTGCAGCAACCCCAGATGAGTACAACACATTTGTAAGGCCACAGGTAATTACATCTATTAAATCTTAAATGCACATAAACTGTTACGCAGTGAAGGGGTGATATGTCAGTGAAGATGAGACCCTCTCTCACTCAACTCTCTCAATCTCTTTCAAGGGCTGCAGACCGTTGTGACAGGCCTGGGGCAGTCAGCAGCGCACAGACTTCTGCTGCAGTGCGTCCTTGCGTGCCTGAAAACATGGTTACATGCTGATTATGATCATGTGGAGATTACATAATCAATGAGCTTAGAAGGGAATTGGACTCAAGCATTTTTAGGGTGACAGTGCTTTTCTGCCTCTAATAAAAATATTGTATTAATTTTTGTCACCTTATGTACCTGCAGTTTATATGTCAAACTTAATAAAAGTTCGTTTCTTTTAAGGTTCAGTAAGTAACTTTAATTAAAAAAAATATTTGTCATATTTGCTGAGACTTTCACTATATCTTGATAGAAGTCCATGAGACAGATAATCTGTTCAAAAAAAAGGTTGTGTTCCTCTGCCCCTCTCCAGTGCTACTAATGGTATTCATAAGAATCCTGAGCAGGAACATCCAATCAGAGCCAGGAGGAGTCTCGAATGCAGCTGTCAATCAAGTCAATCACTGCTCATGCAGTCACTGTGCTACTCCTGAACACTGTTAAAGTTACAAGTTGCAAGTTACTCTCAAAATGTAATTTATTACGTATTACCAGTTACCTTAATTTAAAAGTGATAAATTACTTTAGTAGAGTAATAAGTTACTTATTACACTACTTTTGTGTTACTTCACCAAAATGTTCATTTTAAATGGATGAAGGTCATGTTGTTTCACAGCAGGTAATCAAAGCACAGAAGCTCCAATTTATTACAGTTCATTTCAAATCCAGTCCTGCGCAGGTCTGACCCTTTCATGCATTCACATGCAGTGGTTACCACTCTGTATTAATAATAGCGTGATGATATAGAATAATGAAATAGCCTAAATCTTTTAAAATAAATGAATAGCCTTGGACATGGGGAGGGTCAGGCAGAGGATCAAAGTCTGATAATAATGACATGAGATGTAGGCGTATGATAGAAAACACAATAGCCTCAACAAATATTGAGGTCAGCACAACAAACAGAATGGCATGCAAGTAAGTCACTATGATGAACGCAAATTAATACACTGTAGCTGGAGCAGCCACCTGCCAGTTACTGGTGTGCTGGTCAGCTGCAGCAGCACGAGAGAGAGAGTTGTGTGTATGAACAGAACTAATAATAATAATAGTAATAATACATTTTATTTGAAAAGCGCCTTTCAGAACACTCAAGGTCACTGTACAATAATAAACAAAGTAATAAATATCAACAAGAAGAGATGAAAACACAGAAGAAACAACACTGATAATTTAAAAAAAAAAAAAAATGTACAGTGCAATTAAAGAGAGTATGCTAATTTGAACAGGTGAGTTTTGAGTCTGGATTTAAACAGAAGAGACACAAGAGAATCAATGTTGCGGATGTCAGGTGGGACTGAGTTCCAGAGTTGAGGAGCAGAGCAGCAGAGGGCTCTGCTCCCCATGGTGCTGAGGCGGGCGGCGGGCACAGAGAGGTGGATGGAGGAGGAGGATCGGAGGGAGCGGGAGGAGGTGGCAATGTGGAGGAGATCGGACAACTATGGAGGGGCGAGGTTATGGATGTTCTTGAATGTGTAACAGAGAAATTTGAATTGAATCCTGAATTTAACCGGAAGCCAGTGAAGTTGCTGGAGGACAGGGGTGAGGGAGACCAAAGAGGGCAGAATTACAGTAGTCGATGCGCGAGGTGACAAGGCTATGGACAAAAATAGAAGTGGTGTGGGGGCTGAGGGAAGGGCGGAGACAATTAATGTTGCAGAGATGAAAATATGCAGGCCGGGTAATGTTATTGATATGAGAGTGGAAGATAGTGTGCTGTCGAGGATGACACCCAGACTCTTAACCTGAGGGGATGGGGAAACTGAGGAGCTGTCAATTTGGAGGGAGAAACTGTCAACTTTAGATAGTGTAGATTTCGTGCCCACGAGGAGGATTTCTGTTTTATCGCTGTTGAGTTTTAGGAAGTTTGATGTGAGCCAGCATTTAATTTCAGAAAGACAGGTGGGAGGGTGGGAGGGTGGAGTTTGGTTTGGTGGAGAGGTAGAGCTGGGTGTCATCCGTGAAGCAGTGGAAATGGATGTTGAATTTATGGAAAATACTGCCAAGTGGAAGGATATAGATAATGAATAGAAGGGGCCCCAGGACAGAGCCTTGGGGCACACCTGAAGTGACGGGGGAGTGCTGGGATCTGAAGGACTTGAGCTGAATGAACTGAGTGCGGCCAGAGAGATATGATATGATAACTGTGTGCCAGCGCTGCTCTGCAGTTGTAGGGGATATGAATGGAAACACATCTAATATATACTTACATCACTGTTACTGCTAAAACATAATGTATTATGGTATTGCATTACTTTTGTAAAAGCAATATTCACCAGGACCTATACAAAATGTCATAAATTAATTTTTGATTGGCTGTGTCAGTATGTTGTGTGCACCCATTTCCCAATAAAGAGGCAAACTCTAGCCAAAAAATGTAATTTAATTGAATTAATTTAAAAAACCTTCATGGGGAACCTATTTGTCACTTTTCACGTGTGAGAATTTTAAGTGTGTGACACATCAAAAGCCCTGATTGGCGGCCAGAATTAGGGATAATAACATTTAAAGAAGAAAGCCATGAGTGGGACAAGGATTGCGTTATTGTACGGAGCAACCGAAAGAAAAGAGAAAAAAAAACATAAGTAGACAGTATCATGAAAGCCACCTGTCCTGTTTTTTTTTTTTGTTTTTTTTTATCGTCTTATGTCGTGATAAGAGTGATAACAAGTCATAGAAACTATTGTGCACAGATATGAAACAGGTGTGTTTTTAAATTTTGGTGTGCCCAAGGTGTGCCTTGGGTACAAAAAGTTTGAAAACCACTGGCTCAGGATATTAAGCTTGACTAAATGAGAACATGCACAGGGGAGGGGGGCTGCACAGTATGTGCTCAAGAAGTGATTAACACTGCATTAGCAACACATTCTCACCCTGACCTCGTCACATATTGACGTTTGGTTGTGGACTTTCCACATCCACATACGATGTGAAAGGTATCCTGGGTGCATTGGTTGTTGACGTTCTGGGACACTGTGTCATGTTCTGCCTGTTACATGCATTGTTTTCAAAAACACTTCTGTTTTCACAGGAAATTTAACATTTACATACATTCTCTTTCAAAAATAAATGCACTATATCGGTACGACACTGTGAATTGATGGGTTTTTTTTTCCTTCATCAACAAAAAAAAATGGTTGCAACAAAAGGAAGTGGTTAGGCTTATGAAGAAAGAACAGGGTTTGGCTTTAGAATCTTATGGGAGGCTCTCAGGTTAAAGTCAGTGTTAGTTGGACCCATTCACCACCCCTCCTGCCTGCCCCAGTCAGACTTTTGCTGCCTTAACTTATGCCTTTACCCGCTGTGTTTCCCCCTGACGCCTCTGGGTGCTGTTAAACTAGAATGGCAACCGACCGTGTATCATCTGGATGTTAGAGAACGCCTTTTTTCATTGGTTTCTGATGCTGCAAAACACTGCCCAAGCACCGAATTTTGATAACTTTGGTGTGAGATCGGGCTCGTGTTACAGACTCCTCTGGCTCTGATTGGTTGTTTCCATTCTGGCACAGTGGATTCTTGCAAATACCATTAGGAGCACTAGGAGGGGCCAGAGGGAACCTGATTCAAATTATCTGTCTCATGTACTGCTGCCAGGATATAGTTACAGTTTCAGCCAATATGACAAAAGTTTTTTTTTGTTTTTTTTCTATAAAATGTATCAGCTGTAGCTTTAATGACTGTGATTATCTGGAGTCAGCTGAAGAAGGGTTGAGTGACAGAATTTCTGAATGACACTGATACACAGTAGAAGTTAAAATAAACATGGATGGAAAAGCCCTTCTATCTGATACATCAGGATAAGTTCTATGGTAATTGTGCCCAAGATAAAATGTCTCTGAGATAAACCACTTGTCTGGTTAACTTATATGAGTCACTGATGTTTTTTTGTTGTTTTTTTCCTTCAGTTGTGGTTTACATTTGTACTTTCGTTTCAATCAATCAGATCTGGTACTGATTTGTGCATTTGTTCTGCTCATTCCCCTGAGTGGGCACCAGATTCACAGTCTGCCTTTTGAACACTGTTAACAGGGTACTGTATTTGTCCAGCATATTTCATGTTACTAGCCTATAGTACACCGTTAATAGACCAAATATGTTCGATCATTAAATAAATACATTTGCCATGCAGATTATATAGCTCTTGTTTTCACACATGAGGAGCACATGAACAACTGTAGATAGCTGTGAGCTACAGAAGGAGCAAGCAAAACTGTCACCTTCTGAGGTCATCAGTTTGATAGCTGTGCTGTTTATACAGCCAGGAAGAATGGAGGTATGGTGTGTGTATAGGTTATTTTATCTTTTGAGATATTTGGTATGGGCTATCTTGTTTATTAGATAAGGATTTTTCCATAGACCTGACCCACAATAAAACCCCTTAAATTTCTGTCAGTTTCCATCCATTTCCATCCACAAAGATTCTTTCCAGAACATCAGCTGTAAATCACTCCATCTAGGCTACACAAATATCAATCTCTCACCCCTTGGCTTTATGGTCTTGAGGAAAGCACATTACTATATACCACCAATATATAGTGAAAATTGCCTACTGGGTAACTTCACTAATGTAGATTGTAGTCCTGACAGTCAAAAAGTACGTAATAGTAAAATGGAACGATAACCCAGTACCAACTGGAATGTGGATTACAGAAGTGAGTTACACACACTTTTAGATACTAAATTACATGCTGGTTAACAAACTTATTTTTATCGTCATTAGCTTTTATCATGCTACAACTAATCAATCAAAGTCCTCATGAATGGTTCAGCCTCTACCTCTCAGCTTATGTACTATTGCTGTCCTTTAGATATTAATTTAATTAACATTTTTTCCTTCCCTATAGGTGCATTATGTGCTCCGTGCTATTTATGTGTTGTTTTGCATGTAAATGTTCAGTTTTAAAACAAGGAAATAAAACATTAAAACACACAACTGCTGTCTTATTGAACTGTTCTTTAATAATTTAATCAAATTTGAAGTCATGCATAGCATACATGTTAAATTATCAGTGTCGAACATAACATAATTTTTATTAATCCTTAAAGTTGCACGATTTAAGGAGTCAAATCAGAGACTCATAATTGACTCAGTTGTGTTGTCTACAGCTGGACATTGTCCTGGTGCCACAGAGCTCTACATTTTTGGATGGCCAGCAGCAGTTTCTCACTAAATACAGACCTGCAAACTCAAGGTCAGTAAAAAGTTGACAAGATCACCTAAGTATAAATAAATATAACACTATAATATACTGTAACATTTCTCTTTAAAATGATTTATCCCATACCATTTTATAATAAACAGAAGAGATGCTGATAATACAGAAAATTCTTTTTCCATATAGTAATATCATGTACCTTTAAAGGTAAAATTTAAAAAGTAGTTACAGACTTAATGCAAAATTCCTCATGATGCATATGAGGAATAGTCTCATAATTAGTAATCACTGCAGTTGATGGGTTGCAGTGACTCAGGCTTAATGAAACACAAAGTGGTCATTTGAGCTCAAGCCAGGATTTCTATTTTAAGCATTGAATAATCTGTTAATGTAATTTCTTTCTGTTTATGAACAATAAAACCAACCTGCAAAATCTGAATTAACGGAGAAGATGCTAAGACTATAATAAAGCCAGTGGTGTAATGTAACAAAGAAGTCATGTTTTGGTACAATACGTAATTTATTTATTTTTTTTGAGTCTCTGTACTTAACTTGATTTTTTTATATGTCTGTCAACTTTTACTTTTACTCCACTACATTTCTATGTATTGGTGTAAAAGTTTACTTTTTAAAATATAAAATCCTTTAAGTCATGACAAAGGCCTCATTTTTCATCAAGTGTAATGTAAGCTAAATTTTTAAGGTGAGATGTTAAGAAGAAATAAACTTTATAATCCTTAGAATTCTGACTACTTGCTTTTTAATTAACAGCGTTTACTTTCAGTACAATAACATATAACATAATAAATCTACTTTTGATACTGAAGTTCAGTAAATGTCAACTTTAACTTACACAAAAGTATTTTTCTGGTAACATATCTGTACTTAAATGCCTTTCAGGTACTTCATCCACCACTGTATGTAGCCCCTTACTACATTTTCAATTTTGTAACTGGGTCACCTGATGGGCTTTCTTCTTGAAAAATAGAACACAGAGGGTAACTTTAACTATTTGAGATATTTATTAATAGTTGTTTGATTATTTATTCATGACGTTTATGCCTTAGCTGGGTGTTATCTGTTTGTTTTATGTTGTTCTGCATTGTTAAGCTCTTTGTAACCTGTTTATTATTTATTCATCTATTAATTATTACCATTATTATTATTGAATTAACTCTTGAAGTTGGATTTAGGATAGATTTCTGTTGCTTGGCAGGTGAATTTAAGGCGATCTTGACAACCTTTTCAAGTCCAAGTCCTCATCATTCTTTGCTTTTCCTAATTGTTTAGACTTTTTAGCAGTGCTTGGCTCAAAAAAGTTTTGCTTTACACTAACTGTAATAATGATAACCATAACAATAATAATTAATTATTGATAACATTTTTAAGTAATTCTTCTTCTTCTTCTTCTTCTTATTATTATTATTAGGCTATTATTATTATTTTATTATCATTATTATTATTAACGTTTAATGGTGACTTCATACGTCCCAAAGATATAAAGTGATGCTACGTCACGTTCCGCTGTCATTGTGCGCGCTCTCGTGAGACTCATGCACTTCCCAGCAGGCACGCGAGGACAGCAACACTTGTCAGTGGATCACATGATATGACAAAGCAGCTAGCTACTTCCTGTGTAGACTAATAGCCAATTCACATCTAGACGGCCGCAGAGACTGCGACTACCTTGTCATCCAAGATGCTGGCCCTCATAAACAGGCTTTTGGACTGGTTCAGGTCCCTCTTTTGGAAAGAAGAGATGGAGCTTACATTGGTTGGACTTCAGTACTCCGGAAAAACCACATTCGTCAATGTGATTGCAGTAAGTAGCTAGCAAACAAGCACTGTCAGTGCGGGCCCCGGCTAATACCTGGGAGAGGCTGTGGACGATATATATATGTCATACATCATATTTAATGACCACAACATTCATAGGTTGCTGTTCCATAAAATGCACAGGATGGTGTTGGTGCCTTTTAAATGGCATATATCGCTGCGGTACGAACACTGGTAGCGATTTGACTCAGTTGTTGTTTGGCTAACTAAGCTAGAGTGACGAAGTTCTTGGTATGACTGTGCGCTTACTTGTGAAAGCGGTCATGTGAACGGAGTTGTCATTGCTTTGTAATAGCTGCCGGTGTGTCAACATCAACTGTATGTTGGCAACACGGGCCACTAGTCAACTTTGTAAACAGCCTGTCTTGTCTACGTCATCTAGCCAGAGTGAATCGAAGCCGACGAGGCCTGGAGCCATCATAGCCGCAGGCTGCCAGCTATCTGCATTATTAGAATATGTTAAATAGGTGTATAGCTGGATTTGCTTTGTATATCCTGTTGTAAGTCAAGCCAGCATTACTGAATTCTTTATTCTCGTAGGCTCCTGCTCTTCCTCCCATAAAAATATTCCTCTGTTGTTGGGTCTAGATTTATGGGACGTTGTCACATAGCTAGTATTGCTAGTATTAAAACTTTATTATACCCGCCCTGTTTATTTGACCTGTTTGTTTTTGTGTCTAGCTTGCCAGCCTTGAGTGGGTGTGGGGTTGTATTCTGTAGTCCAGTGTTGTTTGTGTCTGTATTTCTAGGTGATAGAGCACACTGCAGTTTTAAGAAGTCAAGTTGTAGGCCACAGTACTCTAGGCTCCCCCTCCCTTGGATTCATCTCACAGTTTTTCCGGGTCTGTTGTGGTCATGTGAGGTGATCTGTGATTAGATTTGAACAAAGCTGCCTTCACTTTGCAAGACTGTCGAACTGAAACCAGGCTGTATATGAGCGATACAATCAAGGCTGTTTAAGTTGTCTGGTGTATTTGAATTTCTTTCATATCTTTTTCTATCAAAGCAAGTTGCGCTGGTTTTAGTGGGTGGCCCCACTATTAGGTTAAATGTATTGCTTTGTATGGCACTTCTATGCTTGTGGAATGTTTGGTTACAAAGCACCAGCTGGTTGCAGGAAGCCTGATTGGAAGCAAATGTATGCTGATGCAGAGATGCCATCATCTTAACATGATTCATGGAGTAAGATGACAACTGTTCAATTGTTCAGGCAGCTAAAAAAAAACCTTGTAATCATATGATTTCTCAGTTTCTTCTGACCCCAGGCCCCATGCACAGGAGAGATTCACATCTGCTAGGCTTTTCATGCAACTTAAGAAAGTGAGATTATATGGACTTAATTACATGTAGACATGTTTTTATTTGGTGATACTGACGCAGAGGCAGAAACATTGTACAGAATGTCTTTACACAAATGGTATGAATTAAATAGCACCAAAATTAAGAAGAGACAAATTAGGTGCTTGTGAGTTTTTGTAACACCTTTTCAACACTATATATTTCACATGCTTGTTGAGAATTCACTAACATGCTGCCTTTGTCTTGCATTTGTCTTGTGCAGTCAGGCCAGTTCAGTGAAGACATGATTCCCACAGTTGGTTTCAACATGCGGAAGGTCACTAAAGGCAATGTGACAATAAAGGTAGGCTAATAAGCGAACATTTCCAGCGGGATGCTTTTACTGTTCAACTGAATTCCATTTTACACTGGACAAGTGCCAGCTCAGAGCTGTATAGTCTGCACTGTAGAGCAGTAATGGTGCAATGATTGGTTTATAAAGGGAACAAAATGGTGCAGAGGCTTTTGTCTTGCTTAAGACTGTATTTTTGATTCTATGCTTTCTCGTCTCAGATATGGGACATAGGCGGACAGCCTCGCTTCAGAAGCATGTGGGAGCGCTACTGTAGAGGAGTCAATGCTATTGTGTAAGTCTGTGGACACTACAAAGTACAGCAGGTGCCTTTGTGACCACATTGTACTGTTTGTCTTCCTAAGGTCGCTGGAAAACTGAAAGTAAATTATTTATACATATTAATGCAATACAGTGCTTTGGAAATGTGTTTACATTTGGCTTGATATCTTTTCATGTACTTGTGTTATTACAAAGTTCATGTTGTAGTTAGAGTTAAATAATTGGTTTTCACTTTTGATTTAGTGATACAGTTATTTTAGTGCTTCTAAACTCTCTAAGTAGTATTTCCCCCCCCTCCCTTGCAGTTACATGGTGGATGCAGCAGACCGAGAGAAGATAGAAGCTTCCAGAAATGAGCTGCACAACCTTTTAGACAAACCACAGCTACAAGGAATTCCTGTAAGAAGACACTTGTGGTTTTTGGCCCAAAAGCCCCTGATGTTACAGCCTCACCTTGGTTCATCACATTGATTTTTGAGGAACTAGTGACTCTGATCACAAGCAGGAACTAGACTCATAATTAGTAATCACTGTAGCTGATGGGCTGAAGTGACTCATGCTTGATGAACACAAAGTGGTCATTTGAGCCCAAGCCAGGATTTTTAAAAATGATTTTTTTAAATATCTAAGCTGACAGGATGATTGACGTGACAGGGCTTGATGTGCTAAATCGATAGGCTCCCAGCTGATGTGACTTGGTACCACACACACACAGTTTATTTTTCCTAACAGTAACGATTCTTTGATGGGTGAAACACATAGCTGAGAGAAATCCTTTAAACTGTCTGACCACACTGTGGGATAATGCTGATACATTGCTGTGCTTGATGCTGATCAGCTCTTTTTCTTTTTTTTCTCAGGTTCTAGTACTGGGCAACAAACGAGACCTACCCAACGCACTTGATGAGAAGCAGCTCATTGAAAAAATGTGAGGCGCTTACAGTATTTCTTGTTGATAATCTTGCACAAACTTCAGGACTTACTTCTGACTAAAGTATCTTATAGTCATAATTGGTGCATGATTAATCATTGTATCAGAGTATTGTGTGAGTCTTTCCAAGTGGTGATCCAACAGTGATGATATCAGACTTTTCCAATACATTAAATTACACACTGAAAGACCAAAAGTATGTGGTCATGGGTATCCACATACCTGAGTTAAGTCTAAGATACTCAAATAATTCATAACCCTGTGAAAACTCTCCACAGAAGAAGGGAGGCTGTTGGTAGCAGCATCTCATTTTGGAATAAGATATTCAACAGTTACATGTAATCACAGACCACAGACTTCTGGCCACACGGTGTAGACGAATCATCAGGAACACGGTCTTAACTTGGGGATACTCAAATTAAACTGGACACAAATGTTCAGAATGCAGTGATCATTGGTAGATGGAGATTTGTCAAGTTGATCCAAAGGTATGATTCTGGGCAGATCCTGGATATATTTAATAGATCAGTATGAGCTAAAATAAACCCAATCAAATGCCATTCCTTTTTTTTTTTACTTTACTCTACTTTGTTTTCACTAGCACTGCAGAACCGCTCTCCTTTGCAACCGCCTACAGTGCGAGCATTTCACTGCATGTATGAGTAAAAATGAAAAGCTAAGATCAAGTTTGTCAGAATATACAGTTTTAACAATGCCTACTATACACTAGAAGACTGTAAAAAGACTTCTCAAAGATTTAATTTTGACACCCTCTCACATCTAAAGACACTGTGAGTTTTATGTCACATACTAAGATTTTGAAAGACTGGGCATCTTGCAGGGTCACTATTTTCAAGACTACAACTAGATTACTTTTGGGATTATTTCCCATCCTGCTCTTGGTGGAAAATATTACACCAAACTTCCTTTAAGCAACAAGACATATTTAAAATTCCTTTTGTCAACATAACACACATAACTTGAAAAACTCAAGATAAAAATCGTCACATGTTGACAGTACTCTTGTTAATTCAGTATTAATACAAACCATAAAGAAAAACTGCGTTTTCATACAAATGTCACATTCTGGCCTACTCTTCCTATGATTGGCTAGTACTCGTTGCCTTCGTTGGTTGGTTAGATTGGTTAGGTTTAGGCAAGAGGAGTGGCATTGGTTAGGGTTAGGGCCATTCTCTCACTATCCTGGGATAATTCACTAACCGTCTACCAGGTTTGCTACTTCCTGTTTGGTGCTGGAGAGAGCGCAGCTATTGCTTGTTAACAATAAACACGTCATTGAACATGTTTGATTTCATTGGAACATCAAGACAAGAACAAGAAACACTACACCAATACTGACAAATCTGTTATCGCTCTACTCTTTTTAATTAGCAAACACATACACAACATTGAGGTAGCAGCTTCTCATTTTTAGTCAGTGCTGACTAGCACTTTGCTGGTTGGAATGACAAATGTTTTGATGTAAGTATTGGATCAGCCAAAAAAGACTTGATTTGGACATCCTTCTAATTGTTGGGAGTTGTTTTTATCCACTTGAACCAAAGACTTTCATTTGTCCTCAGAGGTTTGACATTTCCTCCTTTCCTTTTCTCAGGAATCTATCTGCCATCCAGGACCGAGAGATCTGCTGCTATTCTGTCTCCTGCAAAGAGAAAGACAATATAGGTAAACAGCAGATCAGAATTTAATTGATTCTACATTCAGTTGCATAGATGCAGATGTTTAATAATATGTGGCCCTGCTGAAGTCATAAAAATGTCATAATACCCCCCCCCCCCGCAGATATCACGCTGCAGTGGCTCATCCAGCATTCAAAGTCACGGAGAAGCTGAAAATGAAGCCCCCCGCCCCAGTCGCAGCTCTGGCCTCAGCCCCCTAATGGTCATGGGACCTCGACAGCCATCCTTTCCACTGCCTCTGTGAAGTAATCCAGCTATCTGCTCACTACTGTCACCACCTGCACCACCCAGTACACTACCATAGATGTGCAGCCCCTGTACAGCACTACCGCCCTCCCAACTATCTGGAGTCTTGAAAATTTGTTTCAGTACTGTGCTAGAAGGATTGTCCATACCCATCATGCCTTATTGCCGATCATAACGGACATGCTCTGTGTCTGACTTTTTCTTTTTTCGCCTCTTTTCAAATAGCTTTTGTTCCCTTCGACAAGCATCTAATGATGTGTGCTTTTCCCCAGCTACACCAGGATGGACCTCCTCTAATCCCACATTTAAACAACCGTGCTGTTGCTTGTCAACATTTGGTGTTTACGTGACAAGGTTGTGATTGTAGTTTTTAACAGTTATTTGCCAAATGACGATGGTAGCTTGTGCTAATACCTTCAATTCTTGATCAAATCTTCACAATGTAGCCTGCATTTTATTTGCTGGCATATGAAAGTATCTATTTTATTAAGTGGCTTAAGTCAAAGTTTACACATGATGTAATGATGAATAGAGGGTAAGACTGTGAGTGGTTGTTGTGTCTGAGGCAAAATCCTGAGATAGGTCAGCAGAGATTTAAGTGCCTTTGGCTCAGTGAGTGTTCCAATCAGACAGATATTGCCCAATGCGACTTCTAACCCACTATTATAAATAAACACTTGGTACAGACACGGCATAAATCCCTTGATTACACTTAAGACCACCCCTCGACAATCCCGTTTTATGTTCTGTAATCTCATAAACACATTATGATGTCTGAGAAAAGGCAGTACTGTGCTCACAATGAAAACTGGATAATGATGGATGATGCAAGGTCAATAAGAAAATGTTACATTTGTTTTGGTTGACGGGTAATTTGAATGCTGTCTCACCTGTAGCCTGTGACACTTTTATGTAGCTTGAAATGTGGGCTAACTTTTTCTTGCAGTTCTCAGGTTGTTAAAGGATTTTTTTTGTCAGGTTTTTTTTAACACAGTATGGGTGCGCCCAAGTATCTGTTTCATAATCCCTATTTTGTTCGGGTTGGATAACAGAAAGCCAGTGTTAGTCATGATGACGGAGCTCACGGAGAACAGAAGACTCCTTTAGTTCAAAGCGTTGGGTGCTTGATGTCACCCATGCCTTTGCCACACCCTTGTCTGAATTCTGATGTCTTTTTGTGGAAGCCTTAGCAACCTAAGGACAATGCTGTCTCCTCTAAAAACAATGTATTGATTGATTTCCTTTCAGCGACAAGACAATGATTTTGCATAGGTTTGATCACTGTATATTAATCTGCCCCTTGCTTGGCCAGTGCATCTTGATCAATTGCTTTTTTTTTCTGTGTGTGAGTGTTGCTGGATCGGGATGAGTTATCCCTTCTGCTTCAACGCTGTATGTAGGCCCACATGGCTTCTGCATTTCACTGTAATGTTTTCTACAAATCCACCACACGCTCTTGTCATCTCACATGTTGTTCTGTGTCTGTTGGTGATCGTCGTAACCCTAAGTGTCGATTGTTGGGACCACAGCAGCAGTGAGGGGCTGTAAAAAAAATAAATAAATTGGGTGACTGTGTGGGTAATTTGGGGAAAAGCTTTGTTACCTGTGTAATAATATAGCCTATTTGCAATTTGTATGTGCATGTGCTGAACTTATTCACATCAATTGCAGACTTTGTAAATAAGATTAGCATTTTTATTCCAACAAACGAGCTCCTGTAGATGTCATGCATTCTTTCCCTGTGATTGCTAATAAATTTGTTTTTATTTTTAAGGATCCAAGTGTGGTGTTGGAATTCTTTGGAAATTAGTCATGTCAGTTTCTCACCACTAGGTGGAAGCAGGGGACTTTGGGAGGATTATGGGAAAGGAGGGAAGCTTAGAGTCTAAACAGGCTGGAAACTGCAGTTTCACCTGAAGTTCTCTTTTGGTGCATCATAAACCTGCCTTCCTCTTTATTCATATAGTGATTATCGCAGGGCGGTGTTTCAGCTTAGGCCTGGCAAATGTCAGTCTTAAAGAGATTTAGAATTGCACTGTGTATGAGTGGGAGGCAGACAAGTCTCAAGCTCCAAGTCAAAACAGGCAAGTCTCAAGTAAAGTTCCAAGTCAAAAATTTTGAGATCTGAGTCCTCAACAAGTCATAATGTACTCTTTACCAAGATATGAGTGATGCTATCAACCAAATAATGCTATTTTAATAAGAGTAATAATATATTAAATGTACATAAATCATGAACGCTTTTTATTTTTTTTAACTTATTTGTTCAAACAAGTATGTTTCACATTATTGCGTCTCTAATTTTAAGTTTTGACCTGCACATTTTGCATACTGCACTTTTGTTAACTACTGTAGTTTTTGTACACAGTTATCTTTTATTATTTTAATCAACTGGCGATCAGTAATGTAACGACTTTGTTCTTTCCTGCAGCTTGATTGGATGCTGTCTGATTGGTTCAAACAGAGTAGATCTGGGGAATTGGGGAAAAGAGTCAACTTGTTGGGAATGAAAAGTGTTCACGTTAGCTGATTCAAATGAAGCGAACATACTTTTTAATCTTCAGCTTTGGGGGAAGGTATCAGGTATTCTCAAGTAAAAGTTGCAAGTCTTTTTTGTCCAAGCTTTACCACATTTGCCGACTTGTGGAATTCGTGGGCGTGTTCCCTGGAAGTCTTGTAGTACTGAGGGTTGTCCAAATCCACAATTCATCCAGTCCACAAGGGTCCTCAAGCAGACTTTCTGCAGGCTTCCAGAGGGTCTGCTTGGGGTGCAGACTTCACCAGACTTCCCAGACCCACAATTAATTGTACTGTAATACAGATATGATGTGTCGTTTCTTTCAGTTGCTGACCAAAAAAACAAAACTCATGAATGTGTAAAACAGTTATTGATAGTTAGGCCTATGAAAATGTTACTTGAATGCCAGAAATAATATTCAACCACATCATGATACAGAAATATGTAGAAGTATAGGCTATGGAGGGAATGAAAATGCATTGTATTATTGCAGCCCAACAGGCTGTGCAGTGTAATAGGCAAGAACATAGACTGAAAAACAACAAAAGAAGGTCTTCTAATGTAAGTAATACCCAGTTTATTCAGTCATAGTCCTGTGCTTATTTAGACATTTCTCCTTTTGCACATGTGTAGCCTGTTGTATAGAGATGTATGAATATCATTTTGTTGGCTGTACATGGGATTTATATCTTGTTATCTGCAGGGACAGATGAGCAGACACTATTCATCAACTTGCATGAAGAATATGACAGCAGCGATCACCTTGTACGTGACTGTAGTTGTTGCTTGAACGTCTCCATAGCAATGAGTGAAACAGACTTGAGGCCTGTCTGTCAAGTGGCTTGCAGTCTCTGCTCTTGCAGACTTTATGTGATGACAGTGAACATATCACAGGATGTACAACTAAAGTCCGTGAGGGCTCAGTCTGCGAGTCCATTTGGATTCAACCATCAAATTTGTGACTCGAGTCTGACTGGAGTCCAAGTCATGTGACTTGTGTGGAATGACTGATTCCAGCTCAACTATTGTCACACAAGTTCTTACTTGAAACTTTGCAGCACCTTCATCCACAAATCATTTCATAAGGAGGAGCTCACCAGGCAGCTCGCCTGCACCCACAATTCCCTGGATAATTCCTGCATGCAGGCTTCACTCTGTGCTACCTTAGTGGAAAGACATGGTTCTGTATTTTCCATTAAGCAGCTATTGTTACTTTCAGATCCCATAATAGATGATTAACACCTCCTCAGTGTTTCTTGGCAGAAAAACGGCTATTATGCAGAGAAATGTAACACTGTGTTTAGCAGAATGTTAAGAGAAGCGCAGGGAGTGTGTCACAAACTAGGGGGCAATAAAGCAGGCCATGTTCTCACAGCTGGAGCTGCACAGAGCCGTCGCAGAGAGGAGGCCTGTGCTGTTAAAGCAAGAACACCTTAATTAATCTCATTTCTTAAACACACCTTTTATTGAACAGCTGCTGCCATTTATTGTGTACCTGGGCCGTAGTTAGAGCGTGTGGACAGATCTAGGTGTTATCTGATGAATTCCATGGGTCAGTGGAGACCGTGGCATGTGTGTCCACATGGGAACTTCATATTTGTATGCATGTGTGTGGTTTACATTTGCAATGACCGCATGGGATTAAACAGTGGTTACAAACCTGCCAAAGGGATTTATGTGAGGGGGTCACGGAGAAGACCCAAAGGCGTGACACACTATTAATATAGTTACACTCCATTACCAATGGGCTTATTAGGTAATACAGCATGTTTTGCACCTACCACCTGTCACAACTGTGCTATTTGCATTCCTTTAGTGTCCAAGTGCGTTGGTCAGTCCTATGAATGACCATTCATCACCAAAATTACAAGCTATAAATTTAATTACGGAATATTCGTCCAGACATGATTCACTCCCTCATAGTTTTCACTCTACTTAATTGCTACAGCCCTGAGCTTAAATCCTCTCTAAAACCTTGATGGATGTCGTAGATTATGAGAATGTAACTAAACTTTCAACAGGGCTGCTCATAATGATATAATTCAGGAAGACATCTGCATAGCACTATGGACAGTCCACTGTATTATAATCCACTGTGGGCTAAATATTGTCCAAGTCTGAGTTTACTCTGATTAATATAGAACCTTTGCAACATGAAACCAAGTTTTTTTTTAACTAAAAACTAAAACTACGAGTGAAAAAAACATTTTTGTTAACTCAAAAAATAAAAACTCTAACTGAAACAATATTGTGTACTTACAATGATAACTAAAATAAAATAAAAATATGCAGGAAAATCAATTTTCAGTTTTTGTCAGTGTAGTCAATTTTTATTAACGCAAGCATGTGTAGGTATTAGTGCATATGTTTTTATAGAGACTGGGATGTCTACATGACTGTGGGTCGCTTCACAAAGTTTTGTGTTTATTTTGTAATATCAATTCCGAACTAATTAAATCTTACTCCTGACAAATACCTTCTGTAATATAATTTTAAAAAATTAAACTAATACTGAAACTAATAAAAACAAAACTAAAATTAAACATTTAAAAAAAAAAAAAACTTAATTTAAACAAGCAAACCCACTGTGGAAACAAAAATAGAGAACAAAAATTAAAAATGAAACAAAAAATACAAACAAATGAAAAACTAAAAAACTATAATAACTCTGCATTAATGGATGATATGTCAAGTATCTATTTAGCTTCCCGTCTATGGAATACCTGCCTGTCTAATGCACATTAACGGTTCATGACTGAAGCTGCTGTCAATTACATAGACTGGTTCCACTCCTGTCTTTTCAGCAAACAGCCCTTGACAGTCTCACTCAACACTCAGTTTAGCAAGGCTGCGCTTTACTTTTGCTAAATCATCTGACAGTGCTGTAACAAGCCAACACATTACACCCAGTTCATGCCATCTCTGTGGAAGTCACCAGGACAGTTTTTACAGTGAGAAAGTGTTTATTGTCTGTCCAATTAAATATCCTTTGATTGGACTTTTCTCTGCTGGTGTGTGTGTGTGTGTGTGTGTGTGTGTATGTGTGTGCGTGTGTGTGTGTGTGTGTGCGCGCGTGTGTGTGTGTGTGTGTGTGTGTGTGTGTGTGTGTGTGTGTGTGTGCGCGTGCAAGCAAGCATGTATGCTGGAAGCATTAGTAACTACTGTACTATCTCCATTAAGGCTGTAGCATCCCCATTTCCTTCCTCCTCTCTCTTAACTCCTGTGTCATTACAGGGTCCTACCAGTGGTGTAAGGTAGTTACAGCGGGCCCTAGTGCACGCTATTATGACGGGCCCTAAGGCATGCTTGTGACTTGTTATGCACCTCTACTAGCGACTGTATAATCTTATTATCACATGGTCAGAGACTTGACAGTGGATAACACCAATATACATGTCACCCAGAAATCATCATTGCGTATATGTATAAGAAAAAAATTCCAAAGAAAATAAGGAATTATTTGTTTAATTTAATTTAATAGTTTTTTTTATACTGCATTTATAGTTTATGTAGAGTATACATACATTTTATATGTTATAAATATTTTGTTATTTTCTTTCCTGCCTAACATATAGTTGGAGGGCACACTCTCTATGAGATCCCTTACCCCATGGGCCCCTGTGCAACTACCCTGCCTGCACTGTCTATATTTATGCCCCTGGGTCCTACACATTTTCCTTTTCAAAATTCCACACTTTTCTAGTCTCAAATTCAAATATTCAGACTTTTTAAAGACTCCATTAAAGACATTTTTTAGACCATATTTAATATCTAAATACAAATTGCAAGATGTTCATTATGTAAAGAAATGGTTTTAATTTCCAACTGTTAACATGCATGTTACTTTCTGACTATGTATGCTAATATGTTGCCAAATAACTACCAGAGGATTGTAGCTACATAACAAAAGAGAAGGTAAACTAACCTGTGCTACCTATATACGTATTATTTTCCCTTCACAAACTGTATAAAGAATATTATATTATTGTTTCCCCCCATAGTTTTTAGGCTTTTCTATAAAAAAAAGAACCAAAAATGAGCTTTGCTGCTGCTCTCCCTGCCTTAGGCTTTCCATGTAGGTGCATGGAAGGGCAGGGAGGTTTGCCTCGCTCCCTCAGGCTTTCCTCATTTGCATGTGGAAGGGCAGACAGGTGTGCTCTCTCCGCCTTATGCTTTCCACGTTGGCGTGTGGAAGAGTCTTTCTGCGTGGGCATGAGGAAAGGCAGAGGGGGCCCAGAACAGAGCCATACCCAAATATAATACTACATTGGAATGGAAATTAAGTTTTCTTTGACAAAGTGTTCCTGACTGAAATTTAGTTGTGGATGTCCGGATTTGCTTCAGTTATAAGGCAGTCGGGGCAGAGCTGTTTTGCAGGTGTAGACACAGCTCTGAGTAGGAGTTATACTTTGTCATACTTCTTGCTTTGCTTTGTACAACATTAAGCTTGCTTTGGCCCCACTCTTTCACACAGTGCTAAGCATTTTGGCTGCACTTGCTACCTGCTCCAAATGCCATGAAAAAAACTCTGCTTATACCGTGTGATCAATTGATTTTTAGAAATTCTTAATTTTATATTTCTGAAAACAGAGTAGAGGTGGATTAAGTACCTAAAAAGCCATACTTGAGTAGAAGTACAGATGTCTTTATAGAAAAGGACTTTGGTAGAAGTTAAGGTCATCTATTAGAATATTACATCAGTAAAAGTCTTAAAGTATCTGATATTCAGTGTACTTTAGTATCAAAAGTAATTTTATTATATGTAATGTACTTAAGCATTGAAAGCAAAAGCACAGTAAATGCTGGTGATAAAAAAGCAAGTGGTCAGAATTCTGAGGATTAAAAGTTCATTTCATATTAACATCTCAAAAATGGAGCATACTCTATACGTGAAGAAAAACTAGGTCCTCCTCACAACTTAAAGGATTTAAAGAAAACCTTTAACTCTGGGGCTGACACACTGCAGTGGAGCAGTCACCGCACATTTACCTGTCACAAATCTTTATCTCCTTGAATCATTACTCATCCTCTCTGCTATGGCATGCCATTTTTGGCTTCCATCATGATGTCCATGTCATCATCAAGTGGACTGTAGTCTCTGGCAAGTAGCATCTAATACGACATGCAGCATGAGCTTGACTGGATACTGTAACTTAACTGTGGCTTTGAGAGCATTTGTTTGCACTTGCTGTATGTCAGGGGTCAGCAACCTTTACTCTCAAAAGACATATTTCAGCCTTATAATGAAGGTAACAGTAAGCCTAAGTTCGCCCATTAACATTACTAATAGGTCTAAATGAGCCTTTATTAATATGTTTTACCACCAGGTGGCTACTCCCCAGCAGGCTATTTATGATTATTTGGGACTTTAACTTTGCAGGCTTGGCAGTAGAAGCAAACAAATATGTGTGCACACTGTTAAATTCTCTATTTCTGCAAGACTTTTTTTCGACCTGGAATTCATTGCTAGCTTAGCAAGGGCAATCCATGACAAGCCATCGCTAGTTAGGTTTGGCAAGATTTAAAGTAAAAGGCGAGAGATCGTATGACACACTTTTAATTCATGAAATGTAAAAACATTTTTTTTAATTCTGTGAATAGGCTATACCTTTTTAGAATGAAGAATGTAAGAATCACTCAAGGCCTACAACAATGAAAAATGAAAAGTAAAATGTAAAAAAAAAAAAATAGCCATTAGTAATTATATATAATTTTTTTTGGCAAAGACACAGGGTGGCAGGGAAGGGTGAAAGAGCTGCATGTGGCTCTAGAGCTCTAGATACTCACAAAAAAATACATTGGTACTGTAACAAAGTATTATTACATTTATTACACCACTGGTAGAGGCAGTAGTCTGGCAACACAAATATTTTTCCAAACTCTTTTTTCTTTTTTGTGTACTTATCCAGACCTGAAATGCACTAAAATCAAACTCCAACTTTTCCATACTGCGTAGAAACCCTGCCATTACAAACTGTTTTCATATCTTCCAGACAGGCCTGTATTAATATTTAGTCCACTTGCAGCATTTAGACTTTAAGATCACAGTGTTTATGATGTACAGCACTTATAGTGCGCCCACAGAGCATCTCACTAAATCCCCAAGCTGCGAACATGGAGCTTTCAAGGTGAAGGTCATTTCATGTCTGATATACAGCTTCAGTATCAGTATGAGTTTTAAACAGCAAGACATTAAATCTAAAATTCAGCAGAGAGTTACAAAGCGGATGCAGCCTCACTTGGTGGAATCTGACATGAAGCACTGGGGGAGTTCCTGTTTTTTAAAATGTGTTTTGCTCAGTTTTTCAATATGTGCGGCATTAAAACAGTCATCCATATTAAAGACATGATTTCACATCGGCCCGGGCAGTCAGTTGTTTATTTACCGCTGTTTGCCATTAAGTCCTCTTTGTTCGTGTGACAGCGATGACATCAGAGCTCCACTGTCTTTAGCTGAGCTAACTGTGGGGTAATTTGTCCCGGGATCTTAAAGCATCTGTTTTACGACACATAAATAAGTTGTTCCAAAGTTGTTAAACTATAGTTTGGGGATTAGAGGTTTGAAGCCCAAGCATCAACAGGCATCTGCAAACACTTCATTCAGGTCCCCGTGTGGACCATAATTTGGCACTAATCACTATGTGTGGAATGTCACATGATTCATACAAGGCTGCATGGCACATATCACCATCCCTTACTAGTCTACACCCTGTAAAAGGCAGATGCTGACATGCACACACACCCCTGTAATAGCCCAGCTTAAGACTCCATAGAGACGAATACATTCCTCCACCTAGCTGGCTTACCCCAGCCCTTTATTGATGTTTTTTGGTGCAGATACAACAACAGTGAGAGTGTTTGACCTCGTGATTTACAGTTCAGCTGTTTTTAGACAATATGATTTGATTTTGTTTTTTTCCATCACACTTAAATGCTTATTTCTTAACATGCATGTATTTCTTTTTAAAGGTCCAGTGTATAGGATGTAGGGGGATTTATTAGCAGAAATGGAATACATTTTTAAAGCTGTTATAATTAGTGTATAATCACCTGAAACTAAGAAATGTTGTGTTTTTGTTACCTTAGAATGAGCCAATTATATTTACAAATGGAGCAGGTTGTGAGTTTATTGTTCCTAGGATGGTGAAGGCATGATCCGCCCTACTCTGCCTCTGATCGACCTATCCTGACATTCTTATCCTAATCCCACCCAACCTTACGCCTGTTGCCTAAGTCCAACCAACCTGACCGGGAAAGACAAGAGGTACTAGGCAATCAGAGGGAGAGTGGAGTGGGTCATGCCTTTGCCATCAAGAGAAAATTTGCGAGCAGCTTCCCTTCCACAGAGTCCGCAGTGTTGTTTCTTCAGAAGTCCAGAATGGATAGACGAAACACTGGCTCTAGATAGGGCCATTTGCCACACACTTGGCACGTAGGAGACATTTCAGTTGGTTGCAGTTTGCAACCTCGCTGATAATTACCACTAAATCCTACACACTAGACCTTTAACATAAATAATAATTGGAAATTTAGGCTAGAGCAGCTAAAGACAATTAGTAGCCCTATCAGTGGAATGGCATTTTGGTTAAAGGTCTGTTGGTTGGTCCACCACTTAGGTCCAGACTGTAGCTGTGTTCAAAGCCACTCCCTTGCTTTCTAATTTGATATTTGCCAAGTTATATAACAGACACTAAATAGTTTATTTAATAGTAAGGAGTAAATTGAGATTTTGAACTCTTACAATTCATCATTTTGCATCATCAACAGTCATTTTCTCATCTATAAAATGCAGAGCATTCCACTGTGGGACGTTAGCAGCAAGTCCAAACTATGGACAACAATTTATTCCACTGTAGTATTCTGAGGGCACTATATAACCAACACATTCTCACTCCGACCTGGTCACATATCAGTGTTGTCATGGACTTTCCATGTCGACATATGATGTGCAAGGTACCCTGGATATGTTGGTTGTTGACATTCTGGGATGCTGTGACAAATTCATCCTGTTACATGCATTGTTTCTGAAATACAATTACAATTTTACAAGACATGTACAGTTTGCATACAGTCTCTTTCAAAATAAACGCACTACGTCGGTGAAGCACATTGACTTGATGCTTTTTTCCCTTCAACAATAAATGCATGTGGTTTGGTTTAGAAAGCTACATGCACCAGGTGAGCAATTCTTATTGGACTGTATAAGTGTCATCTTGTACAGTGTACAGCTAGCATGTAGATGATAAAAATATAAGGATCGTGCTTCATAGAAATAATCATATATTTGTCTGTTTTTTTTGGTGTTTCTGATCAATAAAGGAAAATATCCTTAAAGGATTGAAAACTATTCAAACTTAGCCATCTTTCATGTGTTATAGTTGGAACACTCATGTTTTCAGGAGGCGTTGCTTTAGTTTGAGTGGCTGTGAGCCATAACAGAAAACCACTATTTGAGTGTCGGACGAGAAAGTTATTTTATATTTGACGTAAACCATGACTTTCTCTTCTTTTTTTGTGATTGTGGGAGTGCAGAAAAGCTGCTGAGATGTCCAAATGCAATAAATCCATTTCCACTCAGTGCGAGTAATCTTTCAGGTCCATTCTGTTATCCGGCGTCCTCTCAGATAGCCAGCTCTCCTGTGAACGCTTTCATACTCTCACCTCCCTGCCTCGGCTCTGACACTCTCCCCTCCCCAGATTCCATTAAAAATCATAACTTCAGCTCCTGGGGCTCTGATCAAATAGGGCGGCTAATGCATTTTTCCTGCGTTTTGATTTTTTTTTCGCAATGTACCTCATATTTACATATAGATTGAGTATTTATCATTCTGCATTTTAAGGCAGATTCACTGTAGTCCACTTTATTAAACCATGTTGGATTTATGTATATTTAATGAAAAGTTGATGTAGGGAGTGTAATTCTTTGAACAAGGGAGTATACTTGGTATGTGGGGTGAATAGTAATGCAGGGGCTGTGAACAACTGAACTTGTAAGTCTTCAAATGTTGGTACGATTTGGTCAGTTTTTTGTAATATAGTGTCATTTGCACCTCTCAGTAACTGCATTGTTCCACCAACAACATGTAATCTAGCATATGAAATATCAATCTTCCGTTTCTTTATCCTGCTGTAAAAGCAGATGGAAATGACATAGGTCATTAGCCACAACATACAAGTCATACAAGCTGGAGCAGGTTACATATGATCCATATTCCCTCTGGTCCCCTGCCATCTCTCTTCCACTGGGATGCCAACCTCACAACTAGAGTCCAGAAAATAAAGTTACGACCATTAGCACAGTTGAAGGAATAGCCATTTCCTTTCTAGGTGACAGAATTAATACCACTTTTTGATCTTTGTGAGGTGGTTAGCTTAGCTTAGCATGAAGACTGGGAATATGGGGAAACAGCTACCTTGGCTCAGTCTAAGGTGTTTTTTTTACTTAGCTAATGCGCTCAGTAGGAAACGCCCAGCTGGGAGTGTTTGAGAACACTTGGGATGCACAACATTTTTTTTTAGCAGGGACACTTTGGTTGTGTCTGGTGCTATAATGCAGAATATCGTAAAAGTAAACATGTTGGCACAAGTAGAGTACTTGCTTTGTATGTGAGGAAGGCTGAAGCATGCAGGGAGAGAGGATGGACCTGCCGGTCTGTGTGGGTTCATGAGAGGAAACGTACATTTATATATACAGTTTATGATCAGATTTATCTTCTATTGTTGTTGTTCAGCACTTGTACATGTTAGATGTGACGGTTTGTTTTTGATTTGTACCTCCTCCACTGTGACTGAACAGCTGAAGTGACAGTGAAGAGCACGAACATTTTTCAACTCTCAGTGCTCAGAAAAATCTGCTCAATCAGCTGTGTTTAGCGCAGAATGGACACCCAGCGCCTCATCATGTTGCTGGTGTTTGTAGCACAGCATAAATACGTGAGGCACCCATTGCAAAGAATTAAAAAATTACACTGGCCCCAGAAAAAATGCTTTGGTGGACACAGCCCCTGAAGGTAACAAAATCTGCACCGGCAAGAAATAGTCTAACCTTGCGTGAAACCACAAGTGACTATTTTTAACACTTGTTGTCAAGACAAAACAAATAAGATGTGATGTGTCAATAAGTTAGCTTTGGAGGTGCTGATATGTTAAATATGTTACCTTTAAACAGAGCCAGGCCAGCAATTTTCCCTTATTTCTGGTATGCTAAGCTACGATAAGTGGCTGCTGGCAGTCAATTCATATTTCATGAAAAAAAAAACACGAGAGTGGTATTCTAAGTATCTGTCTGTCTGCTAGAGCAGTGGTTCGCAACCTTTTTCCAGACAAGGACCCCTAAATTTATTAGGTCATGGACTCCCAGTTGATAAGATTTTGCTTCAGAGACCTCCATCAGAAAAGACTTTGGTTACTAAAAATGATTATGACTAGAATTCTTTGTCTACTACAGTTGATGGGATAGCCGTGAATAGAATGAAACCTGTGATAAGAAGAGTCACTCTTATGACTTTTACTCACACTGGGCTCACTTCTATAGTGAAGTTATTAGTCAAAATAAACTATTCTTGTTTTTTCTGGGACCCCCTGGAACTCCCTCAAGAACCCTTGGGGGTCCCTGGACCCCTTGTTAAGAACCACTGCCCTAGATTACAGTGTATCCAATCAGACACATGACAGTATTGTTTAGAAAGGGCACTTCCTACACATTGCTCTGACTGTGTGTTCATTTTTTATGCACACAATTTTGTCTTCTTATGTTTCATAAAGTGACTTGTTAACTTGTTTTTGCTATTTTAATGTTTTGTTTCGTTTTACTATTTTAACTTTTTAAACATGCATACTTGCATACTGGTATACAGGTATGCACATTCAAGGTTTGTGGTATTTATGTTGCACCTTGATCCCAGAGAAATGTGCTCTCATTCTGCCTTGCACAGACATGTATGGTGTAATGACAATAAACTTGGTTGCTTGATTGATTTATTAGTGTAACTCTTTCATTGTTCTCTAAAACTGAGCCTCAAACTGAGTGTAATTAGACTGGATTATTCATTAACATACTGGACCCTAGGTGGTCTTAACACTACACAAGACTATTGTAAAACGAAGGAAAAAAACTTCACTAAAATGTGTCTTTTCTGATAAATGTCCAAATCCTTAAAAAGGATGTTCTCACTGTGAGCTCGCAGCCTTCCTGGCTGGAAGTTTGAGGAATCTGCTGCTCTTTGTTTGTGTGCAGCATCAGGTATGAGTGTGTGAAAAGGACTTTACAGGGGCCTTTATCCTCTAGTCACTGTGGCTTCAGGATGACAATGGCTGGAAACCCTGTAGGTTTTGAATACCAGGACAAATGGTGCACTACAGGCTGGAATGTTGAGGGAAAAAATGTTTAACAATAGTGGCAAAATAAAGTAGTGCAAACAGTGTATCTAAAGGCTCAGTATTGAATGCCACTCTCAGTGTGTAAGGTTTTGGTATTTCAAACTCAAACTTATAGGTGTAGTTTTGTTGTACACAAGAGAAAAATTTACTTCCATGAGCCTCACTGCCAGACAGAGTTAAGCGCCATCCCCACCACCCCTACTCCTCTAAATAAGGCCTTAATGAGACTTTGGATTCAGTTCAGTGAAAGGGACAGATGTTCCCTCGGGCCAGATGAACTGGAAGCCCGGTGACAGCTGGATTCAGACCAGGTAACCTGCCTTTGATATTAGCATACCCTTTCCTCTGCAGGTACCTGGCCTTGGCAGACATCGTGAGGCCAATCAGATGGAAGAACAGCCTTTACCTTTGTCTGATCCCCTGCCAGGACACCTTCTGCAACTTTCCCAGGGTTGGAGCAGACGCAGGATGATCATACATTCATCCTTGCCACGCATCACATTGGTTGTGCAGCAATGATGGAGTTTGCATAGCTCCAGATGAAAAGTGATTTGTGAAGAGGCCTCCAGTATGTGATGTCATTTTGAGAGACAGGTCATGATCTGTTGCTCTTCTTCTGGCTTAATCCTCTTGACTACATTTGTTTAAATTTTTTCTCGTTCATTTTTTTTTACTACATGATGGGAAATATCCCTTGAGCAACATGATTTACTCTTGCTCATTCAGTAGAAGCAACAGTCTTCCCTATGGGGTTGCGCTCCATTATAAATTGCGAAAAGGCTTAGTTTTTCTAATGAGAAACAGCTGTTGTCTAAGCTACCTCAGTCACAGGAATAGGAAAAATAGCACTTTGGCAACTTTCAACCACCTGCCTGAACATACACTCTTTTCAGCTACAAGCAGCCTGCAGAGATGAACACAGAAAAGTGCGCTGCATGACAGCAAAGTCCTACTAATACATATTAGATACTGAGTTTCACTATGACGCCCTTTTTCCTTCCTATAACAAGTTCATGTTTTCCACACTATTCTCTGTGTGTGAGAGTTTAATGGATTGTCCATTTTAATTTCACTGACTTGCCTGCAATGGTTTCCAAGTGGCAGTTTTGCTTCAGCATGTTGACGTTGAGACATTTCCAAAGCAAACTTTCCAGTCATTAATTCCGTTGCCATGTTTTGTGTGAGGGATTGCCAGTCCAACCACCTCTGTATGTGTTATGCTGTAATTAAAGAAGTGTTTGAACCCATTCTGATGAGGAAAAGTGTTTGGATACACAGGAAAGGAGATGAGGCATGGCAATCACAGCTGAAGAAAGAATTACATTCTTTGACATAGCATGTTCTTCACACTCACTCTGCTGCCAAGTTAAAAGCATTTCTGAGAACATGATTAAAGGTTGCTTATAGAACAACACTTGAGCTCAGCGTATGCATGTCTTTGAGCAGAGTCCCTCCATAAAGACGCATGATGAAGCAAGACTGGAATGCTATTGTTTTACAGGAATGCTCTTTCCTTGCAGTTGCCATTTGACTCTGAAATGGGGACAAGTTGCTATTTCTGGTGGTGTATGACTTCAAGTCATTGTACCAGGCTACAATGAGCACATTCCCCTCTGAAGGTGACACGTCATAGAGGTTGGTGGCAGACAATAACCTGGTGTCCTAGGATATACAAGGCTGGGACTCAGTAGAAAGCACTGATGCCAGTTCTAGCTGAAACTCCACAACCACAGAGGAGTTATCACACTGGCTGATATTATTATTAAAGGTATAGTTTGACTCTTGGGAATTACGCTTAATTGCTTTCATGGCAGGAGTTTGATGAGAAGCTTGATACCACTACAATTACTGCCTGTCAAATATGAAGCGACATCCCAAAGACGATTAGCTTAGCTTAGCTAATCGACCAGGCCCACAGGAAGTGCACCAGACTTCAAAGCCAATTTGGCATAGTGGCCAAAGCATGTAACTCAAACTTTTGAGAATGTTCACATGATGCCATTGGGCCCTGAAGAGTTTATACAATAGGCTTACACTGGGAAAGAGTAAATCTGTAAATCAGTAGATACATTTTGTTTGAGTGTCACAACCCCTGTGAAATAACCTATTTAACTGTTCAGATTTGATCCGTTCAGTGTGATAACATTTTGAAAGTCTAAAAGTTATCAGAGGGTTAAAGTGGAAGTTAGCCACTCGGCCGGCAGAATACAGCTGCTTGGTTGGCAAAGTTTTTAGTGTGCTTGCTCTATGGACCCCATGATACAGAAGATCCGGGTAATTTCATTAGACAAACTTTTCTGAGTTCTTGAGCCATTGAGCAACATTCACTTCCAGGAATGCCAGGGGCCCACCTCCAATGCTGTATCCAGTTCTCTATGCATTTATGGAGACAGATAAACAGCTAGCTTGTCTCTCTCATAACAAAATTCATCTATCGGCACCTCTATGGTTCTCTAATTAACAATCTCTGTTTCATATAGAAAGAGAGGTGCAAAAATGACATGCGGTCTTCAATGGACTTGGCCGACATGGGCCACAAAAGCCACATCCTTCGATGGCTGCAGCCCCGGCACAGCTAATTTAGGATTTTAGACGGTAGGAAGGAAGTCAGTGCAACTGGCATAATCCCCTCATTCAACCACAACGTGTCATTTTTACACTTAAGTTTTTTTATGGATTAAACAGAAAGATACAATGTGCTGATTAGTGAGCTATTCCACCTTTGGATATTACCAGGCTAACTTTTTTTTCCTGGTTTAAGTCTTTAGGCTAAGATCATGTAAGCTAATTTCAGCTAATCACCTGCTGGCTGTAGCTTTTAACTAGCTAGCTTTAACAAACAGACATAAGAGTGGTGTGGATCTTATCCAATTCTCATCAAGGCAGTGATTACCATAGGGCCCAACATTTTGAACTATTCCCTTATTATGTTAAAAATAATTAAAAAAACAAAACAAACATTTTTCAGTGACAGTCCCAATGGCATACACCAGATGCCAGTGACAGGGCCACACACTTCCACTTCCATTTCCAACTTATCAGAGGGGAACTTTGCCCATTTACAAAACTCATACATGTTATTCCTATGGTCTGAGACAGTCCAACAATATAAGTCAAATTCAAAGAAGTGGTAAAATTAAAATTTGTCATCAAGTATAGAACTGCTCCATAGACAATGAATTGGGACAGATGTTGAGATGACACTGAGAGCACCCAGGGGACTGTTCTGAGTATACAGGGACATTTTCAGTTTCAGAACTGAGAACACTACAACAGCATAAAGCTTATTTGGTATAAAAAAGAAAACAAACATTCTGTGTGTCCAAATTCAGACTGCCATTCACTGACTATGGAGCAGCTCCAGACACTTCATGACATCACACGTTTGACACTTCTTTGGTTTCTGGCTTCAAGAGAGTAGCTCATGTTCACAAATATTGATCGAACTTTCTTAGGCCATGGAAATAACACATTGGAATTCTTAATTTAGGTGTTACCCTTTAAGCAGCCCCCATAAACACTGAGGCAAACAATGAGCTCAGTTCCTCTCTGGGTTAAAAAAAATATAAATACATGTTACTTGCGGTATATTTGAATAAACGTATGTTATGCATGCAAATCAATTTAACGCTTGGAAAAAATATTATCCTCCAACAGAAGCAAACCATATTTAGCCTCCTAACCAATACAGACCTGCTCCAGTCCTGTCATGTGCAACTCCAAGAGGCTAATTCTGAGTAAACAGGAGGGGGAAATCATTGTTTGTTCCCGTGAAATTGGTTATATTTTCTTTGGAGCAATTCACAGACAAGTTCCTGGCTTGAGACCACAATACAAAGCTGTGAGGGTATAGACAGAGCAGCAAGCAAGAGAGGTTGTCCATACAAAGGAGGCAGTGAAGAGGCTTTTCCAGGTGAAGATGTTTGCACTGAATAATTAAATTTACAGGACTGTGTATTCACAAGGTTCGTGGCAATCTTACATTTCAAAATAGTTTTTTTGCGCACTTCCAATCTGGTAGCTTTCATCTGAAATCAGATCTCCTTTTCTGTCTGAAAATGTAACATGTTGTAGCCACACAACCTTTTCAGACGGGACTTGGAGATGGTTTTTTCTTTCATTTCCTTGTGACACTGGCTTTGTCTGCCTTTGCGCAGGCTTGACATGTGGAATGTATTGTGTGACATTTGCAGTTTTCCATGGCTTATTGCTTTCTCATTATGGTATGAAGCTTCTCTAGTGTTGGCCTGCCGTCTGCAGCCGTGGTGGTCCTCTTAGCTGGAGACGTGCCGTGTCCTCGCTATTGTCAACCACAATCTCTACCCTTTTACCCAGAGACATGGCACCTCTACCTCTTAACAGGCTACGCGTCATACACTCCCACTAATCTCTATGCATGATTCCTCCAGAGAGGGTTCACAGCCATCTTTGTTCCTCCCAACGCTGCCTCTCGAGAGCAAGAGGCTCCGCGCATTCCAGGAGCGGCTGGTCATTGAGTCGTTTCCATTGAGGCGGGAGAGCATGGGTCCAGCTCTGTCTCCGGACTGATGGATGGCCTGTCTGACTTTATCTGAGCAGGACGGACGCTGCGTTGGCTGGGGCCCAGAGATTGTCACTCCTGACTGCTTTATCAGAGCCTGACTTATAGAGCTGTCATCCTGTTAGAGCAAGGTTCCCAGGCACCTCGTCCAGCCGTTCCCCCCTCCTGTCTGTCATGTTGCCATCCAGGGACCTTGGTCTGCCTGCCTGCCTGCTTGACTGGCCAGACGCCTGCCTCCCACCCACCCAGGGACAGATACATTAACAAACTTGTCTTGATTCATCAGCTCCACCCTTGAGTGTTAGGCAGCCTGTTGTAAGAGCCTCTCTTTTGCCAAGTGGTATTAACTCCAGATGAGGTGTGGATGTTCTTATTTTAGATATAGACAGGCCTTAAGCGTGGATAAATGACGTTTCTTATGCGATTTCACAAGACATCCACTCATGGCGTCTCTTCCTCATCTTGTAGGCTCAGAAAACATGATTTTCAATCACTTTTTTAATAGCACTGCTGATATGTTTCTTTATCTAGTGTTCACACTTCAAATCCTGATTGAAAAAAAAAAGAAAAAGATGGCAATTTCTCAAACATCGTCTCAAAGGCTGAGCCCATGTTTGAGCTTGCCATGAAACCACAGTGGAGTTCCTTCCTTATTCTCACTTTGATGAGCCATTGGAGAGCTTGGGGGGAAGCCAAGTGAAGTCTGGGGCCTCTTGCACATTCTGATGTTTTGTTTCAAACAGAGCGGCTTTTGTTCAACTGTCAGAAAAGGAGCGCTTCACAGTGTGTCAGAGTGTGTTTAGTAACCACAAACACACGGCATGTGTTCATTTATTTTATTTTTACAGAGGTTATATAGACACAGTTAGATGTGTGTTTCATACTGTTTCCACTGGTATCATTAGTCAAGAAATTATGGGATTTTGAGTGTGTATGTGTCAGTCTGTATTTAATAAGCATTATTAAATTAAAAGGGTTAACCTCAGGATGGCTTTTAGGATGTACCAGAGGTTCAAAGATCAGACAGAGATTATCATCTCCAGATCTCACCTCTGACTCCTCTCTCAGTCAATAAAATACAACACTCTGTGGGGTAACACTTTAAAGATGGATCCATGAACAAACTATGATTTACATTAATCTATTCTCAAGATTGTGTCTCCTAGACCTAAACCAGGCTTAGCCATGTGATTAGATTAAAGTAGCTGAACTGCATGTGTCTTTTTCAGGGGACTGCAGGGGACTCACTTTTGTCCACACTGAAAAATCTCAACAACAATTAAATGTCTTGTAACAGACTGACATTGTCCCTGGTAGATGATTCCAAATGACTCAGGTGATCTCTTGACTTCTCATAACACCATCCTGAGGTTGATATTTTAGGTTTTACGTGGAATACCTCAACATCTATTGTCACAAAGTTTGGTACACAGATTCATGAATTGTAGTAACTTTGCTGAACCCCTGACAGTAACATTATTAGGTCTTTTTTAAAATTTGTCCAATTTGTGCCCCAAGAATGACATTACATCCCTAATGTACAGTTACGTAATTAACGGAAAGTTATGGAGGTTATGTTTAGGCGATAAAAGTTACTGTGGTTAGGTTTAACATGGTTTGGTGTCTTTAGGATTTGGAAAGTAAAGTTACTGAGGTTAGGTTTAGGAGAGGAAAAATGGTGAGGACATACCTTCAAATTACTCAAAGTTCACTCAAAGTTCACATGGATCCGAAAACGCCACTCAAGGGTAAAATCCAGGGCGCAAATCGTTTTTTTTTTGTGACCCATCCACCACCCTAACCTGACTCCTTCCAAGTACTTGGGACTGCTTTTTTGTTTAATGCTGTCAGTGCATTGGTCACCGGATCACAGCCTTTCAAAATACGTGGGATATGTACGACTTTGGGTGCATTGCTTTTGGTAGGAAAACATACAAAAGAATTGTGGGCACATTCTGCCAATACACAATTCTGGCGACCGCTCTGTGTGTTCTGTATTACTGCAGAGGCAAGCTTCCATTGTTAAAAACAATTCCTCCTACTAAACATAGAGCTGCCAGTGTTTGGTTTGACGGCTATGTTCATTGGTGACTTTCAGCTAAATTTGTACATAGTTGCTCACAGTAACTTCCGTAAATGGTTGACACACATAATAAACAGAGAAGTAGGCTTATGTGTTCAGAACTGATTACAGTAAAATTGAAGACTATTACAACGACATCTACATGTTCTGTTTGTGTTTTCAATAGCTGCTGTCACAGGGAAAAACCATGACACATGTGGCTGAGTCATCAGTTAAAATCAGTCAAACTATTAATCTTGATTGTAGCGTTAGCCGAATAACATTAGCTACGTTAACTAAGCAGTGTTAACTTAGCTTACATTACTTGTTTCACAATCAGTTTGAAATCAGTTTAGAAGTTTGCCATAACTGTTGGAGCAGCTGAGAACTGCACAGTCTCTTCCCCAGGTTGTCAAAAGTAACGTTACACAGAAAGTAAGGGAATGTTGAAAATTGTATACTTCTTAGGAAAGCTTGGATTCAAAACTGAGCGTTATCTACTGAAGTGCCACCAAAGTAATGATTTTGTCTGTACTTTTGGATTTGTCTATACTTTGGTTTACGCCCCCCATACCTGTAAAACTAATGACAGTCCCCTCAGCCTCATCTGCGCATGGTAAAAAATTAAAACTAAAGCATTAGCATGTTAGCTTGCTGTTGATAGCAGTTCGCTCAAAATATCACCGTGATTAAGAACAGCGTCGTAGAGCTGCTAGCCTGGCTATAGACGCTCGTACTAAGTTCACTCTGGACACAGAAGTGCTGCAGAAGCATTTTCCATGGAGCGCTGCCTGCTTCCTTTTGGCGTCCATGTTAACTAATTGGGCTGTTCACACAGGATTGGCCCTGCTGTGGCCCCGAGCAGCAGTTGCCAGCTCGCGATCTGCAGAGATAGTTTTGCCTTCTGGTCTACTTTTCCTGTGAGCAACAAATCTGGCAAGAAAATACATGAATTATCTAATATGAACAATATAAAGCAAATACTAGATATAAATGATCTGATTATGATAAATTTTAAAATATGCATCCATGCCTCCACATATTTATCAGTTGTATCTAAATAGCGAGTAAGAGAAATGAGTGGACACACACACACAAACACACACACACACACACACACACACACACACACACACACACACACACACACACACAAGCAAACATAGACAGAGCTCTGTGTGTGATCAGTAAAAAGCACAGGAGCAGAATCACTGACTGACTGGCATGGAGTAATGCTCTTCTGGTGTGAAAGGTCACGTGACTGCCAACAGGAAGCTACACAACAACTGACATATCAGGGCACTTCCACATACAGTGTGAACATGGCATCTAACTACTTTGCCATTTTATTTTTGTGTCCTGTTTCCAAGTGTGAAATTATTGCACTCACAAATTCCCACAATTAACAAAAAAGTAGTGTCCATAGCATGTACAATACTTTACTGACAATCCCACAAACTATTATGTCCCATTTTGAAGACACAATAATGACAGTTTCATGGTGCTTCACATATCAGCAATAGAGCAAAATGATGATAACTGTGTTCGAAAATCTCTTGTCATTATATACTTACTGTTGTGGGCCTGTTAAATAAGGGCTTGTGAATGAGTGAACGAAAGAGCAATTCTGGACACAGCAGTGGTCTTGTTTTTATCCTGATGTGTGGAAAATAACGGTAAAAAACACAGCTTTGTCTTTCATAGCGTTCTTTTCCTGGGAGACAGCAGCTCAGCGATCGTCAGTACTTTGCAGTAATGCTGATTGTGACCATCAAAACTGAGACAACAGGGACTCGTTAAGACCACTCAGCATTTTTCATCCAGATGTCAGCTCATAAGAGCGCAGTCAGAATCATTTCCACAAGAGGCTTCCATGTTAAGAGTACAAATAGTCACTGCAGGTTGTATGAGAGTGTTTGTGCCTAGTGAAGTGTAATCGGAAAGACACAGCCATTTTTTTTTGCTACAGATTGTGTGAAGTGTGTGAGAGTACATGTGGGGAGGATATGACAAGTGGAACCCCCCCAATATTTGTGATGATCAGTCATCTAATGCTTCCAAAAGCTAAAAGAAAGCTAATTTACTCTCCTTTATATTAGTGTTTAAACAACTCCAAAACATCCTGAATGGTCACTGAACTCCCCCTGTTTAATGCTGGATTACAACTACATGTCAACCACCAACAGGTAGATCACATGATTCCTTTCTATGCAACCAACTGGCAAATCTCATTCAGAGCGCCCTATTTAAACTGCTCTGACCTGCCTACTATTGCTGCTTCCTCTGCAAGCCACTTTGCAACCCACCTCCAACCCAGCTCCTCCTTTTCATGTTGTTTCATTGTGTTACTCCCCCCATCTCCTAGACCTCTGGCGGGGACATAACATCTGACTTATCAATGTAATTTCTGCTCTGTTCTGTTCCTGAGGGTTTTTTTTATGCTGCTCTCCCTGCCTTAGGCTTTCCATGTACACACATTGAAGGGCAGAGAGGTGTGCTCTCTCTGCCTTATGGCTTTCCACATAGGCGCGTGGAAGAGTCTTTCTGCGTAGGCCTGAGGAAAGGCAGAGAGACCCCAGAACAGAGCCATACTACCACACAAAACTGCAAATGGAAATAAAGTTTTCTCTGACTAAAGTGCTCCTGACTGAATTAATGTAAAGTCATGGAGGTTAGGTTTAGGAAAAGACCATCTGTGATCGCAGCCCTCCAAAATACGTGGGTTATAAGAATTGCCGGCTCATTTTTACGTGGTGCATTTCTTTTCATAGGAAAACATACCAACAGTGCATAAGAAATAGATGCCAGTACATCCTACACACCAAACCATTAAAGTTTATTACTGAGGTTGTAGTCTGCAGTGGTGTGTTGAACTGGACTACATTATACTGAGAGGTGTTCCTAATATGTGTATTGTATCTAGCTGTCTGTCCGACCATTCCCTAAAGTGTGCTGATCTGACAGTGTGTTGCAGCTTAATCAGCTGCCACAATCTAACATGATGTGTGGACATCTGACAGCATTAATACAAAAATTGCTTCTCATGTCCCGTCCTGTTTGACTATGTGGGTCACTGGGTGATTACGTTATCATGCATTTATAGATACACTATGACCCTTCCCTTAAATTTGATGTACAACACTAGATTGGATTTTGAACATCAGCAATCAAATATACCGGCAGGACTCCAGTAATAAACTGAGAATGGGGCCCAGAATGGGGCCAGTGTGTCAGCCAGAGTCATTCCAGGCAAGCTGGAGTCCTTTCCTGTAGCCCCCTCCACAGCTCTGCTTTCCATCTAACCTGGATCATATGCCTTTAATAGTGTGTAATCTCTTAAGGGCTGAGATTTATGTCCTCCCCCTCTAGAGTCGGGGCCAGGGATATTTGGGAAGAGTGAGCAAAGGCTCCTGCGGGAAGGAATGATCAACCTTCTGTAAATTTGTGAGAAACACTCCAAACAAGGCCCTTATAGTCCTGCATGACCGCTATACAAAAATACTGTATTTAGAAAAGTGATCTAATTTGTCATCATTCCTTTCCTGTTTGTTGTTCTGCTCAAGACCTTCAGATTAAAAATATCACTGAGCAGGTAAAAAAAAAAAGGTAACAGATGTGGACAGCTTGGCCATGAGCCTGCAGCTTATATAACCATTCTCAATAGCTGTATTGTACCAGTTTGTTCCCTGTAATTGTTGCTGCGATGACTCTGTGAAACTTGGTATTGTGTTAGATGATGGAATTTGTTTGGAGACAATACGCATTTGTTGAACTTATGAAAGAGAAATGCACCCCGTTGATGTATGACATCTCTCTTCTGTGGGTCGATATTGCTCATAATTTTGATTGACTGGCTAGTTTCTCAATAAGCTGCTGTGTCACTGCTGCCTCAGGGCGCACAGGACATATTAGCTCTGGGAAATCAAGAACAAATGTAAGGCAAGTGAAGAGTAAAAAATCCTTTAATAACTTATTTATTGATATGGGGCATGTGGAATTAATTTGCCCTCAGAAACTGCACTTAAATTTCAGTCATATTAGTTTTTGAAAAATTTAACTTACATAAGAAGAAGATTAAAAGTCAAAAGCCTTGCTAACAGTTCTGAGGCTGTACTGTCAAACTAGGCTCAGCTTTCTTAGTAGAACAAATGAAGTACTTAAAAAACTAATCCAAGCCAGCCTGTTGAGCCAGGAGAATGTTACTTGTAATGTCCGTCGACAGCACGTATACATCACTGCAGGCCCATTGCTTGACCTGCAACATTAACTAGGATGTTCTAAGCATCAACCTGTCCTTAAATTTTTTTTCCCTGTGAAATCCTAGACTTTCCTTATTATAGCTGATACATAAATCAAAGATTGTTTTATCCCGTGAAAGCAACACAGTCCTGATGAGCTAAAAGGTTACTGGATTAATGGTATAGGCAACAGTACTTATAAGGCTGCAATGCCTTTGATGTCTCACCTAATGCAAGCTTCATGATGAGGGATGCACATGTATCACCTTGAGGTGATGAGTTTATCTGGCTGAAATATAGGAGCCACACGATGAAAGTAGCTAAGTTAGAATTAATTTACCATACCTCACTCTGCTGCTAAGGTCAAGCTTTTAAGTATCTGCACGTCCATCCATCCATTTTCATGCGCTTATTAGGGGCTGGGTCGCGGGGGGTCTGCATGTGTTCTGAGGTAAGGTGGGAAACTATGTGAAGATGATGTAATTTTTACCTGATTTACACTGCTTTACACTACGGGCCAGGTATCGGTACCTGATACCTTTCAGGTATCAACCAAAATAACCCAGTGCCAAGTATCAAAACACCTCCAGTCAAACAATACCTGCATTTGACCCTTTTTACACCAAGAGTCTGATCATGGACCGTCCTGACTCCCTGCTGGATCAGCAAACTTTCTGTTGCTGCCAACTCTGGAGCCATTTTCTACGGTGAACAGTCTGTTCAACATCTGCCCGGTCAGCATGAGCCAACATAGAAGTAGTAGTTAACATCCAACACGGAGCCATTAAATGATCTCAACAAACTTTCAGTTGCTGTCTGCTTCAGCTCTCCTTAGTGGATGGTCAGTTTAATGTCTGCCCAGTTAGCACAAGCTAATGAAGCAGTGGCTAACACCCAACACCAAGCCATTTAACGGCCCAACAAACTTGGTGTTGCTGTCATCTAAAGAGTCACCTTTCAGAATAAATGGCTAGTTAAACATTTGCACAAGCTAAAATGAGCAGCAGCAGCCAACATCTAACACTAAGCCATTAAACTGTCCCAACAAACTCACATTAACATGAAAACACCTTGACTCTGATGTTAAACCCATCGATAATTGTTAGATAATATTAGCCATGCAATGCTAAAAGTTAGTCCAGTCACTGTACGTGCAGCCGGGTGGACTCTCACAACTGTGCCCGACAGCAGCAGCTACAACCCATACAGTCTGCGGTGTGTTGAGGTCCAGCACAGTGTGTTTGATGGAGTGCCCAGATGCTACCAAACAGGCTGTTCTCATGCACTGTTTGCATTACAAAAAATAATGCATTTGTACATATCCCCACGTAATCATGAGACAGAAGTTTGTGCATAACTTATGTATTTTGGAGGGTTGCAATCATGTGACCAGTGTTCTGATTGGAGTAAAGAAGGAAGCAGTCAAGAGGCTGGCAGGTTGAGGTGGTAGATGGGGGACAAAACACAGGACTTTCCTAGGGACTCTCCCTAGGAGGCCAGTGTTGGAATCGTGTGAACTTTGAGTCATTTTAAAGTGTGTCGTAACCATGTTTCTTGTCCCTAAACCTAAACATAGTAACCCAAGTTACCTAAACCTAACCTCCCTGACATTACGTTAATCATGTTACTTCACGCAACGTGACGTCATTCGTGTGGCACTAATTTGTAGGATATCATACGAATCGCTGTGTACGGATATGTTGTACCAAAATGTAGGCCAGCTGAGAATACAGGTAGGGGGGCAACATTTTTAAAACTGGGTCATCCACACTCAACAGTGGGGCGGTTTCCCCATGCCGAAATTTAGCGGAACTTTGGAGCGTTATTTGGCCCTCTTTCCAACAAGAGGCATAACATGAGAGTATCAGATGGCATGTTGAAATGTGTTTCAATTATAAAATTACATTTATTTATCATGTAAATAAATGTTTATCCATTTACATATAACTTGTATTGCCAGTGATTTAAGTCAGTAAGTTACCTGCTGTACTTGATCCCATTTAAGGGTCAACCATAGACCTTTTCTTGAACCCCTATTGGCTCTGGGCCGGGGTAATCTGTACCCTTTGACCCAGCCATACTTACAGTGAATCACTGTAAAAGTATGGTGCTGTCACTGGTACTTGACAGAACAATCACAGAATAAATTCACGTTTACCAACTGCACACTCAAAACAGAAATCTGAGAAGCAATTCACTTCTAAAGGACACAGTAAGGGGATATTATAATGTCACAAGTAATTCACAAGTTTTCCACCAAACAGTTGTCATAAGGTTTCTATTGACCAAAAACCCAAAGTGCTGTATTGAAATATTTTCTTTATCAAGCTGTGAGGGGTCAAAGTGTTCATCTCTTTGCCTGGGGCTCTTTCATATGTTATGGCTTAGTGGCTCTGTGCTTTCATTCAGCCGACAGAGACACAATATTGATCTCAATCAGAGCCAATGAGTCAAGACGAAATCTCATATTTTGTTTGCATCCAGTAATCATTTTAGTATGAAAAAAATGGAAAATCAATATGTAGACAGTCCTTGCACTTAAAGAAGATGATGTGTGATTTAATATTAAAATAAGGTTTGACTTGAGATGTTGTAATACATAGGAATTGCAGCCATGTAGGAGTGTGCTGGGGAAATGTTTGACTCTCAATAGAGATTTTCATTTCATAATACTTTGTACCCGTATTAATAAATGGCAAATGTCAAACTTAAATTAATAGTTATTTTGCTATTAACAAATAGTGAATAAATGAAAAGTAATGCTATTATTTATGGTATTTTAACTTTTTTTTGTTGTTGCACACATTATAACATTTATATACATAAGTATTTGTTAATGGTTAATAATTAGTTTGTTAACCATCTATTAACATTTTTGGATGCTATTACAAATTTGCAATGTATTTAAATACATTACATAGTATTAATTAACCAGTTAAAAAAGTTATTATAATCATCAGTTGCAACTTTGTAATAGCCATCCAAATAATGTTTACAGACAGTTTACAAACTAATTATTAACCATTACCAAACACTTAATATAGTATATAAAATGTTTTAATGTGTGCAACAATAAACTGTTAAAATACCAAAAATTACAACATTACTAGTGATTATCAAACATTATTAACTATAATGCCATTGTTTGTTAACAGTAAAATAACTATTATCTAATGTTTAGCTAACAAGAGTTAACTTCATTGCTTTATTGTGTCTTTTGTATGTCTTAAAAAATTACAATTTATTTTTTTACATAAATGGTGGAATGTTTTTGTTGTCTTGCAACAAGGAGCCAATCTCCTGACATTTCTACTGTGTAAAAATTAATAATATTGTCATTTTGATGCTAGGAAATCTGTATAATGAGAATGCAGTTCTTTGTGTGAAGCAGTAACAAGACACACACCACCTGTTTGTTCGCAGCATCTTGAAGCGGAGGCTGCTTGTCTGTCCACAGATCTGACCCGTGTGACCTGCTGGAGCGCCCAGGCAGACAGTGCCACCCTCTGCCAAGGTGACCTGTCACCACAGGCTTTTACACAAGCCTGCCATGGGTCTTACGTTGCCCAGGGGAGCTGTAAAAGTGTTAACACCATGCTCACTCTGCACACTGGTATTAGGAGAAAGGCCTGGGTACAGGAATAGCCACCTGTTCCCTTCTGGTCTGGGATGAGTGCCCCGAATGTCCCCAAGGACCCCCACTCTGACCACAGCCACCACAGTTACACACTGAGAGGAATGGAAAAGCACAACAAACACACCACTGTGGTCCAAAGTATACCTCCATTTGTAGGTTGTCACTCGAAATAAGTATTTCAGCGCAGTCAGACAGGCTTCCAACAAAAAACCATTTACATAAACCAAACAGAAGGAGACCTCCTTTCTAACTCAGCAGTGATAAAACCCATTATTTGAATTAAAAACTGAAGCATCTCAAGTTTACTTTAATTAACACAATTGGCTGCAAAAGTTGTTATCTGTGGCAGGAAAATACCTGAATGACTGGTGTCACCCTCCTCCTTCCCTCCACACTTACATAAACACACAAACGCGCTCATCATGTTTCATGTGGACAGCTGCGACAACATACAGATGTTGGCTGAACCTCCGGCCTGTGAAGCTCCAAGTTAATTGTTTCCATTTACTTTTCAAAATAAAGATGGCAAACCGTGTTTATTTTATGCATGATGGCTGATTGTAACGTTGCTAGCGTGTAATGTATATTTAGAAGACTGACTCGAGACTAAAGCAGGATTTCCTCAGCAGTCTTGTTATTTATTTTCTCAGTCTCTTAAGTGTGTCATTACGCTGTTTGTCTCATTTTCAATTATGGGTGTATCATTGGCTAATTGTTCCAGCTGTGTTTCCAGTTCAAAGCCATTCCCAAGTCTAATAAATAATTAATCTGTACTTAATTTTTCTGTCATCTCTGCTCTTTTCCATGTATGGAACTTTCTGGAAAGTATTACTAAGGAGGAAATGAAAACAAATGTTCTGAGTCACCACACCTTCTTTCCTTCTTTTTAAAATTGTCAGCTTTTGACATTGCGCCTTTTTAAACCTTGTAATCATGAGCAGGTGCTGCACCCATTGGTCACAAATGTAAGATACTAATCCTGTGTGTAGAAATCCTTTTAAGACAATCCAACCATTTCATACAGACAATGTTCTGGCTTTAGGGTGGCACCTTTTCATTCTGTTCCTGTTCTGTGGTTTCAGTGTAAATCAAATGAATTTCAGGGCCTAGGTGTGAGGAAAAGGGTGCAGTCCATTTTAGATCCCATGGTGTAGGGCCAATGTCATCCTCACTGCAGCTGTTGGTGGAGGCCTTCCTTTATAGCCTATTACCTCACCATAACCGGGTTATGAAAATATCATCACTCTTTATGCATATGCGTAAGGACAGAGGGTGGCGCTTGACTCAGGGCTAAATCGAGAGTAGTGATGGATCCTCCTGGTCACCACCAGCTCAGTGTGTCACTTCTAAGAGTTATAAAACTTACAAAAAAACAGCAATGTGCAGCAGTGTTTATGTTTATTGTGTACCATATATATTTTTTAAACTTAGATTAAAAAGTCAAACAATCCAAAAAATGTGTTTTTATCTTATTTTTATTCTGCATGCTTCTCATGCATGAAGAAATCACAGGCTAATTGTCATTTCACGGAAGTCTATTTCTCTTCTGTTAAAGCAACAGTTCACCCCAAATCAAAAGACACATTTTTACTCTCAGACTGGTCATACACTGTACGATTTGAGCCTGTTTCTGACCCAATTTTTGAGCCGCACGACTGATTTTAGAGTCAGACTAAATTTCAGCTTTGTTGTTTGATGTGTAGTGTATGGAGGTGAGCAAGAACTGATCATAGCCCGATCAGCTGCTCCTAACACGCCATCTGATGTTTCTGCCATGTTAAAAAATTTAGTCAGCCGTCTTGCACAGTCGAAGCAGAGCCACGAGTTGATTCCCCATGGTCAGAGCATTTTTTCTCAGTCAAGCCAATATACAGCTAGTTTGCTGGTGCTGCTAACTTGTTGACTTGCGTATGTGTGTGTGTACGAGAGAGAGAGAGTGAATGTGTGTTTGCTTTAGAGATGGAGACAGAGAAGGAGGGGGAACTTGGAGTGACCCACTTTTGCAAAAATGAACTCTGAAGCTCTTTTTGGGACATCTGACTCTTCATCATTGTGAACCATACCTCCGACAGCATTAAACTTGTAACTGCCCCTCAAACAAATCTTTATAGACAATTGTCAATAGCCAGAACAGTCTGCATGGGCCGAGGAACCGTTTTATTGTCTATTTTATTTGTACAGTGCAGTGTTAATTTCATTGACAAAAACTATGATGAAAATTTTTGGCCAACGGCCTTTTTTCCATGATGAAAACCAGACGATGACGAGCCAAAAACAGGACTTGATTATAAAAGTTCAGACGAAATCTATGTTTCATTTACATTGACAAGACGAGAAGTGATGAAAATGTGAGTAGTGGACTATCAGACATTGAAAGCCAAGAACAGCCATCCTTGTAATTATCTTCAAATGCTGCATGAACGACAGGCTGTCAGACTCCAGTAAATAGTCGGCACCAGGATGTTTCGCTAGCTGTTGAACGGCAGCAGAGCAAGCAGCAACTTCTTCCTCATTTATTCTACTTCACATCTGTTGATCCCTGCTCCTCTCAAATCTGGAGTGTTTCTGGAAGGTTTACAGTTTGATGCTGTTTGACAGGCAGGTAGGAGGCTCAGTTATCTGTCCTGTATGTAAACAGTATAAACTCAGCAGAGTTTTCTCTGACAGTTGAAGGTTCAGTTTTAATCACCAACTCCGTGAGAAGACATGACTTTAAACCTCCAGACTAACATGTTGCAGATTACAAGAGAATTCAGGATGATGATGCTGATGATCATCAGTAAGCGTGTGCTCTTAAATCACCCCTTAAACCTGTTTAACAGTGCTGGAGAAATGACAGTTTGTAAGTGTGTAGAAATTATTTGTAGTTGTAGAAAAAAATTGTCTAAATGAAATTTTTATACAACCTGACACCTTGATTGTAAGTTCTGATGCATAAATTAGCCTAATTGGATTAGTTTAAAGATAAAAAAAAACAATAACATTGAAAACATAATAACTAAAATATCATGAATTAAAGACTAAATCTATGAAGGATAAAAATAACTAAAATGTGACTAAAACTAATAAGCATTTTCATCTCAAGACAAAGACGAAGCCTAAAATAGCTGTCAAAATTAACACAGGTACAATATGAGCACCCAGGTCATGGCTTAATGATTGGGAGCACATAAATCATGAGGTTTAGCTTTACATCACAGATGATTTATTCATACAGTTGGAGTTGGATTTAAACAATGACATTTCTAAAACTGGCTCAAATCATACAGCGTATTCCCAGTTTCATAGGCTAGTGCTATTTATCTTTTTAGAGTATTTGCTGTGAGTTGCAGATTGTTGGACATATCGCCAAAAGAAACAAACAAACAAACAAAAAAAAAAACACCAGCTGTATCACTGCACAGAAGGAAGCTGTGTGCACTTAGCAGCACTGAGCTTACATTACAGCTTAGCTGAGGAGGACATCTTTAATGTTTACATCTTGCACTGCCATGAGCACAAGCCTCTCGTCCATGAGTAGTTGCATGCCTCCTTATGCATGGTGATACAGTTGGTTGGTGTAGTTTGGCAAAAAGAAAATAGTTCCTATAATAAACTGCTCACAACAAGGTCTGTGGATTATCTTGAGTAAGCAGGTATTTTTTTTGGCGCTTTGAGCCCCATAAGCTGATTGCCATCGTGTTCCATTATATTGGACAAAAGGCAGACATCTCTACAGCCGACACTCTGCAACTCACATCAAAATAGCCTAGACTGATAAATAGCACCACAGGTAAGAGGAAGAATATGTATTTTTGATTTTGGGATGAACTGTCCCTTTAAGTTTCCATCCTTCACTTTGACATTGCTGATTGAAAAGTTAATGTCACTTTGTTTTCCCACTGCCAAAATCCTCCACATAGCACTTTTAGAAACAGCTTGTTTGCTCATGCAGCAAGTGTAGAGAGTGAGTCTCAAAGGGGGTCCCACTTGCTCTCTGTTTAGAGGTAATTACGTCAAAACAGAAGATTTTTTTTCCCTGAAATGATCTTCCAAGTTTTTCAACAGCTGTTAGGGGCAATTATGGCTCTTGAAAAGACAGACTGAGACAGCAAAGGAGAGACAGCAAAGAGCCCAGGAGTCAGATTTAAAACAGAGATACATATGACAGTTATGATATGTGCCTCATGAAGAACTACCATCCATTAGTTATAGTGCAGTGTAAGAGTACTTCACTACATTTCTCCAAACCTGTTCTCCTCTCTTCTCCCTGGATGGATCCTTTGAAATATTTTAAAATACTGCAGATCCTCACCTCCCTTAATAAATGTCAGTAACATCGCCTCAGTTTGTCTGTCTGTGCAGCACAACACAACCTGAACCCAAAAATTAGACATAGCCTCCACATTCTGTCCTGGAGGAATTTCAAAACAGATTTTTTTCTTAAGGGAATTTGTTTTGCACCATGCGGGACCTCAGGGTTCAGTAAAACTTAGAGTTAAGTGTCAGGCCTCTAATGCCCTGTCGGCAGCCTCCACATAAACAACACGAACAGGCACGTGGCCTCACAGCACAGTCGAGCATAAATAAGACAGAGGTTGTGATCTGGGGCCCTGACACATGTCAGCCGTGGTAGTGAATGTGTGCTGGTGGAGAGGTGAGTAATAGATTGTCCAGAGATGGAGAGAAACATGGAGCACAGCATGCTGTGGCTGCATGAACTGAGAAATTGTGTGAGTGTGTATGTTTCTGTGTTGCTACCAGACAGTCAGCTTGGTCATGAGAGGTCAGTCCTTTCTCATGTCACAGGAGCACAGAGATTTGTAACTCTAGTATTCCCCTGTTAATGCTAACATACAGTCTATTACACTTTAAATTGACTTCTACAACAGTTGTGCAGTGTGAAAAATCTCACAGAATGGCTGTACCATAATCTGATTTAACTGGAAGACAATATTTTCAATATTGGAACATAAAAGTTAAATATGTCCACAGCAGACAGTAAAGGCAGCACAATCTAAAACATGAACTTAAACAATCATTAATATGGATTTTATCTCATTAGTCCAGTTTTCATCCCAATGAAATGCAAATTTTAACAGAATCTCCGGAAAAAAAAGGCAAAGAAAATGCTTTTTAATGTGCCTGGTGTTATGCAAATATTAGAAGATGGACTTACCAAGATAAACAGCTGGTTTTGCTAATCCTCCTGCAGTTGCAATGAGATGACGTAATTAAGAGAGAGCCAGTCAAACCTCTACATGATAGAAAATAACATGGAAATGAGATGGTCAGTGCCTTGCTCAAGGGCACCTTGGAAGTTCCCAGGAGGTGAAATGGCACCTCTCCAGCTACCAGTCCACGCTCCATATTTTGGTCCGGGTGGGGACTTGAACTGGCAACCCTCCGGTTCCCAAGCCAAGTCCCCATGGACTGAGCTACTGCATCACTTCAGTGGAAGTCTGAATGACAAACGAGACTTTAGCGAAACTACTTTTCCATACTTAGGTCTTTTGAAATATTTTTCATAACATCTACCTGTTCACTCCTTGCACACATGCTCACTTATTTCTTTCTGCCATTATTAAGGGCTGTCAATTGAGACATCAGCTGTTCTGTCAGCTGATCACAGTTAACCAATAGCACAGTCCATGCACCCTCTCTGTTAGCCTATCATCCTACTGTCTCTTGTTTTAAATATGGTTCTCTCATCAGCCTTTACTCTCAGAGTCATCGGCCACCACGACCACCAATGTCTGGACTCCATGGGAGATTTATCTTGTTGCAGCTCAGATGCCACTCAATTGCAAATCTCCCTCAGAAGTCCAAGTGCCAAAGACTCTCTGTGTATTCATATTCATCACATCATCTGTAATCTGTACACCTCCGATCGCCAACAATCATCTCCTGTTTGAAGTACATCACATACTTACTCACTAAATCTGTGTCTGTTTTACTTCTGTTTCACATTTCGTTTTTATGAAAGATAACTTTTTCATTAGCCAAGATATTCTGACTTTTTTTCTGAAAGTCCAATCCGAATTTCCAGCCCATTCACATATCGCACTTTGTTGTGCCATTCAAAAGCAACTTTTAGCGTCCTTGTGAGATGCGCCAGGCCATCAGCTAACTCCAGTGTAAACCCATCTGCAGCAATACTTGACACTAACATGGTAGAAAGAGTGAGAAAATCTGTGTGGAGCAGGAGGAAAAGTAGGGGAATGGGTCAAACAAAACTGGACTGTCATTCAAGAGACCACAGTTTGTTGTCACTCATGTGATGTAGTCGTGTCACATTACATAACAAACATACTTATCTTAACACAAGACCTGATCTTTTTTTCCAAACCTAACCAAGTAGTTTTGTTGCCTAAACCTAACTGCGACTCACAACATTTTCCATGTGTTACAATGTGTATCAGCTGTGTGTCACACAATTAAGCTGAAGGGTGCCCTGTGCGTCACCATCAGATGCTGAGGGGTGTGACAAAGTGTCAGTAGCCCATTTGATGACCTGGGAATAAGATGGGTTGGAATTTTCTGTTTCTGTTACAGAGCTTAAGGACTAAAAAAAAATATGGGACAAGTTTTTTTTTTTCGATCTCATGCCCTCTTGACTTAAGTTGTTTGTTTACTTCTCTCACTTACGTTCAGCTTCTCATGTGCTGAGCTGCACTGCCAATCAGAGTAATTTCACTCATCAATGGGCTCTGCCGTCTGTGACACCTATTTTATTTTTATTTATTTTTTTTATTTTATATACCCTTAATAGTCCCACAAGGGGAAATTCCAAGTTTCCACTCTGTTTTTACAAATACACACAGGTCTGAAACACACACATGCACAAACAGGGCCTTTTTTACATGCATCAAATGGAGAGATGTCAGAGTGAGGGGGCTGCCCATGGACGGGCGCCCCGAGCAGTTGGGGGTTCGGTGCCTTGCTCAAGGGCACCTCGGCAGTGCCCAGGAGGTGAACTGACACCTCTCCAGCCACCAGTCCACGCTCCATATTTTGGTCTGGTTGGGGATTTGAACCGGCGACCCTCCGGTTCCCAAGCCAAGTCCCTATGGACTGGGCTACTGCCACCCCAATTCAACATGCTGAAGCAGACAAGGGCCGACTAGTGCCAAAGGTGTAGGACACATTGCAAAAACAAGGGTGGCAGATGCTCACCGATGGCTCAGCAATGACCAACAGCACCACTGGCTTAGTGTGTGAGTGTCCTTAGGCACCAAACGTGGGTGTTTAGGGACCTGCAGCTTGTTTTACAAGCTGCTCGCTGGGCATCAGACATGTACTTTTTTTGGCATTTTTCCAAGTGCCATGAAAAGCATCTGTCTTTTACAGAAAACAATGTTGTGTTTCCAGCTGGGACATTGCCATAAAAACAGAGCATTTTAAACCAAAACATGAACTTTCCTCACCATAATCAAGTGTTTTTTTGTCCCTAAACATCCACAAATTTGTTGAAATGTAAAGAAATCTAAAGTTTCAACTACACAGTAACATACAAATGTAACATAGTCTATCCCTGGCTATCCGTGGTTTGCAGAAACATACAATGTCAACATTTATTCTGGCCATTGAATTCCATTAACACGTCATAAATCATCTGCATTTAGCCTGCCTGTAACACAGCCTCATATGTTTAAACTATAAGAATCAGATCTATCTGTACCTACTTTTAAGGCTGAAATCTTTCATGGCATCTTTCCATGTAATATGAGCCGATAATGATAAGAGTTTCCAGCTATTTCAGCTGTGCATGTTGCTGAAAGAAAGTGGGTGATCTGACCTCGGGGCACTAATTCTTCCCTCATACTGCACTGGCATGTGACTGCTTACTGTACATCCATCACCTGCCATGGGATCATTGTTAATACTTTTAAGAGTTACATTACATGCTGGAGGTGCCTTGTTCTTTGTGACTGGCTTCATGTGGGGCCTTTTGTGCCAGTGGGCCTTCTTAACTACCATGTATGAGTACAAACTGTAGCATTCCTGCCACCCGTGGCCTTAAGCAGCTAAAATGACATTATACAACATGGCATTATGATGATGTGTTTCAAAAGACCACCCACTCAACACGCTGTATAAAAAGAGTTTTGAACTTTTAAGAAGTGCATCTGTGTCTATGTAATCACATTGTGGTTCTAGCTTTGATTTCCATGTCCCCCAACAATGTGACATAATAAGCACATTATGTCACTGACCACATGGAAGCCAACCACGACGATGTACTGTAATGTCAACATGGTGGCATCTTAAACTGCATTATGTGAACACAAGTATAATAATATCAAAATATTTTCAGAGTTCATGCCTAAATGACCTCTTGTGTGTAGTATGTGTGGGTGACGCTGAGCAGCTCATGTGCCTCTTGCTGCTTTTGTTGCCATTGTGAGAAACAGACTTCGAGTAAATTGGATCCAGCATCTCCCAGAGCCGTCCATCCAAAATGAGCATTTGTCTGATGCATCCACTCAAAATGTTTGTTTTCATCATGATAAGACAAAACAAAAGATACATATCGTTTTCTCATGATCTCATCATAGTCCAAGCTGATTGAACCTCTCTTCTTTGTTCACTTCCCCCCTGGAGACATAAAGGTTACATATTTTAAATCTTGGTGTGCATCTTGATTGCAAAGAGGGACAATCCTGTCTTTCATCTTTTTGAATGATATGAAGCAGACACGGATGTCTGTAAAATCAGCAGCGTCTCTGTAGTGGTGTGACAGCTTCACGATGTCTGATTGAGTGTGTTTGTGTTTGTTGTCTAAACCCTTATCTTTCTGTCTCCTCTTATCATTTCAGTTGAGTGTGTTACATGACAATGTCTAGTCCTCTGGATCTGGGACCCTCACAACAGCTGCTTGAATGTGTCACCACTTCAGAGTAGATACAGATAAACGTCACCATAAGCAAATAAAAAGGACTATGACACGTGTAATGTCTGTAAGATGATTCTTGAATAGATGTGCATACACACAGAGGCTCATTTGAGAAGATTTGGTTCAGGCAGCCATGCTGTCCGAACATGGTTAAAGCTACTAAGTGTTATAGAAATCTGAAATCATGGTAATTCTGACAAATAAAGTGATAAAAATACAATAAAACCAACAGAATATTATTAAACAAGATTGAACCATGCCAGCTGCTCTGTGTGTTGTGCTTTGAGCTAAATGCTAACAACAGGATGCAAAAACATGATTTTAGACTTCTGCAGCTGTGAGCCTATGGATTCTGTGGAGGCTGTTGCGGGCACCTCTCGTTTGTGCCAGGCATAGCACTGTGGCAGATTGGGCATTGCATGTCATTTACAGCCCAGTCTCATAGCAATAGGTAAAATGTGCATGAACCCTTAACAATGCATTATGTGGTCCTAGGCATGAAATTTGTTAAAATTACATGCTGGCATCATAAAACCAATGCTAATGCAAAGTCACACAAATTAAGTATAAAGAGTAAATAAGTCCACGTAGGGTGGGCGGGTCAAACAAACATGGACTTTCAACCAGGAGACCGCTGTTTGTGTCCTGTGTAAACCAATTTAAGGTAGTTAAGTGACTTTATGGACTTAATGTAACTAGAAAAGTATGTAAGTTTACATCACATATTTACTGCAACCTACATATCTACATATCTTTTCCCAAACTTCCCCAAGTATTTTTATTGTCCTCTAAACCTAACTAAGTGTTTTTCATTCCCTACACCTAACTTAACTGTGACTGTAGCAGACTTTGAATTGGAATTGTTTTTGTGTCATCAGCACATAATTTCAACACATTAAGAGGTCATGTCCATTTCGCATATTTCTGTGAAACTGCTTTGTAATTTCAGTCATGCGTTGGGATTGCTATTGAAATTTGCAAAACTCACTTCCACTGTAGCTCCATTGCCCTCCATTACCCTATACTTGATAAAAGAGAGAAGCCAGGACAGCACCAGATAGAAGACTTAAAAGCTTTCATTTTTGGGTATACTCTCCTGCTCCTTGGCATTCTCCTTCCAGAAATTATGCATTAGGTTTATTTTTTTTCATAATCTTTAGAGGAGGGATCACACAAGTGACGATCTTCTAACTTGCTTCACTAGCCTTTCTTCAAACCGGTAACAGATGTTAGGTACCTATCAGGAAATCTCACCAATCCCAAATCCAATCAAACTTCTTTTTTTTAATCATTATTTGGCATTTTTGCCTTTATTAATAGGACAGATTGACAGGAAAGGTGGGGAAGAAGGGCATGACATGCAGCAAAGTGCCGTGGGTCGAAATTAAACCCAGGCTGCTGCCGAAGGAGTCAGCCTGTATGGTGTACACACTCCACCAGGTGAGCTAGAAGTTGCTCCAGTCCAATCAAACGTCTGCGCTGTCAACAATACCTGGCTTGTAGTCACATTTTTTTTTGGGAGAGGTGCATCCCTGTGGCTCTCTCTGAGCCCCGCAAACCACCTCTGCAGCTCCGTGGAAGCTCTGTGCAAGCTTATCCACAGAAGTATAAATTAGACATAAGGCAATGACCATGCTAATTTACTGTCTTAGTTCAGCATTACAACAGGCTAACATTACACACAAAGTACAGCTGAGGCTGATGGGAATGTCATAAATTTGGTCATAAATCAAATTATTGGGCACATTGAAATTTTGACCTGACTATGACCTGAGAGTAAAAGTTAAATGATTACTCAAGTTGGTGTTCATACTGAGGGGAACACGGGTGTCAGTATCACATTACATTGAAATCAGTCAAATAATTGATGAGATATTTTACTAAAAACCATAAAAGTCAGCCTTATGGTAGCACAAAAGAGAAAGCTGGGATCATCTAAGTCATTCTGATTCATTGACTGGGATCTACGAGTGTCTGTAAAAAAATTGTCATAGCAACTAATCTTATACTTCTCAGATATTCTCGACTAATGTGATGGACCGACTGGCATACCAAGTATTGATTGCTATCCATAAAGCTGCACACTACAACTGTAATAAAACTCTCAAAGTCCGTCAGTTGTCTCATTTTAAGAGTCAAGTAGATTACATTTTACTACCATCACTAATATTTAGTTTTACAGACTCTAGTTCACCATTTCCTATTTTATTTCATGTTGATGTGTAATGATGGTTATAAACTTGTGTCTAAAGGAGACACACGTCTCTCCACACACCATGATCTGAGTTTGAGTAAGAAGTGACACACAAGGATAAAAAAATATCCAAGCTGTACCTACTGGTGTATGAAATGTCATTTTGCTTGTCCCCTGTAACCTGTGATTACACACTCCAGAGTGAGGCACTGAACAGGACCTGTTTTCATAAAGACTTTTCCTACAGGGGCACTGCAATTTTCCTTTATTAAGCTTTAAAGTTAGAGAGGAAGGAGGATTGTATTTCCCTCATACTGGGGGACCAGTGCCAGGCATGACTAACTCTGGGTCATTTAAAGAGTTTGCTCAGTGTGTGCACACAGCATGCGCACATGTTGGCATACACAAACTTGCACATGTGGTGCGTTTGTGAATTGAGACATAGTTACATGTGTAAACACAATTATTTTCTTTCACTCACACTTTGCAAAGTACTTTTGCTCTCTTTGAAAAGTTAATTAGGGTTGTTTAAAAACCACAGTCACTGAAGGTTTAATACCCATGATGCATAACAAAAGTTATTTTGACCTTTTCAAACTGATAAGCTGTTCCAGCCACACCCAGTACTTGAAAGAATGCCAGCATTTTCCTGCCTTTTTAAAACAAATCTGACATGCTCCAATTTATATGGCATTACAGCTGATATAATAGGACAAAAAGAGCTCCTGCCATTGAGAAAGGATGGATTTAGATTTAACCCTTGGATTCGATCTTTTAATAGATTTTTCCATCTTAAAGCTGCTTAAGGAATGTTTGGGAGGAAAGGAATTTCAATTTACAGAAATTCAAACCTACACAAGCAATGGTACGCTTCCTACACCTCCCAGCCCCCCGCTGGGAAGCTAATAGGCTAGGAGTGATTGACAGGACAGACTCATGCCTTCTGCCTCTCAGACATCTTCTTGTTAGGACGCATGGGTTTCTGCACATTTCAGTTTTAAATTAAGGAAAATTGGAATGTAGCTGCAGTTTTTCTGAGATTTTGACATATAATTCTTTTGTCTTTGGCTCAATGGCGCCCTCAAGGGTGGGGGCAGGGGGGCCGTGGCCACCCAGTGGCTAACCCTAACAAAAATAATTTAAGGCTGACATTGCTGTGAGACCGTGGCGTGCTTGTTTGCTAAGCAAAGGTGGTGGTGTCTTGTGAAACAAGACAACCTCAGGCCTCCACTGATACCAAATATTTTGGCATAGTTTGTCGGGAAGGAGGCTACATAACACTCCAAATTTAGGCTAAATATTGGGAACAACTGGCACGGCCATTTTCAAAGGTTCGCTTCAACTTTCACCTCAAGATATCTGAATGAAACTGGGTTCAATGGGTACCAACAAATCTCCCCTAAACTTTAGAAGGCTTGTTCCTAGTAAATGTTTTTTTTTCCATTACAGTAAATACTAACAAAAACTATGACGAAGAGTGAAAAAATAGATGTTCATAATAAAAAGTATGGCAAAATCTGTATGTCATTTTCATTAAGGAGCCAAGACTGGACGAAAATGTTAGTGGTGGACTATCGAACATTAAAAATAAGAGAAGGAAAGAGCAGAATAATAGATTATTCAAGGAAATGTATTAGAAGAAGGTCTTCAACTAAAAAGCTGAGAACGGCCGTGCTTGTAAATATTGTCTAATACCATATGAACAGTTTGAAATTGGAGCACCAACTGACTGTAAACTCCAGTAAGTAGTTGGCACCTGGATGTTTTGCTAGCCTGTGAGTTGTAAGCTGTAATACAGCAGTAAATAAGCATTATCATTTAAGCATTATCATCGTTGTTTGTTAAGTTTTTTTAGACCATAAAAAGAGAGATTTTGAGGTTTTTCAAATGATGATCAGTAAGTGTGTGCTTGTAAATCACCCCTTAAACCTGTCAAAAACTGCTGGGGAAAAGTGTGTAGAAATGATTTGCAGTTGTAGAAAAAAAAATGTTGAAATTAAATTTCGAACCTCATTGGACTGATGTAAAGAGAAAAAAAACAAACATATTGACCAAAAGTAATGGCTAAAGGGTTATTACTTTTCATCTACTAAAACTATGGAACTAAGTATAAAAATGACTAAAATGTGACTAAACCTAATAAGCATTTTCATGTCAAGACAAAAACTGAATTTGAAGTAGCTGCCAAAATTAACACTGTTACAGTCAATGTACTCCTTCAAATCAAATTGTATATTTGTCTTTTTTTAAGGAAAAGAGCAACCAGCCTATTTGGAGAACGACGAATTGCCTAACATGTATAGATGCACAACACATTAAAACATGACTGTTGTGGAACTCAAAATGTTAACTGTACTGTTATTTGTCTATGCACATCAGATAATTAGTAATATTAACAGTAAAATAAGAGATTAAAATCTATCAGTATGTTATTCCTTAACTCTCCATACTAATTTACTTTTCAACCAGCCTATACACTTCAACAGTGTAGTCAAATTCCTAAGATTCAGTTATGGGGTTTGGTTTCGATGTGTCACCCCAAGATTTTCAGTGGCCCCATCTGGCCACCCCTTTGAAAAGTTTCTGGGAACATAATCCATAATTATATGTACTGGAGCTTTAACAATAAATCTGTAGATTTTAGTGAATAACCATGATAACCAAATACTCAGAAGTGTTAAACACCAGCTGTCTTCACAGCCTTTACCACTGTGTGATCCCACAGCTCTTCCTGTGTGGCACTTCAGTTGTTTGTCCCTATTCTTTTTGTTCTTATGTTTCACTGCCCACTGTTGTCCTGCCTGCAGATGTCAGTCCCAGGAGGTTTAGGGGCGCCACACTCTGTTACCTGCTGACACTAATCTACACTGAAAGTCTCCAGCCGCTACAAGACCCAACAGCTAGCTGCAAAAAGCTTTTCAGGTCCCCCTGTACGTCCATTTCTTTCCAACTGAGTGGACATACACAGGACTGGTATATTCCTCTGTAATGTAGCTTACATCCGTGAACTCTTGGAAGTTCTCACTACGTGCATGAGTGCATTGGCAACTATGGATGTTTTTACTTCAGTTTTTGGATTTTAGAGCAGCAATAAGTCATTATAATGGTTCTAGTAAGACCTCTGAGTGAAGCACATGTGAATTCAAATTATGATTTATGTACATATTTACCAATGAAGCAATAACGTGAGGTTATTAGTCTTTTTTGTACATATGCAAGTGTCAGATGAAAAAATGCTGTATGCAATAAAGCCAATAACATATATTGGATATTTGTCCTTATGTTTTCCACTCTGGGGATTAATAAATGCTTTTCTTATCTTTTTATCTGATTACAGTCATTATCAGCATCCCACGTGACACAAACTCCTTTAAACTTAAGCAAAATTCAATCATGGTCAAAGAGTAAAAGCGTGATTTGTGTTCCCACTGTGGACAGCTGACAGAGACCTCAAAATCCCTTAGTGTTAAACTTCCAAGAACACTTCAAAAAAACTTCTCAGTGTTGCAAATATGTCAGCGCACACAAGTGGTGCTCACAAGCATCAGGGGAAGAGTCAAAAAGCAGCAAACACTGAAACAGGCGAGCTCGTACATCAAACTGATGTTATGTCATCGCTGTTTGGAAGGATTTTGGCTCTGTGTTTATAAACAGTGTGTCACACAACTGGGGTCCATTAATCAGTATTTTGTAAAAGTTGGCCTGAAAAAGTTGTTTTGTTGTCACTGAGATCAACATCAAGTCAACTTAGGAACACAAGTGACAAAAATCCAGACATCTTGGATTAATCAGTGATGAGTTGCAGCATGGCCAAAAGTTCACTTTTTATCTGTTGCTATGCATGTGAAAATGAGGCTGATGTGATGACAGTCACAAGCTTGCTAGATCACAACTCTTCATTGGCTATCATCAGCCAAAATCCATATCCCTTGTTTCCCCACTGGATTGAAGTTTTCCATAAAGTTTAATCTGAACAACTACAGTAGTAATAGAAGGAGACATATTGCATCTGTTCTTGAGTCAATATTTAGCTCTGAATATTTGAAGTGTCTTAATTTGTTTATTTGAATATTGCCACTGTTTGGAGTTTTCAGAAATGTTAATATTTGTTTATGGATACTTCTTTGTTAATTTGGTTTTATGAGCCTATTGTGGTTGGAGTGAATTGTTGATCTGGTTTATCTTGAATACACAAGAGGAAGTGTTTCCTTTTTGACAGGGAATTTTATAATATGTCCTTTAAAAAGAGAACTCACCAGTGGCACATTTGTTGTGTTGAAAGCTACATGCCGAAGTGCATCAGCCGATTTGTCTTTTTGTTGCTCTAAATTGCGTGACCACAAAGTAATCAAGACCAACCTGGTCTTAACACAAGTGAAATCTCAACACTGAATTATGAGGTGGTGGCACATTATGTGTTAAAATTACTTGTCAGCACCACTGAAACAATGTTAATGGGAAGTTAATTAGGATCATTTGTCCTGGGGAACACACTGGTCAATGGTTCAACACCACCTTGCAGTGGGTGAAGGTTAATGTTATGACCCCATAGGTAGTAGTATGCTGATGATATACAGATGTACCTACCTGTTAGATCCACAGACCCTGGAATGATATGTTCACTAAATGACTGCCTTACTGATATTACAAACTGGATTTCAAAAAATGTTCTTCAGCTGAACTCAGGCAAAACAGATTGTTGTCATCAGGCCCCAGCACTATACACAACAAATTCTGCCTTTGGGTGGTCCCCTGTTGGATAATATCAAACCTGTTGCAAGAAATCTTGGAGTCTGGTTTGACAGTAAAGTAAGTTTTGAGCACAAGGCTTGTGCAATTATGTTTTCATCATCTTAGAAATATTAAAAAAAATATGATCTATCCACAGCCTCTTTTCAATCAATCAATCAATTTTCAATCAATCAGTTTTATTTATAAAGCCCAATATCACAAATCACAATTTGCCTCAAAGGGCTTTACAGCATACAACATCCCTCTGTCCTTGGACCCTCACAGCGGATAAGGAAAAACTCCCCCCAAAAAAACCCTGGTAGAAACCTCAGGAAGAGCAACTGAGGAGGGATCCCTCTTCCAGGATGGACAGACGTGCAATAGATGTTGTACAGAACAGATCAACATAATAAATCAACAGTAATCCATATGACACAATGAGACATAAGGAGAGACAGATATTATATTAATAGTATGATTATATATGTATGTGACAATAATCATATAGTAACAGCAGCAGTGGGAGGCATCAGGCAGGACCACGTCAGCAGCAAAACACCACACGCCATCCAGGCACAGCTGCGACACGAGTTAACCTGCGAGACAGTGGAGCACAAAGGCTCTGGAGAACAAGCTGAGTTAATGACATGCAGTAGAGCCGAGTTAGGGAGATGCAGTAACAGGACATGAATATGTTTTGAACAACAAAAGTCCAAGTGGGATGCGTGGAAGGGGTGGTGGATGGGTTCAACACAGACTTTCACCCAAGAGAGCAGTGTTCACGTCCCATAAGATTCTAAAGCCAAAGTCTGTTCTTTCTATCCTAAACCCAACCACTTCCTGTTGTTGCTTAAACCCAACTATGTGTGTTTGTTGTTTAAGGAAAAAAGGTCAATTTGCGGCAATGTAATAACGTAAATTTCCTGTGAAAACGGAAGTGTATCTTGAATGAAGACGATGCATTTAACAGGCAGAACCAACACACCCAGGGTAATTTGCACGTCGTATGTGGACATAAAAAGTCCATGACCAAAATGTCAATATGTGACAAGGTCTGAGTGAGAATGTGTTCATCATTATTAAAGTATAAAGAGCAAGAACGTCTGCATAGTGAGGTCGGAGTTGAAGTGGTGGATGGGTCAAAAAACACAGGACTTTCACCCAGGAGACTGTCTTCATGTTTGTGTGAACCTTAAAGTCAACTTTGACTTCTTTTAACTTTACTTTCCTACATCCTTTAGAGAGTTAGGTCACATTATGTGAAAACTTACATGACTTTATTATGTACTGACATCCTGTACATAACAAATGTTGCTATTTTAATGGAAACTCAACCAAGTAGTTTTAGTACCAAAACCCACCTGTGCTGCCACTACATTATTTTAACAGAATACATGCCACTAATATGGAAGGTAGTGTTAAGAGGTCATGGTCATTCACATATCTCTGAAAGACCATGTTGATGAAGACATGAAATTACATTTTTTACTACTATTGAAGTGCTGTGCCTTTGGGGATAAATAAATACACTGTAATTCTTTAGGTAAGTAGAGCGTATAAAACCAAACTTCTTGTATTTGTAATGATTTGTTTGGCTCGAGCAAGTTTGAAGCTTCAGCAAGTTGATTTGTGTAGTGCACTGAAATAAAAAAGAAAGCAATGGCTGCCTTGAGGAGCAAAAAACATGTTCAGCAGTTAACAGCAATATTTTATGTTTTGGAACAGGACTGGTGGGGATATAAAGAATTTGTGATATATGGCTAAAACATGGAAGAACCCTGGTTTGGTCTTTTAATAAAAGCCAAGATAAAGTGATTGTCTGATTGTCAGTGCACCACTTTTCTCTGTCCCCAATACAACTACTAATATCAAAAAAAGAAAAGTTTTTATGAAATGCTTTACTGGTGCTTTCCAGAGCAGGGTTTTTGGATTTCATGAAATAACTTAAAGGTTCTGTTAATGGCATATAGATATACATATATATGGCACATATGTAAAGATATAGTGGAGTAATGGTGTCCTGAGCAGAGAATGAAGTCACACTAACTCCGTGTGTGTTGCACTAAGAGCTTCACTTTTCTTTGTTATGGTAAACAGTCCAGCTGCATGTTGATGTTAGTGAATGTGAGTCCCTGTGTGTAACCCACTGGTTAGCTAATCGCTGTCAATCATCAATGCACTTATACAGCAGTATGCTGATAATGGTGATGACATCCTTACAAAAGTATATAGTGCCCACCTCACGTTTTCCCCCTAGGTTGACACCCTTTATTCTGTCAGCATGCTGACGTTAGCACTGTTCTTACTGTTAGCACATTAGCTGCTAGCTCATGAACCTTCATGTTGAGAGTCATGCAGAGACAATCCTTGCTCAGCCTTTGGATCACAGATATGCTCTAAATGTCGTACACAGCTCCTTTCATTTACAGAACTGATAACTCAATACAAAATGGTCACAACAAAGCAGGGAATGTTTTCAGGATTCAGAAATTTATCTGCAGGCTGCAGCTGCAATTGGAGCCTAATTTGTCCAAGCAGAGCTCAATCAAGTTGGGTCAGAGGTAATGCCATGTACCCCCTGCTACTAGCTAAATGCTCCACCTCTCTGTTCAGTCAAAATATGGTGAAGGAGCTCACATCAATAAGCAGTCCTGGTAATTAAAAATGATTGACATGCAGCCGGGTTAATCCAGCAATTCCAGCCTTGCATAAAATGTCCCCCTGAGCTGTTTTGGGTCCTGGCTCCAGTCCACTGAGGTCCTGAGCACATGTGGCCTCCAGATGTGGCTTCTGGGATGGATGCGGTCAGGCGCGTGGATGACTCTGTGAAGAGAAGCACTCAGCACAGATACAGTGGTTAAAACACTGACACAGTCACATCCCTCATGTGTGTCCCTTAAGGGAGTCTTGGAAAGACCCTGAAGATTTCTAAGAAAAAGACATGAGGACAGAAAGAGAAACGACTGTACATCAGCCTCAGACAGCCGCAAACTGAAGAACTGCACCTTATACAAATCCAGAGATATTATGTTGCTTAATCATACAGATGACATACTCAACCTCAACTGGTACATTTTTGAAGTAATGAGTGATTCGTGCTAACTTGTTCACATGGTCTTACAAATTGGATAAATATGCCCACAATGTTAAATTCTCTGGCTATAAGCTCACCAGTGGTGTGATGACATCAAAGGCTTTAGGCAAGTCTGTGGCCATGACTCTTTAGTAAAAATGACTATTTTAAGCATTACGAACATGAATGATGAGCAAGTAATGACCCAGTGTAAAGCAATCTTTTTGATGTGACAGCAGCATTATGGTATGAGTCTGACTTGTGACATAGCATTAACCTGCTGCTGACATCATATGCAGTGGTGGAAGTAATTAATTACAATTAGTCTTTGTTACTGTAACATAGTTTTTTATTACTTGTGCTTTTTAGAGTATTTCTAAAAATCCTAATTTCACTTTTAAGACATTTTTAACACATTAATAGTTCTGTTATAAACACACTGTTACGTCACATGTAAAGATCATGCCAAACTGTGTGACAATGGGAGAAAAGTAAGGAGGCTAATCGGCAGTTGCAGCAGAGTAGAAGCTGCTGGCCTGGCTGTGGCTGCAGGAAGGCAAAGCTCAGGGTATTCTGCACTCAGTTGACACTGTGAAAGATATACATGTTTAATGTGTATGTTCACTGGCCGAGCAACACATTCTCACTCTGTCCTTGTCACATATCGACGTTTGGTTTCCACATCCACATACGATGTGCAAGGTACCCTGGGTGTGTTGCTTGTTGAAGGAAATTTAATATTTACACAGAGTCTCTTTCAAAATAAATGCACTACACCGGTACAACGATCTCTCGGGTGAAAGTCATGGTTTGTTGGACCCATCCACCACCACTCCTGCTCACCCCACTTTCACCTTTTTAAAAAAGGTTAACATTACCTTAATTAATTACTGATTTAATGGACCACCTGGGGCGCACACTAAGTGACCCAAATCAAACACACCTGTAATGTTTCATCACAGTAGGTGCATGCTGTGTCTAGCTAACATACTAAATCCTAAAATGCTCATGGTAGATCTTCCAGTGGTGACTTTCATTGAGGAACTTTTAGCTTCAGTGAGGTGTTTGAGGTCCCTTTGCTTTTTGTGACTACAGAGCCTCTTTCTGCTGAACATGTTTGAAGATTTTAAGGAGCGCAGTGTGACAGGGAGACCGTGACTGGTTATACTGGGACAGAGAGGCTGAGTGGACTGGATATATCATGCTTCAAGAATGAATAAGGGGAGAGGCAAACTTTGCGATGCTCAAGAATCACTAAATGCTGTTACCACACATAAGTAAAACAAAACACTTATTGAACTCTCTTTCCAAATGAGAATGTCAACAGCCACTGCATTGCCTACCAACTGAGCATTGTGGGCGTGCACTACGTGGTGTGTAAAAACTGAGCAGCTCTTTTATTGCTTTAATATGTGTTTGTGGCAGCAACCATTGTGGAGTTTATATTGCTTAAACATCTCTGTGTTACTGTGCTGTTGATACTATAAGAAGTGTCAGGTTATTGAATTTATGTGGCTTAATAATGCTTGTTGTACCCGCCAAAGTGTATACAGCTATTTTGTTTTTATTGTTGGTAATTTTCATGGTCTGACTTTTGTGTCTTTTATGGTTAGGCCTATTAAGGCCACACTGAGAAAGGAGGTTGTGTGTTTATAATTGCAGTTGTATGCAAAGGAAATGTAAATTATTGTTAGTTTGGACATAAGGGGTCGTGTTGCTGATGTTGTTCCTCTGGTCTAAACATTCACATTTTGTTTACTTGTATTTATTACTTTTATTTACTTTTATTTTGTAGTTTTTCACACATGTACTTTTACCTTTACATTCTCATACTCTTTACATCTTTGTTTGCCTAAATTACAGACTGTTTAAAAACTGGAGAAAGCTTTAATGAACACAGAACGACCAAAGTTTTACGTAATGTTTAACAGAAGCTAATATGATGACTGGTGTCATTATGAAACAACCCACGTAAATGTATCTGGCCTGACCATAATTTGTGGGTGTATGTGTGAACATGTGTGTTGGTACAGTATATGCTGACACTGCCTGTAATCCTGTGGTCAAGGTTTAGTTATTTGGGAGGTTAGTGGGGCGAAGCCTGATCAGCATCGAAACTCGTCACAGTTTTACAGGGAAACGTCCATGATAAGTTGATGATTCTAGAGCCAAAACCTCTAAATTGGAAAAGTATGGGCTGCCCTCAAGATATTTACCTGTGGTCTGCCACAAGGAATGCTCTGCTACCATCAGAGTTTGTGGATCGAGGGTAAAAGGATATACTTATGGTTAAATTTTACCAGACACAGTGGTTAAAAAGAAACGGAAGCACAGAGAGGAGAGGAAAGAAGCAGTAAAGAAAAGAATTTAGGAGAAGAACAAAACAATCAAGTTTTTTTGAGAGGCTACTAGAGTATGATGTCTTGCTGTGCACCCTTTTAAACATTCCTCACTGTTATATGCCTTTTGGACCGAGATGAAGGATGCTGCAGGCAGAGAAAACTTAGCTGTCATTCAGCCCTGTGATGAGAGCATAAAAATCTAAGGCCTTTTCCTCTCGTGCAGACTTTGGAGTTTGGACAACTGGACAGCACTCTCAAGTCAGAGTTTGCAGCTCCGTTTGATCATTTCTTGCAGTTTTTGCTAACCCTGGAAAGACTTGGAGACATCCTCGCCACGTGGGTGCATCCGTGTTTGAGAGAAAAGAGTGCACATATCTCTGATCTCGACAGCAGTCCCCAGAGAACAGGTTTTCATCTCTATTCCTGATAAATCTCGGAACAAAAACAAGAGATTCTTATATTCTTCAAAGGAGGCTGAGAAAAATCTATAACCCGTCTGGGTGGAGCCTTTCATCAATATCACATGAGAATCTCACAGTGTTCTCATGTGAAGCTGGCAACGGGGTTTTGTTTTTCTACTGCAGCTCTGACTGCAGAGGGCTGGGGTTTTGTGCGGAGCTGTGGGAATGTGGCAGTAGAAGATGTAGTGTGGACACTGAAAACAAAGTAAGTCTTGACAGGTTGAAGGTCCAGCACAATGAAGGGATTGTAAGGGTTTGCCCACAGTAGCAGTTGTTTTAATTGGCTGAAGCTGGATATCAGCGGCAGTAGCAGTAAGTTCTCCTTCAAAGAAACAGATCAAAGGTTTTAACATTACCTGGATGGCTGGATGGATGGACAGATGGATGGACGGATGGATGGATGGATGAATGGATGGATAGATATAATTAGCAGAAAGAGACACACCCATACACATGAGAGATCCAAGATGATGTACCTGAACCCTAATGGACCCTGGGGAATTTTTATGAGCCAACTGGACGCAACAGTTTTCTAAATATAAATACTGACCCATTTTTGCCAATCTGAGACCCGTTCCTATTCCTATGGTCTATTTTTTGGACCTGACAACGCTGTTATTAAAATTGCCACTAACAGTGCTATTTTACTGCAAAAATATTTATCTTGGTGGAAACGACATACTGTTTTTACCCATCTCATTGTATATAATGTAATGATGTTCAACAGCCTAATGTTTCAGATGTCTATTTTTAGTTTATTTTATCTTATTGCCACTTAAGTTTGTTGTTGTTGTTGTAGTGTGAGTTGCTGTAATTTATTTTCCCAGCTCAGGGATCATTAAAGTACCTGAGTTTATTGTATCTTCCTCTGATTCCCCGCTACACATCTTTCCTCCACTCCACCTCCAACTCACCGGCACTGCTGCTCAATGTTTTTCTTTTTCACCTTACTTTCATCATTGCAATCTGATCCTAAATCAGCCTAATCATCACACAAGTTGCTCTCGTGATGAGTGCTAACCATTGGTCTTTTTGGATCCTTCAGGAATCAAATAAGGAGCATATAAGGATAAATAGATCCAGGTCCTGTGGTAATAGAATGGGACATGACCCGAACCTGATTGACTGTTATAAAACTTAAGTTGGGTCTCGGGTAGACCCTTGACACACTATAAAATGAAAGATTACGTTAACTTGGGTTGGTTTGTTAATAATTGCTGTAAATTAACAGCAGGATGTTAACAGTATAAATCTGTTATTTTTAAATTGAGTGCTTTACTGTTAATACAAAAGATAATCTGTTAAATTAGGGAGGGAGCTCGGAGTAGAGCTGCTGCTCCTTTGTGTCGAAAGGGGTCAGTTGAGGTGGTTTGGGCATCTGATCAGGATACTTCTTTCGCGTATCCTGTTAGAGGTGTTCTGGGCACATCCAACTGGTAGGAGGCCCCGGGGCAGATCCAGAACACGGTGGAGGGATTACATATCTCATCTGGCCTGGGAACACCTCAGGATCCCCGTAGGAGGAGCTGGAAAGTGTTGCTGGGTAGAGGGACGTCTGGAATACTTTGCTCAGTCTGCTGTCCCCACAGCCTGGCTTCGGATAAGTGGTTGAAAATGGACGGATGGATGGATTGAATCTTTTAAATTACACCCCACTGGCCGTTTTTTAACAGAACTCAATATATTCCTAAAATACAACAATTTTCTGCCAATCAACTGTCCACAGCATCTTAAGTAACAGTATCATGCAGTATTATTTGAATTTTAGGAGGAACAGTTTCAACTGAGCTGCATATGTTAAACTGGATCTGTTCTTTTCTTCATTTGTTTCCATCTTACCAAATATCAATTAATTAGAACGTTAGTTAATTAATTAATTTTGGCAAAAAAAAAAAAAAAAGGTTTATTAAAAGGTATGTAAAAAATACAAACTAAATAGTGCATTAAAACAAATTAGTAAACTGTACAATACTGTTAAAGAAAACGAGATAAAAACAGCCATGTATTTTTAAAACAAGTTAACTGTAAAATACTGTGAAAAAAGAATCCATACTATATTTTTACTTAACACTGAAAACAGCTGCCTGCCGTGTCTGTGAATTACATTGATAAGAAAAATGAGAGTGAACCAAAACAGTGAGTTGTGAGCCCTAAATCCAAAACATTGAGCTGAAGGATGCAAACGTGCTGCAGTCTGGTGATAGTTAAATGAAGAGTTAATGGATCAAAAAAGATTGTAAAAAAGAGTGTTGCAGCTTTAAGAACTTTCCTTATCCGCTGTGAGGGATGTCATATGCTCTAAAGCCCTCTGAGGAAAATTGTGATTTGCGATATTGGGCTTTATAAATAAAACTGAATTGAACTGAATTGAACAGATGCTTGTACTTAAGTAGATGTTCACACCAGATGTTGTCCTTTAAACATGTTGCTGCGCGTTGGGTAACCTTTAAGTAATAGACAAATCAATTTCTTTTTTACATCCCACGATGTCTATATCCACACATAAACACATGAGTGGTTCATACATGCTTGCATGAACGCACAAAAGTTAGTAAATCATGTAAATAGCTTTCATGTCATTCTTACCAGATCATACACAGTCCATATTTTCTATGTCACAAGTCTGCCTCTGCTCTCTTCCCTCTACCTGTCAGCTCACCAGAGGTCAAGTATTATCTCTCTGTTCAGACTTGGCAGCAGTGTTCATCAAGTGCAGCCACACCTGTGTGTCTGTCAGTGTTGTGACCTCCCTGCAGCCCTTCAGGTATACACAAAGACATGCACTGTATGACCCAGCACCCACAGAACAAACAACTTTATTCACTCGCTCTCCACCTTTTTGTTCTCCTTCTGCTCCTTCGCCCACCTCACAGGAGACAGACACCGAAAGAAGGTCATTATCTGGCCGAGTGCTAAATGAGCCATTGCTGACAATGATGAAAATCACAACAAATCTCTCATTACAGGAAGCACCAGTCCAGTGGACAAGTTTGGGTCCCGCAGGCAGGACATTCTGGTTGGTTGACCTGGAACTGATACTGTTCAGGGGACGGTGAGGATGGAAATCCTTGGGCCTTACAGAAACAAAGTGAGGGAGAGTAGCGTAAAGACCTCCTGTGTCAGATTTGTGCTGTGACGGTGACCATTTATATTCCTTAAGTCTTCCTGCTTCAGAACACTTCCTGGTATAATCTTTACGCTCTGGTACGCACATTGTCATCTTGCAGATTAAGCATGGAAAGAATAACAGCACCTGACCACACATTACATACTGTATCACTTTCTTGGTGCAGTCTATTGCTTCCACAATGTTGTGTCCTGTGAGAAGAGAGAGGGGACAGAGTGCATCGGTCCTGTTATGGACGAACAGAGCTTGGTATGTGCAGAATTTGTACAGCGGTTTGTGTGACTGAGCTGTGGCGTAACCTCTCTCTGGGTCTCATCAGGCGTCTCCTGGGCTGAGTAGAGGAGGCTGGAGGAGACCGGCGCTTCACCCTGGAGGAAATGAAAGAGGCAAAGGTACCAAGTCCCCGCTGACCTCTATCCCTTTACATTGTCACTCAGAATGACCTCAGAGAACCTGCCTACAACTTGTATGTCTGTCAAAGAGGCCCCCTCCGCATGTTTTAAATACTTAACAGTTGCTCATTTAAAAGGCATACAGCACACTGTGGGGCTTTCAGATGGACTGGATAGGAGGAATGAGTCTGCTGTCTATCAAAATGAACATTTCCTCTCTCAGTCTGACACATGACAAAGTAACACCTGCGTGATACTAAACAGACCCCACAGCCGTTTCAAAGCATTGAAGCTGTTTGGATTTACCAGTCGTATACAAACACACCTTAACTGGCACATGTGCACTAAGACCCCAGGAACAGAGATGGGCTGTGAAGCAGTTTTGGTGTAGTGGCCCAACGGGGTGTAGATTGCTGCAGCAATGAGACCTTAAATGAGGAAATGTGTTAACATTGTAGCACTTCCAGTTCCCTCGAAGTCAATGGGCTTTTGGTTAGATGCCTGAAATAAAGTCACAAGCTTAAGAGATTTTTACATTTTGTTCTACAGCATGAAACACAGCAGTAAATCTGCAATTTTGAAGCGTTAACATGTCCTGAAACAACTCAGACACCAAACCACAGATACATCACATTTCAGATTATTATGTAGCGGTTAAATTGGCTGTGGTTAATTTGTGCTTAGGTTTAGGCACAAAAACCACTTGGTTATTGTTAGGAAGACATCATGATTTGGCTTAAGATATTCAGTTTTGCGGGCAAAATCTCTGTTACAAAAGCAGCTATGTCTCTGTAAAAAAAACATCGCTTCTCGTCCTATCCCCACTGGAAAAACAGTGACAAGTTGCTAAAACACACCCACATTTGGGATCTAAAAAGCTGACAGTTCTCAACAAACCACCCATATTTAGTGGCTAAAAACCTGCTAGAAAGACAGCAATCACTCACTAAAAAACAACTGGTGTTGATGTTTCTTGGTCTCAAACAGTGGTCCGTAGCTTTGCAGGTGTCTTGCCTGGGTGTTACGCCAACCACCATCCCCTCCACCTCCTGATGACAAAGTCAGCTCATTAACAATATCATTTCAGAAAAGCTGATATGTATAAAACATACAAATATTATGTACTTGTGATTTGCAGAAACGTACAATGCCAACATTTTCTTCTGGTGACAGGGCTGCCTTAAAAAGGTGGGTGCAAACATCAGTTGCAAATAATTCAGCTTTTTGTCAAGGCAACCAGAGCGACACTGACCTCCCATTCAGCAGCCCTTGTGTATTCATCATGTGACGTACACAGGCCAGAATTTTTTTGTTTTTTTTCACACAACAGTCAGTTACAGTTTAGGGGCACAATGCTGAGCACAGACCCAAAAAGCTATCATGGCAGTGATGAAGCAGCAGTGATCATCATTCTGTATGAGTAACATAGTGAGTCAGGTAAAGTAAATATAGTGTAAATGGTTCCTGTTCCCTGCTATAGGGTTAGGGTGGTGCAAAGAGGGTATGAATTGAACCAATGGTCTTACTGTGTGCGTCCCCGAGTAAACATGGAGTCATTAGCCACTTCCTCCTGTGTCTCCTCTGCACAGCCATGGCCACTTGACCCTCATAAAAGTGATGAACAGTGTGTCTAGAGATGCTTACTTGTGTTAACACTCGCTAGGTTAGACTTTCACCTTATGGAGTACTTTTTACTGTTGGCTCACCTCAGATTGACAAAGACATACAATAACTTCTCAAGCTCACATGACCTGTCTCTCAGTGCCTCCTCGAATCAGTATTTAAAAGCTCTCCTGCTGTCTTAGACTCATGAATGGGTTTTAAGACGTCTCAGGGCAGAACGGCCCATCGCTCAGTAAACATATGACATTGGTTAATGCACAGCCAGGATAGTTTCATGGGGTTCACTGTAATGCTACACCACAAGTTGGAGGGCATTAACTCTGCTTGTGTGACTTTAATGGAAACGAGGGAGAGTGGAGCCTCCACCTTCGAGCCCTCAGTTCTCCAGTGTGTTGGCTAACAAGCCTGTTCAAACATTTTCCTTCCTTCCTCACAAAAAGCATACATTTCCCCTCAGTGTCCGTTAACAATGACTTTTATTGATTATAGTTGTCAGGCTGTTCATATTGTGTAACCACAGTTTTCTTTAAAGCCTGTCGTGTAGTATGGAGGGATGTGGTTAATGTATAGGCTACTATATAAACACTGATGGATATATCAGCAACACTATATGACTACACTGTATGCTGTATACTTAATTTACCCTTCGCTAAGCCCTGACCCCATTAGTTACTGTTGCTATGCCTGACAAGCTTTCCATTCTCACACAGCACACATGCAGTTTACAAAGATAATGATGGTGGATTTACCACTAAAAATTCATAGTTATTTATGAAACAATGGGTCCCTCATCTATCTCTGTCTGTGGTAGATAAAAGTAGGCTCCTCATTTCTAGCCAGCAAAAGTCAATTTCATTGGCTGACGAGAGAAGTTTCACTGATTTAATTAGCTCGAGCTAGCTAGACCAATGCTGAGCACCGGTTTAAAATTGCGGTCCCGAATTATTTGTAACCCACTCAAAAAAATGAAGTGAATCCATCCATCCCTCCATCCCTCCATCCCTCCATCCATCCATCCATCTTCAATGGCTTGGCCTGGACCGTAGGGGCAGCAGGCTGAGCAAATTAGTCGAGATGTCCCACTCCCTGGTATTGCTTTCCAGCTCCTCCTGGGGTATCCCAAGGTGTTCCCAGGCCAGATGACATATATAATCCCTCAAGTGTGTTCTGGGTCTACCCTGGTGCTTCCTACAGTTGGACATTTCCAGAAAACTTTGAACAGGCGGCGTCCAACTGGCTCCTTTTGATGCGAAGGAGGAGCATCTCTACTCCAAACTCCCTCTTCATGTCTGTGCTCCTCACGCTTTCTCTACAGCTGACCACAACCACCTTACTGAGGAAACTTATTTCGGCCGCTTGTATCCACAGTCTCATTCTTTTGGACTTTAAAAGCATAAACATTCACATTCTACAAGGCCACTACCTACACTATGGCAACAAGTGGCAGCTGACGTTACACTATATCAGCTTAGCAGACAATTTTATATTTGCTTCCACACTACAATAAGCAACAAGCAATTCTGCATGAGCCAGCTAGCTTAAATTTCACAAGCTATTTCACATCCACTTGCCTACAAGCTGATTTTTTTTGCAAGCTGTATTACTGTTAATGAATTTGCTGTTCCAAAGAAATGCCCATAGGCATAGCTCTGCTCATTTGAGAAGACTGTAGTTTGGCCTTTTCACCCAACTTACTGGGTGACATCCATTACTGCTGCTGACAATTACTTGTTGGTTGCTAGGTGAAATATGCACCGTGGTATAGTTTCAATATGGTAGTCAGCATAGAGATTCATTAGATATTACAGTGCACTGAGGGAAATAACAAGTGCCCTCAAATGTATTTCAAAAATTTTAACTACAACTTGGACACAATGGAAAAAATGGCTGATCATAACACCCTAAAACATGAATAGTGATTGTTTCCGAACACATCCTTGGTCTCCAGCTGACTCATAGACGAGATGTGAATGACTCAAAGCCTGTAAAAGAGTCTTAAATAAACACTTAGGCGTACATAGATGAGATAATGCAAAAACACTGATGCCAAGGCTACATGTCTTAACAAGTCAGCGCAGGCTAAAGACAGTTTTCCCTAACCCTAAGTTATTATACTTGCAGTATTCGTTCTCACATAAACCAACATTCTCATCAGCTGATAATCTATGTAATTTTTACAGGCAAGAGCTAGTCATCCCAAAAATTGGAAACAACCTATCTCAATTCAAATCTCAGTTTTCAGTTTTGACTCTTCACTGATCTATTGATCTACTCAGCATCACTGGAGCATTGATAATGTGCTTTCACACCATATGCAGAAACTGCACTGAGCAATGCCATCATTTTTTAAGTGGCACTCGCCTGGAGGCTGCTACATGAGCCATGGCAGCACACAATGACCTGCCAGGAAACTCAAATGAACTCCGACCTCCAGAATGTGTGTACGAAGACATTCCAGCATTGACAGAAATTCACAGTTATGATGGTGCAGAAATTCACACGTGGAAGAAAATAAAAGGCTGAAAAATGAATATTGCTAATTCTGCACTGTATGACAGGTATTGCTTTACGTGACGTATTTCATCGTACAGTGTACCTCTACTTTGTTGTACCTCTAACTATGCATGCTTGCACATTTGGTGATAAATAAGTTATCCTGAAAATAACCACTAATAATTGGGTCTTGTACATTGTCATTCCCTCACTTGAATTTAACTTTAGTGAGCAGTAGGCCAGCACGGTGGCAGACAGCCTGCACCATCTACACCTTAATTGCCATCTATCACTTTAATGATGGAGTAACTTAACACTAAACAGCATACCCAATAAAGACAAAGTATCCCCACCCTTACCTGATCCAGTAAGCAAGCAGTAGTAGGAGGGCTCATTACGGCTCACACGGGGCACAGTGTCATACCACGACTCATAAAAAAACATCGTCACAGCAGCTGTGGGGCGACGCAGCTCACTTACACAGGCATTATTTATGCTGGGGGTGTGCAGGGGGGGTGGTAAGAGCAGTTTGGTGCCCTGTCTGTCACGCTGCTGGAGGGGTTCAACCTGGGCTCCGTTTTATAAGCCTTCGGTGCCAGGGGCCCCTGCTCATACCGGCGTGGGAAAGGAGGCTAACCATCAGGTTATGTGGAAGTTTTTTTATGGAGCATTGTCCAAAGTATGAGTGTAAGTTGGCGCCCCAGAGACCATGACCTTTGTAACCTCCATATACACACAATAAAATTACCACATCCACATATTGCTCACAGCTAAAATCTCAAATCTTCCTGCTCCTGTGTTATTCGTACCATAAGCAAAGTAATTTATGTGCTTGTTGGACCTCTTGATAGTAAGCTCTTGTTGCTCATCCCTCTCCTGTTTCGGATGTGATCAGTCAGAGTTGAAGTATGTGTGTGTTTGTGGTATGAGCAACACATCAGTGGGATTTGTGAATCCACATCTTAGAGCCTCATTTGATTTGCTCCAGGCCGCCACTGAATCATTCCTTTTTTGGTGAATGACTCAGCAGTGACCAAAACGGAGGCATGTCAACCCCATATCCGCATTATCACTGTGACTACTGAGGAGTCATTTAGCATCATAAACAGCAGGTTCTGGTCCATTTTTGCTTTTCTGTAGGAAGTAACACAGAGTGGGATTAAAATGTAAACATGTTTCTATGGATTAGAATGCATTAACATCACAACTTCTGCTGTCAGAAGTATCTGCTCTCTCTACTGCGGGAGAAATAGGAATACAGTTGTGTGACATCACATCACAACACATTCTTTTGAACCATCTTTCTAAACCAAGTGCACATCCAGTCAGTGATGGTGTGAGGACAATTTAGACTCTTTCATATATCTTAATATTAGTATTTTTACCTTTACGTCCTGTGTTGACCTGCATAAACAGTGTTGCTACAACCTTCTTAGTCAACCGCATGTGTGAAAAATAAGGAAATTGGATAATACTGTAGTTTACGAGTCCATTACTTCCTAATAATATCCCATAAAAGTCTATGTAATTTGCTCCTCATTATTAGGAAAATAGATTCTAGACTCTAATTAACTAATTAGCTCTGTTGAGTTTTAGCCTGATCTCATAAGCCCGTTTTCAGAAAACCTGCTTACACCTGCTAACATCTGGGTTTTAAATGTAATGGGAAAAGTTACAATCGGCATTCACACCCAGGTCAAATGACTCGTCAGTACTCACACAGCACCTGAGTCAATGCACAAATTCTAGCCCATTAACCAGTGAGACTTTAATATATTAAAAGAAGTAACCACTGTTCAATTTTCCACAAGCCTTCATGCTGCTTTCTACTATTTAGTAACCTGTTTTCTGACCTGTTAGTGACATTAAACATGACACATCTAAAAAACCTACACATGCACAGAAAGGCATACCTGTCTGGCACTGATTGCCTATTATTGGTGAGTTTACTGTGTTGAAAAAAACCTGTGTACCTGTACTGATTTTGGTGGAAAAGGGGTAATAGAAATGGACACAAAGTATTAACAACGATGTAAATTGTACTGGGAATGAATTGTGCTAACATTACCTGCTTACATAAAAAACAATGCCACTGGAAAGTCAATGATGATCTTTTGTTGTGGTGGACACTTACATTAAGAATACAGCAAGGAAATCAGTGAAGGGTGGGTGGGAGTGATGCTAAACAGACATTGGACTTTCAACCAGGAGGCTGCTAAATGTGACCTGTGTGAAAGTCAGCATGATTACTTGACTTTACAGACATTGCATAAGTATGCAAAATAAGTTTATGTAACATCCCATATTTAGTTATTTTTAGCGAAACCACAATCTTTCCCTAAACTTAACTGAGTGTTTTTTTTCCCTCTGAAACTAAACAAAGCTGTGTCTGTTTCAGAATGACCATTTGTAATAGGCTTTGCATTGGCACTGTTTTCATGTTGCCAGCACGTAATTTTAACACATTTGTGCCTACCACAAGGTAGTGTGTCGTTTTGTTTTAATTTTTCATTTGTTTTTACAATAAAACAAACACACACAATAGACATAAACCACCCGGCACCATTCACAGGAAATGACAGAAAGAAAGACAGGGGATTAACATTAAAAACCCCAGTCCAAAGCTGTCCTGCATTGTTAGGAGGTTGTGTGCATTTCTGTGAGACTGTGTTGTGAGTTTATAAGAAGTTGTCGATTTCCAGAGAAAATGTCCCAAAACAACTTTAAACCAAAGTAAATATCCTCTTGAACTGTATTTTAGTCTAGACAAGCTGAATAATCAGTGGGAAGTGTACCTTTTCAACACTGTCTGTCTTTACCTATGTCTGTACATTATATACAGTAGGCCTAATTCTTACCAGAATGGTTTCTTGGAAGTTATTAGAAGCTTGTGAACCTGTAATATAAAGTGTTGCAGAGATTTGTAACATAATGTTTATCAATGTTTATCTGGGATGTTTTTGAGCTGCGTTCTTCCCACATCCGCCCGCCCACCCCCCAAAAGGGCAGTTGTCGAACAGATGAATCTCTCCTTCCTCTTGCCTTTCACACATTCTCAACACTGATTTAAAGACTGTCATGATTCATGAAAGCAATGAGGTTTGCTGTGTGACAGTTCAATATTTAATTTTCAACTGCATGATTAGTTACAGTATTTCCAGAAATTCTTAATTAAGATTCATGCTTTGAATTAACAAGAAACTAAAGAGGGGAATTAGACCGGGGAATAATTTATGACGATACATCCATTTGCTTGATTTTTTTAAACATTCAATTTGTATCTGACAAAAGGTTAAAAAAATCTGGGGAAGCTGCATATCTGTCATCATTTTGCATCTTTAAACTCAGTGGGGCTGTGTAATGTAATTGAAATCATTAGTGTGTAGATCAAAAAGCACAGCCTCATCTTTTCCCATAAATGTACATAACATTTAAAAGAGCTACACTCTTTTTAAAGTGTGATTCAGATGAGGGGAAAGGACATTTTATTGGTATTGCTGCAAAGCACACAGAGTAGCTTCTATCCTAGCAGGTGTCTCGTCTTTCAGAAGTCCCATATGTCCCATATGTTCACTCCATCAAAGCTAAACACTTGGGCTTCCCTGTGCTCGTGGAAGTGCACTGATAGAGTTAGGTTCCCAGGGTAGAGCATGAAAATGCCTTTAGCAGGGTGTGTTCATGCACCTGTCAGGGGTACACTGGAGCATTTGTGTGCTAAATGCACAGGTTCAAGACAGGTTGAAGACTGATGTTGGGACACATTTGTTTTAGGATTTAGATGTTTTTTGCATCTACTTTAAGAACTACGGTAGCACAGTAGTTTTTATAGTAGAAAATAGAGGGTAGAAACAGTCCATACTGTATGTTCATGAAAGAGATAAATACATAGATTCCGAGATTAATTTCCTCTGAAAATTGAGTTATATTTAATGTGTGGCATAGTCCAGCTCCTTCTCATTCTGAAGTTATTAAATACCACCACTTTGTCAGTGATTCTGGAGTCAGACACCTGACGCCAAAAGCCACCTTCCTTGGCAATATGATATGCAGCCAGGTGGTGTCAGTATGTAATGCAGCTGGATGTAACCTTTTGCTTTGTATGATACACCGCCGGTAGGAAGGGAAGGCACCTGTGACAGTGGTGTGATACGCCACTGGACAGCGTCAGGTTGAAATGCTATCAGTAACAATGTAATACAAGGAACTGGAAAGTCCGTATAGGGCAGGCAGGAAGAGTGGTGGATGGATCCAACAAACCCTGTACTTTCACATGGTAGCCCGGTGTTCGCTTCCCAAATGCCAAACCAAGATATTTTTTTCTGAACATAACCAAGTGCTTTTGTTGCCTAAACCCAACCATGTGCTTTTGTTAATGTTAATTTTGTTAACATTGGTAGCATGTCTTAGAACCTCAACAGCAGACACAGAAGGATACCTAGTTTGTAACATGCAGAAGCGAAAGGTCACTGGCAAAGCAACAATATGTGTTGACTTGGGATGAGAACATGTTGCATTTTCTCTGTCATTTAGCCAAACTGTTTTATGTTTTGGAAGAAAATTTCACTTGGATTTCCCTTTTTCACATTATATTATTTTATGAAGACTTTGTTGTGCTCAGTTCTTTTTTATGAAGTTGCCACCCACATGCTAAATTTGTTAGAGTGTAGGAAAATGCCTTTGTTTCCCCAGATGTTTCACATGAGTCCCATCTGCTGATCTATATTACTCTAGGATAATCTTGCCAACTGCCACTTATCTGTTCCTTACCCTAAACAATCAAAGAGATCCCCTGAGCTTTTAATTCATCTGCGTTGCATCATGGCATACATCTGGGACCGCTTGTTTGTGGCATTTGAAGCCTCTCCGATGAGCGGATGGAACCTGAGACCATGTACGTTCCCATGAGTTCATGATGTGCTTCATCTCCCCTGCTCCACCATGCTGCTGAGCCCAAACCGCAGCAGATGTTATTGAGTGCACATTTGTAAATATTTACCCTGGTGAGGAGCCCATGAAGCTGAGGGAGGTGCTCAGTCGATGGTGACGCTGACGGAGCGGCAGATATTGGCCTCTGAATTAGCTGGTGTTTTCAATCTTGGAGGTCGTGTTGAAAAGGCGCTGCAGCAATACAGCACATTCCAATTTCACAGAAAAGGCTTGGAGGAAGTTTAAACCCAAACTATAGGAGACGGTCATTAGGTTTGGTTGTAGAACTGGCAGTTATATGCTCTGAACTGAAGCCATTGCCGGAGGGGCTAAAGTGGAGTAATAAGCTTCAGATAAGTACTCTCATAGTGCCCCCTACAATGATTTCACATTACAGTTCCCTGCTGAGCTTTGAGTGGTTGAGATATACTGATCTACATTTTATATACATTTTATCATATTAACCTTACAGCTGATCAGGCTGATTTGAACTGCTAATACTGGTTTACGACTGTTCTTTTAAACAAATGGAAGGAAAACCTTTATTTAACCTCTCCCAAGAGAGCACGCACGAGGCATGTGCTTTAAGAACAAGGAAAGGAGGGGGGCTAAGGCCTTACTTTTAGTCTGATATGAAGTCTGACCTGCTGCCAAGTGATATATCCCAGGAGAGAGGGGTCAAAATGTGCTGCGCTGCTCACAGCCCCCCGCCTTTCTAATGAAGATAAAACAGGCATGCTGCACCGCATTTTGCCTGGATGAAAGCCATTACCACAGCTAATTGGTAATTACTAGATTAATCAGTAAAGGAGGTACCTCTATAGGAGTCACTCAAAGGCAGGTTTTTCAATTTGTGGAAGTTTAGTATTAAATGCTTGCCGCATCTGGACTCTGACTGTGTGCTGGTTGCAAACAGAAAAATGTTTCATGTCTGCATAAAGAGACTTAATGGTAAAGCAAACCATTCTATTTTATCACACGTAACATATGTCTTGTAAGTAATTTTATACGCAAACATAGACTTACATGAATGTTGTTTGTGAGAGGAGCATTCGACATGCCTCAGGAATGTTCAGAGCATTTCTGAAGTGCCTACATGGTGTCAGACATGATCTTGCATGTTGTGTCCATGTAGCTGGCAGAATTCCTTTGCTTGCCGACACGAAGCTCCAGAGGGGAATAAAAGCATCAATTATGCATTATTTGAATGATTATACAAGCATACGAGATTAGGAAGTGCACTGATCTTCCATGTTGCAATAACAGGCTGTCTATGTTGGTACAGCACGCCTCATTAGCACCATTCCCACAGCTGGATGTGGGCTAACAAGATAGCCGACATTCACTCTCTAATTAGCTCCTCTGGTACCCCGCATACCCCTCTCGGAGCTCAGCACCGGGCTCCGCTATCAGGTCCTCGCTTTGCTTTGCCATGCAGGGGGTGAGAGATATTGATTGTGCTTCTTTCATGATAAATTCCCTTTGTGCTACGGAAGCCAGCTAGTGAGGTCTGTAGTACTTGGCAGACCTTTTCTCTGAGAAATGGTTTTGGCAAAAGAAATATATCGGGGCATATCCTTGGAGTTCTGAATCAGGAGAATCTGAGGCGCCTCTGTGTGTTGTCTGGAATTGGCTCTATAGGGAGGAGGGTCAATAGTTTGGTTGTGCACAGCAGGCAGAAATTTTGCAGTGATTCTCTGAAAAGTATTGGATTTTAATGCCTGATAACCAAGACTGAGATGCTCATACTTGCACATACACAGTACCTGCAATGTGTTTACATCCCAGGTCGTCAAATATCGAAACTCCCAGGTCGTCAAATAGAGATGCTTCTGGTGAGTTCCATTTGTACTGGGAAGTCGGAATTTCTGAGTACCCAGTTGAAAATCTCAACTGGAATACCCCCCTAAATTGGATTCCCAACTCGGAAAGTTGGAGGAACCTCACTAACCTTGACCTCAAAATCCAATATGGCTGCTCCTTGCATCAATAGTAATGAAAACTGTAGTAATATACTTTTTATTAGTGCTTTTGTTTTGTTTGTGTCTCACTGAAACAGCCATACACACTGTGCCATCCAACCTCTACCTATGGACATGTTGCTACAGTGTTTGTAATAGTTAACTTCAAGTGGTATTGCTATCAACACCTTGGTTTTCTGACTTGTTGTACTGGAACGTGATCGACTCAGGTGTGACACAACGCCCAGCACCAACCTCGGATTTCCGAGGTAAATGTAACCCAGTATTTCTCATACCCCTCGCGTGTGATACCTACATCAAAGGCACCCTTTCACACCTCTGTGAAATGCACCTTTAATGTTTGTGTGTAAAGCTCAGCTGCCTCCTTGCTTACACTCGTAACACGTGGTTAATGTTGTTGAACAATCGCAGTTGGGTTTAGGCAAACCTATTTGGTTATGCTTAGAAAAAACATCATGTTTTAAGTTAAAATAAGTATGTAATGTAAGCGACTTAAGTACTGTATGTGCTGGACGGATAGCAGTTGCATAATGTTATGTTAAAACAACACCGGCTTTAGGGTAAGACAGCTCTGACTTTTGGTTTCACACGAGAAACAAATAGTGTTTGTTTGACCCGTCCACCTCCCCTCCCCTTTTGCTCTTTATACTGCATCACAGGATCAAATATTGCCACGTATGGGAGTTAGTTGGTTTTGGGTGATTTGGGGTGGGAGCGGTGTGACAAAGCGTCATTTTTTTGACGACTTGGGAATGGCACTGGGCTGGTACCTACATCCTTGTTAGTGACAGGCAGCCATGCCCTACCAGTTAGTAAGTAATTGTTGGCGGGTCAGACTTGACAGGAGCAGCAACGGGCAACAGAGGAATGATAGGTCGCAAAGAGAAACGGGAACGAAGGGGTTAAGAGGGCACGGGGAGGGTCAGAAACTGGGGACTGTGAACAACTCGGGGTGAGCAACCCTTTCAGCCAGGGTGTCGGGTGTCTCCACACAACATGCCAGCGTTTATTTAGCACCAGGCAACAAGTTGTTGGGAAACCCAATCTCCTTGCCCGCAGCCGGCCGCTCCTCCTTCAGAAAGGGCCGCCCTGATCTTCATGGCGTCTCCCTGCTCTCTTGTCTGTCTTTCCCTGCATGAAGTCTCCTGTTAGGTGACGTGGGACGCCTCTAATAGCTCGCCACTCTGGCTTTTCTACCGTGGTCAAGTCGTCACCTCTCATGTTACACGGGATGGTGGGTACCCTGTCAATGATGGCTCAAGGGCAGATGCAAAGCACTGCGTGAAGTTGTAAGTAGGGTCATCGGTTACTTTCCAAGTATGGCAGTTTGAAAATACTCCAAAGAAAGGGGAGCCTGTGGTGGAACCTTCCTGTTCTGTGTGCTCTCTGGACCTGTTTCAGCATATGCAACCAGATCGTGTACATGTCACCACAGATTCAGAGTAACACTTTGGCTGACCAAATGCACTGATCATAGAAATGTGGTATAGTTTTCAAATGATATGAGTCCTATTTTAGAGAGCTAGTTGACCTCTCAACTGTACATTCAATATCAAAACTGTTCACATTGCCAACATTGATGTAGAATGACATAATTTTTTAAAAAAAGCAAATCACCTCATGCTGTTAAAGTGACAGTTATACCTCTACATACTGTTTTCCATCCCTCAGCACGGATTATAAAGTGGAAACAGAGACTGTGTTAGCCAGCCATCACACAGAACGTGGACAGGAATGACCTTTTCGCTCACTCATATCTCATTAGCATGCTAACACTGATTAGAAATTATCTGTGTAGTATTTGAAGGCTTAACTGTAGCATGGTGTTGTTTGGGGCGGCATGTCAGACTCACGCAGCGTCGTGCCTGGCCTGGTTGATTAATGATGGGAAAGGTCAGCCAAACAAGCTCCCTGGCTCTCCATTTCCAGACAACAACCAGAGGTGTAGGGTTCACTGTTTTCAATCAGCGCTGGATTTATCAGGACTGTGTTATCACGGCTGCATGTTGCAAGTCTCAGGAACAATGATGTGGCTGTAAGGCGTACTCCCTTAATGAAGTTTTAAAATGAAATCTGATGGCCAGAAAGAAACGCGGATGACCTGATATATTATTTTAAGGCTATCTGGTCTAAATAATTTATGATGTATTACAAAGTGTTTTTAGTGAAAAACACGCTGTTGGTCAAAAAATTACTTAAGACATACCATCTACTGATGAAATGAACAATACCTTTGTAACTATACCGCCAGGCACAGAGAAAGGCACAGCCATTAAAGTCAAGCAAGACAATGATTATTAATAATAACTATTGTTAATAGAATTATTAACTATACAGCTTTTTTAGTCATGTTAGGGATATGCCTCTATGGATGACAGTGTCTGTTGGTTCACCACTTTGGTTCATACTGAAATATCCAACCCATTTTTATTCCCAGGTGGTCGAATAATGGCACTTTTTCATGCCCCTTGGGGTCTGATGGCGATGCACAGGGCACCTTTTAGCATATATGATGCACACAGCGGCGGTCCTGGCACATTTGGTGCTAGGACCCTAGACGAGCCTCCCCCCTGGGGTTGCAGCCTAACAGTCAAACTACTGCACATTTATTACAAAAATGCAAAGACACAACCTAGAGAACGATAAAAAATAAGACAAAATGTGCTAATTTGCTTTCAGTAACATGTTGCACATGTGCCATAATAATCATATAAATCAAGAGACGATAAAAAAGAATTACAGATTGACTTGTTCAGAAGATTACAGTAATATATGACTTAAAAAATAATAATTATAAAATGCATAAATTAACTCTAATTAAATTAGGGATGCACCGATTTTGAAATTCTGAGCAAATACTGATATCAATGTTTCAAATAACAACTTGGTCAATAGCCAATGCTGATGTTTTTTTTAAATTTTTTATTGGTGTTTCTTTTGGTTTTTGTTATTTATTCTCCCATTGTGCCAGGGAAAACCAGAAATCTACACTTTAAAAAATAAATGAACAGTTTTAAAGCCATTCACTCCTTCATTTCCTACATTTGAATAAGCACAAATTCAATTAAAGCTGCAAGCAGCATTGAACGGGCCCTCGCACCTTCACGCAACTCGAGGGCGCTGGCAGGACGCTGGCTCACGCCGCCGTTCATCGCTGTCGAAGGCAGACCCCTCACGCAGGACTTACACGTCATATCCCTCAAATCATAGAACAAGTGTAATTTTGCCAGTAGGTGGCGCCATACTAATAACCAAGTATTGGCGTATAGATGTGTGCAGGGCAGGACTGTCAGCAATCCTGTGAAGTTTGGGGAAGATTGGAACATGTATGGTGAAGTTGCGAACCAGTTACAAGCAAATTCAAAATGGCGGACTTCCTGTTGGTTTTGGCACATGGCTGCAAGAGGCTTTTTTATACGTCTTTCAGTGATGCATGTGCGTACCAAGTTTCATAGATGTAGGTCAAACCAGCTTCGGGGGCTGCTTCGTAGAAAATTTGTAGGGGGCGCTGTTGAGCCATGTTGGCACATCAGAGCCAAAAAATCACATCAGACAACCCACATCGGATCCTTTCATGTGTGTGTCAAGTTTCATGACTTTACAAGCATCCCTTACCCCTCAAAAACAACTTCGTCTTTTATGGCGAATAAGGCGTCGCCACGGTGACCAAACATCACTAAGCTTTACAGCTGGCCTCAGGAGTGACTCCACATCATGCTCACCAAATTTCGTGCAAATATATGAATTTTCATGTCACTTGATTTTTCTCTGATTATAGCGCCCCCTATTTGCCAACTTCTGCCAAATTTAGCACAGAGTGTCTGGATGATGTCTGAAAGAAGTGAATTGAGTTTGACATGGATAGCTTTTACTTTGACAAAAATATGCAATGGTATGTGTTTTTTAGCTAGCACAAAAAAAAATGTTTATTTTTAGCTAGCGCAGTTTTTGTAGTAGCAAAATTCTTTTGATAACTTCTGGTCAGGCCAGTCTGGAGATTGTATGTGCAAAGTTTTGTGAAGATGGACCTTAAACGCTAGGAGGAGTTCGAAAAAGTAGGTTTTTGATGTATAGTGACTTACAAAGAGAAATGTGCAGTGGGAGTGGGCGTGGCCTATGTCAGAAGATGCGACGCTATTTAGGGAATACGTGGATATGAAGTTTATGAAGATGTGATTTAAAATGTGGAAGTTACAGGCCAAAATGCGTTTGCAGCTGTTATAGCGCCACCTAGTGTAGTAGACACACAATTGTTTCTATGGGTGGTCTGTATGCTGTTCTATATATAGCCTGTCAATTTCATAGCCCTCAGCATAATACTTGAGCTGAAATAAATGTTTGTTGTTTATCTTGTAATAAGCCACGCCCACTTTGACCAGTCGTGATGAACCTCAAGACATGGCCTCAGGAGTGGCCCAGCATCATACCCACCAAATTTCGTAAAACTCGGTGAAGCCATTTACATGATATTAATTTTCCATATTTGCAGCGCCCCCTAGTGGCCAACATTAGCCACATTTGGCTCACATGCTCAAAGGCACAGGTCAAGCAAGGATCTGAGATTTGGTGTTGTTAGCATGTATTTTGACCGAGATATACCACAGTTCGCCTTTTTGTAGCTAGCTAGAAAAATTTGTTCGTTAATAATTTGCGCATATTTTGACCAATCAAAATTCCTGTGATAACTTTAGATCAGGTCCAGTCAAAGACTGTACCTGCCAAGTTTCACGCTGAACGGACAAAACCCTAAGGAGGAGTTCGAAAAAGTACGTTTTCCAGGTTTTGCGCATTTGCAAAAAAAATTTTAGGCGGAAATGGGCGTGGCCCCTTCCAGGTGATTCAGCGCTATTCAGGGAATGTGGTGATATGAGGTTTTTGAATGTGCGACACATGATCTGGGAGTTATAGCCCAAAATACATTGAAAATGAGTAGGGGGCGCTACTGAGCCATTTTTTTTTCACGTTGTCATGAAACCCCTACCATATGTAAATTTTCACCACTTCTGACGAGTCTGTGAAGTTTCATGAGTTTTCGAGTATGTTACGGCCCCCAAAAAGGCAGTTGATTTCGGATAAGAAGAAGAAGACTAATAACTAGGGGGCGTTATGACTATCACAGAACTTTGTCATGTAGACGTGTTCAGTGTGGGACTATTATGAATCATGTGAAGTTTGGTGAAGATTGGACAATGTGTCCCAAAATTATAGCAATTTCGTGTTTCATGGCGAGACATCAAACTTCGCCGCCACCTGACGGCCAAACCGTTTAACTGTGGAAAAATTTTTTAATAACTTTTGATCACAACCTTGTCTAGATCACACACAGTGATTTTGAAGTCATTCTGATTAATCCTGTAGGAGGAGTTCGTTAAAATACAACATGTGGAAAACGCCAAAAATAGCATCAAAATTCAAAATGGCCGACTTCCTGTTGGGTATGGCCAGTGGGTCCAAGAGACTTTTTTGTGCGTCTCGGTGTGATACATGCGTGTACCAATTTTCGTGCATGTCGGTGACACGTGCGGCAGGGGCTGATGTTTAAAGGGCGTGGTCAAGTCATTTGGCCACGCCCATCAACGAAACTCATATCACATGTTCAAGCCTGGACTGTTAACACACATGTGAAGTTTCAGGCAGATATGACCAAGGACACAGAAGTTAATGTCATTAAAGCCATTTTCAACGCGTTTTGGCGAATTTTCGACTTCGCCGCCCTCTGGGCGGAACACCGTTTGACGCCTAGTCACAATCTTCATAATGTAGCATTACCAACGTCTTGAGGTCTGTCTGACCAAATTTGAGTTGCATATGGTGAATGTGGTCAGAGCTGCACGTCAAAGTCTAAAAACATCGCTTTTCCTGTCGCCAGCAGGGGGCGCTAGGGTAATTACAAAATTTCTGCATGTAGACGTGTTCAGGGCGGGAATATTATGAATCATGTGAAGTTTGGTGCAGATCGGACGATTAATGCCAAAGTTATAGCAATTTCGTTTTTCATGGAGAGACAAACTTCAAACTTCAAACTTCGCCGCCAAAAAGCCGATTCCGTGTTCGACGGGTAGCGGATCTTTGAATAACTTTTGATCACAAACTTATCTAGTTGGTACACGGCGATTTTGAAGCCGTTTTGATTAATCGTGTAGGAGGAGTTCGTCAAAATATGACACGTGGTAAAACGCCAAAAATGGCCGCTAAATTTAAAATAGCCAACTTCCTGTTGGGCGTGGCCTATGGCTCCAAGAGACTTTTTTGTGCGGCTCGGCATGATCTACATGTGTACCGATTTTCGTGCAGATCCGTGAAAATTGATGAGGAGGGCGCTGTTTATAAGGAGATTGCTCTTTAATGGGCGTGGCCTAGCCATTTTGACCCGTCCATTGCCGCGAACCCTAAAATACGTAAATTTACACCGCGACTGATGCGACCGCCAAATTTCAGGAGTTTTTGAGCATGTTAAAACCTCCAAATAAGCGATTTACTTTTGTCGTAATAATAATAATAATAATTCCTTCAATTTCAATAGGGTCCTCGCACGGTACGTGCTCGGGCCCTAATAATACACATTTATGAAACAACCTTTAACATAACCTTTCTTTCACATTAAAAATAACTTAAAAAAATAAGCAAAATGCTCTTTTAACCATGTATGATACATCATAATTCCCTCTCTAATATCTATTTTATAGTGCTGTGAAAAGCACATTTCTTCTTCAAACAGCTGTATTTATGCAAGTATCTCATGAAAAGCTACATTTTACAAAATTACATTGAACACCTAATGAGAACTACCTTTGCCCAATACTAATATTTACTGAATAGAGCTTGAATGCTCGAATGCGCCCCCCTACGGATGACAGTGCCCTTAGCATTCATCTATACTGCCTGTGCTACGGGCCAGGACTGGATGCACAGCTGAAACACACTCTAATATGTTGCTAATGCTGTGAAATGGTCGTGGTTAGGTTTAGACAACAAAACTGCTTGTTTAGGTTTAGAGAAAAGATCATGTTTTGGGTTAAATTAAATACATTTGTTGAGTACTGTAATGTGACATTAGTGACATCGGTGTATGATGACCACACATTAATTATGTAACGTTACATTAACACACTGGTGACATTTGATTTCACACAAAATGTAAGTACATAACATGCGGAGTGTTATGTTAAAACAACATTGACTCTTGGTCTAACATGGGACACAAACAGCGGTCTCCTGGGTTAAAGTCCGGATATATTTGACCCATCCTCCTTCTCTACCTCCCGCTCACCCTACACAGACTTTCAGACAAAGGTGCTAGCATGGTTTTTGACTCTAGATAGAATACTTCAACTGCAAAATGACTTTTTCTGTAACAACTACTTGACACATGTTACTTTGAGTTTGCAAAGGAAACTTTGTTTTTCTCACGTGCCTCCGTGGTGAGTGAAGAATCCAAAAAAGGCAAATATTCTTTATAAATTGACATAATGTGGGTTGGTGTCAGTATAATTGAATACTTCACAAGTGCTATTCCTGATATTCAGTGAAATAAATTCATGTTAACGATGTTCGAATGTAACAAACTACATTTACCCAAGTACAGTGCTTAACCCATTTGTACCCACAAGTGAAATTTAAATTTCCTTTGGTGGATGTGTTCTTGCATAAATCTGAAGAATTTTTTTTAAAATCAATAAAACCATTTGGCTGAAAAGTGAGTTTTTCTTTTCATACTTTATTTAGTCTTTGGGCACACTTTTTATATTATTATATTCAGTACACACATGTGAGGGGCTGCTAGTTCACACACACACACACACACACACACACACACACACACACACACACACACACACACACACACACACACACACACATACACACACACACACACAAAAAAAAAGACAAACCACTAATGGCACTGAGAAACTGTATTTACAAATGCATTACTGGTATTAATAATTTTAATACTCAAAATAATTTTAAGGCGTACACAAGTCTACAAGTGTAGCCACTTATGATTAGCACTGTGAAGAAGGCCCGGCCTTATCATTACTGTGAGAATGCTCATCTGGAGACACGCTGTAGTTAAAGTTGCCCCTGTACGATGCATGTAACTGGCTTTGGTCACACCTAATAACTTTTCTTATAATAGAGATAGTTCAAGATTCTCAACTGACGTTTGCTGTTCTTCAGTCCAAATGAATTAGCGCTGTTGACACCTCAGTAGGTCATGCTTGGTCCAAATGTTGGCATCTTTTGAGGCACTGACAGAAGTATCTGTAAGAGAGAAATTATTATGCACTGAGATAAGAATTCAACAGTTAACCTTTTGAATATGGCACGTTTTATAAGGAAAAAGGAGTAAAATCTGACAACATCCAGCTACATACGACATACTTTCAGCATCAGAATAGTCACTGTTGATGTGTTGTTCTATTTGTCCAGGGAAATTCTTTTTGATTTAGTGTTTCAAAATTATCAGGTCAGCGACAGCATACAGCTGTTTCCCTGATAAATTATTAATCGTCCGAAAATCCTCATCACCTCTGTCCTCGGCACTGTTTCCACTCTCACTGTGAAGTGGTTCCTTGAAAAATTCTGCCATATCCACATCCTCTGCTTGAACTTTTAATAACCAGCTGTACAGTGTATTTTTTCTCGAGAGTCGTTTTCTCTCCATCTGTCCTCTGACCCGACTCTGACCCCAGCAGATCAGTAGGTTAAAAGTTCAACAGCTACGTCAAAGGCCTTGAACTGTAAATACAGTTTCTCTTTGTGCAAGCTTCTACTGGTTGTGTGTGTGTGTGTGTGTGTGTGTGTGTGGGACCTTTATTTTTTTTTTGTATAAAATTACAGAAATCTGTACAGTAAGACATCTAAAACTATTGCGTTTCCCACCACATAGAGCCCTCATGTCTGGACTTTATTAGTTATTAATTACCTGTAACCAAGAAGTCAGACTATCTAAAGACACAGCAACATCAAGTGGACTTTTTGGCCCAGTATACCTAAACTGAATGGTAGCATGATAATTCATTACACCAAAATGTTTAGAAGTACCGATAAGAGAGAGAGAGGGGAGTTGACCGCTTGAAGTCAAAAACATCATATTTAAGGTTATGTCCTGCTTATTCGACAGCTGTATAATAAATTGCTATTAAACAATAATTGGGAGGATTTCAGATACTATTTTTAATCTCAGTTTTTATCATTTTGGTTCTGGTGTTTTTCCTTTGGTGCTACCTAAAACCTCTTTGGGGTGCACTAAAAATTCCAGGAAGAACCCTGCATTTGACACTTCCTTGGGTCCTCAGCAATACACCCGCCAGGTGTGAAGTCAACTGAATGAACGGCTGTCAAGAAAATCTGACAGATGTAAATACAGACAGAGAGAGCCATTTTAGTTAGATGTGCAACACAATAAACCAAAGCTTGATCAATATTATTTATACTCTGGCTCAAATGGTGACGATCAAGTCATGTCTCTCATTTCCCGAGCCTACAGTGGTGGCTGCATAGCAATAAGTCTCCACACAAATGCATATATATGTATTAACAGAAAATAAGAAACAGATATTTAACATCCTCCCAACTTCCAGTGCAACATTTCAGGAGTTCCATTTTAATGTTTTTTTTTTTTTGCCTACAAGTGACACCTCATCAGCAGTTTCTCATGAACCATACATTTTCAATCACTACCCCCATATGAATTCTATTTTCACCTGATAATCTGTTAAGCGACAAGCCGTTTGCGGATTTCGAATGGAGACCTGATACTGCGAAGGTCTGTGAAAAATCACGCGCAAACAGTTGTCTGATGAAAAGCAGATGTACAGAAACAAAACAGAAAATAAGCTGTAAAGATGATGTACTATGTGACAAAACCCTTGTGGTCATATGACCCATGTGGCTGACATACAGTCATAGCTTATGAGGCAGATAACTGAGAGGCTGTGAGGTTATGGGAGGCCTGAAACCTGTGCATGAGCGGTTTGGTCAGACAGGCTCCATGTGCGAGTGATAAAATTGGAAAACCATCCAAACAAAAGACATAGGAGATGAAATCTCTATCTGCGACATTCTCACAGTAATGATAAGGCCGGGTCCCATGTGTGCCTGCAGTGTCTGACAGACTGGGGTCAACTTACGGCAGTCAGTCACAGCAGCGAGACAATAACCATTCTGAAAATACAGGATCATTTAAATACATTATATCTTGGCTGATTTTCTGAATAATAAAGATTTGAATGTAACCATTTGGAGAACAACTACCACTACTGTGGAATATATTTTCTTTCTGAGGCTATGATGAAGAGAAATTATTAATGCTTGTGTGTGAAAGCAATGCGGGTTCATGCATTCCCCCTGCAGAAAACTATTGAGAGCTGCAGCAAATGGTGTGTAGCCACAGCCCACAAGCAATCATGGAGATCTAAGTCAAATACCCCTATTCCCCATCATGGCACAACAAAGGTTTTCCCAGCAGCCACTTGGTATTCCGTGCGGAGAACTTGCGTGAAGATGCCTCGACCCACAGCGGGGTGAAGCCTCCCCTCTTTTATATCAGGCATTGTTTTACATATGTCTGTCTTTTGTTTTGAAGTCCAGAGATTAAGACTCACCAGGGACAAAGCAGGTAATCCTCAAAGCAATACAGGCAATTAAGGCGATTAAAAGATGAGATCAGTTTATGACGGATGGTTGTTTTATGCCAGTTATCATTGGGGATATAAGTGAGGGCTCTGGAGACTTGCAGGTAATTAACAGGGCTTGATGGGTGTAAACACCAAGCAATCACACGGGAGATGATGGAGTCGTGTTTTGTTCATTTGTTCACACAGGCTGAGTTCACAGTGTTTTGACATGGTGCAGACCTAAGACATACAGTAGATGGCTTATTTGCTTTAACATGATGTTGTACAAACATTAGCATTTGGTGGCAGTGGGCATGTTCAACTGCCAGGAGAGTGTGTTCTTGGTAAAGCCTGCTTTCAGTCTACTGTAGACTGTGTGATGAAGCAATGGCAATGTAGGTGCCAGACATTAGATTCTCTGCTGGTGTAGCCAAGGAAGCCTGGCATGCTTTGTGTGGTGGTCTGTGCAGAAAGAAACATAGCACCGCCAATGTGCCACATACAAGTCTAGTAGCCCTAACAATTACAGCCATATTGGACAGATTCACACCTCACAATCTACTGTATTTCTAACAGCAGCATACACCCAGTGCAGGCTGTTCCCATTCACTGTAGAAACCCCACAAAAAGTAATGCACTATAATGTGTACAACCTAAGCAACGTTTCCTCATGGAACAGTTTTGTATGATATCCTGTAAAAATGCATACTACATCTTATATGCTATCCTGCAGGTAAGCTCCTCATGAATGACATTACATCCTTAACATAAAGTTATGTAATTAACATAAAGTTAGACATTGGGTTGAGGCAAATTAAGTTACTGTGGTTAGGTTGAAGAGGTGAAACGGGATGAGGACATACCTTAAAATGACTCAGATTTGACACGGTTCAAAACACACATCTTCTGCAAAAAGTTCTGGGGAAAAGTATATGGTTTTAAGACCCATCCACCACCCCAGACTGCTTGGGACCTTTTCCTTGTTTAGTCCTATCAGTGCATTGGTCACGTGATTGCAGCCTTCCAAAATACATGGGTTATGCACGAAACTGGCTCATCATTACGTGGGATATGTAAGAATTTGGATGCATTTCTTTTTGCAGGAAAATATGAACAGTTTATTAGAACAGCCTGACCTAGGAGGAAGTCAGCGGATGTGGTATAAAGCGAGAGAATCTGTGTAGGAGGGCAGGTCAGGGTGGGGGATGGGTCAAACCATGGACTGTATAATAAAGATGGACAACATGACAGCTTCCCAGAAGTGAAGCCAAAACATCTTGATTGCCCCCTGGCAGCTGGCTGCAGTATAGCTCGCAAACCCCGCCCCCTCTATGTTAGAGGCTATGTGTGCTAAACAGTGTGTCAGTGGATCAGTGGATGCTATCAAAGTGTACGGCAATGTAAAACTTTGTCCTACTCTTTATTGGACTTGGGAAAGTTAACACTCCAGCAAAGCCAGTCAACATTACCCGAGATATTCTTGTTTTCCAGACACATCAGTTAGTCCTATTCTAAAAAAGTGAAAACAGGGGTGCCCAGGAGCTCACCTGGTAGGGCGGGCACCCCATGTACAAAGGCTAAGTACTTGCCTCAGTGGCTGCGGGTGTGATTCCAACCCATGACCCTTTGCTGTGTGTTATCCCCTCACTCTTTCCCCAATTCACATTAAAGCTGTCCAGTCCAATAAGGCAAACAGCCCCAAGAAATATCTTTAAAAAGAAAAAGTGAAAACATATGGTTTGAAAACGAGAAAGCTATTATCGCCTTGCAGCAAACAACTATACGCTATGTAAAGATATAGTGGAGTAATAGCTTCCTGAGCAGAGATTTAAGTCACTGCTACATCTGTGTGTGTTGCAATCCAAGCTTCTCTGTTCTCTGTTGTGGTAGATGGTCTGCCTGCGCATGCATGTTAGTGCATGTAAATCCCCTTGTGAGTATCAAACTGGCTAGCTAATGACCACCGCTCTGCACTGCACTCACAAGGTGGTTACTGCTAGTAATGGTGTCCTAACCCATTGTTGTGGAACCATGTCTTCACAGGAGCTCATGCAGCATCCGCCGTCTGATTTCCCCTCAAGTTAAAACTGTTAGCTCTGTTGCAGTGGTTAGCACTGTTCTCTCTGTTAGCACTGTTAGCTGCTAACTGCCGGCACCACCACATTCACGTTGAGAATTGAAAGCAGACAGTCCCCATAGTTATGCTCTGAAATGCACAGACAGCTCCTTTTACCATGTTGTAGTTGCAAATATGCAGATGTAAGCATTACTTTAAAACTGAGGTTTGTCATGGAGGTTAATCTTGGGTTTTTCAGAATCGTTCAGTGTTGACATTCTTGTCTGGCAGTAGGGCTACACATACATACTGATGATCCTACCTCCTTCCTGAGCTGATAGCTTAGAGATGGATATGGTTAGGGTCCACCTAATCTCAATTCAAACTAAACTTTACACCCTGCTCTGTTTCCAGTACCTCCAGTAATATAAGCCATAGGGTCTGCTGGCCCGCTTTAAACCTGTATTGGAAGCAGAAATCAATATTCTAGGTCATGGGCTTATTAGGAATCACTGCATCACAAGAGCACCAACTGGTTTTAATAAAGTTCAGGATGAGGCCAAATTCATTCAGTGTGAGCTGAAAAAGTTCAAGAACCCCTAACACTGGAGACTGGGTCCCCTCACTGTTTATGATTAGTATTTCTAAAGAGAAGCTTGGGGAAACTGTCCAGGCAAGTTTATTCATTGTACACAATCTCTAGTGTTTTTGAATGGAAATATGCAGATTCCAAAGGAGACAATACAACACAGCTGTATACATTGGTTTAGCTTAACAGATGCACTGTGTTACAATGCTAAGGTTGTAGATATTTAATTTTCACCTGCTTCCACAATGACAGTTAACACATGATTAAAGCAAATACTACAGTGAAGCATACTAAAACACTTCACGGTGATCCAGCCAATTGGGCTTCCTTTCCCTGTTTTATTTAAGGAGCCAATTCCCGGCCAAAACACAGACATGTAATTCCTTTTACCTGTGGTGCTATTTCTCAGTCTGTTTTGGTGCGAGTTCCTGAGTGATGGAGATACCGGCCGTAGAGATGTCTGCTTTCTTTCCAATATAATGAAAATTAGATGGCACTCTGCCTTGTGGTGCTCAAAGCACCAAAAACATACATTTGAAAAACTCAACAGCAATGTCTCTTTCCAGAAATTATGTGGATAAGATAGTCCACAGACGTTGTTGTGCAACATACCTTCATACAAATGGTTCGTATAATATCCTACAAAAATGCAGACACAAGAGTTTGTATGATATTGTCAGAATTTGCGCCCTTCGAATGACGTTACATCCTTAACGTTAAGTTATGGAGGTTAGGTTAAGGAAAAACATGGTGAGGTCATACGATAAAATGACTCAACGTTCACACCGTTTTGAAGTCCAATCTTCTAGGGAAAGTTCTTTGTTTTGTGACCCATCCATCAGCCCAACCTGCCTCCTAACTGGACCACTCGGGACTGCTTCCTTCTCTAACCTTGTCAGCATATTGGTCATATGATTGCAGCCTTTCCAAAATATGTGGGTCATGCACGAATTACTGGCTCATCATTTTCTGGGATATATATGAATTTTGGTGTGTTACTTTTTGTAGAAAAACAGACAAACAGTGCATGAGCAGTTTCAAGTAGGAAATATTTTCTTCTTACCAAACTACACCTTTCAAGAGTTTTTATTCCCCTCATGGCTGCAAACAGTGAAATTATTCTGAATAGTCATAAAGAAATCATAAGCCATATAGATCTCCATTAAATACAGAAAAAGCTAGCCTTGTGTCTTGAACACATGATGAAATGACAAAGTCAGTGAGCCCAGCACACCTAACTTTGGTTCAGCCCTGAAGAACTTGGTTTTCTGGTAATCCAGTTTCTAACTGCTTTATCTTATTGGCAGAGGGAACTGATATTTCTGTAATAAAACATGCTGCACTGTTGAAAAATATCCAAGCCAGAAGCAGCCCAAACTGCCATATAGAGTATAAATGTGAGCCAGTGGGGGTAAGAGAACTTTGCATGCAGAGCATCATAAATACACTAGCGTGCCTTAGATTCAGTCTTGAGTTGTTTTGCCTTCAGAGCACGCCTGACTGATAAGAAGGGAGAGATGACAGGTGTGATAGCAAGTCCCGTACTCCCAGTTTAGAGTTCAACAACTGCAACTGAACTTTAAAGACTGATCTGGGCAGACTGGGAGCATTTATTGACTTCTCACGATCAGCCACAAGTACCAGTCTCTCAGTGATGGAGGAAGAACTGCACAGGTGCAGAATGAGGCTGAAACTAACTATTTTTTCATTTTACACTTAAAGGACAATTTTAACTTCATTCAGTTCACTTCTGTGCGCTTACACTCAGGCCACTCACTGGAAGAAAATGTTGGTATTGTATGTTTCTGCAAAACACGGATACGTTACATTTGGATGTGTCATATGCATCATAACAAAGTTTCTAAAGTGACATATACACTGACTTCGTTATCGGGAGGTGGAGAGGATGGTTAAGGGCATGTCACCAAAGCGAGACGGCTGCTAAGCTGCAGACCAGTATTTATGATCAACAAACAACAAAACCGGTTGTGTTTTAGTGAGTCATTGCTGTGCTTTCTAACCGTTTTTTTAGGCTTGAAATATGGGTTTTTGTAGGGACCAGTCAGTGTGTATCCAATGACTTTTTAGGCTCCAAATGTGGGTGTTTTGTAAAAACCCATTGGAGTGTTTCCATTGGCTTTTTAGGATCCAAACATGGGTGTTTTGCAGTATCCTATCAGTGTGTTCCCAATGGCTTTTTAGGCTCCAGATGTGAGTGTTTTATAGGGACCTGCCTGTGTTTATCCAGGGGGATAGTGCCATAAAAAACAACCTCGCTGTGTTTCCTGCCAGGATAGTGCCATGCAATGGAATTTATTTATTTATTTTTTTAATCAGTGACATAGCTGTATATCCTGCTGGGATTATGCCTCTAAAACTGGGTATTTTGAACCAAAACACTATCTTTTCCTAACCATAACCAAATGTTTTTTGTGCCTAAACTTAACCACAGCATATCCACTACATAATAACGTACAAATATAATGCATCTGTGAGAAATGTACAATGTTAATATTGGTACTGGCAAACATATAAATATGTATATAAAGTGTACAAACTACACAATAACGTTAGGTTGACTATGCCTTTAGAAACCACTAGGTAACATATAGGAATGTTTAGCTCACATTTAAAACTCAGCCTTGACATTGTGTCCATGCCTCTGTAAATCTTCATTAGACACGGTCCAGACAAAGCACCCATGGAATCAGCACCTTTGATAACACCAGACATTTTGGGCAATAATGTATTGTCTGCCTTTTGTTTCCTGTTCTTTATACATGGAAGTTTGTTTAAAATCTGCATGACTGTCTACCTGCACATATTCTTTGCCCTGTTAATTTTTTGCCCGGTACAATTATATTATAACAGATAGAAACTGATTGACAGAACCACAGAAATCAGACCCAAGTTTCCCTTTAAAATATTGCTACAGTTTGAGAAACGACTGGAGTCATGGGGCATCACACAGACAAACTTAGACACCTCCGTCTCAGTTTGTTCTGGGAATGTCATTAACTTTTCCATGATTGAAATATGCATTATTTAGTGGAACACCTTATATGTAAGCCTTTGCAAATATTTCCAAGGCGGTATAGGAGGCAATTTGTTTAGCTTGACAAAGATGGTGAATGATTTAGTTTCCTCTGAGAAAAAGTGAAAAGGTCTTTGTGTGCATGTGTGTTTTCTCCGTGTGTATGTATATGTTTGAGTGGATGAGAGTGCATTAACCAGACCCTTGAGCTTGACAAGTCTCCTTTGGAGGCCGGGGAACAGGGACCAAGGCCTGTCACAGCGCATTCAACTGCTACCAGCTTACATTAAAATCAGCCAAGCTCTGCTCCACATCGACTGAGTCTAACTCTGCAGACTGCAACCAAAGGTCAGTGTCTAAAAGGCAGATATCCACTACGCTGTAATATGATGAACCAAAAAGAATGCGGCCACCTTTTCTGTAAATGTAAAACACAGAAAGCTGCTCTGGCTCGTCTTTCCAGTCACACGGTGTGGAATTCATGCCTATTCCCTGATGAAAGTAGGATGTGGAGGCTAACTCATCTAAATGCTAGGTCAGGCCTTCACCATCAGGGCTGTTTTTCCACCCCTCCCCTCATCGTGACCTGGCACTTTCTCAGAGTTCACTTCTTTAAAAAGCTCCATTGAGCCTCTGCTGGCGTGAAGCGATTGGACCTCTGCTCCAGATCACACAATGTTGCCTGTCCTGAAAAGTGTCCATTTATAGGTTTTGGGGCCCCGTATGTTGTCATTCAGTCTCTTTTCCTAATCATGCTGTGCTGTTTTGCCAGCGGTAGTATTTCCCTACATCTGTTTCTGATTCTTTGGGAGGAAGCGGGAAAACAAATGCATCTCTATCAATAAAGATTTAGAGGGAAAGGCTAACTGAGATATCGTAATGTAGGTATCAAATTACTCATGTAAAAGCCATTAGTTCAAGAAAAAGTAATGACTTACTTCAACTCATTTTCTCTTAATTTTGATCTATGTTGGGTGTTTGTAAATTATTTAGCTCCACTTGCTTTTTGCAAGACTTTACGCTCTCTTGGATACAGTTATACCGTGTTAAATCTCTCTATGGCTTTAAAGCAGGAAGGTTAATTACTTTAAGGTCAAATTATTATTAATATTATTAGTATAATGGTATAATTTTTTTCCACTTGGAGGCAGCAGAACATGCTGTAAACACATCAGTCAGTTAACCAATCAATCAATCATAAATTATTTGTCACATGGAATCATACAAGGTACAATCGCAGTGCAATGTGATCCCGTCAGCTCCTTTAACTTGTGCATTGTAATTTAACGTCACTTAACAAAACATCACACCCATGACAGATGTTGCATACGACACTAGCGTAATGTGCTACACATACCAGCATACTATGCTACGTTGTTATCAAATCACCAGTCTCCTGGGTGAAAGTCCTGTGCTTATTTGACCCATCCACCACCTCTCCCACCCACCCTTCAGGAACTTCTTCCATCTTTATATAATGGTACAAGACTTTGTCCAGGGTTCCAGGTCTTGATGGAAAACCCGGAAAAATCATGGAATATTACAATCTCATTTTCCAGGCCTGGAAAAGTCATGGAATTTTGTAGTGTGTACTGACATCGTTACAGTAATCTTCTTTGATAACCTTCCCACAGAGTGAAACATTTATTTTTAGTAGCTCTAATATGCATCAGTGTGTGACGTTTTGTTTACCGTTGTGTATGCTTCTTCGTTTTCCTCCTGCGCTCTGTCTTTCCCTCCATGTGTGCCAGCTAGCTTCAATGATGTTTAAAGAGAGTTAAAATTTGATGTGTTTGACAAATGCTGGCTAAGTGAGGCAAGATAAAACTGTTATAAAGGTCCTTGAAAAGTCATGGAAAAGTTTTGAAATTTTGTCCATGAAAAAGTGTGGGAACCCTGTTTGTCATTTTTCATACCACATCACCTATGTTCCCCCTCTGCTCCTGTAATGATTTCTTTGGCCACTAGAGGGCATAAGTATGGGTCATAATGAGCTACTTGCACAGTTAACTTATATGGCTAATTATTGGCTATTACATTTTTTCAGTGAAAGCGGCCTGTCAGGGAAATATCATGATTTTGGTTAAATACTAACAAAAACGCTAACGATAAAAAAAACTACAAGTGAATAGAGTTTTGCATGATTGCCTATTCTGGCGTAAAACAACCACGATACATTGTCAGTTATCATTTTGCTGATATGTTCAGTATCAAACCTTTTTGCGTCTTGCCAGGTAAATTCAGTAGTAACATTTTCCCATTATGTTATTAAAAGAAAGTAATTCACTTGGCGTTATGTTTCCCTGGAAAACATATTTGCCGTTTCAAATTAGCTGCATATGAACCTAATTTCTACAAGACGGGGATGCTCATAGACTCACAAACTTGAAATCTGAAATGATGCAGAAGGGAAACTGGGAATAAAAGGAGGTCTTTTTGTTGCAGAGCCTGTTGTGCATCAGCCAAACTGATGGTGAAATGTTGTCACATACAGTACTGAAAACAAGGCACCTCCCTTCACCACTGTTGTTTGATCTGACTCAGCTCCTCCCCGGTGACTGACCTTTAACTTGACACTTAGTTGTGAACAACAATGACCTTATATCTGTTTATTTATTAATTTCTGTTTGGGTCGAGGTGATTGAATTCATTGGTTAGAGCGTATACTGGTACATATAAACTTGGATAGTATCAACTGTACCACCTTGTAGCCTTCTCATTGTGTGAATTCTCTGCCACGCAATATCAGGTCTTGCTACCTGCATCACACTGCTGACATTGTTGCTCATAATTTTACTCAACAGTTGTTGCTCCGCCACCACATGCACATCTGTATTTGATGATGCTTTCAAGCTGAGTTCAAGGTAAGGTCACTACAAATTACAAGAAAGGTCACTACATTTTATTGCAGAATGACAAGTGGTATTTTAACTGAAGACAGTGAATTACAGCCATGCCTCCCACAGTGGAGAGTGGCATTCCTATACTGAGATATTATCTTTTATTGGACATTCCATCTTTTACTCTGAGACCAAACACTAATATCAACTAACTACTGCTCTGCCCACATTATTTCAGCAGAAGGAGGACTGCAGCACACAGGGACTCTCGCCAGTCACCGCAGCATCCTGTGTGACTTCCCTTGTGGAACACGTGTTGCTTCTAATTGCACCCAGGAATATGGGTGAATGAGGGATTCAATAGAGCAGTGTTAGTTGGTGCCCTCCGCCAAGCAGGCAAGTTTAGATGACATCAGCTTGTTCATTTTAATTACCCTCTAATCCTCTCTGCTTTGAACAAGGCTCATGCTAAGCCCGGCGGTAATGGGCTGTCGTAAGCAAGAGTAGACGAGGTTTAGGCTTGTTCGGATAATCAACCAGCTGATGAAGAATGGAAAATCTGGGAGGAAGAAGCAGACAGTTTCTTTTTCTTTTCAGCTTTCATGAGGCCTGCAGATTTAGAAAATCTGAGTTTGTTTTCTCAGTGAGTGAGGGTAACCAAGGTGTTGGATCTAGTCTAGAGTTGATGTCAGCATATTAAACAATGCATAACAAGGGAGATCCCACTGCTACCTTTATGAGCAGATGAATCTTTTCTGAAATAAACCAATTTGGATGGGAAGCACCTAAAGGACTTCTCTTTAATGTTTTTTTTTATTTGATAAAAAGTACTGCAAGATTTCAAATTCTAGTACAAAATTAATTATACTTTGGATTTTAAAGTTACAGTGTTCTCTGTTGCTCTGGTTGATTTGGTTTTTATGGTAAATCTATGGAAGTCTTAATACAACTCCCAGAGTTCCATAGGACACCGTGGGCAGGAAGCACATTTTGAGCATGTGAAGTCAGCCAGTTCTCACCTTCAGGTCATCAAATAACTGACACTTTGTAATGCCCTTTGTGTGATATTGTCACCAACGGCACCCTTTAGCATCAACTACCTCCAGTGTAAACCAACCTGCAGCGGTACTTAACGCTGAGAGTAGTGGATGTAGTATAAAGAAGAAGAAGGGTGGGACGGAGGAGTTCATGTCCTCACTTCATGTCCTGTGTCAAACCAAAACTCATTCATGTTTTAACAGAACATTGCATAACTTATGCAACCAATGTGATTCATAATGTATTTAGATCACATTACATTAACAAATATAACAAACGTACTTATTTCAACCCAAAACATAATCTTTTTATGAACTTAACCAAGTAGTTGTTTTGCCTAAACCTAACTACCACCGCTTCACAACATTAACCTCATGATACTTTCAGCTGTGCGTCACTTGGCAATCCTAAAGGGCACCCTGTGCGTCACGAGGAGATGCCAAGGGGCATGACAAAGCATTGGTATTTAACGACGTGAGAATGAGAATGGGTTGATATGATAGAAGAAGTGCAGCTGGTATATCTGTTCAAACTGCACTCAAACAAATTCTGGGCTGAGAGGATTGTAACTTTTATAAAAATAAGTTTTGGTCATATTTGCTGAAACTGTCACTACATCTACACAATAGTATATGAAACAGATAGCCTCATGTGTCCCTCCCAGTGCTTCTAATGGCATTTGCAAAAATTCCACCACACAAGAACGAAAACAACCAATTACAGCCAAGGAGTGTCTAACGCAGCTTTCTGTCATGTACAGTACAGGCCAAAAGTTTGGACACACCTTCTCATTCAATGCGTTTTCTTTATTTTCATGACTATAGGGCTGTCGGCTGTGTATTAACCTGACTTCTGCACAACACAACTGATGGTCCCAACCCCATTGATAAAGCAAGAAATTCCACTAATTAACCCTGATAAGGCACACCTGTGAAGTGAAAACCATTTCAGGTGACTACCTCTTGAAGCTCATGGAGAGAATGCCAAGAGTGTGCAAAGCAGTAATCAGAGCAAAGGGTGGCTATTTTGAAGAAACTAGAATATAAAACATGTTTTCAGTTATTTCACCTTTTTTTGTTGTTTTGTTAAGTACATAACTCCACATATGTTCATTCATAGTTTTGATGCCTTCAGTGAGAATCTACAATGTGAATAGTCATGAAAATAAAGAAAACGCATTGAATGAGAAGGTGTGTCCAAACTTTTGGCCTGTACTGTAAGTCACTGAGTGTGAACTGCGGTCAAACTGTCAAACATGGCAACGCTAATCAAATATGAATCATAATTCTGTTACTCTACTGTTTAGTTGTAAAATGAACTGCAGACCATCTTGCGAAGGGATCACTCTACCTGCAATACAGCAATCGGCTCCTTAAAACTAATGTGAGCCCGGGGAGTGGGTGCAATCACTTCCTTTCCTACCTCCAACCCCCCTACCTCTGGCACCCCTTGCTTGTACCACACCCATCTTTAAACTTGATCTTCATTTTGATCTCAACTACACATCTTTAAAGTTTTGTGAATGCACCTTGCACCATTGTGGTGCTATCCTGTTGACAAAATCTGTCCACAGACAGACATGTAAACACCTAGTAAAATACTCAAAGCCATGTCTGTGGTAGTTCCTGCTGCAGTCGGTGTCACCTGGACTACATTTTTTTCATGATGACACAGACACACACACTAACTTACGAGGGGAAAGCAATGCCAGCCGTTGTGATGTTGTTGCGGCTGGTAAAAAGTTTGTGAGCCAGCCGCTATGTTGAAAACAGTCCATGCAAAACAAAGCACCACCCACCGACCGCAATTTTTCAGTTACCAGCTGTGGCTTTAATGACTATAGCAACAATAAATAACAGCTCTATCTTTTATCAAAAATTGGGTTTGAATGATGAAACTATTAATACTGGTTACTGGTTTCTTCTAACGACAGAAGAGCATTTTCAGGGTCTAAACAATTGGAAATTTCAATGCAGTTTGCTGACCAAACTCATAGTACATATGAAATTATGAATTGGAAGGTAACAGTTACATAAATACAACTGAATGGGAGTAATTTATTCTGACATAATGTGTAAGGACAGAGTTGAACCAAACCCAGATGGTGACATACTCTCTTTCATTGTGATGAAAAGGAGAAAAATGTTTGAAGTCAAAAACTTCTGTTGCATTGAGCTGCAGGGGATTCTTATTCAGATTGTATGTAAATTATCTGTTATTTTTAATGGTAGAGCCCTGCTCTGTTCTGTTGTGCAATAGGACAAATGTGCATACTATACTGCCTTGCACCGCCAATAAATGTAAAACACATTTTAAGAATTGTTTCCATTGTTGCTTTGGTACAAAGCCATATAGCTGTGTATACAGAAAATGGAAGTGGAAATTTCAGGAGGCAGGCCAAGCTAGTGCCCGCTGCTACACACTGCTTACAGTGTGGTACCTTTGATAGATAATGGAGGCTTAGACTTTCATACTGCATTTTGTAAAGTAACGTCATGCTGCTTCTTTGACTGGTAGCAGTGGAAGAGTTATAGTTTTACTCTGTGAAGGCATGGCATGCATTGTACAGTGGCTACTCGGCTTTAAATGTAAAAGCTCTCTGTAGTTTAATAACTCTAAATACAATATACATTTGTTTCATCTCTATTTGTAGTACTAGTGCTCAGATCCCCAAAACGTTTGTGTGTTGAATTTACAACGTGCAGTGAAGCATTGACTACATGTTCTAGCTGACCTCCTCTGCACACTGTCTCTTTAACCTCTTAAAAGGGATGAAAAATGACAAACATTTTGTGTTGGCTAAGAAGCCAAAAAAGCACACAGAGTCCAGTGAAAAGTAGGAATTTGACCTCTCGGAGGTGTTCACCTCAGATGATATCGTAACAGCTGTATTCATCTTCAGAGTGAATGTGCGAGGGATGCTCTCTTTTGAAGTGTGAAGGGGAGAGCCAGTCAGTCTTTGCAGGTCAAAGTAATTACAGAGCGGCTTGAAGAGAGAGGTCAGAGAGGTCAGAGAGAAGTGCCTGTTGTGGCCCGCTACAGCCTGACCGCGCTCCAGAGGTTACTGTTAATACTGTAAACACCTTTCTGTGTTGGGAAAAACCTGATTTTGCCATGACAAGCCTTACTTTGACATCATGTAGATGGAAATATTTTTGATTTCCACATAAAGGGCTGTTTAGATTGAAATAACTGGGACTGTAATAAAGGTGTTTAAACAGTGTGACATTGTAACCTACAGAGAGAACAGCCCTCACGCAAGTAAACTAGATTCTCTAAACATGTGATCTGCTTACCTTATGTAGCTGATTAAAATTAGAGTAGTTCCACATCATTGCAATCTGTCCCAGAGTGTTTCTGGAGAACTTTGTCTGTTGATTGACTTGGACAGAGCCCGAATACTTGCCAGTGTTTGAAAATGTTTTTTTTTTTTTTACTGTTGCACTTAAGAAATACAAAACACATAATACAAAAATACGAGACAGATGTTTTATTCTGTTGTAAACTGGCTCAGCTTGCTGCTCCCCATACTGTCTGGAATCTCTCAACGGGGGCGCTCATGGTCTGGGCTAATTGCTGAATTTCCCCTCGGGGATAAATTAAGTTCTATTCTATTCTATTCTATTCTATTCTATTCTATTCTATTCTATTCTATTCACATCCAATTGATACCACCACAGCTGCTATCAACTATCTATGTTTTATGTTCTCATTCCCAGGCTGTCAAATATTGAAGCATTGTCACAACCCAGTGCATGTGATATTGATGCTCAGGGCACCCTTCAGCATCCTTATGAGATGCACCAGACTTTCAGATAACTCCAATGTGAACCCATTCACAGCAAAGCCTGCATATGGCAAGAGGAAGGAAGGTGGATCGGTTGAACAAAACTGGACTTTCACCCAGGAGACCGCAGTGTGGGTCCCAAAACCAAAAGTCAATGTTGTTTAAATATAATGTTACGTATCTTACATACCTACGTCCTGTGTGAGACAAAAAGTCACCATTGTCATTTACATATGTCGTGCATTGATGTCACTTGTGACATTTTTTCGTAACAAACTTAACCCAAAACATGATCTTTTTTCTAAACCTAATCAAGTAGTTTTGTTGCCTAAATTAATTAGTTAATAATTAATTAATTACATTGAGTTTTCACCTGTGTTACAAAGATACTCTAAAGGGTGCTCTTAATGTCACTATCAGGCACTGAGAGGTGTGACAAAGTGTCAGCATTTGACGGCCTGGGAATGAGAATGGGTTGCACTTAACTAGAAGTTCAAAGCCGAAGCTGAAGTCACAGAAATATGTTAAATGACCATGATGTCATTACACAGCATTTCGTGGTGGTGGTACATAATGTTTTAAAATTCTGTACCAGCGCCATGGAAACAACGCCAATGTAATGGTAATTATGAACAGTAACAGTTTTAAACATATGGTTAACTTTTTAAAATGCTTTTTGGTTAAGCTCAGGGAAAAAAATACTTGGTTATGTTTAGGAAATGATTGTGGTTTCAATTAAAATAAGTAAATACATTAGCATGATGTGATGTACTACAGTACATAAGCAGGTAAAGTTAAAACAAGTCAACAAATGCTTTTCATACGTTTCACATGGGACATGAACATCCTCCTGGATGGAAGTCCTGTGTCCTCCTCCTTACGTAGACCTTCTTGCTCTTTATACTACCTATTGCGTGCCATTGTCCGGGGAATTCACAACAAAGGATCCTAATTGACTTTCCACTGGCATTGTTACTGTGGTGGCGACATAATTTACCACATTGCATGCCGCCACCACATAATGCAGCGTTAAGGAGTCGTGGTCATTTTAGGAAATTCTCTGAGATCAGGCTGTAAAAACCACAACATCTACAGAGAAGAGTTCGTTCGTTCATTCATTAATTTCTGTAACCGCTTATCCTTTTCGGGGCCACAGGGGGACTGGAGCCTATCCCAGCTGACAATGGGCGAGAGGCGGGGTACACCCTGGACAGGTCGCCAGACTATCACAGGGCTGACACAGAGATAGACAACCATTCATGCTCACATTCACACCTACAGCCAATATAGAGTCACCAGTTACCCTAACCTGCATGTCTTTGGACTGTGGGAGGAAGCTGGAGAAGAAAAAGCTGTGAGGCGACAACGCTAAACACTGCACCATGCTGCCACAGAGGAGAGTTAGTATGTAGTATTTTCTATATTCAAAATATATACTTTTCATATGGCCCTTGATTTAGAAAACAAGTTAAAATAGCAATATACTAGATATCCTTCTGCTCTACTGTGCAAATTAAAAAACAAAACAGAAAAGGCCCAGTAATTTGTGATGGCCCCTCGTCATTATTGTCTGATTGTTCAGTAATCATACATTTATTTATTCATTCCCCACATAGTTGTATATTGATTTTTAAATTATTATAAAATATTTTGCTAGGAATAAGAACAAATATTGGAGATACTGTAATCAAAGTATCTCAGTATCCATGAGTATTTGATAGGTAAATCTATCAATAAACATGTTTTCATATGTAAATTAAAAAAAGAGGTTAGAGATTGGTTCTGTAAAGACATAAAGAAAAGATTAAAGCTGTAATTTATGTCTGCTTTATGTTTCGTGTGGAGCTCCTTGTCAGTGGTCCATGTTACTGTCCTGCTGTGTAACAGAGCTGCTGCTGCTCCACAGCTGTCTCCTGGCTTTAAGACGCTAAGATGAAACACTGTAACATGTGTGCCAACCATGAGGTCAGTGTGTGGGAAAGCATGACAGTCTGTGTGTGAATGTGTGTGATAGGTCATAACCCTGGACTGCCCCAGATACCATTAATAGTCCTATGACAAGTGGCATTTTAGCGCGTTCATAAATCATTGTTGGATCAGCACAATACAGTTAGTCCAGGTTCCATTACTATTAAATGTTTTCTGAAGCATGTATACAGTACTGCAGAGTTTCTGCCTCAGCCAAAGTGCAAATATAAAAACAACTTGTCAATGAATGCTTTTTTTTTGGTGGAGAGCTCAGTCTTGGGCTCCCAGATGACATGTGTCATCATTGCAGCTGACGTATTATGTACTCTTCATCTTTTTTCCTGCAGCTCTCATTACGTGAGGCTGAGACCCATAAAAGAAAGAGCAGGTCAGGGCCTGAGATGAAAGGGGATGTCAGTCACCATTCGCAACAAGGCTGCCCACCTGCTCCAAATACCACACAGCCAGATAGCTAATGAGATACCTGACTGGATTAGCAGAGCGATGCTGGAATACAGTATTTTATTAAGGGTCACTGCTGGTTGCTGATTGCAGTCCAGCTCTGGTATTGAGCGCTGGCAGGACATGGATGCAGGACAATGAGGTGATTATCTGTCACTGGATAACGCTGCCAAATACCAGCAATGCCATGTTGATTGAGCTGCTATCAAATGCCAGGATCTGTGGCTCTGGGGAACAGGTGGTAAATGCTTATCAGAGCCTCAGAAGGCCCTTCCAGGTCCCCACAAGTCTTATATATGTAACTGCTCTCTTTTATTCTTTTGTAGATTTTTGCTTCATTTGCTGCGTTTACATGCACAGAGTAACCTTGCTGCAGATCATAATGTGGTTAGGAAACACCAGCCCAGCTGCCAGAAGAAAATGTTGGCATTGTATGTTTCTGCAAACCACAAATACGTTACATTTGTACATTTACATATCATATCAACATTTCTAAAGTTAAGTAGTATATGAGCTGATTTTTCGGAGGCGAATGGTGTGACACTGAGGCAACACGATTGTCTCAAACAGTGGTCAACAGCTTGGCAAACAAACAACAAAACTGGTTGTGCTTTAGTGAACCAGCGTGATTTTTAGCAACCCATTGCTGTTGTCCCACTAGCTACAGTGCCAGAAAAAGTGATTGATTTTCACTGACTCATCAGTGTGTTTAAAGCTGGTATTGTGACACAAAAAGCAGGTATTTTAACCAAGTGTTTTTTGTGGCTAACCACACGTTAATCACAGCGTTGTTGAAACGTAAGGAAACCTAAAGTTTGAACTTATCTGCTGTGATAATGTACAAATGTAATGTACAGTGCCAACATTTTTGCTGGCTATTGGGTTAGATATACAGGTCTGTGGGGTCTTCTTCATTCTCAGGTACTTGATTAGTGACTGACCATGTTCAAAGATAATAAGTTTCTTAATTTCTTTGTCAAACTTTTTTTTCTCAGCACTAAGTGGAATTCCTGTAGGAGACAACACAACCAAGACATCAGCAACTAAGTCTGCCAACATGAACAGGTGCTCCAGCATACATCCAGCTATGGAGCTCAGCTGTGTTCCCTCAAACCTTCAGGAAGTCATCACTTAAAGCTTTTTGTTTAGGTGGTAAGGAGTGGTTGTAACTCTCAGAAAAATCTTGAAAACACAGCAGTGATGGAAATTTTGACTAAAATCAAAAAGTAGCTGTAACCAAAACAGATTTTATTACATTATTTGAGTATTTTGGCAACACTGATGAATATATCTGCATATATCTTCTGCTGTCTGCCCAAATGTAGAGGAGCTGCAGCTTTTGTTATGTCACTTCAAACTCAGGGAAAAATAGATAGTAGATAGCAACAGTTAAGTCAGAAATGATATCATATTGTATTGACATGACATGTATTTATTGTGTCTTTACGTTCACTCTACCCAATAACTTAGCTAAGTGTATAAATATCATATTTGAATGTACAATATGGAATTTCTCCCACTAGGGGTCTGTCAATTTAAATACAAACAAAAGGCAGAGCAATGCTGTCATTGCAGTCACTTTCTTCCAATTAGAATTCCTTCACTGTTCATGGTTCAGGAGGTTTTTACCGGAAGCCAAATAATCTGCAGAGGCCTCTTCCTCTCAAAACGAACCTGGCGATCTAAACCAGTAAAAAAACTGGTGTTTCTCTGATGCTGTTCTGTGCATCGTGGTGGGGCAGCTAGCCCAGCACTTGCTAGTGTGTGCTCACTCTTTTTTCTCTGATAACTTCAGATCCAATCGCTCAGGAGGTTTTTACAGTAGGTTTAATTATCTGCAAAGATCTCCTCCTCTCCAAAACACAGGCTCATAGATTTAAACCGGTAAAAACACTCAGCTGGTTTCATGTTAAAAATCACTGTCTTTTTAATGCTGTCCAGCACAACAGGGGCTGTAGCCAAGCTGCTGCCTACATTTGCTGAGCTTGTTTTGCTGATAATTTCAGATCCAGATGTCTAATGACTAAAATCCTTCATCCGGTTAAAATTTATAGTCAAAGTAACAAGGATTAAGATGTAATCTGTGACAATCTTTTGATGGAAAACCTTTTTTTCCGTGATTGGAACAGAAATTGTTGGACATCTTGGACTAAATATGTATCTTCAATTACATCTGACTTTAGGTGGTCCTGAGTGACGGCCCAAAGTTTATATTGACCTACTCAGATGCTACTTGTACATAGTTTACTTTTGATAGTACGAGTTCTTTTCTTTAGGAGCGAATAAATGCAGCTACACCCCCTCCCCAGTTTCTCTTTACTTATTATCTTTACTTGCATTATGCAGTTGGTCAGCAAGGGGCTCCTCTGGTTTGCTTAAATGTTTATCGAGGTACAAGAAATAATTTGATTCAAAAAGTGGTATGTATTATTACTGTTTCGTTTTTTTATTTTCAATTATTTGCCCATTTATTTATTTGGATTTTTTATATGTGTGTAAATGTATTTTTTTGTAATTTATTTATTCAGATTAATGTGTTATGTGTGTTTATTTTTATTTATTATACCACTAATTCCATCTCTGTATCTATGAATAGTTAGACAACTAATGTTGTGGTTTTATTTGTTCACTTGATCACTGTAGTTACAGTATGATGTGCTGTAAGTTTTGCTCAAACTTTGTTCTAAAAAAAAAAGGGACTTAAAATGTGTTTTGTAAAAATGTGGCTTAAAGTGGATAAAGTAAATTTATGACTGCTTCTAGCAGACAAGGTCAACCCTGACGCATGTGTTTTCTCTGGTTCCAAACATTGTTGGAAACATTTGGGATCATGTAAATACACAACTCAACAAAACATTTGACACCAGTCTATTGTTTTTTTTGGACATTTTAATGTGGAAGAGTTGCATATTATATTTTTAAGTACCTTGCATTGTTGCCACACTTCTATTGGTACCTCCCCTAATAAAACACATACATATTTAGACATCCTGATCATGCACGTCTAGTCTACCCTTGGACATGTCTGCTCATGGTCAGGCTGAATATTTGGCAGGTTGCAGAGATGACAGGGTGGTGAATAATAGCTGTTTATGAGGGGGAAAAATCAGCTCTACAATACACAGGCTGTAAATTATCATTATTACTATTAGGAGGACTGTTACATGTTCATGTCAGGACAGACTCTGTGGATCTCTGTTGAACTGATTTCACATCACTGACACGTATAGAAGCCTTAGTCTACAGTGTGATTTACAGGGTAGGTCTGTTGGTGTGTATCAAATCAGGCATGTGAAAGAGGACATTTATAAATACCCATAAACCCATAAACCCTCTCTGATAGCCTCTTATGTTTAGTGAGAGGCACCAGCTATTTATGGGTGCTGTTTCTTCTCGCTAGTAAAAGTTAGATTTGTCCTTTAAAGATGTTTTTTAACTGTCTACACTGAATTAACACATATGTTTCAATCTGTCATTAATAATTCTTATTTAATTTAGTGCAGTCCTACAGTACCAGTGCTTGCAGCAGCTAGCATAAGGTAGCTGTAGAATTTTTCAATTGCTGCAGGCTTACATGTAGTGGTGAGTGAAGTAGCTGCTCAAAAATGAATACATTATTTAAAAAACAACAACAACACACACAAACATTAATGTTTCAAAATAAGTAAATAGTTTTCTTTCAAGGTTGATTTCTAATTTCAGTTCAAGTCAGCAGCTTAGACTAAAGCTTAGATTAAAGCTGCTGACTGAGACTGACACTGAAATGGTTTAAATTATTCAAATGTACTTTTTAAATTTGGTCTCTTAAAATCACAATAGAAAGGCAGACGGATTAGTGACCTGCTGATTTTGGCATTGCTTTTACAAACAAATAAAGAGCCAACCGTGTTCTTCACAATCACCGGTTGCTATGGGCACTTGACAATTAAAGCGAGGCTGAGCTGAGTGCTGCTAATACTGCTGAAAGCAGCATTAGCATGGCTCTGATCTAGCACATGAAAGTGAGACGCGCCAGACTTGCTTCACCCAACTGGAGACACTCACATGGTCTAGACACACAATGCTGGCAGAGAATCCCTCCCTTTAACTATGGGGTGGTCACCATGGATACCACATACTCATCACCAATTTCTATTACTCTCCACATGGCACTGTGTGAAGGCCACACTACCTCAGAAATGCAACTCAAAGCATCAGAAATGAAAGCTTTGACTCTTCATGCCGGGTGAACTATCACAGGATGGAGGTCAGGATCAAACTGACTGTTATTAACTTCATCTTGTCATGCATGAGCCACGAGTACGGCTTTGAATATGGTGAAAAATTGGAGGTATAACTGGATTACGAGGGATTTGAGTTTGACTCGATCTGACACATTGTTAATTCCGTGGCATACCTTCGGTATCAGAGTCCATGTGTTACTACAATCCTGCATATACGCTCTCATTCATGAGGTCTCCCACATGAAACTGCACTATCCTATGCACACACTACAACCTCAAAATGCCTCAATAATTTACAGCCCAAAGTTTCTTTGCCTGTTTCTCCTCTCTGTTTTTATCAGATATTCCTTTTGCTTGGTTGCTCTCCTGGGAGCAACAGTGCAAGGCTGGAGAATTTCAATCTGGTTTATTCATTTTTCCCCTCTTCCATCTCCATGTCAGTCTGAATCAAACAGTGGCATTTCGTCAGCTCCAACTCACCTAACCTGCAATAGCTGAAGGTTTTTTAAAAGAGCAGGCTTGGTCATTTTAGAACACATCATCAGCATGGCAGATCCCGATTGTCCAGTTTCCAAATTTGTGCCCTTTGCTGACATAGGTCATACAGAATGTGGCATGTGTTATATGCCCACAGTCATCATGTCAAGTCTCCATATGTAGAGGCACCTGACTGCAAGTGGAATAAGATGTAGCCTGACATCGTCTGACCAAATCTCAAATGTGAATTAGTCAAGAAACTTTCAGTTCCTTGGATGTATGAAGAGAACTACATAAAGTGTTGGAGGCCAGGCCCCATTTTTTCTTATAAAAGTTGCTTGGTGGCACGTGAAGCCAAAAACGTTTGACTTGCCGGGTCTAAAATTACCCCACTGGAGAAATAGAGCAAGTGCACAAGAATTTGCCAGCCAAGCAGCAAACCTCTGCCAGCTGACCTGGCCACTTCCAGTTTAGCCCTCCACTAACATGGGGGTAAAATTATTTAATCACATGGCTCTTCTGGACTTTGGAAATGTTATCGGGGCTGAGTGGATCAAATCCTAATAGTGAAACCAGTTATTCTACATAGGTGGTGATGCTAAAAATTCACCATCATGAGTTCAGTACACTGTAAGTAAGTTGGTACACTGTTTGGCCACTGTGTAAAATTGTCTTCAACGTCTGCGCCATTCATTTTCATTTTCAAAGGGGCATTATCAACAGCGACTAAAATGCCTCTGGACACAACTGGATAGAGCTACAACCAATCAGAGCAATAAAACCTGATGTAGCAACAGACAAATGTAAACAGACAAGAGCATGTAGAGATGAGCTGTGATGTCTGTGAAGGAGTTTTGCTGTTTTTGCAATCAGAATTTAAAAGTAAAAGGTGTTTTGACTTTGCCTGTGAACCAGACAAATCTGCAAGCTCAAGTTTCATTTGCTCTGGCAGCATAGGTGTCATCTACACTAGGGGCACCAGGACATGTCCCCACCACTTTTTGAAATGGCCAATTATATCACAACCACATAGTAAAACATAATTTGTTTGCACTAATAAATGTTAACCAACAAATGAGAACACTTTGAAAAATGTTCATTTGCACATTAAGAAAACATATAATGCAATGTAAATGTAGAATACACAAATGTGCATTGTCCAAAAAAGTAACGTAAGCTTAAAAAAATTCTCTCCAGCCCACTAAGTTGAAATTGCTCCAAAATGTGCAAGCACTGATCAGTAACTGCACCAAGTTTTCTATTTTTTTCCCCTGCCAGAATTATATTCTCTTACATCATACAAACACCCCCATAACATTGCCTAAAATCACTGTGTTGTTAAAGATCATTTAAAGTGTGTTTTTTCATTTGAGCCCTTATGTCCCCACCGTCTGATTAACCCAGTGTCTGGCAGATTTGCGATTTGGGCTGGCAATGTCTGGCTACGCAGTAGCAGCTACAACAGAAAGTTCCATAACAACTGGAGCTATCTTTCTTGTTTTCAAACGGCACATTGTCACTGTCTGAAACACAAACCATATTAGATAAACTGTTGTGATTGGCCTGTCACTTCTCAAATTGCTGGAAATCTGTCCAAAGCAGAGAGGGACCAGATGCATCTGCCAGAGCAAATAAAACATGAGCTCACAGATTCGTCTGGTTCCCAGGACTTTGGAGCTCAGTGGTTGACATGCATACGACCAATGCTGAGGTCTTAACTTGTAATCCATCTCAGAATATTGTTCTCAAGGAATGAGTCCTAAAACCCAGAAAAGAGTTACCATTTTTGCACTAACCGGCCCCTCGTCTTATAATCAGTGGGATTTTTGAAAGGGTTTTTGGTTAGAATCCTGAAATAAGGTTCTGTGGTTAACACAAGCTTAAGAGATTTGTTCTATGCCATAAAACATGTCAGTAAATACAAGGGAACCAGTGTGATACTAACTTATTGTCGGCCTACAGAAAAACGTCCTCCCTCTATGGTAAACGACTTTGAACAAAATCACGCCAGCAATTCACCATACGGATTCACGTACACCATCAAAACTATGAACCTACAACCATGCTAGCAGCTCTGTGAGGCCAAACTTAAGCATAGTAATGCCTTGAGCTAAGAGCCAACACCAGCATGCTAGCAGATTCACAATGACATTGCGTAATGTGTTTACACAATGTCATTGCAGGTTTAGCAGATGTAACGTTTACCATTACTGTAGTTTAGAGTGTTAGCATGCTAACATTTGCTAATTAGCTCTTGACACAAAGTACAGCTGAGGCTGATGAGAATGTCAACCAAATCAAATTATTGGACAGTGTAATTTTTGACCTGATGATGGCGCTAGAGGTAAAATCTAGGAATCACTAAAACCATTAGGTTTTACCCTATGGGAGGCACGAGTATCTGTTCAAAATTTCACAACAATTAATACAATAGTTGTTGAGATATTTTAGTCTGAACCAAACATGCTGCTAACATAGCTAAAAGAAAATCAGTGTCTTCAAACTGATATTTGATATCTAGCCTATCTAGGTATCTAAAATGTGCCCCAGTTAATGAGTAGTTTGGTATTTGGTTCTGTCAATTTGATTCATAGCAAACTGTCATGAAGTCACTCTGAGAGTCTGCAGTAAGTGAGGTTTCTTGTAGACTTGATGAATTGCGGATTTAAACAGCCCTCGGCAAAGAGTCTTCACGGGCAGATACCCACAAGGCCTGTAAGTCTGACAGCGCTGAAAAATATGGACATTTGGATTCGGCCTGTGTTTCGTGGCCAGTCAAACTGATCACTGCATGTTTTGTAGTTGAGTCTTCAAGCCAAAGGTCATAACTGATGGCCAATACAAAGAACATCCTATTCCTTTGCCAATTTTAATTTGACTTTGCATACCTTCATCCGTCAAATTAAATTCACCTCGGCTGCAGCAAAAAATATACAAGGAACATGGCACATATATGCATAAGTTAAAGTCAGCAAACAAGCCAAACAGCTAGAGGTGGGGGCCAGACAGCAACAACTGTGCAAGTAAACTGTGTTGTTCCTGGAAAGACACTGTACCTGATCTGTGTTGCTGTTAATACTACACTGTTTCCTTGTGACAGGCACATTTCCCTGTCAATGGACCACCAGTGTCCTGCAGCTGCTTGTGATGTAAATATCCACAGCAGGAAAGCCTAGGAGTGAGGTACAGGTAGTGGTCGAATGAGTGTGTGTATGCATATTTGTGTGTGTATGCAATGTGATGGGGTCTACGTGGGGCTGTGAGTGTGTGTGTGTTTGCATGAATGTGCATAAGAAAGAGGGAGAAAGAAACAAAGAGGGAGAGAAGAGCAGAACTGTCACATCAGGCCAGGTCAGAGTTCACTGAGCAGCATGCTCACTACAGCCTCTGATGATTTTTGAAAGTGTTTGTTTGCTCAGGCTGAAATATCATGGACGTACTTGCTAGGTTACTGAGGAAGTGGGTATACTCTCTTATATAATCCAGTGGCTTTTTGACTGATAGTTGGATATACTGTAAACAGCTAGAAAAAGAGGTGGGTATACCTTGTAAACCTGAATATACCCTCCACTACAGCACTGGTTCTATAGGATAATGTCAGCCACAACTTTGGTCCAGACTGAAATAACTTACTAGATGGGTTTCAATGCATTAATGATCCCAAGTGGATAAAACAAATTTTTGATAATCCCCAGAATCTTACTATAGAGCCAACATAAGGTGAACATTTTGGTTTTGTGTGAACATTGTCATCAGCTATTGGATAGAGTGCAATGAAGTTTGCTAAGTTGTAAAACATCATAGAGTAATTTAGTTGAATCAAGTCATTTATCATTAGTTTATTTATATATTTAAAGACTTTACTATACAGCTGAAAGTCAATTGAACTTTCACGGTGCTTTAGAAACACGATTAGCATATTAGCAGACCTCCTGGCAAGCATCGTTTTTTTTTTATCTGTAATTGTCGCACAGTCCAAAAATAAATTTGACCTCATGTTGTGTCAGTCAAGTTTGATTTTCTGCATTTTTTTAACATTAGAGAGTTGTTTGACCACGAAGCAGTGAAGAAAATGTGGCAGCAGGACACATCTGCAACAACGGGTCACACGGTATCCTTACATAACTCAGATACTTTTAACAGGTCAGATAGTGATATTCAGGTGGATGATGATCATGAGGAAGAGGATGTGGACTGCAGACAGAGAGAAAGGGAAAGTGTGAAGACAGAGAGGGAGGACAGCTCAGCCCCTTCAGCCATGGTACCAAATGCAAGACAGGGAGAAAGTGGTGACAGGTAAGCAAGGGAGCAAATGTGTCTTACATTTTGTATCATATTGTGAATTTTCATAACGAACAGAGCAATAAATCACATCGGACTCAGTGTGCAGGGTTTTTTGTGGATAACAATTAAAAAACAACACATATGAAAAAAAAAACTGTGCCAAGGCCTTAGTTCTGGTCCAAACTGTCTCCAATAGGAACAACAACAGATCTTTGTGTCAAGTAAAGAATGATGAAGAATGAAAAGCACATCCAGGGGTGCCCATTAGCTCACCTGCTAGAGTGGGCACCTGCATGTGCAAAGTCCATGTCCTTGTGGCAGCGACCAGGGGTTCAATTCCAACATTGGTCCTTTGCTGCATGTCATCTCCTCTCTCTCTCCCCCTTTCATACTACACCTTTCCTACTACACCTTTCCTATCTAATAAAGGCAAAATGCCAACAAAAATAATATAAAAAAAAAAAGAAAACTAGATCTGACAGTTAGCGCCAGTGTTAATAAATGGTTCACTGAATTTGTTTGCTGAACTTCTCTAAGATCTTTAAACTTAACCCAAGTAGTTATAACTGTATATATACATTTTTACTTCATGAGCTGACATTAAAATGTAAGCTCAAAGTCAAGTTTCTCTTACTTAAAAAAAAAATCTAGACACCAATTGCCTTAAAAAGGTAATGAAACACAACTATTAATCTTACATTATGATTATGTACTTATATTTACTTACAAGTAATCCATCCATCCATCCATCTTCACCTGTTTGTCTCAACTGTTTATCTTGCAGGGGCAGCAGGCTGAGCAAAGTATTCCAGATGTCTCTCTCCCCAGCAACACTTTCCAGCTCCTCCTGGGGGTTCCTGAGGAGATATGTAATCCCTCCAAAGTGTTCTGGGTCTGCCCTGGGGCCTCCTATTGGTGGGGCATGCCCAGAACAGCTCCAACTGGAGGTGCCCAGGAGGCATCCTGATCAGATACCCCAATCACCTCAACTGACCCCTTTCGATGCGAAGGAGCAGCGGTTCCACTCTGAGCTTCCTTTGGATGTCCGAGCTCCTCACCCTGTCTCTGAGGCTGAGCCCAGCTACCCCACTGCAACTCATTTTGTCCACTTGATGGTCTGGCACAGTGCCTACATCAATGCAGATGCTACGCCAAACCGCCGATCCATCTCACGCTCCATTCTACCCTCACTCGTGAACAAGACCCTGAAATAATTGAACTCCCTTGCTTGGGGCAGTCACTTACTCCCAACCCTGAGGGGGCAATCCACCACTTAGAAGTAATCATAGCTTAATATCAAGAGTTATATTGGCTTACCTTTTTCAAGGTAGTCAGTTTCTTAGATTAGTCTTATATCAACTTCACAGTAATATTCAAGTTTTTTTTTTTTTTTCTTTTTTTTTTTTTAAATGAATGAAACTCCCAGCGGCATAGTTGTTTAGTGGTTAGCACTGTTGCCTCAAAGCAAGAGGTTTCTGGTTCGATCCCGGGTGCGGGAGCCCCTCTGTGCGGAGTTTGCATGTTCTCCCTGTGTCAGGGTGGGTTTTCTCCAGGTACTGCGGGTTCCTCCCACAGTCCAAAGACATGCAGGTTGGGGATAGGTTAACTGGGATAGCTTAATTGGTGACTCTAAATTTTCCGTAGGTGTGAATGTCAGTGTGAATGGTCTCTACATGTCAGCCCTGTGATAGTCTGGCAACCTGTCCAGGGTGTACCCTGCCTCTTGCTCAATGTCAGCTGGGATAGCCCAGCCTCCCTGCAACCCTCAAAAGGATAAGGGGTTAGAAAATGGATGGATGAATGAAATTCCCATTAGCCATCAGTACTTTAGAATTAATGTTGGCATGCTAACACGCTAAACTAAGATCCATGTCACTGTGAGCACATAAACATGCTAACATTAGCCCTTCAAAGCACTGCAATGCCTCAGTCCAGAATAACAGAGATCCTAGCATGGTTTTAGACCAGCGGCCCTCAAATGGCGGCCCGTGAGCCGCCTATTTGCGGACCGCAAGCTGAACATGTGACTCCTTCACTGTGTGTGTTTTGGTTTGGTCAACGTGTGTAAATGGGCAGTCATCTCCATGACAACGATGCGCTAATAGGCTGTTAACCAGAGCAGCACTTTTTTACTTTCGCTTTTGAAGTGGTATGCTTATCGATACTTTGCCAGCAGTAGGAGCCTAGATTGAGTGAAAATGACATGTTCTACGTTCGAAAAGAAAAGAAAGGTGGACAGTGAAAATCGGCAATTCAAAGATGAATGGACTGAACAATTCACATTAATTGTCCCTCCAACCAGCACAAGCCCAGTGCGCCTAATATGCCATGAGACCGTAGCTCTGACTTTTCCTCAAAATTCAGAAGTAAGAACTACAAAAAACAAGGCACTAAAATCTAAAAAGAAAAGGTTTCTTTAACCCCCCTCCTGATATATTTGTTTTGGATTGTCATAATGGAAATGGAAATGGCTTTTTTTACTATTATTTTATTTTAATATGTATTTTATTTGTTGTTTTGTAAACAAACAAACAAACAAAAAGGATATTTTGTTTTGAATATGACAGTATTTTGGCTTTTGGCTTGACCAACTATAATAAATGGACTTTGGACTTATTGAAAAATGGCGCGTGCATGTGCGCGACCACATTGCGTCACCATGTCCCCCCCGGACCTCTGACTCATTGAAAACTGTCTTTGTGGACCTTTAAGATTTGTATTTGAGTACCCCTGTTTTAGACTCTGTGTTTTGTATTAGTCTTTGCATTCATAAGGTAATAAATTATTATACTCAAAATGCCAAACCACATCCAAAATACATCCATCTCTTCCACCTATTTTGTTGGAAGACATTAATCTCCTGAACGTCTATCTCTCTTCTCTCATCGCTGAGCTGTGTGTCACTATCCAGACCTCCATCAGAGAAGTGCTTGCTAATACTTGAGTGTACTGCTGGGCTGTATGCTGGGATAGGGGGATTATCTGATCACCTGTTCCACGCTGCATTCCCTCACTCTCTCTCTGGGACAGCTGTAGGTTTTCGTTACAGGTGGTGTTTTTCTCTTCAGCCCTCCCTCTGTTATATATTCCCTCATTACCTTTTCTCACCTGCTAAGTAGGGACAGTCCTACAATTACTCACTATTTAAGGGTCACTGTTGACACCATAAATTTGCATGCATCCCTGCAGGTATTTCTCACGAGAAAACTTCTGATGCCAAGGTAAGGAATCCCTCCATGGCCAGAATTGTTACCTCAGAGGCCAACAAAAGATCCTTTCATCCTTTCTTATTCGTGAGGGAAATAGTCTGTGTGCCCTGGAGATATTTGCTAACGCGTTCCTGTAGTGGGTCATTTCCTACTTGAGTACTTCCAATAAAGACGAGCTAGTGGTACTGACATTTAAGCCAGATGGCAAACTATTACACTGGAGCAATAACAATAGCACTGTCCTCTATTTCTAAGTCAAATACCTAAAAGTGATGATGCAGCCCAAGCTGGGACGGATCTTTTAAACACGCACTCCAAGACATGCAAACAGTGATCCCCCCTTCAATGACAACCAGGCCAACATGCTTAACTATTGGCTCCAGTCTGTGCTGTTGTGAGCTGCTCATCAATCACGTAACAAGTTAAACACAGGATCAGGATGGTTTCTGCGCACAGCGGATTCATTTTTTCCTTTTTTGTATTACTTTTTATGGAGCGCCTATGAAGAGAGCTTTGCTTGTCATCAGTATCGCCTGCAGAGAACTAACAGCAACAGATCCACCCTTGGAAATAAGGAGTGTTTTTGAGTGTGTTCCATCTGTGGCCTGTTTTAATGACCTGGCACCGGCCCGACTGGGTGACACGCTTACATTGTCCCTGAACTCCCCTCACACTGTATACCATAATTAGACATAAACTCCTGAGGCAGTTGCACAAATATGTTTTCCTTATGCATAACCAAAGAGGCTGCTTTGAAGTAAAATATTTTCAAACTGTGGGTGAAAGGGTGTTTTCCGAAAGTGAGTCATGCTAAAAGTCTTTGTGTCTTTTGTGCATCAGGCTAATGTTTGATGCCAGGGAGCAGATCCGTGCTGGAACACCCTCTCGAGGTGACACTGCCAATAGGTCGTATAAGGAGAGCACAAAGGGTTTCAGTGAAGGACAGAAATCCAGCCAAGCCTAGAAACCAAAACAGTTTGTGGTTCAAAAGGTTCACAGCAGAGTGCTGTTTGATGAAGTCTCCTGCTCTTATTTTGAAAGAAATGAAAGCCAGTGTCATTTCAAACAGCATGTTACTGCCAGGATTGCTGTGTTATTGCTAAATTGAAAACTATTAAAGGACATGACAGATGGTGTTTAGGAGAGTATGGGGGGCCTTTTTAGCACAGGCCTACACGTATCCTCCTGATATATCATCCTAGCAGAGGATGATCCTCTGTGGCACTCATCACCATCAATAATTAGAAGTGCATAATGACTTTGTCACCTGGAGCCCTGGGTAAAACATCTGTAGCATATGAGCATGGGAGGACATCTGATCATGATGCCCCTTTCCAGATGTCTGCTGAGTTGTCCACTCACATTTGAACTAACCTTCAGTGACTCTTATTATTGTTGTGATGGAAAACAGCAATTCATCCAAATTAGGAACAAAAGAAAAAAGCTTTTTTTTTTAACTGTAGTGGTATCTATCCATGCTGTTGGTTTTATTCAAACAACATTGAGATTTCTGTTCCCACAGCAATACAATAGAGGTGAAGTGCATTTTGTCTGTGGGGCAGACCTTGAAAAATGACATTAAAAACTTTTAACACCAGAAACAGTGTCCACAGAACATACTGTCAACAGCTTAGGACTGTTTTTCGGGGAGTAGAAAGCAGAGGTGTGAACTCGGGTCACGTGACTTGAACTCCTGTGTGACTCCAGTCACAAATTTGAGAACTTCAGACTCGACTTGACAACATTTTAAAAAGGACTTGCAACTTGACTTGGACTTGAGCTTTTTGACTTGAAAATACTTGATACTTTTCTTACTTACTTTCTACTTTAATACTTTAATAATGACATTCAGTAATAAGGTTTGAAGAACAAAACCCAATGTCTGCAAAATGTCCCTAATGTTAACGTCCACACAACGTGAAATTCTTAAGTCTGAAGACATTTAAAATATCACCAGTGTGATTTTTATTCCAACCAACGATTTTGTTTTACTGACGTCCAACACCTTCCTGGGCTGGGACTTGAGTGCAAACATTTGAGACTTACTTGTGACTTGCAGAACAATAGCCCTTTTTAAATAGGAATTGTGCAAATTTGCAGTAAAGCCCAATCAGTCTTTGTTCAGCATTGGCTTTATAAAAACAAAAACGGGGAGTGCAGCAAAATGCCGCCTGTCTACTTTTGTTCATACAGAATGTGCCTTTTTCGGGGCAAAAAAAAAAAAAACAAAACAAAACTTGTAGCTCAGTGTGTGACGTAAACAGTGACGTTAATGGCCTCTTCGTTTGCGTGGGCAAGGAGGGTGCGCAATTCCTTGTCTCCGCAGTTGCTCATCTTTACAGTTTCTTTCAGGTTGGTGTCGACGTTGTTTGCGTTCCCCTCTTGCTACTAGCTGTTCATTCCTGCTATCAGCTGTTTCCTGTTTTTAAGTCCACCGCCAGTGGGCGTGCGGCGTCATCAACAGCTCCTCCCACAAGTCATCAACAGCCCCTCTTTTGGCGCCTCATTCTTTTTAAACCACAAAGGTTCCTGCCAATATATCTACCCATTTGGGCAGAAAATTGGGCACCTCGGATCAATTCGCCAATCTGGCTCTGTGTGTCTAAACGCTGCACAGTGTGCCTGCAAAACAGCCCAACATTCGCCGAAAATCTGGCATTGTAAAAGGGGCTAATGACTTGGTCCCACCTCTGGTAGAACATGGTTCCAATGAAAACTGCTCCCAGTCAGCATAGTGTCGTGTCCAGAACTTTTTGAATCAGTTGACGCCAGTGGGTCACTAACTTATGCAGGGCTACCTGTGTGCTTGACTTTTATTACCACACATTATAATATTTCAGAGTCTTGTCTCTACCTGAAGCAACATACCCACACCAACACAGCCTGTTAGGTTTTTTTTTTTAAGATGGTGTTATTTTTGGTCTGAATGTTTGACAATTTCTTGGCACTTGTTAAGCATTTTTTTGTTTGTTTTTTTTGGTTTTGCTTTAAGAATAGCAAGGAGAGGTTATTGAAGACATCCAGGAGCACACAATGTTCAGCCCAGCAGCCACTCCCATGACATCATTCAACCCCAGCAGGTTTAGTTCACACCCAAACACAATTAAGGATTAATGCATTAAAAAGGATTGATCATGTTTGTGTAAAGTCCATAAAAGTATATTGCAGTGATTAAGGATAAATCCAAACTTGAAACTGTTTAAGTATATGTATCGTTTAGTAATGTTGACAGTGTTAGTCGGTTCCAAAGACACTAATTCAATCCAGGCTTTGGCCTTTAGTGCTGCTGGCGCTGTGTAGTCTACAAACTGAGAAGCAGAGCGGCCCAGACATGTAGCACCCACAGCCCCTCCAGCAGTTTTCACTGTACTTAAAACACAATGTTACTAAGTCTCCCATCACCCTCAGAACTCCAATGCAGGCATGTTGTCCTATACACTTCTGACAATGTGGGATTAATGTGCTCAAACTGAAGGACATCCAAGTGTATGGACAACATGGGAACTCTACAGTCAGAGATGGTTTTGAGATCATTTCAAGGATAGTTATACAAATCCTTCCTCCTGCCAGTCTTCATTAGAGTCTTGCTGAGAGATGTATGGGTGATACTGAAGTGCCAGTATGTGTTTTTGTTATTTCCTCAGACTCACACCTACTGTATCTCAGTCACAGTAGCACAGCAACAGAGAGATAACATGAGTCAGCATACTTGGATTTAACAGAAGACAGAACAATTGGTTTCAGGATGCCATGTCGTAACAGTTTATCCTCCTGTAAGAAGAAGTGAGTTTCCATCAATACTGGGTGGTGTGCATGCAAGTCACCCACTGATGTGTGTAAGGCACACCCTTGAATATTAGAACTGTAACCATGGCACTGGTATCCTGTGAGCTGGTAAAGAGGAAAGAGGCCAACGTCAGCAGGGAAGGGGAAACAAGGGGGGTACTTCAGCATCTGTCCTTTATGGGTTCACTGAGTGATGTGATTATTTGATTCATCAAAGTTGGCAAAAGCCTACAATTCCAGACAGTGCCATTCATCCAGCTGAATCTTCTTCTATATGCCGATCTGACAAAGTAGATGACTCTGGTTAGAAAACAGGAGGAGGTGTGTGCTCTATGGTGAATAAGAACTGGTCCAGCAGTGGGAATCTGAGGTACCATTCCATTTCTGCTCACCCTGCACCACAAGGGGAATAAACACTTTGGAGCAGTGCTTTACACCAGTCAGAGGCAGCTGCAGGGCTGTGCTGCCTAAGTTCAGGAGGAGTGACCATGTAGCCATCTTGTTGAGGTCAAGAAATGTAAACAGTATATGATGCATCCCTCCAGTGACATGAGAGATGCAGAGCACGTTCCAGGACACCACCAACAACGTCACTGGTGACATTAATGAATTCACTGAGTATGGTGGCTTCAATTTGTAAAAGAAAAAAAACAGAGGCAGCTGTACCCAAAACTAATAGTATATTAACTGATCCATCTGGAAACACTGACAATTATAAAGCAGCAACCTACAATGTAAGAAGAGATAAAATAAATAAATAAATAAAAAACCAAATTGCAATGTACAAGCTCAAGGAGCTGATGGGACTGTATTATACTGGAGTTGTACCTGTTATGATATCATGTGACAAATAAAGGATTGATTGATTGATATTTTGTGAATTGCGCATTATGACTTGTTAAGAACTTGAAACTCAAAGTGTAGGACTTGGGACTTGACTTGAGTGCAAAGACTTGAGCCGTACTTGTGACTTGAAAAATGAATTGGTCCCACCTCTGAGAACCACATTGTATTACTCAGAGATGCTAATAAATATCCACCTTGTTGTCTACGTTAAGGGTTGGGTCAGATTACTTAAAAAAGGTCAGTTACTGAATACAAATTACATGTAATCCAGAATACTTCTGGATTACTTTCAACCTTATACTAATAAATTGGATGCAGTAACAAAACTTTGATTATCACAAATATTATTTTTTTCTCGTTAAACATCTAAAGACATTTCTAATGCAAATGAAATGCATGTTGAATATTAAGCATTTACAGTTTACTTAGATTACCCTTACAGAAATAGCACTGGCACAAACTACAGGTGTACTGTGTGTATTCTACAACATGTTGGATTCTGTTTCTTTTGTATAAGTTTTTGTTGCTGCTGTTTTCAATTTAAGACCACATGGAGGAATTCACTTTTATAACACAAGAGGAGCACTGGCTTTAAATTTATATCCTCCATTTTTGATATGAATTAAAAGTAATAAAAACCCCATTATTCATAAATCATCATCAAAAACACTCAGTGGGCATCTAAACAAAGACTGCGAGTGCAGAGCGATATCAAGAGAAAGAGATTTACCCAGTCAGAAAAACAAAGTTTTTTTGTTTTTTTTGCATAATGTTGGTTGCAGTAGAAAAATATCCAAAAGTAAACTCAAAATGTTAATAATGATAATAAAAATAAATATTTTGAGTTACAGTTCCATGAGTTGGGCTGGTCTACTGGGTTCAAATCAAGTCAGTTTAATTAGTCTAAGATTCTGGGGGGGTTGTGACTTCATGTTGGGATGGGTGAGGGTGTGGGAGAGGAAGGGAGTATCCTGTCTCTGCAGAAACAATGGTTGTACAGGCCACTACGGAGAGTTTGCAGGATTAGTTCCCATAGAGAGTTTAAGATAACCTTTCAGCTCAGGCAGTGGCAACTCCCAACACTTCAACCAGGCTGTACATGGTTGGCATGGAAACAGAGAAAAACAAAAGTGGCACCACATTTGGTTTTGCTGGTTGGGTTCATGCCAGTTTTACCTTCACTTCCTTTAGGAGAGAATGAACAGACGTTAAACTGAAGCACAGAAACTTAGATGATTTAAAGATGTTTCAATGTTATATTCTCCTTTAATTAATGTCAACGGTTTACTGAACACTGAGTAATGTCAAGGAGCAAAGAGTTGGAACTGGAATTAACAGGAAAAACTACAATATTCAGAGTTGAAATATGAGCATCATTCAGGTTCAGGTCTTCCCTCTCCCAGCAGACACTGTAATTATGCATGCTTAATTAGGTATTTTAACAGCGAACCATTATTTGCTATGTAAAGACATGTTGCAGTAATGGCGTCCTGAGTAGTGAGCAAAGTCTCTGTGTGTGTCTTGTAATCCAAGTTTCTCTATTCTCTGTTTTGGTAGCTGGGCTGACCATGTGCACACGTTAATGCATGTCAGTCCCTCCTTTCGTGTTCCACTGGCTAGCTAATTGCCGCTGCCCTGCTCTGTGCTCATTTGGCAGTTATCTTTGTGGAACATCCACCCTCTGGTTCCCACCTCGGGTTAACACTGTCAGCTCTGTCAGCATTGTTGCTGTTGTTAGAATTGTTAGTGCTGTTAGCACTGTTAATGCTGTTAGCACTGTCAGCGTGGCTAGCAGTACTTTCTGTTTCTGTTCAGTCACCTCCTGTCTGCTAATGATGTCTACAATCAAATCATGACACAAAAACTAGCCAAGCAGATTACACAGTATTTAATTGTAATGCAAACTCAACAAGAGCTCAGTCAGACGAGCAGAACCTGAATCTGGGTTCACTTAATGGGGTCGTGACCTCAGAGTCCTATCGAAAGGCAGGAAGTGAACGAGAGCCTAGAGGAAGTATTGCACTCTTACCCACTAGAAATTCCATGACATCCTCAGGAAGCATCCATGGAGCTGAGCAGTGCCAAGTCAACAGCACAATAGATAACAAGCCAATGAGGGAGAGTGCACAGATTGTTCTTCATTTCCCCGGTCTCCACCTCTGTGAGGCTGCATTTACACTTCACTTTCTTTCCAAACTAGCTGGAAAGCCACTCTGCTTGTCAACCTTTAGATAGAGCACAGAGCAGCTGAACTTTGAAGAGAGTTTACGACGTGGACTCACCGCTTTTCTGTGAGTCAGACTGTCAACCTGAAGAGGACCCACAGTACATGGCTGCTGACAGAGGCAGAATGACTGGTAGTAGTTATTAGTGTGGTGGTTGTGTAATGGGTTTCTGGTTAATGTTTGAGAATTGTAGTAGCAGCTACTACAGCAGCTTTGGGAACAAAGTGGGTATCATGTGGCCAGTTTTTTAATATGAACACAAGATGAAGGAGCTTCATCTCAGAAACACAGAGTAAAACAATCATGCTCTGAATCTGCCAATAAAACAACCTAAATAAGATTAAAGATACACATTTAAGATACATGTACTGTGTAGAAATAGTGGCCTACAAAACTATTTCATTTAGCCTATTGATTTTTGTTATTTATGCCTGTAATATGAAGCTGGAACCAATAGACAGTTATCTTAGCATAAAGACTGGAAACAGGGGGAGATAGCTAGCATGGCTGTGTCCAGAGGAAACAAATCAGCCTACCAGCACCTCCAAAGTTCAGTAACAATATGGTGTGTTGCACTGGAAAGTAGGATTTCCGAGTTCCCAGTTGAAACTTTGAACTGGCACACCCCTGAAGACAGATTTCCGACTCGGAAAGTTGGAGGAACCTCAGCAAACCCAACCTCAAATTCCAAGATGGCCGCTCCGTACATCAACAGCAGTGAAAACTGTGGTAACATACTGTTTATTAGCACTTCTGTTTCATTTGTGTCACGTTTGGGACGTCATTCACCAGCTATGACTTTCGACTTCCCAGGTAAATGGAAGGCAGCATTAATTAGTAGCGCCAGAGTTGCTGGCAGGATGATTTTGTTACCTTCAGACAGAGCCAAGCTAGCAGACTGTTTCCAGTTCTTATGCTAAGCTAAGCTAACTGGCTGCTTGCTGCAGCTACATACTTATTGTACAGATATGGGAGTGGTATCAATTTTCACATCTAACTCTCATCACTAAAGTGAATAAATCTATATCCTAAAGTGTCAAACCATTTCATTAAACAAACTGCATTTAGTAATGTGATAGCTAAACAACTGATTTGAATGACTTGATCTTGAGCAGCATTCAAAGGTGAAATTGTTGACATCAGACATTCATGCAAAGAACAGAGAAATGTGGGCAGAAACAGTGCTGTTGGTGAAATACCCCAGTCTGACAAAGTATAGAGTCATGCAGCATCAGGTATTATTTGGCAGCTAATCGGTTTGGGAAAATAACCCTTGTCAGAGCCCTTCCCATTTTTCTGTAAATTTTATGGTTATATTGTCCTGGGATGGTAGCAGGACCTCCCAGATAACTAGTTTTACAGATTCTGATACATAATCATTGTACGTGTGAAAAATGATTTCTCCTACATGCATATCTAAACACTTCAGTGGCTCAGTGATGTAATCCAGTTTTTACCTCTCCCAGGACTCCTAGCAGCACAACATAAACTCTGTCCCAGTTCAGTACCTCCCAGAAAGTTGGTGCGAAAAGGAAGTATGACGCATACTAAGTATGAATCATACATGACCCACCTAGAGGACTTGGTTGTGTTTCTTTTTTTATATATAATCAGCCCCAGTCCTCTGCTGAATGAAATCACCATTCAAACTTGGGTAGATGGATTATTTGTTCAAATTTTGCCACTCAACTTTACAGTGACAGCCAAAAAAAGACCCCAGACAGGCGGCCTCGGAGAACAGAGGTGTATTGAGAATCTCAAAGTGGGTTGGCTATTTCTCCCCAGGCCGATGTCTCGGTTTGTGATTTTATTCAATTACACACTATTTACCTTTCACATAATGTCAACACTGATGCAGAGCAGCGGTGGGTAGAAATTAACTCACCTGTTTCTCAACACACACATTATATTGTGTCCAACACATACACAATTTAAACGACACAGAAATACATATGCGCGCACACACACACACACACACACACACACACACACTGTGGCATGAGTTTGTTTATCCAGCTCGGTCAAGACCAGCGTACGGTCCTTGTTCCCTTCCCCATTTGATGTGTGAAAAGTGGAAGGAAATCAAAGCCATTTCCTTCATTCTGGCCGCTGTGGGTTGTGGTTCCCTGGGGCAGGAGGGGCGAGACTGGCAGTAAAGTATCGTTGAGCCTGCAGAGTCTGGGAAGTGTATGGAGCACCACGTGCTGCCAAAAACAACACAGGAGAAACTGCTGCTCAAAAGCACCAACCGCAGGTAGGGGAAAAGGAAGGTGGTCCAAGCCCTGAATTGTAATCTCAGAGTTGCATACTTTCATTCAGTGTGATCAGAGAGCCTGAAATCCCCCTTGTCCCTCCTCTCCTACCTAATTTGTTCATTTGCTTGTTTGACTGAGTCACTAACTCACTCACATTCAGTCACTCTCCTCGGGAGATGAGAAAAGTTTGTTCCAAACACTCGAGTTGTCGAACAAGTTTTATATTGTTGAGAGTTTCCCCGCGATATCTAGATATGATGCTTTTCTTTTCTCATTTAAATGCTAATAACTTTGAGGACATCATCACAGAAAGTGCTGGGAGCAAAGCTTTTCTCCTATCTGGTGGCAGCACAAGGTGAGCACCTGCCTGCTGAATTTGAAATATCCCTAAGTCTTGTTGATGGTGCAACAAGGCAGTTTTTAGCTTTGTTTGAAGGCTTTGTACATGTGCATATGTGTGTGTTTGTGCTTGAGAGTGAGTGTGTTAGCCACAGACATAATACTTTCAGGAATCAGAATTATGATCAGATGCCTGTAAATGAGGTTGTTCTAGCCAATGTGAAACAAAGAGCACATTGTGATTTAAATTCACGTTTTTTGAAAGAGGGCCAAAGTCCGTGCTTTAAACAGCACCTCAGGTTGTAATCAGAAAAAAACATTTCTTACACCTTGTTTCCTCCTCAGGGTTCGGCTCCACGCTACTCAAATTTTGGTACGACTTTTCTTGAATTTCTTTCATACTGACAATACCCTGTCAATGTATGTGAGATTCTTAGCTGATCGTCATAGTGACACTGCATAAAAGTGCCTGTAACTTCATCTTTATCTTTTCTTTATTTGATCATGGTGAGGTTTTGTGGCCTACCACTTTTCAAAATCTTGCTATTATGGTAGCTTAATTTACTTAATTTAACTTAGCTTAGCATTCGTTTCAGTCATTGACTATCATCAGTGCAGCACTGATGATAGTCAATGACTGAAGCATTTGCTGCTGTTTTTACTCAGTTTTTTGTACTTTGAGCACCGTTCTTTTTGTGCACGGATGTTGACTTTATTTTTTGCAGCTTAGCTATTTCAAAATGGCAGGCTTATGTAGGATGTACCATGTCGCACAAGTGACAATTCTAGTGACAGTTCTGGCCAATCAATGGTTTGCAGTGTTTTAACTCCACCTCCTAGTATCAACTCAGCTTGCTTGGAACCTCAACAAAGGTGGTACCACAAAAAGAACCAGGTACTATTTACAACTTTTCTCACAGTTACAAGCCAAGCCCACAGGAACAGCACCGGGTTTTGAAACCAATTTTACATAGTGGCCAAACCACGGAATTAATGTCACGTGATGCCATTGGGCCCAAAAAGACTTTTTCCCTCAGGCTTACATTGTGAATGAGATATCTGTCAATCACTGGATACATTTTTTTAATGTCACAACCCCCACGGAATCATTTCAATATCAGGATTTAATCCATTCTATCAGATAACTTTTCGGAAGTCTAGAAGAGGTGCATGATTAAATCATTTTATCCCCATTCAAGTGGAGGAGTGCGGAACTGGAAGTCCTTAGATCCAGGTATTTTCATCAGAATCAGAATCAGAATCAGCTTTATTGGCCAAGTACGTGTGTACATACAAGGAATTTGGCTCTGGTAGGCTTTGCTCTCAATGTACAAGTGTTTACAAATTAAAAAACCAGTGTAAAAGCAAAATATACAATAGAATATACAAGAAATTGTGCAAATATACATCAATATAGAATATAAACATATAAAAAATACAATATTCAGGGTGTGAGTGTTGTTTGTCCTGCCACTCTGTGACTGTTAGGACTTCATCAGAGCGACAGCCTGGGGGAAGAAACTGTCTTTGTGACTGGTAGTTTTGGCGAACAGTGCTCTGTAGCGCCTACCGGATGGGAGGAGTTTAAACAGTTTGTGTCCGGGGTGTTAGGGGTCTGCAGAGATGTTCCCTGCCTGTTTCCTGACCCTTGACCGGTACAGGTCCTGGATGGAGGGAAGATCAGACCCAATAATCCTCTCTGCACATCTGATTGTCCGTTCCAGTCTGTTCCTGTCCAGTTTAGTGGTGGATCCAAACCAGACGGTGAGGGACGTGCAGACAACAGATTGGATTACGGCGGTGTAGACGGTGATCAGCAGTTCCTGAGGCAGGTTGAGCTTCCTGAGCTGTCGCAGGAAGTACAGCCTCTGCTGGGCCTTTTTCCATACATTGTCTATGTGGGAGGTCCACTTCAGGTCCCGAGAGATTGTGGTACCCAGAAACTTGAAGGTGGTCACAGTTGACACTGTGCTGTTGAGGATGGTGAGGGGGGGCAGTGTCGGGGGGCTTCTCCTGAAGTCTACAGTCATCTCCACAGTCTTGAGTGGGTTCAGCTCCAGGTGGTTCTGACCGCACCAGAGGACCAGCTGCTCCACCTCCTGTCTGTATGCAGACTCATCACAGTCCCGTATTAGACCGATGACCGTGGTGTCATCCGCAAACTTCAGGAGTTTCACAGAAGGGTCCCCTGAGATGCAGTCATTGGTATAGAGTTGGTATATACCTCGGAACTCAAAATCTTACAGGAATGAACGGGGCCCTGTGTCCAACGTTGTGTCCAGTTCTCTTTATACAACCATTTTTCCAATCAAGTACCATGCCGTACCATGCGTTGGTGATGAGGCATTAGTAATACAGCAAAATATGATTGCCTTTTTTCAGCAACAAGTGGGAACTAAAACCAGAAATTCAGTAATTACATGACCATTACTAATCTCAGAAATGGTCCATTAGAACAGTTCGGAGGTAAAATATGTCTTCAGGTAACACATATCTTCTTATTTACATGTTGCATCTTCTTAGCTGCCAGCTGGCCACCACTGTCTTGTCCACATTTGGCTGCTTAGACTTTTCACCAGGGCTAAGCTGAAGTTAACAGCTGATGGTCAGCTCAAACCTCCTAACTGTGGGCTGGCTGCTTGTTAAGGCCTAGAAACACCAAACTGAAGGCCGGCTGTTGAAATGCCTCACGTCACCTGTGTCTCAGTCAAAAAGTTGCACATGAACACACTGCAAAGATTACAGCCAACGGCCAACTAGTACGCACATTTTTCACGTGTGTAAGAGCAATAGATGTGACTTGTTGATTGAGTTAAGGTTAAAAGCAAAGTAACAAGTAATGTAACGAAGTACTTTTTCATTGAGTAATGTTATGAATAATTGATTGATTTCTATTAACTTTTCCAACACTGGTTGTTGAGCAGCAGAGCAACAGGAAAATCTCGTCCACATTTTCACCCCATCTGCCCAAGATAGAAGGTGAAACCTTGCATGGTTCAACACAACACAAAAACACAAGGTGGTGTCTACAGTGCATGAAACGTCTCTCCACACACACTGAAACTGAGATTGTGATGTGGATGATCTTTTGAACTGTGTAAGAATCACAAATGCTGATATAACACCTGGCATGTGTTCATGCCCTGCAGGCAGCACCCCACAGAAAGCACTGTCACACCTCAGCTGGAATGCAGGCTCTTCTGCAGAACATTAAAACAACTTCATACACCACTTAGATAGATGTCAACGGCAGCTTGGAATCATGCACTGCCAAGATTTTATCACAAATATTACAGTTAAGGCCTACTTAGGAGCAAGAAGTCCTTCTGGGTAATGTACACAACTCACCTTGGATTCCCATCAAGCAGAAAAGATCCACTATAGGCAATCAGGGCTGACAGCTGACGCTTTTTTGTTTCTTTCAGAAAACCGGACCGGATGAGGAATGTGTAGCGATGTTGCTTTGAAGAAGCTGATGTCCCTGCTTCTCACAGAATCTGCCATGTCCTTACTGAATAGATAAGTTGTCATGAAGAGGAAGAAGTCTATTTGGACTCATCAAACTGATCCTTTTCTATTTGACCTCTGCCAAGTCACTTTAAAAAAGAACCTTTATGTTGGGCCAGACTGCAGAGTGAAAGCTACAGTACAGAGCCAACGCCGTGGCTTCATATGGAAGAAAAGTTGAGCAGGACAGCTCCTTTTGACCCCATTGAGCCGAAAACCTGAACACCTTACAAACTTTCTCTCCAACTCCCAGACGGGCTTCATGGTGAATCGAGTACATGCAATTTCAAGCTGCAGATTGAATGAGGGCCAGATAATGCAGGTGTGAAAGGACACTGAATGGAATATGATTAAAAATGGGAAAATGTTTAATTTTCTCAATGAGCTTTAGAAAACCTTCACAGGCGGTAACTCGGTGGCTTTGAAGCGTCCAATCAGTGTTTGAATAGAGGAGCAAATTAAGCATTTTAATCGACTTTTGAGTGTACCATCAAATGAATTACATTGCTCGTCCTTTTTTTCAAATCAATGGGTACATAACCAAGATAAGACTTTTAATTTCTGATAAGCTGGACCCGGCAATCATTACATTGTCTGTGCTCTAAGTGGCTAAAATGGACTAGGGAGGTCAAATATTCAATGGAATAAAATGAATGTAACGCTGTAATAAACTTGTATAATGAAACTTTTACCCAGGGAATGGTAAAGTTAATATAAGTTATTTTATCTTTATAATACAGACTTTTGAAAGTATAACTCAGGTAAGTAGAAGTGAACTCGTGAGTATGTAAAGAGGGATTTATTTTAAAGCCACTCACTTGTTGATTGAGAGAAAACGAACACATGTAGGCATCCTTTAAGCCAAATCCTGTTGAACAGTTTCCCTCCACACCTCGTGTGTGGGTGGCAGATGGTAGCTCGCTGGTTGTCACAGCGATAGAAGATGGAAATACAGGCGACTGATTTCAAAGCAAGCAAACATCCCCTTTGTGAAAGACACTGCCTACTATAGCAGCTGCGAGGGAAAAGGAGACCTACCTATACATCACACAGGAGCTGATTTCTCTTATCACATTGAATCAAAGCATGAGTTGCTAATGTCCTGATAATTGATATACATATTAATAACAACAGCAGTGGCATAAAAACTATGTTACTTCATGCTGCTTACTAATAGCATAGCGGCTACCATGCTTTCCCCTTAGTGATACTGCCACTAAATATTTCTGTCCTCCTCTCTCAGCCATATGAGCTGTATATCTTTAGCTATCAACAGATCCAAAATGCTGGATTCATAATAATGCTTCTGGATGGTGATCATGTATTTAGCTCTTCCAAGTTTGCATATCAGTGTTCATTGTTTATGTGGCTTAACACTTTTCAGCCATTAAAGCTGCTATAATCAATATCCTTTATATCACAATTGATCACATGACAACATGTAATGTGAAAGGTGTTGCTTGTATTGATATACCCACAGAGAATTACCTCCCAACTCTACATTTCCCCAGGTCAGCACAGTGTTTCAGCTTAGTACATCCCATATACACCTGCATCTGATCATAGGATTTTAAAATGTGCTTATACAGATAGTGTTTAGGAAAATTTGACATATATGTAACTTTTAATTACTGTCATCATAATGTTTATTACATTATTTATTAATGCTTTATAGATCAGTTATAAGACACTCATTGTAAACTTACATTTATTTGTTCGACCCTTTGAGCGCTTATGAGCTGCAGACTTGATGATTTAAAGCCTTTATTAATTAGCAATTACATTCATAACTTAAGGGTTGGAAGCTCATTGTGTGACAAACCCATGACCAATGTAATTACTAACATTTATAACTGTGTGCCAATTAGAAAGGACCGAGTCAGTGTTTTTGCAGCTCCCAAGTAAATCTGCCATCAGGTCCCGAGTCAAATCCCAACTCAAGACAGGCAAGTCCCGACTAAAGTCTCAAGTCAAGACAGGCAGATCCTGAGTCAAGTCCCAAGTCAAACAGACAAGTCCCAAGTCAAGCAAGGCAAGTCCCAAATCAAGTCTCAAGTCAAGCCAGGAAAATCTTGGGTCACGTCCCAAGTCAAGACAGGCAAGTCCCAAGTCAAGACAGGAAGATCTTGAGTCAAGTCCCAAGTCACGGCAGGCAAGTCCTGAGTTAGGTCCCAAGTCAAGACAGCCAAGTCCTGAGTCAAGTCCGAAGTCAAGACAGACAAGTCCCGAGTAAAGTCCAAAGTTAAGACAGGTAAGTCCCAAATCAAGTTTCAAGTCAAGACAGGCAAGTCCCAAGTCAAGTCTCAAGTTATGACAGGCAAGTCCCATGTCAAGACAGGAAAGTCCCGAGTCAAGTCCCAAGTCAAGCAGGTCAAGTCCTGAGTCTACTCCCAAGTCAAGACAGGAAAGTCCTGCGTCAAGTCTCAAGTTCAGACTGGAAAGTCCCTAGTCAAGTTACAAGTTAAGCAAGGCAAGTCCTGAGTCAAGTCCCAAGTTAAGGCATGCAGGTCCTGAGTCAAGTCCCATTTCCAGACTGAAAAGTCTCAAGTCAAGTCCAAAATCCTTAACTTTCAGTTGTGTGTCTTAAACAAGTCACAATGTGCTCCCTACCAAATTTAATGCCATTTTGACATCAGAGTAATAATACCTTAAATTTACAAAAATCATGAATGCTTTACAAAATGTCTTTTTGTTGTTGTTGTTGCTGTTGTTGTTAACACAAGTTTGTTAATAACAGTGCAGCTTAATTTAATCAGAGAAAAGTATGGTCATATAGCGCTATTAACCAGCGCCACAGCAGAATATAATGTGTATGTTTGCGTTCTGACTTGTTGTATTTAACTCATCATATATTAGAAAAAAATGTCTAAAACTTTCTCTTCTCATTTTGGCTTGTAAGTTATCAAGTGTTTTAAAGTCAAAAGATTTTAAGTCATTGGTGCTTAAGTCGAGGTCGAGTTGCAAGTTCTTTGTCATTTTGTGAAGTAGAGTCCGAAGTCATCAAACTTGTGACTGGAGTCTGACTCATACAAGTCATATGACTAAAGTCATCACCTCTGATGATTACAAAGCAATGGATTTTTATAACAGTCTGGCAATCATAAATGTGTCCTTATCAGTGTTTTATAACTGATATATAAAACAAATGAAATATTAACCATTCATTAAGTTACACCTTATTAACCGGTAAAGGGAGCCTTATCAACATTTTTACCACTTTTTGCACTTCGTGTCACAATAAAGGCAAAGTACTACTAATAAAGATTGCTTAGTGTATAAAAAATAATGATAGTAATAAAACCTAAGTATATGGAAGAGCAGCGTCCATTCCTTCCCCTCTCTTCCCTCTCTGACAGTACACAGTGGCAGGGCTGGTTAATCACGTCTCCCCCCGGCCGGCCGGCTGATGGGCGGCTCGGCTCAGCGCTGCCCGCCCTGTGGGTGTGTTTAAGGCAAATGGGCCTCTGCATCCACCTGCTCGCGCCCTGCCTCCCTACAGTCAGGAGCGCCCAACTTTCCTGAGGAGCACACGCTGCGTGCCTGGACCTCTCTACACCACAGGGACTTTGTTTCCAACTGCTTTTTTTCCCACGAGATGTCGATTGTGGCTTTGCGACGACAATATCTCCTCGCCTCGCGGTCTCGCACAAGATTGAACTAGAGAAACATTTCTCACCCTTTATTAACAAAGCTGTCATTTTCTTTTTGTGTGCCGACAACTCCGGGGCCAATAACCACGCAGTGCGCACAGGTACAGACTGCCCTCCTGAACAGGGACCGTCCAGCAGCTCCAGCAGCAGCAGCACGGGGATTTTCTATTGTTATTGATTTCAACTTGGAGACGAAAGTGACCGATCTGTTGGAATTGATTTGTTCAATGACTTGCAAGGTTGGAACTGAAGTTAAATTCGGGAAGCTGCTACAATAAGGTAAGCCTTTTCGTGCTGGTGTTTTTTTGCTTATTATTTTCTGTTTAACCTGCTTTACTATTGATGATAACAAATAAACACACTAAAAAGCTTACCTGTCTGCAGATGCGCGCTTTTTTATTTCTAAATATGTTATTTGCCCCAATGACTGTCTTCTCCTATAAACATAAATAAACAGAATTAATGATTTAAAATCCCGATAGATCCCAACCTTAATTCTTACATGAATCATTATTACTATTTATTGAACTGCTCTTCAGTTTACCGTGCGCTCTAATACCACACCAGACTGTTTACAGTTCTGTCGTCCATGTGTAGCCAAGGCTGCCAGTCTGTTACACACAGATTTCAGTCTATATCATTCAGCAACACTGAACATTTTTTTGGCATACATTTTGTATTCTTCATTATTGAAGAAAATTGGGATGGATTTTTTAAATAAAGTTTGATATTGTTATTATTGTCACATTTTTTTTTGCATCCAAACTGTTTATTACTGTTTATTGTCCACTGAATAAAGCAGCAGGATTCAGGAGGAGGGCTGTGTTGCCTCTGACCTGACTTGTGGTTATTAGCTTTTGTCTTTTGCTATATTTATAAGTTGTAATGGTTGCAGTGCATTTGTCCAACATGTGGCCGTTAATAACTTGCAGACACAATGTAGAGAGCATCAGTGCATGTGATATATCCTGTAGGTCTGAAGCAGTTTGGATGATTGATGGTTTTAAAATGAATATATATTTCCACAAACGCTCCATTTGTAAACTTGAACGTATGTATTCATTTTACGACTCAAAGTGACTGCAGGAGAGTAGTTATATTTATCTTTATGGCATAATGTGAGTGGACTCTCAGTCTCCATAGTGTCATTTGTGAGCAGTGCCTTGTTTGATTTCAACTGCTTGTGTGAAGGACTTGGCCTGTGTCTCAGAATAAACAGCTGGATGGTTAACAAATTGTCAGTAAACAGCCGAGGTTTAAACAGCTGGGTTATACTCATAAATCCACTTTAGCCAACCGGTCTGAGGACCCTTTGGCTCTGCTCGCGTCTCCGAAGGTGTGTTTGATATGGAGCCCATTTCCAAATGTTCAGTTGGGGAAAAGAGCTTTGTGTCCAACCAATGAGGTCAGGTTGCTGTTTTGGGAACAGAGCGTGGTGAAAAAAGTTTCATCCAACCTCATGAAAAGGCAAGTGGCAACATGGTAGAGATGATTAAATGGACCAAGAGTGGATTTGATGGCGAATGGCCAAGGGCAAGAGGTAGCCTGTTAGACAAGTCTTTCTGGTGATTTGTGACAGATGTGTGGAACATTGTGCTTGCTCCCTGGTGTCTATCAGTCATTAACCGGAGACTTTATTGTAGATCACCACTGCATTGTTTGGAAGACTTGTTAAACTGTTCTAGTTATTGTTTGAGCCTGGCATCATTTGTAACCCCTTTAGTAAGCCTTTTAGCCAGAAGTTAAAGGAAAACTGTAGTATTTTTTAACCTGGACCCTATTTTCTCATGTTTTCGAAATTGGTCCAGTATTGTGAGATTGCTCCAGCCACAGCAGCAAAACAAGCTGCATTGTAATCCCTGCAGGCGATTGTGCACCGTCAATTTATGTCCAAAGTGCTCATTTTTGTCACTGACAGGCTCAGCTTGTTATTATAGGTGTCTGACAACATTATGAAAAGGATCCCTACTAGAGTGGCAGCGGTGCACCAGTTTCAAGGTGCTATGAAATTGGTGGCTATCAAACAGTGTACATTTGCTTATCTATGGTATTGAATTTAGTGCAACTGTATGCTTTATTTTAGCTATTTTCAGAGGGGAGTCTGTGTACATATACTTCAATCGAAATATTTGTTTTGAAGTTTCAGTTATAGTAATAAAATGGTTGTTCAACCAAACAAAATTCCTTCTGCTTTCATTGCTTTAGGGGTCATTGTAACTGATAATAATGATAATTCTGTAATACCATGATACTGTGAAACTGCTAGATTTCCTGAGATGGTTACTGTACTGTAAAAATCTCATACTGTTGCAACCCTAATCTCTACGGAGAGATAAAATGTTTTTCTTTACCTTTTGCTGATCCGGTCTGTTTGTCATTGCAACCAAGTCTTGTTCTGAAATCTTGTGAGAGGTGACTTTTTGCAGGAAAAACAATGCTGGAAATATGAGTAAGAAATGGAGAGAGGAATGCTGGTAAGAATTTGTTGTGTAGGAGTACAGAAAGTAGGCTAGGGCGGGATCACGGTATTTAAAAATATTAGTATTGTCAAAAATACAGATGCTCTTCTTAGTAGTAAACTTATACAGAGATGCTGTATTGAGGTTGTGTGTATGTACTGCACATCACGTACCAGCAGAGGTCGGTCTTTACTGGTGGAACACGTAGCTGAGTTGAGAGACATGCGAGTGGTGGGGATAACAACACAGGACTGCAAACAGCAAGCCAGCAACAGCAGAGAGAGAGTATGGGGAAAACAGCATATTTGTAAATCTAACTCGGTAATTTAAGGGTTTATTTCCATCAAACCAGTGTTGGTGATTGTTTGAACAGTGGACTATGTAACTAAATACCTAACGAGACTATCTAAGATGATATTGGTGATTTTCATTTTGTGTCTGTGGAGTTTCAATGAAGTGTGTTTTATGATGACTTAACCGGACAATTAAGCTAGCCGTAGTTTGAGAGAGAAACTTGGTTTCCAAGGGTGTATGGTTGTATTTCTCCATTTAATAAGATAAATCGTAACCGTATACCAGGGTGAAATGAAAAAATGTATACCACCCAAGCTTAACAGAAGGTGTCTTACTCATATTGTCATGGCTGAATAGGTGATTTTGACAATGTGGAAAAGTCAGTGAGATATCAGAATGACACTTCTCCTTAAGCAAGACTTAGTTACACACACGTACAAACAGGCCGGATCAGTGTAAAGTGAGGAAAAACATTTCATTTCTCTGTAGGGTTTTTTTCTGAAATATTTTCTTACACTTAAAATAACTATCTGAGTCTGTCAGTGGCAAAAGCAAGCATTACGTTGCAGCCCGTTTTGCTGCTGCAGGCTGGAGTGGTCTCTCTCAGCACTGGACCAATTTCAAAAATCATTGTCTCCGTTAGTCACTTAGACACAAAGACATGGGAAAATAGAGTCCATGTTCAAACTTCCCCTTTAAGTATTTTATTTTAGATTGCACCAATCACAACTTTGTTTTGCGTCTTTCTTCAGTAAGCGTGGGGACGTGGTATAACCTGGCATTAGGTGAAGCTGTAATTACAGAGCAGCGTGCACGTGTGGTGTCATGACGTAGGAATGTGTTTTGGGTGCGTGAAGAGGAGCAGAAGAAAAGCTTCTCTCACTAGAGTCAGCAGGATCTTTCCATCAGTTTGTCACACAGACACACACACTCTGAAAAACAAACATAATTCTTCCCAAATGGAAGTGTGTACACATCTCTAAAAGCTCTGGCTTCGCTCCATCAGGACTAATCAGTTCTGTGAAGCTCCCAGAGATCTGGGTGTAATCCCCACACCTCAGTGCTGCATCGCCAAAACTCGCAGGGATCATGGGGCCCTTGGGAGCAATTGACTTGACATATCACATAAATTAATAAAGCAGACTTATTGTGGCAGATCTTTTTTTGCAGCGTAGAGTTGAGACAGCATCTTCTCTTCTCACATGTTTGTTTTTTGTCCCTGCAGAGATTTTTTTGGAAAACACTCTGTGTGTGCTGCTGGAGGTTGGTCGACCATGCAGCTGGACGGTCTGTGGACGGTCCACGCTCTCCTGGCACTGTCCAGCTTCGCTCTCGGGAACCCGGTGAGCAATGACCCAATGGCCGCACCCCGCGTCTTTATCTCCTTCAAAGGTAGGACCCTGAACTCATCCTCAACTTTTATTCCCACCTGCCTCTCAGGATTTCCTGGTTTGCAACTTGTGTTCTGATTCTTCTAATTCTATGCTGGTTTCTCTAAGTCAGTCCATGTGTTTGCTCATCGTATGACTGATGACTTGACAGTTGTGTAATCGGAGCGATTGTGGCTTTGATAAGTGCTGAGGGTTTTAGCAGAGGAAGAACCAGACTCTCATGTTGCACCGCAGAGCACACCGCAAACAAATCATGCAGTTCGGATTATTTGCTGCCCCCTCCTCAGACCTCCAGGCGTTGTAATAACCACCAGATGCTTCACCGGCTTGTTGTGTACAAACAATTAAAAATGCAAACAAAGGCTGAGCAGATGCACATATTACAGATATTGTGTTTGTACTCATTTTGAAACAATATACGTGATTATTGTTTTAGATAATCAAACTCAGCGTCTTTATCTTCAATCATTTTTATTGTGGAATCCCTAAAGTGGAGGCACAAAGAGAGACGGGATAATAAGGAGCATGTAATAACTCTACGGCCATTATGTGATTATTCCCTGGTGAGGCAGACTTTAGGGGGGTGTGTTTGTGCGTTCCAGCGGCCGTACAGATTAGGTGAGATGGGGTTGCCAGGTTGTGAGGGGTGCAGAGTGAGAGAGAGGGTATTATCAAGAGCAAATTGCCAGGATCAGCCGAGCAGAGCGACGTCCCTGAGGCCTGTCCTGCCCGGAGATCAAGCCTTTGATTAGCATCCAGAAAGAAGCCGAGGGAGCGAGCAGCAGCAGCAGCGCCCCTGTTTGCTTTGCTTTCCATTTCCCAGCGCTCCCCCTTGTACAAGTTGACTTAATTAAGTGGACTGGCACAGTTCATTGTCGAAGGCGTTTTTCCTGCTTTAATCAAGTAGGATTTACCACATCAGTGCACGCACATCCAGAGCTCAGCAGTTTTTTTCATTTTCCAAATATCATTTAAGTCACTTCTTTGCACAAACGCTGTGTTGTCTTCAGAGAGCTGTGTAAATTGTGTTTTACTCTATAGGATTTTCTGTGAGTAGACTCGTCGGCCGCTTTTGTATAGGCGCATCTTTGGATGGCTGAACTCGCCAGAAAATATATCTGAAAGCAGCGGACTATTCTTTGGCTGACAAGCAAAGTGGAAAAAGCTCGGCTCTCCTGCTTACCTGTGTGTGTTTGCCTCTCCAGTCAATATGAATTTCACAGTCTACTGCTGCTGCCTCTCTCGGAGGAATGCACCCCCCTCTCCATTCAATATTATGACTCTCTCTCCCTTAATTGCTTTTTGAGAGGCCCATGTAGTCCTTACCTTGGCAAGCTGGCTGCACTTCCCCTGATGCATCATGATGTGTTAAGTTTTTTGTTGAGCTGTTTGCCTCTGAGCAGCAACTTTAATGGAACGCAGCATGACGACAAGTGTGGACGATATGCAGGTTTTTTTAATGTGAGACTGAGGGAAAGAATGTGTTAATTATCAGTCCCCCTGTTTACAATTATTGATCATTATGGCAGCGTGTCACACTGTGAAGAAAAACTTAAATTGCACCCATAAAGCTGAGTGTTTCTCTCAGCGTGGAACTAACCACATGTTTCAAACTGATTAACTCGGTAGCTGAGGAGCGAGGTTCAGAACCATAAGCTCCGTCTGGGAGGCCCTAACTTCCCCATTAAAGCAGGTAGAGTAAATCATGGGACCTAATTGCTTTGCTGTGGCTTCATGTAGTGTGCACAGCTTTTATGACGTGGAGAACACCCTCTGTGGTATTGAGTCTCAAAGTATTCAGAAGATATAAGGTGAAAAATGCATCTGCTGATACACATTTCAATAAGATTGTTTGTAGAGTCTTGGAGGGATAAACCTTGGAAGTAGACTTTGTTCAGGCTTATCATGTTTTCTGCACTGGTAATCTGAGTGAGGAAAAAGAAAGAAGTCTGCGTCAGTTCGGACGGCACATGAATGTAATCAATGTCAGCTGAGAACTGAGTGTCGCGTAGAATGAGTAGAGGAAGCAAAGCAAATCCACCGTAGATAATCAGTTCAGATTTTAAGGTTAGTTGAGACAAGACTGCTGTCGCCAGAAGCCCCCAAGAGACGAATCATATCAAATGGTTGACCTGGAACTGCTGAGAATCTGCTAGTTTGAGTTAACGCCATTGATATATTGGAGAGTATACGTGGGTATACCCACCTCTTTTTCTGACTTTTACAGTATACCCACCTGTCTGCCAAAAAAGCCATTAGAATATATAGGAGATTATACCAGCGTCCTACTCATCTACCTTAAAGTCACCCACTTTATCAACCACCACGACACCACTGGTTAACACACATCCATAGTGACTCCTAGCATGAAGTTTAAGAATACTGTGGGCTAGTAGTAAGGTGAAGATTGAACTCAGGACCTCTGGATATATTGGGGATGTAGTTCAGTGTTTGGGAACGCAATCACAACTTTTTTCTTAAATCTACGTCATTAAAGGCTGGAACTAAGGATTATTTTCATAAATGATAAATCTGCTGATTATTCTCTTGATTAATGGATTCTTGTTTATACAACAGCATGTCTGATATAATGTCCCACACAGGGACGTCAACTCTTAATTGTTAATCAGTTAACTGCGGTGAATATTTTTGACCAGTTACACATGTTAGTCTAAAGGTCAATTTCGCTCCCCTTCAGCACTGCACACCTCCCCGTATTTAATGGGAACTAGCTAGCAGCGCTGCTCATTTGGCGATTAACGCTAGTAACACAGTCCTGGCCCAACCGCATTGCTGTGGAAGCATTGCTAGCAGCAAAGCCAACAGAAAATATAATAAAATGCAATTTTTCAATCATTTACATCACAATATATTAAAATTTCACCACCTCTAAATGGATAGCACCAAAATCGCAGCACTAAAGCTCACTCAGTCAGTGGCCTAGACCTTTTCTGCTGTTTGCTAGCCAGTGCCACAGCTCAAGGTGAAATATTCAGATTGCATTTTTTCTTTAACCATTAGTTCAAAATCTAAATATATTCATCATACATTACAAACAAAGCATTAAATTCTTGTTTGGCGAGTTTGCTTGAAAAATTACTAAGATGGCTAATTGATTACACAATCTGACATATTTGAAATTTTACTCAGATGTGTGAGTTCTCTGGAGGTGTTGAAATGAATGCGCTTTATTGTTTTTTCTGTACAGGAGTGGAGTGGTAGTATAGTAAAGTGAAGCCATCCTTGATTTAATTCTGTTTAAATTTAGTGCCACCAAATCAGCCCATGTTTTCAAGCTGACCATCACTGAGCTGAAATACTGAATTAACATGTGAAAGGATTGAGTGAGAGCATCGCCTCTCCGTGACACTCCTAAGTCATGCAAGTGCCTTTGTAGTGTAAGTCCATTAAGAGGTTGACTGATTTATATGTGCAGTTTTTTAGATTCTTGCCTTTGTATCACACTGTGAGGTACAGAAAACACAGCAGTTTCTGAATGGACAGAGCACTCCTGGGGAAGTTTTACTATGCCATGTTTTGCAAAGAGTGTTACATTACTGCTGTTGGCCCACATTTCCCCAATGGCATATTTGAGTTCATGCATTAAGAAGATCCCAATCTAAATCCATGCTTATGGCTGCGCTATTTCAGGCCTTATACCACACTTAACCTCTGCTCTTCTGGGCTGCCACAACTTCATTCACTCACAAAACATCATTTACTACAGTCCATAGAAAACTGGAGCAGGGTGCTGTGCCTGCTTTACATGCAGTTGTTTACTTGAAAGATGTAAGTGGCAACTAAAAGCCTTTAGTGACATTATAGCGATCTTTAAACAAGGCTTTTTTCAGCATGCTTAGATAAACAGACAGCAGGTAAACATTGGTTTAGAATAAACAGAGACACAGGGTCAAGAATCCCCGCGATTGTAAATTTTTCCTTTGAAAGCCATGCAGACGTAATCTACAGCTGAGGGCGGAGCCTTGTCTTGCAACACAAAGACCATGTGAGAATTAACACCTCTCACCTTTTCTCAGTTGGTGTTAATGAAATTTGAAACGGCTGCTTTGACAACTACAGCAAAGGAATTATGGTCTGCCAGTACAAAGGACCTTTAATACCATAACATCATAAGGATTACAGCCCCCCCCCCCCTCCCACTGAAGGCCAAATCAACACGGACGACACCAGAATGTGGGTCAACTTTGCCACAACCGCTGCCGGGCCAGGTGGCAGTAAAAGGAAGCAGCTCTGGCTCGTCAATATTCCAGATATTTCTCATCTGCACACCCTCCTGCGAAGGGCTAACAGCAGGCTCCTATTTTTACTCCTCAGCAGAGTCTTTAGACTATATCGGGTGTGAGTGTGTGTGAGTGCGTTTGTGTGAGTGGGTGGCAGCGTAGAGGGTTAGAAACCTCCACTTGGGGTTAAACGCCAAGCATTCTGGTATGTGTCAGCCTTTGTTATGCAGGAGCTACGACTTTTTGCCTTTTAATGCCCAGGAATAACAACAGATGAGGATTAAATCTGAAAGTGTGAGCTAAAAAGCAGCTTAAGTGAGGTAGTTGTTTTGATAAGTCAACTGTTTGCTATCAGTTCATCTCTGGGCTTGCCCCATTACTGCCGCCCTGTCACTTCTCCTAGTAAATGTTTAAACTGTTATTACTGTTGTTCACATAATACATTCCAGTGGTCACTTTCTTCTCTGTGCTCCAGATGTACACATTAGTGGTCAGAATTATCTGTCCTGTTATCAGTGCTGACCTGATTGGCTCTGACAGGATGCAGTTTTGAGTGTTTGCTCAATATTGAGTGTTTAAATGAAAAACTACAATGTGGTTTCTTTGGCACATTTGCATCCAGGCCCCCTGTTTGCTGAAGTAAATGCAACGTGACTTGTATATTTGCTCAAGGTGATGTCACTGATAGCTTCCTGTTTAGCCACTGTCCAATTTGCAGGATACCTCAAGCACATTGGCACACTTTCGCCCCAGCTATAATATTGCAGTATTGTTGAACCACATGCAGAAGCCACGAAACCACTGCCCCAGTAGTCTGGCATTGCTGCTGATGTTCGGCTGTGATCTCTAATTACTGTTTGCGAGGTCTGAGTCCATATATCCCCACGGCAGCGTAGTAATGACTGACAAAGCATTGAAAACCACTATTACTCTGGCCATGTCCCAGACCTCAGCTTCTCTCAGCAGCAGCTAAGCCAGGTTATATTTAGTGTAAAACTCTCTTCTCCCTCAGCAGGCACACAGCAGTCATTTGTAGCACCGTGGTTAACCATTGAACACAGTCGGTAGGGTGGTGACGGCGGTTTAAGTGCAAACGCAGCTTGGTCCGGCACCACTTGCACTCTGCTGTGATCCAGCTGTCAAGAGTGTCACTTTATTGTTAGGTGGTTGGCTAGAAGCCATCCTTAACTGTGTGAAACATTTGAAATGTGATTAAGTTGGTGCAGAGAAGACAGTGCATGTTGAAGCAAAAGGAGGCTGTGGCGTGAGTTCGAGTCTGAGCCCAGTGTTCCAGAAGCAGTGTTAATCCTTCACTGTGGTGCACATGACTTAAGACTTGCGATCCCTTCTTCCTAATGTGTGTGGAAGTGTGTGTGTGTTAGTATCTGGGAGAGCCCAACAGCAGCTCCCCAAACTTTATGGAATTTGTGTAACATTTAATCCGTGCATCACTGTGGAACAGTTTCACACAGCCTTTACTTGTTTAGCAGTTTCTCAGTCCAGAAAATCCAATTTCAGGGGATTTGTTTTCAAAGAATAAGATGCTGAAGTCATGACAGAACTGAAACCTTGGAATGCATTTATGTCCTTGACAAAGCTCAATTCTGAGCACATGGTTGTATATCTCAAGCTGTCAACGCTTCATTGCATTTCAATCAAAATCGTGTAACAGTCATGATAAAATGAAATGTCATTGCTGACTGGCTGCTAGGCCTATCATAGTAATTACGTTGTGGACTTATGATATGACATATGACCTTGATTATTTTGCCAAATTCCATATTGACGGTTGTGTTTATGTGTGTTTGTTTACATAAGAAAATCACCAACCTTTTAGCCCACATGGTGCCAGAATAAATGGCTACTTGTGCAAGTAGAATAAAAAAAAAAACAACAACTCCCAAGGTAACAGTGTAGCTACCGGTAGCCTGCAGCTGCAGTTTTGGTGTTGAAAAAGCGCAGTCCTGGTAGTTGTTAGCTTGCTAACCCCTGGCAATGGGCCAAAAAGTGCATCGTTTGTAGTTTCACCCTCCAATAACTTCACCAGCAAACTGCCCAGCTCCCAGGCCATCCGTCCCCGGGAGCCGACTGCAGCACTGGATTGTGGAGGTAATTGCGGTGTTCCCGGTGCTTTACTAAGCTTGTCCATTTGTCTCAGGAGGCATCAGTTGGTTTTGTTATTGTGGCCAAATTTTGTATAAGGTCTCAAACTGAGTACGTTTGGGCTACTCTAGTACATAGTAAAAAGTATTTATGACTTTTTAAAAAATGGGCTACGTAATGTTTTTTTTTCATATTCAGATTTTAATGTCTGAATATTCTTCAGAATTAAAAGTTCATTGCTCTATGAAAGAGTGTCCTTGCTCTTTTATGCTTTTATATTATCATTTTATCAGCTGCATCAAATTGTCTTAAAATGACAATAATATTGTTTAGCAAAATTATTTCTGGGACAGTAAATTGTCAAACAAAAGTAGTTATCGTGACGGCCTACTGACAGCAGTCCTTGTCCAAACTCAAGGCATGGATGATTATCTAGTCAAAGGTAATCGTTAAATGCTTATATGTCCAATAGTTTCAGGTTGATGGGTATTGATTAGCTATCTGCCTGTGAGCCTGTGACATAAACTATGTCCCCTATTTTGTGGATGAATGATGGGACTGTGATTGCATTTTATTTCCGGACCAACTGGTACATTGTTTGCATTGGAACGCAATGAGGATGAGAGTGACAGCTGTGCACTTTGGTGTGTGGTCACATTAAAAGCAAGACACCATTGGAATTCAGTACATTTGTGTGGATGGTATTTCAGTGTGAGTTCAGACAGTTGTGACACAAATTCTGCACATATTGCTTTTGAAAGCAAACCTCCACTCTTTGCTTTTTGGTACAGAGAATTATCAACATACATTTTTTGCACTTCATATGAGTGTGCTTTACACACAAGAATAATTAAAAGCAATGTTATGTGTGAAGTGCATGAATGTATTTAAATGTGGTACAAATTTGTCTCCATAAAGCTTTGCAATTTACCTTAACTGTAAAATCTGTCAGCCGTGTGCATCATTATTATAGAAGGCAGCACTGCTTCTATTCTCACCCCTCTCCTTGTCAGGTGTATGTGTGGGACAGACGTGTGATATTCCTCAAAAAAGGATGAGTATGCTGGCACCTTTCAGCACATTGCCCCTGAATCCAGCAGTAATCTCGTGTCCGTCTCTGATGGTGCCAGTTTCCTTCTGCAAATGAAATCGCGGTCACAGTGTCATCTCATAGCTGTGTCAGCCAACCATTAGCACTGTCTGCGCCTCCCACCCAGCACTGATGGAATATCTGTTTTATTCTCTCCTTCTCATGGTTGTTAAACGCACACAACTCTTTCTTTATGATGGCCGATGAATCGAGTCATTGTGTTTGAGTGTTATAGAATATAGCCACTTGGCACCTTGCTCTACTTGATTCTCATTCCATATGGCCTCAAGGTTGTAAAGTGTATCACAGGCAGTTTGGGTGGTCCTAATGTCTGATAAAAGAGAAACTAGTATCCGTGCTTTTCTCCTGATTCTCCAACATCTGGCCAATAGTTGCTGGATTGATTGCATGTGTGCAGGTGCAGAAGGCTTTGCAGGTAACAAGGCTCTTCTACATCTCCAGGGGATTGTTGTGGGCAGGGGAAACTGAAGGTGACAGAGTGGCGTCTAAATATAGTCTAACTCATCTTTGAATGCTCAGTTTCCTGCTGCAGCTCTGTCTGTCTTCCCTCTCCTACTCATTTCTCTTCCCCTGGCATGGGAAAGGCAGTAAATGCAGGGGGCCTGGGGTGTTTGGGATTCCTGGCATGGAAGCCCTGCTCTCTTTTAGCATCTGCAGAAAGAAGGATATGTTGTGTTGAGAGCGTGGTGTTCCCTCTTTGGTCAGGGTTTCACCTGTGGAACCACCTCCTGAGTCGGGTTACGGGCTCTGTCAGTGGCTCGCCTCCAAACCAAGATCGTCTCTCGAAAAGACTGAGGACCCAGTGTTGTCTGTCCGTCTTGACTTTCACAGGCATGTTGTTGCATCTGTTGCCCCTGCCCCCGACCTTCTCCTCACCAGACTGGAAAATACCAGCCAAATTGTCCAGATTCTGTGAATCACCTTCTCTGCACTGGTGCAACATCTCCTCCCATGTGTTTTTATTCCTGCACCTACAATTGTCCTTTTTTCCCCAACTTGACATTATGGCCAGCAACAATTACAAACAAAATGGAGCTGACACAGTCATTATGTCTTTTATGTCATAGCTTAAAATACCATTTGCATATATGCAGTAGTGCACGTATAATTTGAGCCATTCATATAATTCCCAACTGTACATGCTCCGGTGCACCTAATTTGGTCAGCTGCCAACTCTCACACATTGGATGTAAGACTTACGCAATTGACAGTTTTTATAGGCACTCATGCTACACGTCCATTCTATAGACATTCATCCTTCAGTGAAAAATACATTTATAACTGATAATGTCTGAGTGTAAAAAAGACACTGACAGGACAGAGCAGCACAGTGCCACAGCAGTACTGAAAAACATTGCGGTTGAGCTAGCCACAGTGAATTTAGTCTTAAGGTAGATATTCAACCGACATTCACTCCAGTTACTTAGTTTCACCCGATGTTGGCAGTAGGAGGACGATTAGCTCACCTTGTCCTGCATGGGTCTGATTTTCAAAACCCAAACGTACAACGTGACTTGCGATACCGCACCAGCCTGTCCACCCGCATATATGATCAATTAGTTCCACAACACAACCTGACCCATTGACTTAGGCCAAACCTGAAACCGAAAATCCTGTAATAACCATGCCCTACTCAAATAATTTGGTTGGGCAGCACTATTAAAGTGATCATTTTGAGCCATTACATACGTGGGAAAATAAGGTAATATATTTTAAAATGAAGGGAATTCAGAAAATACAATTCAAGTGAATATTTTTTGCGTATTACTGAGACGTGCTGTGTCCACAATTAACGTGCCTGTTAGTAACACACCTGATTGAAGTGGCTCTGATATTCTATGTGGTGCAGAAAACAGTGCCAACACATAAAGTCAGAGGACTGAATTGTTAAAAAATGTAATTAATATTAAATATATTTATCATCCAACACCCTGTGATCTGCCCTGCATGCTATTTGTTTAACCCAGAACCAAATCGTGAAATAAAATAAACATAAAATACCACCTGTGAATCACCTCTTTTGCAGATCAGCCCCAGGTACCGGCGGGTACCTGACCTGATCCAGGACTCTGCCTCCCAGCCTGAAGTTTAACTACTGGGGGCAGATTAAGGGATCATCAACGTATTATTGTTTACGTAACACAAAGCGGATGTTTTTTCAACACAGTCATGCTGACATGCCAGTATTAGTAAAAAATTATGATTAAACTTTTATACTAAATTTGTGTCATGTAGCACACTTATTTTCGTTAGTAATGTCAAGTTCACTTCAATAATGGCAGATTTTTCAATAACATCCATGTTATTTCCCAGTAACTCACATTAAACATCATAATGTTTAAGGACACATAGGACAGTGCTCTTCATAAGGGTTTTTCATAGGGATGCACAACATTTCTTGCTGATATCCGATATGCCGATATGCAACAACTCATGTGACAGATATCCGATACCAGTATCGATATATCCACTTTTTTCCCTACCTAATTTTAGTGATCGTCAAGCCTCTTCTATGGTGGAATCATCATTATATTATGCATGCATGCTCTTATTGCTGGCAGATGGAGACATGGAATACAATGCTTTTCAGTGTATGCAACATTAATTCACTGTGAATTATAAGAAAAAGTATGTTAGATTTTAAAGCCAATATTGGCCAATACCGATGACGTGTCGAAATTATCGTACATCCCTAGATTTTAATGCTTCTTTTATTTTATATCAGCATTTTTGAATAAATACTTATAATAAATTTTTAAAAAAGTTTGTGCAGGTGTATGCACCAGTGCATGCTCACAGAATGAAAGTACTTTGAGCTCTGTTTGTCAATACAGAATGTAGGCAAACATATTGGAGCTGTGATTGATTCCACATGGTCAAACTGAGAAATAAAACAATACTTTCCTGTAATCACAAAAAATGCCAGGGCAAAGTTTGACTCTCATTGTGGTAGCAGGAGAGCATGTCAGTCACCATGGGAGCCCTGTCAGGTGGGATTAAACTTTATGAAACTTTTCAGCCATGTGGAGAAAACTGTCACTCAACATCTTTTATTATTATATTACCCCTTTGTTCAGGAAACTGGTAACAGATACTGATGTAGCATTCTCAGGCTTGACATATTGCTTCATCTCAGCCTGTGACTTGGTATCTGGCACATGTGCCAAGCTTCAAGGTTGGTCCTTTTTCTAGGTGGCATAATTAAGACTTCCTGTGGGATTTCGTGTCTTTTCTCACCTGTGAAAACAGGGCATTAGTGGAGACTGGATAAACAGGTTGAGGACTCAGACTGGCTTTGTCTCTGTACCGCCGCTGGGGCTGAACACTGTATATTCTTAGCGCTAGTGTTTCTCTTGTGGCAGATTAAGGTGTCAGGTAGAATAATGGTCCAGGCGGATTAGACACGTTCGGGGATCCAGCTCAAACCTGCGCTCAAGTTTCATAAAAGGTTTACGCTCTAGAATGTGATCTACTGTGATATCTTCTCCAACAGTGTTACTGAAAAAAACACAGCAGAAAAGAAGGGAAGGAGCCAGTGGAGGGAGGAATACTATCAAGGCTTGTCTTGACTTCCATTGTCATTTAACTACTCATAGACAAAGTGTGTTACCTTAGATCAGCAGACAAGGAAATGCTCTTAATATTTGGTGTATGAAAATGTGTGATATTCAAGTTCTAGTCATTTTCTGTCTAGGCTTCAGCCACTCCGTCAAAGTATTCCCCTCAGCCCCTGTCGACTCATTCAGATCAGGCCAAACTGCCTGGCTGTCTGTAGCCTGCTCATATCATATTCAAAGCCCAGAGCTGGCATGCCAGCTTTTGAAGGGATCTGCACCCCCGTACTTCCAGGCCTGTGGCTCCAGCCCTACACAACACACCGCCCCCACCCTGCTCTACGTTAAGGTACAAGCTTTGCTACAAAAAGCCAAGTCATCACTTGTTCGCTCTTGTTCCTTCCTTCCGGCTCCCAAATGGTTACAGCGCTCTGATCCGCACAGCAGAGTCACTCCCTTTCTGTGGTTGTAGGCTTTTAAATCATCTCCTCAAGAAGCACCTCATATCACCCTCATGTATCTAAATCATATCTTTTGCTCACAATAGTTGCTCTGGAAGGACTCACTTACTGTTAGATCTGATTTTATTTTTTTGTTGTCATGCATCACATTTTTTACATGGACATTTGTTAGTCCTGGAATAAAGATGAAAACACACTGCTGAAGTGCCGCGACACATCATATGACCTGAACACTAATAAGAAGTCAACAGAAAACCATGCAAATAACCTCACTGCATGGATTATACACATTTCAGGTTATTAATCAAAAATAGACAATGAAGATAGGCAACTCCTCCATGACATTTCATTGTCTTTTGACCATTATTAATACAGTTAATGCTGGGAAAAAATCCCAGCATTGTCTTGTCCCGCATTGTGTGGGGTCTTCTGTCGTACTTTTACTCAAGTTGAGCTGCCACGATAGCAGAGAAGAGCTGCCATGGGTGGTGGAATGTACACACAGGTAGCCAGTGGGGAAAAAAGTCTTTTTCCAGAAGCAGTAAGGCTGGAAATCAGACAGTGGCATTAAGTGCTGTGAGGCAGCTTGTCCATATGCACTAGCGGGTTCCCAGAAGTCGTCAGTGTGGGGGTTGTATATAGAAAGTAATGCGGGCAGATAATTTGATGCACCATTCAGAATGTGTTTTAGCCTTAAAATTATGACTGTACTATTGCACATATTGTATGTCCTTCTGATAAGCATGTTGACCTTCATTGCAAATACAGATAGCTAAAGACTGATGCTGATCTACAGTGGCTTGGGCTGTACTTGGATGTTTGTTGCTATGTCATTATTACATAGGCCTATTTTATATGGAAGGTGTACTTCCTGGCCAATAGGAGTGGAGGTGGAGCTTTGCTTAAAGCGTGTATCCATGCATGTGTAGATCCCTGAAGACGTTAAGTATATGGGAGTTTTTCCCAAAGGTCAAGTGGGAGGGCATGACCCTGACTGAAGAGGTCAAGGCCACTGCCCCCCCCTCTGATCTACAACCTCAACATAATTTCTCACTCTCTGTCAGTGGGGGATTAAGTTTCAGATGTGTCTCGCTGCCTCAGTAACTTGGGCCCGCTAATGTGACCTCTCTACTTTGAGGTCTACAGTAAATACACCATGACTGAGACAGTGCACTGCACTGTGACCTGAATGAGGCAGAAAAGCCATTGCATTTTGCAGGTACAGGTAAATGTTGTGCGGAAATATCTTGTGGCAGATATGTTGCACATATTCATGAATGGTGCATTAGCTCCTGCAAACATGGAGTATTCACAATGTGTTTGTGTTCTGTGAGTGTGTAAATGGGATAAATATAAAATGTAACAGATTGCTTATATACATGAGGTAGGTGGATATGATAGTATAGACAGTGTATACAATGTGCTTGGATTATGTTTGACAGATATTTACATGCTTACATTGTATATTTAAACTATAAAAATATGTAATTTGCTGGTAAAGTGGATACTTTGTGTTACACGATTACTCCACAGAGATTGTTGTGAACACTATGAACTGATGAGGGGTTCATCATAGTGATGGCCTGTGGAAAGAAGCTGTTCCTGTTTTTACAGTGTTCCGTAGCACCTACCAGAAGGGAGAAGTTAGAAAAGGTTTAGTCCAGGGCATGAAGGGTCTGCAGTGACGTTACCTGTCCATTTCCTGTCTGAGGTGTATGAGTCCTGGATTGAGGTCAGGTTGGCCCCGGTGATTCTTTCTGTAGTCCTAACTGTCCACTGTAGTCAGTTCCTGTCCTGTTTGGTGGCTGATCCAAATTTATAATATGTACACTGTGGTGCTCTGTAACAAATAAATTACATCATATCAAGTGTAGTTGGCAGGCTTGAAAAGGAAGAAGAATGTTTGGATCAGCTGCAGTGTTAGGGAACCAAAAGTAGTCACTGAATAAAATAGCTAATAAGTTATTTACAGTTCACTGGCGCCTAATCTTTGTTTCATAAAAGTTACATAAACATGATGTCATGCCAATGATAGTGAAGTCATTTGCTGACATGTGGATTAAGTAAGTATTAAAACAGCTCAGCAAGTTCAAAAGACAGTTATAAATGATTAGTATGCAAGAATAGAAGCCATGCATCTGCAACATGTTCTTTACGTGTCTGGTTGATCAGAAGTTCATCTGTGCAGTTGGCTGCAGAGATGAAGGTTAGTTTAACACATCAAGACATCAGACTTAACTCATCATCAGTTGAAACTGAGATTGATTGGAGCCCTGGTGTAGTTTGGCTATATATTACATATTAACAAAATTTGAACCTACATGATAAAATACAGACCCAGTGCAGCATTTTGACCTTTTCTACTCAGTATTTTAGACCGACATGCACTCAATATTAAGCCATACTCATGCAGTTTTGTTAGAAAGTCAGAGGAGAAGTAGTTTTCAGTTAAAGTTTACGCCTCATTTCAACCAAGCAGTCCGGTTCAGTTCAGTTCATTGCACATTAGAAAAGTTATTTTTTAAGCAGGTAGTGGACGATATAAAAAAAAACGATCCATTCTGCACCATTTTCCATCACCACTCTGTTTAGGTACCTAGCACGTTGATTTTTTACCTAAAGGTGTAGTCCGTTGACTGGTCAAGGAAGAATCAACACTCCCACGACAAGGACTCAATACACAAACGGCAGACTTGCTTTTTTTAAATATCTCACCGATTGCAACAGCAACTCTAAACACTCCAGCTCGTTTCGTTGGCGATCAACATTGTCGTTGAAAAGGACATACATTGAGAGCTGGACAGAGTACTGACACAGCTATTACCATCAAATGACAACCCCACCTATGTCTAAGAGTAGTAGAAATGCAGTAGAAAAGCAAAACAGATCTACAGTTTAGGTACAGATCCGTACTGGTTCATACTCGTTCTAAAAATACCGTACTGAAAGTGTTTGGTGGAAACGCAGCTCTAGAACACAGAAACTAGATGCTATACTGATCATTATGTCAGAGTTCACTGAGGCATGTTAAGAGTGAATTGCAGTCAGCATTTTACCAGACCCTCCAATCCAGTCCTTCAGCATGTTTGTCCCTGCTCCCCACCTCCTCATGTGGTCAGTGATGAGGTCATATACTATTCCACTTTTGTAAGGGGAAATGAGGCTGTTTGGAAGACACACTGAAGAGTTTAGGCCATAAGAGCACTCAGGCATACTACAATGCATGCACTTTGATGCCTTTGTAGTGGCGCGGTTTTGAAATGCTGATTTGAAGATTTCCCTATTGCTGCCTCCTGCCTGTTGGTGGAGTAGGTGTTAATTGAAATGTGTGGGGATGGACTCTCATTTACATCCATTGAGGCCGGGCCAGGGCCGGCGGTGACCCCCCGACAGGCTGTTTTTGTCAACGACCCATCCTTTCAGGCCCCCTCCTGTGGTGGTGCCTCCTCTTGATTGGTGAAGGAGTGAAAAAGAGGAACCCTGGCATGCAGTTCCCCTTGTTGTTGTTGTTGTTTGGCGTCGCCCACACACTCTTCCCCCTGTGAAGGTCCTATAGCTGCAGGGGTGTTTGTGTAGGTTTGCCTCTTATTCACAAAAGTTCATTCACATTCTGGGAGACCTGGGGGTGGGCGTCAAACTGGCATCAGGCCTTTTTTGTCAATGAATGTGGCACACAGCGCCCCGCAGGCCTTTCTCCCTGCTGCCTATAGATTTCTCAGTCCAGGTCCAAGGAGCACCGCTGTGGAGCTGCAAAGGGAGGACAGCGGTGTAGAATAGAGGTGAAAAATGAGGTCCTCGGATGGAGGGAAAATGAAAGTCAAGAAGAGCAGAGGGGATTGTTTACATCCTCCACTCCAGCCTGGCATGCTGCCAAACCAGTAGTGGGCGATGTGTTGCAATATGAAAGCTCAAGGATTATAAGTATTAGGAGGAATGTTGGTGAAACTATTTGGTAATGCCCTAATGTTGCTCACTTTGTTCAGTCGCTCACTCCCGTCTTTGATTTTCTGATCTCGCTGCTTGTCTGAGTGGGATGTACATGCTCTTCAGCTCTGCGACTCCTCTCGTCGTTTTGTAAATCTTCAGATGAGAGGGAGGTGGTGTTACTGTGTGCGCTAAGTCCCTGTTTGACTTATCAACTCAGTTGCTTGTTTTCCTGCTTAGCCCTTCAATGGAGGGTTAATGAATACTTTATTGCCACTTTACTGTGTGGATCTTAGTGGAGGTATTTAATTCCCCCCTGGGGACGTCCCGTGGCGTTTCCCAGAGTTTCGGAGCAGCCTACTTTGCATTTCCTTTCTGAGAGAAGACAAACGGACCTAGAGTCCAAGATGAACCGCTCTGACAGAGGGAGGGTGAGACAGAGAAAGAGGGGAACAGAGTGAGGAAGAGAAGCAGGCAGAGTGTAGGCTAGGATTTCACTCCTACTTCTTTCCCTCCGAGCTCTGAATCAGTCCAACGTCTCTCTCATGGGTTGCAGTGTGGATCAGGTTATACCCCCACTTGTCCTTTCCCACCTTCCCAGTTTTGACATGCTTATGTTTTATCTTCCAGGGTGGAAATAGAAGACAGACAGCAAGGGTGTTTGCTGAGGAATGGAGTTGCAGAAAGTGTAGAAGTTTGTTTCCAGGGTAGAAAGTTGAACACACAGCAGGTCCTGTCATTAACAGTACACTGTTGGACACGTCCACTTTCTGTCAGTAAACTGGAGTTTAGCTCCACTTCTGTGTAATCAGGCAGCCTTCCATACATTTGTCACCATTGTGGTTGTATTCCTGCTGCTTTCACTGCAAAAACAAACTACCCAACTCCACCTCAGGTGGTTAATGACTAGGGACAGCAACAGTTAATTGGTTAACTGCTGAGAATATTTTTGACCAATTATTTGTGTTGGTCTATATGTTAATTTTAGACAGTTTACTGTGCATCACCCAGGTCTGGTGGGAGCTACAGTAGGTGATGGCACTGCTCATTTGGCAAATATCACCAGTAACGCCGCATTGCTGTACAAACATTGTGCCCACCCTCTGGTCTCCCTCCAGCTCGAGCTGGTGAGTAAGCAGCTAAATTTTGCTTGTAGGTATAGCTGCAGCTGTCACTATAATCTAAATGTCAATCCATGATTAGCCCCCTTCACCCCTCGACCCGAAAGTGGAAGCACCAACAAAAATGCTAAGTTAGCGATTACCTAGATATCAAGTATTCAGTTAAAAAAGCGGCAGATAAGGTTAGGGTAAGGGTTACATCTCATTACTTACAAAGTAAATCAGGTCTTCATGTATAATAAATTATAAAGTGGGTTATTGCTACCTCATATTCATATAGTACAGTGTTGCATTGTAGCAAGGTTTAGATAAGTGTGACGATGGTGGGTTTGTCTTGTACTAGTGGTGGGTGGGGTTTGTAGGGGCATCTTGTGTATGCTACAAATGGACTGTGTTTGCAGCGAAACACGTTTCCAGTTGTTAATTTGCAAACCCTGTTTAGCATTTCTAACTATGTTATCACTGTTAGCTCTGTTAGCATTGTTAGCAGTGTCAGTAAGGGGCCGTACACATGCAGCATCTTTAACCGCCTGGAAAATGTGAGGTCGGGCACTGGGTGCTACTCTTGTGCTTTTTCTGTGCCAGCATTCAAGAGCGTGGTGGCAGGTTGCATCTGTACCATAGCCTTTTTGCTGCTCTTGTGTCGCTCTGGCGTTTGAGCGTGCCTGCTGCGTGTCTACATTAAATTTGAGGGCACAAAAAATGCAGCATGTGTACGGTCCTTAAGGCTAACAATTCCAAAGGGGTTTTTGCAGGCTCAGGCTGAAGTTGCTTACTAACCACTGCTACCTGTTGGAACACCAGGGGGTGGCCACCATGTTTCCAAAGCAATGGTTTCATCTGAATGAGTGGCACTGCTAGTTAGCTCTCACCTGACTCAGGTGGTGCGCAGTGCAGAGTAGACAAGGCTAGCTAACCAGTGGAGACCGCACTGTGGGCAGTGGGCACTGTGTTTCTATGTGTTAATGTGCCTAGCCAGCCTGTCAGCAAGGCCAACAGATAATAAAATAAAAGGCAAGACATTTAGTTAACAAAACATGAAAATTTCACCATCTTTAAGTGGATAATGCTTTAAAATGTGGCGCTAAAGCTCACTGAGTCAATGGAGTGATGGACTAAAAGGAAGGCCTCTTGTACTTCATGTTTTTTCACATGTTGGGTTATCAAAAGCAAAATTAACCAAAACTGACATCGCTACTAAGGACTGATATCATCACCCAATTTTGTAGTGTTTCCCCTCTTCTACCCATAACTCTGTCAGACAGAGCTCAGTAAAGCAGCTCAACTGTGACGAGTGTTTACTATTTAAAAGCCTGTAATTAAGCCAGTTAACCTCCCCTTTTTCCATCACAGTGCACGACCAGAGAGGGGTTCCAGGGGGTCCCAGCGCCCACCTCTGTCACATGTTGGACCCCGTGGTGAGCGATGGCTTTTTAATGGAGGCCTCTCTCTGCAGAAAAAAAAGGGCCCGTGCTAGTGAAACCAACCCGAGGGAATATTTAAAAGACCGGCAAAAGAGCAGTAATGAATAAGCAGCTCTTCCTGTTTTCTTAAATGTGGAAGCAGCATTGAGTAAAGGTAATTGATCGGAACTAATTAGCGGTGGAGAGATAAATGATGGTTAGGTGAGATGCAGCGCCTTTAATGACACGCTGTGGGATGGAATGCACTGTGGAGTTAACTCTTCAGTGAGTGTTGTAGGCAGCGAGCCCACGGTAAAGCTCAGTCATGTGTTTGTGTTTGTGGGTTAATCTCCAAGGCACCTTAGGACTCTTTGGCTGCGCTGGAGCGTGTGGAAATATATCAAGTGAATTTTCCGACATGGCTTTTTAGCTGTTTTTGAGTTACGATAAATTTCCGAAAGAATGTTTTGCATTGGAAATACAAATGACTGTGGTGGCTGTTTTGCTTGCAGGGACACGGCAGGTGCTTTCAGTTTAAATCCAGACACTTGTTGCATGTGTGTTCCTGCATGTTGTGGTCATCAGCTTTGACACAGGAACAAAGCAACTGTGGTGGGAGTTGTCCATGGCCTCTCACCAGCAAGATGTTTTGTTTCAAGATGTGCACGAACACTACATCAATAAAAAAAGTCCCTACCATAACTCAGATGTAATTTTATGATGATTCACATGGTTGAAGGACAAACAGGAGTGTCTTCTGGCTGTAGCTAAAGCAACAGAACAAGAAAGCCCTCTGAAATTAAATCAACAGAGGAGCATAAACCATGGGATTTTTCTAAATGATGTGCTGTTTGAGTTGCATAACATGAGCTTGCTATTTTCACCTTGTCAAAACACGGCAGGAAGAAAACTCTCTTCCAAGATCCAAGTTGCGTCAAGTTCTAAAATAACTCGCAGACAGCAGATTCGCTGATAGATGCGCTGATGACTCTTCTCACAGCTGGGGCCGACCTCTGCCTTTTCATATTTCTTAGCTCAACACGTCCCCAGTTCTCTCTCTTAGCAACATGCTTCCGCTGCTTGGCGATGTTTGTCTCTGGAGATGTCAAGAAAATTCACTTTCATGCGTTAACCAGAGGGGAAGCTCTGAAAAGAGCTGTCATGACCTGATAGTTTACCTGTCAAACAGTTTCCTCTCCTTTTTAATCCTCTTTTATAACTTCTTGTGATGGATGCTTTCATGTGATATTAAATGTGTGTTGATAAGCCTGTGGACAGTATCGTTCTTTTGTCAGTGGTTTGTGTGTCTCACGTAAGGTCTGCTGTGAAACATCTCAAAGCAAACCAATTTGATTAAAGGCCGTTTTCAGTGCAGATGAAAGATGCAACATCATGCCAGTATACCCTTTAAGTATTTATTCCCTCTAATGTTGCACACAGATGATTTAATACGACATTTAGGACTGGCAGGAAATAAACGTTATGAAGAGAAGTGCTACTGTTAAATGCTCCATTTCAGCAGAACTTAAAGCCACAGCCTTGGTTCAGACTTACTTCCCATGCTTGTTAGGAAAAGGGAAAGGCCTTGAGGTTGATTGTGATAAATATCATCTGAAAAAGGAGTTCTTGCCGACAATACATCACTGTTAGCCTCACTGGGCTGTGGAGTGAGCAGATATTTATGACTTATCTCTCCTTCGCGTCAGGAAAACTACTTGGAAAAAGTGCTGCTATAAAAGCTATGTATAATTTATCTTATAATACAGAATAGAATGAATATATAATAATGTGCACACATAGAATGCCTTTAAACTCATAGTCTGTAACATAATATTACAATGAGAGTTCCCAGATCTTTTTTCCTGTGGTGCAGAGCAGCTCACCCACATTATGTTGCTGCCAAACCAAATGTGGCTTATACAAACGGTGAAATGGATAATACTGCATGGCTTTAAAGGATCACTGCAATATTGCACGTCTTACTCACTTAACTACAAATTGCATGCACTTTACAGCTGACCATAGGAGGGCCTGCAGTCAGCCAAAGAAAATCTTGGTCGACTGAAATTCGATCTACTCTTCAACCAATCAATTTGCTAGCAGTACAGGGACCCACAGGGGACCTTGAGGGAGTTCTAGGGGGTCCTCAGAAAAATAGGGATTAGTTTATTTTCACTATTAATTCACTGTTGAAGTGAGTTCAGTGTAAGGGTCAAAGGAGACTATTCTGATTGTAGTTCTCTCCAGCAACTGTAGCCTGACAGCTATAAAATTTGGTCTTCATCATATTTAATGAACAAAATGTTTCTTTCTCCGTGCAACGAAATGAAATGGGGGTCTAGATCTGGGCAATATATTGATATTACATTGATATCATAATATGAGACTGTATATTGTCTTAAATTTTGGATATTATGATGTTGTAAGTGTTGTCTTTTCCTGATTTTGATTTTAAAGGCTGCATTACAGTTAAGAGATGAAATTCTCTGAACATACCAGACTGTTCTAGCTGTCTTATTATTTGCCTTAGAGAATGGAGTTGGACAGGACAATAGAGACAGATCACATTTAAGTCCCGCCCCCTCTGAAGGGCAAACAATTTACCGCTCTCCAGGTGCCTCCTCGACATTTATGTATGTTTGCAAACCACAGAAAAATGCCAAAAAGCTGCTCTGTGGTGGTATGCACTAAAAATCCATAACTACGTCTTTATAAGCTCACAAACCAAAAAAACGAGCATATAATCAACAACCTGTGAGGCATCAGCAGAAATAAAGAGGGATAACTGTGGGATTCTGTCACTCAGTATGCCTATGTGCTAATTTGGCCAGACAAACTGTAGAGGTTGAAGCTAACTAAGCTATGTAAGGCCTGGTTTTGATCTTTGCTCGCTTGAATGATGATCTTACCTGGTGATACAATCAAATAGCTGTAAATATCGTATATTGTACCGTATATGTTGCCAATCCATTCAGTGGGATCATACCTCAGATTAAGTAACTTAAGGAGAAGAGGACACTAAAATGGACAGACAATACTGAGTTTGTTTAATATAATTTTTATCTCTCATAGGCATAAGGTGCTAAAATAATCTGCTGACATGCTTATATCTGACGTTTTTGGCCTGCCATGGACATTTTATTATTGTTTCAGCCCTTAGTTGCATTTTGTGGCATGGATAGTTTTCCCCTGGTGGGCGTGGTTTTCAGAGTATGACAAGTTGTGCTCTGTCTCTGTTTCGACCAACCGACCAGAAGTGTCAGCCTTAGACCAAATTCCAAACTATGATGTAGTTCTTTTAGATTGTTTAATGTATTTGTCATGTGGTACCTGTCAGACATCCACCATCAGTGCGGTGTGAAAATGAACTTGTCCGAGATCATGTCAGCTTTGATTCTAGTCCAGATGACTTGAATGCAAACATAGATGAGAATTATGGTTAAGCTTCTAGATCGCAAACCACAAGATGCTGTCCAATTTTCAATTCAGAGTCTGTGTTTCCATATATTTGGTCTAAAAGTTGGAGGTTTTATAAAAATAGAGCTAAGTGTTATCTTTACTGTAGCAGTTTTAACAAGTTTCAAGCCTGTGCAATTATATTTTCATACAGAAATGAATGAAAACCAGTTTGAAAGCAGACAAAGGCCATAAAAATCTAATAACCTGTTTAACCTGCCTGTTTTGTAAAAGAAAAAAAGAAGGTCGGCAGTTATCTAACACATACATGATTGGTAGTAAGCAGGCTAAACTATGCAAGAGCACTGGGATGACCCTTTAATGGTGATCCACGCCAATTAATCTCCCAGTGCTCCCAGTGGTGATACACTGCACTCAATCACACGTGATTCCCAAACATTTTCTTTGCAGTGAACTCTCTCTGGCTGAGATACAAGCCATACATATCTGACGAATGGTCTACATTCTCAAGATAAACTTGCCTGGGGAGGCAGATTACTCTCTCCTCACACAGAGGTTCCACAAGAGCTCTGTTTTGACTTGTCTCGCTTAATTGCTGCGTCAATTAAAATGTTTTTCAGAAACATCATGTGGGCAGGGCCGGGGCCGGGAGGATCGCAAGAGGCTCCGTTTTGTTCACAGCTGTGGATCGCCTGCAGTGTTGATGCAGAGAAAGAGTGAGAGACAGTAAGGTTGGGTTGCTGGGGAGCTAAAGTGGTGAGCAGCCAAACACAAGCATTAGGTGTCTTTTCCTGTCCAAATCAGATTACCATATTCTTCTGAGATAGCAGTAACCGAGAGGCACCTTTATCAAGATGTAAATGCAGGAGTGAGATAAAGCTTAGCAGGAAGTGCTGTTGATGTAGAGAGTGTAAATCTACTTTTATATAAGTAGTTTACTCAGTAACATGGACTTTTTGGAAAATGTAAAAGATTTATAGCAAATTGATAATGAAATGAATGGATGGAGTCGCTTAAACTCAGTCACCTTTACAATCTAACTTTAAGACTTCTTATTGAAAATGATGGGAAATGATGTGAAAGTTATCACCATGGCTTTCTTACTATGCATCAGTGGGGCCAAGGATAACATGCCATATTAACTGCTTACACATTGGAGCTGAGTTTTGTTCTGTTTGGCAAAGCGTAAAAAAAATCTATTAATGTTTTCTTATGGGACAAAAAGGATTTGACCTGTTTCATTCCAAATTGACAGTTAATTGCGGAGTGCTGCAGGGCAACAAAACAGTGTGAGAACGAGGCACTTGATGATCCTTGTTTTTATTCATTTATTCATTTTCCTTAACCTCTTGTCCTGCTAGGGGTCGTGGGGCGGCTGGAGCCTATCCCAGCTTACACTGGGCGAGAGGCGAGGGTACACCCTAGACAGGTCGCCAGACTATCACATGGCTGACACTAGGGATGTAAATCACCAGTTTCATCACGATACGATATTATATTAATTCTTTTAATATCAATATGATATTTGCAAAGTCTGCCACGATACGATTTCAATTTGATGAGATTTAGGGGCCATTACATGCCCATTTAACACAGTCTGTCACAGAAGAAGCTGCCACCCCTTTCTTTTTTACTTTTGGCCATAAAAGATAAAAACAACACATAAATAATCTAAGTAAGTGTAACCGCTTGAGTGCTGTTTACTTTATACTGACTCCACTAACACACATAAAACAACAAATGGGATAAGTTAGCCTTCAGGGCTCTCTGTCAGAGAGTCCTTTCTGGAAGAAATCTTTTTATTCTAACCCAAACCTTCATCTTTTTCCTAAAACTTCAGGACTATCTGGCTTAAAGCCCTGAAGGCAAACTTTTCCCAACAGCCATAAAACATGGATTAACAACAACATAATTTAACAAAAGTATCAAATTCAGCTCAATAATTACTGTTAATGTTCATCAACAAAGCAGTTGTTTTTTTTGCTAGTCACTCGTTGTTAGCTTAAGCATGTTCACATTGCATAAATTAGCCTAGCGCCTAGTGGACTTTTCTCTACTCATAGCTTAACAAATTACATGTAACGTTATTAATTTTCTCACTCACTGTTGGTTTAAAGTCTCTGCATCTCCCGACAACACAGCACATTTGAATTTGAGCCTGCATGCACGTTTTTTCTCGGCCGAACATTGTTGAAACGGAGCAGCTAACGTTGCTGTAGAGAGAGGTTAGTGGAGTGAGATGCCTTTCCAGGCGGGTAATGTTACGTTGTGTTTTATGCTGTAACAACATTGTTTGCCTAGATGTTTTCAGAACCTTGCTATGTTTTTCATATTCATTAACACCTTTGTGCGTATGTTTTTTGTCTGTAGAATATTGTCTTTTATGGCTGCAGCATGGGTGAGAACCCCTAAAGAAACCTCCCACTCTGTGGGACATAAAGTTAATCTTGATCTTGACATTGCCCCATCCTCCAGCTAAAGACATTGTGTTGGCCAGTTAAACACGTTCAAGCACACATTCCTAGCATATTCTACCATCAACCTCATGACAGCTAAGAAGGAGGACAACATGAACGCCACTTTGGCGGACAACTTATTATAAACCACTGTGCAGTGTTTTGGTGAGTGATAAACCTTCAAACTCATTGATCTATCACTCAAACTAAACTTCCTAGATTATATGTAATGTCCTCCACACCTGTAGCAACACGCCTCCACCAACACAGACCCTTGGCTTTTTTGTAACACCATGCTATTTTTGGTCTGAACACCCACTAAGGTCTTCGTTCCAAAGAGGAGCCCTCAAGGTCCATCAAAGCAGAACATTGCCTCAAACTGGGATAAAGCAGAGATGACTGCAATTATTTGTTACACTTTCCTCTCACTGAAAAAACTTTTGGGTCTGGGATTCCTCCTCCCCATGGTTTCTTGTCTTTACCATCTAGGAATTCACTCTGAACAAAAGCTGGATTTTAGCCACTTTGCAATCTATACTTCCGACCTCTCCCGTAGCTCATTACCTACTGCCAGAACTGCTCAAGAGGAGGGCTGAAGGGTCACAGAGTAGGATATCCTGCCTGTCAGTCAAATGTCAGGGCTGTCAGGTGTGTCTCGCTGTTGCAGATTTAAACCGAAGTGGGGGAAGACGGACTAGTCATTAAAATCTTGCAGGGAGGCCGAGTTTTGATTTTTGCCAAAGCTCAGTATATTTCCACAGCTGTCAAGCTGTCTTTATGTCTGCTGCCATGTGTGGATGTCACCTCAGGCACGACTGAGTCCAGAGAGACAGGTTTCCTCTGGGTTAATGAGGAAGAGGGATGAAGGTGGGGGACAGAGATGAGGAGCTGTGGGGGAGATCTTCTATTCTATGTAGACCCCTGCTGACCTGAGGCCATATGGGATTAATAATGTGACCAGTGGATGGATGCACAGTTTTCTTAAAAAACATTTTAATTTCACTGGATTTAAAGAGTTTTTCAAGGAAATGCATACTGGTGTGATGCTACTCTTCCTCTCAGCGCAGTGAACCTGAAGGAATGTGGTACTGAAATTAGGTAAATGGACAGTAATTTGGGTGGCATTTAAGAGGCTGAACACACATATCATAAAAAATTAAACATATGTATATATAAATATATATATATAACATCATGTTAGTACTTTCATAGAAGTATCCCAAAATTACTCAGTTTGAGACTTAATAGAAAATTTGGCTATTAAACCAAGGGATACCTTTTGCAACTAACAGACAAATTAAACGAAGCACCAGGAACACAGCAGTTACCTGCATACTCTGGCTGGTGTGCTGCAGTCGGCTCCTGGTGATAGAAGGTCTGGGAGCTGCGTGGTTTGCTGGTGAATTTATGGAGTGGAGGAGGAAGTTGTTGAAGGGTAAAACCAGGGATTGGCAAGCTAAAGTCTATTGGGGTTGTTCCTCTTCCACTCCAAAAGTGCAGGCTACCGGTAAGCTACGCTGTGTCATCTCTGAAGTGTTGTCTTATTTTTCTTTGGACTTTCGCAAGTAGGTGGGGTAGAGAGAGTCTTTAAATGGTCAGGAAAACCATGCTGTTTATTCTGTCATCATGTTAGCTTATATGTTGCTGATTTTCTCATGTAAACAAACATGCATGTGAACACAATGGGCAAGATCGAGGCCAGCAAAATGACTAAGCCAGGTTGCGTTGGGGCTAGTTAGCTCTCTCATCCGGAAGTAATGTTATCCCCGGCAACACAATCCTGCCACTGAAACACGGAGGTCACCCTCTGCTCTCCCCTGAGATTGCCCCAGTGAGTAAGCAGCTTCAATTTGAGCTGCAAAACACCTTTAGCGTTGTTAACTAATGTATGTTAGTGCCACTAGCTGTGCTGACACTTCTAACTGTACTAACAGACCTAACAGTGATATTCTAGACCTAGTAACAATGCCAAACAGTGTTTGCAGCTCAAAGCTGAGCTGCATCCTCCTGCATTGATCTGGAGGGAGACTGGAGGGTGGGCACAATGTTTCCACACCAACGCTGTTGGGTTGGGATGGCACTACTCGCGGCCAAATGAGAAGTGCCATTAGCCAGCTCCCACCAGACCTGGGTGGTGACAGTAAAGTAAAGTGGCATCATGTTGGCTAAAATATTGGTAACATTACTATGTAAACACACATGTAAACACAGTGGGCAATATCGAGGTCAGCAAAATGAGCGAGGTCAAGTCAGTAGCGTAATGACAGGCCTAGTCTACAGTGTTTGTAGTTACTGTTCTCTGACAAAAAGACTTTCTACCTGTAATCTCAGTAGCCCTGGTCAATAGGGAAAGCAGGCAGGGACATGTATTGTAGTACAGTGAACTTGTTTGCTCCATTTAAACTTTCCATTTACTCTCCTCCTTTCGTCTGCCCTCTCCTCAACTCCCATGTGCTGCGTTCTGCTGTCATGCCAGCTTCAGAAGTTATAAATGACTGTGGATTTGGGAGCCTTTCATGGGTTTGTGTAGGAGAGTCCCTTTGTTAGCTTCAAATGTTTGGGGTCAAAGCAAGGCTATCATACACCCAGAAGAGTTATGGATGTGTGAAGTGCGAGTTTGTTATTGAAATGATAAAAGGAAGTCCTAGAGGGATAGTATATCATACCACTCCACAAAACAACAGAATGGTTGTTAGAGGGAGTGTGGATCTGTCAAATAAGGAGGGTGAGTGTTCAGAAAGATACATAAAGGTTTTTCTTTTTTTCACCTGGTTGTAGTGTAACACTGCTGGAAAGCGGCAGCGCTGACCTCTAAGTGCACTCAGTCTCTCGTAGAGATTGCTGCCTGTGACAGACCATGATGCCGCCCCATTAGCTGAGATAAGGCAGGCAGGGATTGAGAAGCTCAGATCAATGAGTCATTACGAGGAGTGCAGAGTTCTGGCCGCAAGCGCTGCCAGAGCGGGATGCTTATAGTCGTGGCTTAGCAGCAACGCAGCCCAGCAATCCCTCAGCCGCTTCCCACCAACCTACAGTGAGGCCATCCTGGGAGTAAAAAACCCAGCAGGATTTTCTTCGGATTAACGTTTGATTCCATGTCAAATATGCTATCCAGGAATGATGAGACAGGACATCAACCTTTCACCTTACACATTTCAGATTGCCAGAGCAGCCAGTAGGTTTCTTACCTTGACATGGCTTACTCTAATTCCAATCTATAGACTTTGCTTTCCTTTGGAATGCAGTACTCGTAAGGCTCGGCTGTATTCTTTGCCCCGTGGTCTCAGGTGTTGTTTTGAGTGAAAAGACAATTTTTAGCTTCTATTGAAAAAGAAAACTGGCTGAAAAAAGACAGATACTTTCTCACTTATTAAAAGGTTAAACTGTGAGCAAGCTCAGGTCTTAGGTTGAAACTAAGAGGTTGGTCTGTAAACTATAACGGATGTTTACAATAGACAGTTACCCTTTGCTCACACTTTCCCTTCAGCTGCACTTCCAGAATACAGCAATTGAATTTAGGCCAAGACTACAGAAATAAGACCCTCTGTTTGTAATGAATTATCCTTTATAATGTTTACAGATTATTTTATCAGGCTCTACCTTTGGCACAATTAGTGGTGGTAAGAAGCTTGTCATCACAGCTAGGACAATGTGGACCTTATGACTCTAAAAATTTGTTTGGATCATTATAAATGTAAAATATAGGATGCGCTCTTCACAGTGACAGAGCCAAGTGAGCGACCAACATTATTCTTTACATGCTGTTGTATCCCTGCATTGGCAGATGACAACAAAAAAGATGCAGGAAACACTTAGACCAAGTGTGTCTTTATTTCAGAAATGTGTAGTTTGATGGGTTGTGCACCTGAGACTAGGGCTGTGACGGCTATGACCAAACCATCATGTTCTGGTGGACACAGCCACATGTAGATTACATGGTATTTAGACTGATGCACGTAACGTGGAAGCAAAGTTCACAAGAGTTCTGCCTGGAAACTTTTAGCTTCCGTTGTCGAGTGCAAATGAAATGCGTGGGCTGGAAGTCCTGTCTGCGGGTTCTTTGTCAGCTACAATAGCAACGGGTAGAGAGATTTTAATTATAAGATAAGGGCACATACAAAATTCTAATTCATATCTGCATAGGGCTGGGCAATCTAATGATACCATACCAATATTGTGACTTATTTCATTTTATGTTTTGGATATAGTAATATCGTAACTTGTGTTTTGCTGGTTTTAAAGAGTGCAATACAGTAAAGTGTTATTCTGTACTTGCCAGACTGTTCTAGCCATTGTTTTTTGCCATTACCTGCTTAGTCATTATAATCACATTTTCATCCCTCAAAAATGTCACCGTGTAAATATTTTGTGAAAGCACCGAAAGATAACACTACAATCTTGTCGCAATTTTGAAATTGAGGTATTTGGTCAAAAATATTGTGGTATATGATTTTCTCCATCTTGCCCAGCCCAAGTTTGGCGGTGTCACCCAGATGTGCTGATCACCTGGATGATATATGTTTGGACAAGTTTTTTTAAAAGTATTGTCCTATGTATTGTGGTATTGTCACTTTCATATCATTGAAGATTCTTTTGAATGTTATAGCCTGTTGTGACCTGTTGCCTTTTGGAAGTGTTGGAAATGTTGCTGATTTTTATAATAAAAATAGTTTACCTAATTTGTCAGTGGGCAAAATCTTACTTCAGTTCCCGGCAAGAGGATTTTGTCTGTCATTGACACTTGCACTACTGTCTGTTTACAAAAAAATGAAAAGAAACATGTCCTTATGCTTTTGTGTTTTTTTCCACTCATAAAAACTCTGACCCGTAACCCAGCATATCAACCAAACTGCGACTTTTGTGTACTCTTAAACTCCTAACTGAGGCCCCTCCCTTATGCTATCCTCCTGCATAGGCTGCCCATTTAAAATCTTCCCTGAGGCTCAGTGCTCTGTTAATAGCCACTCCACTGTGTTACTCTCTGACTACATTTTGGCTGATATTGATCAAACTTGAAAGGGGAGCCCTTAAGTGAATGTGTAAAAAGTCCTGCTAATCAATGATTGACAGTTGGTATTTCGTTCATCAAGGTCACTTTGCCAATTTCAGTGTGTAGAAGAGCTGCAGGGCAGTCAAGTGATGAGTGAGAGGGTTTGTTTTGTCTCTTCAGATTTTGCTGTACCAGAGGGAGGTCGAACTGAGAGAACGACTTTCAATCACAGTAGTACTTCAGCTCCAAGAGCAGGACAGAGCATGGCTGAAAGGAGAAACGGGGAAAATCGATCTTTGTGCCACTAGCATAACTGCGCCCAGCCACACATAATACTGCTGGGATAATGCTGTTTCAGTCAGCCATTACAGATACAACTAATTCAACTGGGACACTGTGCTGTTTTTTTAGCATTTCAGTAAGTGTAAGTAAGTCACATTTTGTGTATTATTTCTTAGCCATTTGATTCCTGTAATACATACACATTGCTGAAAAGAAGATGTATGGCCCAGTAGTTAGAGCTCAGCCAAGACAACCTGTGGAGTGACGTTTCACCCCCAGAAAGTTACTGCGCATTACTGTTCAACCTGATTGCAAAGGGACTAAATACATTTTGACAAGCACATTTCCTCTTCATGTGTTTAAATAAAAGCTAGTGACTAAATAAGGTCCTGCAGAGAAAAGTAAGACCCATTGAGTTCAGCACTTTGGGGCTCCAGCATTGCTGCAAGCACGCAGCAGAGTTTTGTTGATAAAGGTCGCACCTCTTCAGATTCATTCTGTCTGGCTGCAGCCTAATCAGGGAATGCTGGCATTGTACGCAAACCACAGACACATTACATTTGTACACTTCATACTTACTACAACAAAGTTTCTAAAGTGGCATAGTATATGAGCTGACTTTGTCACATAGGCCAGACCCCTGCCAAGGTGCGGACTACAGTTGAAGACCAGCAAACAGCAAACCTGGTTTGGATTTAGCAAGTCATTACTGTGTTTCCAGCAGCATTTCAGGCACTTAATGTGGGTGTTTTGTAATGATCCATCACTGTTTTCCCAGCAGGGATAGTGACACAAAAAGTGGTTGTGTTTATTACTGCGACACCACTGCGTTTGCTGCTGGGATAGTGCCCCCAAAATCCGGTACTTTAAACTAAAACATGATCTTTGGTAACTATAACCAAGTGGTTTTTGTGCCAGTTCAAGACCAACAAATAACAAAACTGGTTGCAATTTAGTGAGTCATTGCTGTGTTTCCAGAGGCTTTTTGGGCACCAAGCGTGGATGTTCTGTAGTGGCCCATCATTGTTTTTCCAGCGGGGATAGTGGTGCAAAAAGCAGTTGTTTTGTTCTGAGACATCACTGCATTTCCAGCCAGGCATGTGCCCCCAAAACTGGTTATTTTAAGTCAAAACATGATCTTTTCCTAACCACAACCAAGTGGTTTTTGTGCCTAAACCTAACCATACGTTAACCAACCTAAACTTTCAACATATTGGGGTGTTAGCTGGGAGTGTGAGAAAATAGGAAAAGCCTCCGCTGATTTAGAAAGCATATTGCCCAAGTTTGGAGAGAAGTGAGGAGTTTATGGTGGGGGTTAAAGGGGCCGTACTGAGGGGGTTTGAAGGAAGAGAACGGGGATGCTTTGGCTGTCTGTCTTTCCTTTTCTCTCCAAGGGCCGAGGTTTTGGTCAACATTGCCAAAGCAAACACCTCCATGTTCCACCTCAGAGGAACCAATATGATCCTTTCACATGCTTCTTGCTTTCTGTGCCTTCCATCTGGATTTACCTCATTTCTACTTGCTGGTTTTCGCATGTGTAGAGGAACTAGACACTTTCAATTTGTATCCATTATGGTATTGTTGCATATAATGATTACATTGTGTCCCCAGCTGCCTGCATGTCTAAACCATCACGAGTCACACTTGTTGTGTGCCAGGTGCTTAACTTTCGTGTGAACATGTGCATGCTATGCGTATTATCTTTACGTGTGTGTGTGTGTGAGAAACAGAGGGATGAGGTCTCTCTGTCACCCACTCTGTCTGCTTCGGTCAATCCATCTCCTGCAGTTATCGGGCTGACTGTATCACCCTGTTAGCTGCAGGGAGATTACCAGTGACAAACTGGGATGGCTAAATCGGCTTGGTAAACTCACTGACCCTGCAAACCACCACTACCCCCCGCCTCACTATCTCCTTAACACCACCTTACATGGGCATAGAGCATGGACTGCCAAAATAACAGTCTTAACACAGATAATGCTCAGAGGAGCTATCCAGGTGAAGACAGAATTTCAATGATGAAGGCCCAAAACCCAGCCGATGTAATATACTTATTGTGCAAATTACTTTGTCTGAATAGAGGAAATGAAATGGACTTTGGATGATCTAGGGTTAGAGTTATGGACAACCTGCAGGTATTAATATGTAAATGTTCCAAAACTCTGGATTATCCTGTTAATGTCTTTACATCAGCCATAATAGAACCGCTAAAAAGACCTAGAAACATTAATTGGTCAATTGGGGACAACCTCTCCCAGCAGATTGATTCCTCACGTCTTAAGGGAACCTATTATCTCGTTCTGACTCTGAAAGAGGATAAGAGTGCAGAGCCTTAGAAGGCCCTTTAAAACGACCATGGTTTACGAACAGCAGGCTTATAGCAGAGAGAGCATGATGGAATCAGTGACTTTTGCTCTTTACTGAGGCGTAGCCTCTGCACTGGTCTCCCTTAGTGGCTACAGAACAGTGCTGGTTCAGAGGGGGTCAGGAAAGATTATACCTGAACAGAGCTAGTTTGGACATTGTCTTGGAAGTCAAACATGTTTATTTCTGTTCCAAACACCCACATTGGGGAGTAGAGTCACAGGCTCTCCTGGAAGTAGTGTTGTGTTATACCCTTTTCCCAACAAAATCAGTGGGTATAGTATATGCAGGTTTTTTAAATGTGGGAAAATCCACCCAAATAAGTCGATAGACTCCTTTCCATTGCCGGTAGAATAGTATTTGTTTTTACTGGTGCATCACAGGGCTAGTAAGCAGCAGAAAGCAGACTGGAGGCCAGTGAAAACGTTACAGTAGTTGCTTCTTTTTTTAATATCTGTTACTGTTTAGCTGCTCTTTCAAACTCGGTGCCAACTGATTTCTAACAATGTTCAAGTGCTGCTTGGACAGAGATGGATGGAATTTGTAGCAGCGAGTCACTGCATCGTGCCACAACAGGAGCGAAAATTTGGGCATCCATCCGTGTCATGTTTCTATCACTGCCAGTCAGAGCCAGTCGGAGCTGGAGCCCATAAATACCCTTGACCACTGCAGAGTCTTGTGTCCCAGGAATTAGATCATGCTCTGATATCATATTTTACATCCTGATGCTGATTGTGATGCCTGAAATATTGACCAAGTAGTGATCTACCAGTGTTGATGTGAATTGATTGCTATCATTGTTGTATAGCTCAGGCTGGTTAAACCCTTTGTAAAACATCTGCTAGTACATACAGAGAATGAATGGTATATAACTTTTAAAATGGTTAACCCCTAGCATAACAATATTAACCAGACATCAATTCTTCTCTGCCACTGGCAACAATAGAGTACAACCTGCTGTATAACATAAGAAGGCAAAGAAGAATTGATTGTTTTTATCCAGGTATAACACAACTTAAAAGTTTATGAATTAAGTTTGTGGTTTCAGATCAGAGCATAGACTCATGTACTTACCTGATCTAGCATTTTAGGCCTACATCGGAGGCATTGTTGATACTGGTATCTGAATCAGAACTACTCTACCAGGAATAATTACCAATTGTATCCTTTCCAAGTTAAGACAAAAGCCAGATTTTAGTGGGTGTGGTGCATTTTTGTCCAGTGGGAAAGGGGCTTAACAGATGCAGACCATTTTGGGCCTCCTCTGGCGACAGACTCAGTGAAGCCGAAAACACAAGGCTGTTTATAAAAGACTAATCTCCTTAATTTCAGATGAACGCCCTTTGAATAGATAAAGTAATTGATGAGGCAAAATATGACGACGCTGCTGACATATGCGTGGAAACATGGGATTTGTCCACTAATCCCACTTCCTGTCCCCTGGGCCTGGGAATCAGGGGCGCATCGGAACTCAACTGATCGCCTGCCTCTGTTCAAAGAAGCGATGAATGAGAGGGACGTCCCATTAGCCTCCTACTTAAGTCAGCATCATCATATGACTGACAATAGGCCAGAGAAACATGGCACATACACTGGTAAAGGCTTCATGGCCCAACCCAGAACTTCTCCTTCACCCAGCAAACCCCCCAAGGAACAGGAAGATAAGTGCTGAGGTGGCACCACATGCACTTAAACAGGACTGAAGAAGCAGCAGGAGCCTGGTGGGAGGAAGAAACCTGGAGCAGAGCCACAATGGCTGCTGTCACAATCTGTCCTGCCTTCCTGTCATTCTCAGGAAGGGGCTAGAACAACTGGCCTCCCACACTGTGACCCCACACTGCTTCAACAAATAAGGCATTCATAACCACACGGCATGATAGTGGGTCACCGGTGTCACATACGTTAGGTGGCTATATCCTGTTTCTGTTCAATTGTAAATCTCCCACAGGCCTGTCAGGACACACCTGAGAGACACAGAAATATATTGTTGCGTTTAGACAGTCTTCTTACTGGTGGATGGGTGGATTAAAGCCAAGAAAGCCTTTCACTTTAAATTCATTCTTGCTCCATTGTTACAAATAAAACCTTATTTGGATGAAAACTACTTGAATTGCAGAGGATGCAGACTTACTTCACCAGAACACAGCGTGGAAAACAGTCGACATGAAGTTAATAACATGAAAGAAAATTGAAAACCTCAGCTGGAAGTCAGCCTGTGGCAGCTCAAACCTGCCTTTTTGATTCCTTTTGATACAATTTGTTGTTTGTAGCAGTTGGTATTAACATAAAATATTCTCTGTCAAAGCAGAAATATCACAAAGATCAACATTTAATCATATTTATGAGAGACAGTGTCATTCATTATGAAAAGTAAATATTTTTCCATGGAAACCCCCTGAGCAGATTCTTACAAAAATGACAGATCCACTTTAGATTCATCTATCGAAAAATAACTTTGTTGCTGACATTTGACAATAGCTTTTGAAAGTTTGGATACAGCTGAACTTAGAGGATGAATCTGTGGTATTAAGAGCTGGAGATGCACCATTTTATTGGCTGAACATTGGAATTGGCCTATATTTGCCTTGCTGACTGCAGTTGGCCTATCTGCAAATAAGATGACATTCACTGATGGCAGTGGCAGATGTTTTTCTGTTATGTCACATCAGTTTTGCACAGGCAAAAAAGCAGGGCTCTAGACACTAACGGCAGTCGAGTCGTTCTGTCTTATATGTATCTGTATTGCCCCAATATTTCACAATTAGCGCATCTCTACTGAAAGCTATGAAACAGTGAATCCATTCGGCTCTAATGAGCCACTGTCCTTAAACTTTTTCTGTTGTTTCCTGTTTCTATTCTAGTTCTGTTTTTGGTACAGCATAGCATAGAGTTTAAGACCTCTCCATCTTCACTAGCTTTAACATTTTACAGCGAGAGATCCGTCTTCATTACAGTGAGGCTGTTCTGGTCTGACTGTTTCTCCCAGCTGCACACATCCTCTGGAACCAGACAGCAGGACCAGAGATGGTAGAGTGTGTCTCTGCCTCTGAGTGTGTCCACTATGTGGGGATTACAGTCTGACATGAAGCTGAGACATGCCAGGTTAAGATAAGGGAGGCTAAAGGTAACAGAGCTCTTTCAGTTAGGGCTTTATGTTTGGTCTTTGTGGCCGCTCCCTCAAAGTTCTTGCACTAAGTCTGCAGAGCTGTTCCTTTGTTCTCCTGATACAAACACTTGAGTGCATGCTTGCCTGCTGCCTCCTCTGGCTTCTGTACTAAATCAGCATTAAAATGGATTTACCATGCTAAATGGACTCAGGAAACCAGGAGGTATGCACATACTGTAACTGTGGCTGGACAGATACCATATACCAGTGATTCATTGGTTCATGGGGTGTAGTAATTCACATGTGGATCTCCACTGAGCTGGAACTCAGGGCTGGGAAGTGTTAGAGTGATGGCAGAGAGGTTGCAACCCGGACCCCAGTGAGTCATGCTTGACATACACTTTCTCTCTACTTCTTTCTTCCCTTCACCCCTGTTGAACACAGGCTCATTGCCATTCTGGACAGGCCATCCAGTAATGCCACTTTACCCCCAGGCAATCCCTGTTTCCTGATTCCACTCAGGCTGAGAAGAGATAACCCTGACCCTGAGCTAATCCCAGATTAAACCAGAACATAAAGCGCTGCCACTGCTGCCCAGCGACCTCTGGCCTCCTCACGTCTCCTGGCCCAGGCTGTGGAAGCCTTGCTGACCAGCGCTTGCAAAAGCAGATTTTATCGAAGCGCAGGTTAGAGCATTTTCACCATTTAAAATTAGCAAAAGAGCTCAGATTGCTTTAGATGGACGCAGCCACTAGTAACATTTCAGTAGTCTCGTGCCTGAAAAACGCAATCAGTCAGGCTGTTCTCATGCATCGTTCCTACGTATACCCATAAAAAGTAATGCACCACAATTCGTATATATCCCATGCAATCATGAGCAAATTATTTATATATAAGTCACGTAATCGGTAAGGCTGCAATCAGTGCGCAGATTGGAGTAAAGAAGGTAGTCCCCGTAAGGCAGGTTGAGGTGGTGGACAGAACACAGGACTTTGCAATACAGGACTTTCCCCTAGGAAACAGGTGTTTGGAACCTTAGGAAAGGAAGTGAATGTTGAGTTTCTTTAAGGTATGTTGTCGCCATATTGCTTTTCCTAAACCTAACCTACATGACTTAACTTGCCTAAACCTAAAGACAACCAACCATCTTTCTTTTCCTAAATCTAACCGAAGTAACTTTAAGTTAAGTATGTAACTTTATATTGAATACATAACATCGTTCGTGGGTTACTAATTCATAGGATGTCATACAAACCGTTGTATGCGGACACGCTGAATTGATTCACAACAACAACTGGCATATAGAGGTTACAAAAGGATTGCAGGAATTGACATGTAGGATGGGAACAGTGCAAGATGTGTCACTGCTGAGCTGGAGACTGTTAATGAAACACATGTCAGTTAAAACAGAGCCATGTTTGTGCAGATGTGTGCGATTAGATCAAGACTCTCATGGGAGGATCTCCTTCCTTACTACTTCTCCATATTTCACATCCTCCCCAGCTGGATCTCCACCTTTATACGTTTTTGCTAGATGGAGGTAGAAAGGTGTTCATTTGTTTGGAGAGAAGTCCAACAGTGCACATTATTGGTTTTATAAGATTTAAAAGAAGAGACAGCTATGGTATGTGTGATTAAAGTTTTGGTCATAGATTTGTCATTACCTCTTGTTTAACTGATTCTGTACTAGAGCACATCTGTCTGCTGTTACAAGAGTTTACATGAAAATGGAGACAAACGTGTACCTCCTCCCCACACCCATGTCCACCCCCTCACCCTCTCTGCCTGTCCATCAGCGTGCTGGGCTTGGCAGGCAGAAGGAGAGAGGCTTAGGTGATGGGAGCCAGAGGCCCTGTGATAAGGCCATTTCTCCGCATGAGAGCTCATCAGAGCTGACAGTGAATACAAATTGGTGCCATTAGCGAGGGGGGAGGAGGGTTCGACAGAGGAGGGGCGGGGCACTACAGTGGCTCCTAATTATAGAGTGGGTAAGCCCCCCAGGTTGGCTGGGGAGTGGCGGGGCCAGGGGTACAGTGGTAATGAGGTGGTGACGGTGGTAAACAGTGAGGTGTCATGTCTCACAGAGCATCATGGTGCAACTTGTGGATAATGTGAGGTCAGGAGTGGTGGTTAATGATGTGTGATATGGCAGCGCTTTTAGTGCATGTCCATTATGACGGATCACATTCAGCATGTGTTGAGACGAGAGAGGGTCACACCTTTTCCCTGGTGAGAGTGCTCACAGCAACAGGATACAAACAACATTCCATGAATAGTCAAGTAGCTTCACTTTATTGTGGTTTAGCCGAGCAGGGAGTCAAATCACTGATCATGTTTGATCATTATTCTGGATTCATTTTGTGCTGTCAGAGTACCTGGGGTTTGAAACACCCTCCTCAGACACCTTATAAACATAGGATCTGGGGCTGCATCTCATAATTTTGATAACTTTCCAAAACTGAAATTACGACATACTACCACACTGCCCAGGTGTGTGCAGCTGAAAAGTATGCATGATTTGAATGTATCTTTTAATCACTCTCTTTTAAAATTTCTTAAACATCTTTTATATACTTTTTGTATGTACAAATGATGGATGTATAAAATAATGGACGTAGCCACTGTGACTTCACACATTGGTTCGTAGACACGTGTTTGGCATTTGGCATCATGGGTTTTGGAGCCAGATGTGACCATGAGAGGGTGGAGCTAACCCTAATGCTAGCTGCTAGCTTGGTTAGCATGATGTATTCACATATTCAGTGGACCATGTCACGTGGAAGTAACCCCGGAAGATAGAAATTTTTGTTGTTGCAATAGACATCATCTACCACTATCTAGTATGTAGTCATTACATCTGTAGGTTATTTAAAAGTTATGTGGCCAACGTCCCCGGGGTAGTGACTTTGAAATGGACAGCATCCACCAGTCACTCAAAGTGGCCATGCCTTTATGCATAACTTAAAGCCTTTAAGCCTTTAAGCCGCAAAAAGAGTTTATTGAGTAAATTTGAAAAAAGGTCTGTCACTAATAAAGGCTACACTGTAAAAAGTTTTTCATTCAAAATATACAAGTCTAAAAGTCTTTCATTTTCCTTAAAGAGTAACTTAACACGTTGCTAACACTAGAAAAACAAGACCAGGATTAATAGATACATTTTAACATTTTTGTGTAAAATTATGCTTTCAACTGAGACAGATGATCAGGAATAATAAACATGATCACTATGGCTGTTTGGCTTTGTAATACCCTTCACAGTGACATGTCTGAAGTAAGATGACAGCGAGCAAAGGTGCTTGTTTTGATGCTTTGTGTGTGTGGGGCAGGTGTTTGTACAGGCATGCTGTTATGTCTGTGTTTTCTCTCCTAGCAGCAAGCTGCAGAGCCTGCCTCTCCACCAAGATGCAGACATACACACACACACATACACACACAGAGGATTCAGTGAAGCTTGACCACGTCGCTGAGAGCACATCACAAAACATTACCATTCCTTTGTGTTCCAGGCTCTTTGACATTACCAGTGGGTCAGATCATATCTCTGGATCCCGTGCCCTTGCATATTTGTTATCTGCTGAATGACGCGTCCTATCTGATGTGACACAGTGGCCGAGCCTCTGACCGCTTTTATTATCCTCCGTCCCACAGAGTGACTAAGCTGAGGCGAGCAGCTGCTGCGTTCACATGCTGTTATCGTTCCTTTTCATTTAGCAGCACAGCTAACCTCATGCCCACTCTCCAGTAATCACACAGGCATTCTTTAACAACTGTGTCACTTCTCTACTGGCTTTGAAGCGTGCAGCTTACACAAACCCAAATAACTCATGTAAATGTTTGACATGAGGACAAGTTGTGTTGAAAGGAGCTGTTGAAGGAGAGTGAAGGAAGGCACTGTGGGCCCAGAGAGCTGCTGATTAGAAGTGACTCTGCTAACAAGATAGCAGCACAGGTGCCTGTTCAGCGGCCACACACTTGTCCATATGTAGAAGAGGGCTCTTTAATCTCCATCTTCATGTTTGTGAGCTCAGTGATTGCCCCTATATCAGGCACTTCCTTATCCAGCAGATACAGGAAATCACTGTGAGAAAGTTTTGCTAGATTAAGATAAGAGAGAGAACCACAGCTGCTCTATGATACAGGCATCTGGATATAAGCCAACTCTACTTTTGTTGTGTAAATTCTGAACTCAAGAACTGATTTTGTCAATTAAACACACAAAACTGTCGGCCTACCAGAAGATGCTTGTACTCTTTTTTTTTTTTTTTTGTTGTTGTTGCTTTTTGCAGTTTTGTTAGGACACTTTATAAGAAGGCACAAATTCATTCACACCTAATTGAAAAATACCACACAAAGTCAATAGTTAAACTTTCACACCTAAATAAAAAATACGTGTTTTTCTCTTACCTGTAGTGCAGTTTATCAGTATAGATTGTTTTGGTGTGAGTTGCTGAGTGTTGGTGATATCAGCCATAGCAGCCATAGAGATGTCTGCCTTCTCTCCAGTATAATGGAAGTAGATGGCACTAGGCTTGTGGTGCTCAAAGCACCAAAACAAAAAAAAAAAAACCTTAATAAAAAACTTAGCAGTTGTGATCAGTATCATGTAGGAACTATCTTCTTTCTACCAAACTGCATCCGGAAATGGTATCACCACATAGACGGAAGTGTGGATCTACTCATGGACGAGAGGCTCGTACTTCTACAGAGTGAGTTGTAGACATTTATGGCATCCTCCTGGGCTAAGCTGTAACGTTAGCTAGCTCAGTGGTGCTAAGTAAGCTGGCAGTAGATGCACACTTCCTTCTGTGTGGTGATTCGATTGACAAGAAGTTCAGTAAAAAAAATAGTTCCTACCAGTGTTTTTAAAAAATATCAATTTATGGATACATATTCTGAATTTTTGACACAGTTTTAATACTCATTGTCCACAGTACTGATAAACAGGGTACCACCTCTGCTTTCTCGCTTTATCTTATTGTTAATGTTTATTACAGCCATTCTGCTGTTCTCTGCTATAACCCAAGAAAAGTCATCGATGTTATATAGAAGCCTTGTTATATGAATTTTTAATAAAAAATAACAACTTGTATGCTGTAAATGTCAATTATTTCCATGGTATAGAAAATGATATTGAATACTGATATTTGTCAAGGTGCTGTACTAGAGTTAGACAATCCAAAGTTGTGACAACAAAGATCCTACATGGAACTGCACACAACAAGTTCTGTGGATTATCTTGAGTAGCCAGGTCATGATTTCTAGACAGAGACATTGCTGTTGAGTTTTCAGAAAGATTTTTTCTAGTGCTTTGAGCACCACAAGCTGAGTGTCAGCTAGTTCCATTATATTGGAGAGAAGCTACGGCTGACATCATTGAAACTCGACAACTCACACCAAAACAATGCAGACTGATAAACAGCAGTACAGGTAAGCAGAAAAATGTGTATTTTTGATTTTGAGGTGAACTATCCCTTTAAATTGCAGCTCACAGGTTGCTCAAATGAAATTTCATTCACCCACAGAAGAGCCAAAAATATTCCTCGACTGGAAACGATTGGCATGTTTTCAATAAACTTGAAAAGAAACTTGCTGAAACAACATCAGAAGACAATGTTCCAGTGAGATGAAGATGGATGACCCAGTCCTCCATGATCACACAACAGATAGCAGCCACCTGTGCGCTCATCTTCACTTTTTTTGGCAAACATAACAATCAGCCTAGACTTTGCCTAAGAGAACAAATGCACCATTATACAGGTAAATTGGCAGGAGACATTTCCTGAATATTTTACTGACTAAGACTCAAATTAATGACAAAGTCCTGAATAAGGTAATACATGTCATGTCCAGCAAGTCTCTTAAACCTGTGGCAGTGTCACCTGTGGCGTCTCACCTCATTACTGCTCCTTGTTAAAAACTGTCCCAACTGCCAACAAGCCAACCTTGCAATTTTCTACAAAAATGCATCTCTAAAGCAATTTTGTTCAGAGCTCCATCACTGCTGTTGAACTGAAGCGCGCCTTCTGAAGAGTAATAAGACCGTCTAAACTGGAGCTTTCCTCCTCTGCATTGACAGCATTCAAAATATTTGGCCAGGATTCCTGACAAGTGCTGCCTTTGATGTGTGAGAGCACGCCGCCTCTCCCACCCCCTCTTAAACACCCTAATTATCACTCCTGTCACTCCGGTGCGTGTGAACGAACACACTTCTTGCTGGCGGGTTGGAAAGTGCCTCAGGTAGCGTAGCTTGTTTATGATGTGCCGGGAGATAACCGGGTATTTCTGTCACTTTGTTCCACAACCTGAGAAGATTGAGTAAAAACCTATTCAACACAAGAATTTTCACTGTAGTGTTATTTCAGCAGAACAGACCATAGCAAATAGGTTCCAGCTTTAGTGCTTCACTGTGGGCTTCTTGCTGTGATCTTTGGACAGAAGCTGCAGTTTCTAATTATCGACCACACGTTCCACGAGGGAAAACCACAGACCCGTGAATTGAGCAGGTGATTGCTCCACACCTCACTCCACATTGCTCATCGCTCCCTTCCTGTTTAGTGTCAAAGCAGCAGACCGCAAACTTTTGTGTCTTCCTATCACCATCCCCCATCCGCTTTACCTTCAGTAGCTCTCTGCAGGCAGAAGTGCGGGCTTCAAGCAGCAACACGCTCTGCACTGTCATTGGCAGCGACCCGCACTTTTAATTTACCCAATTTGAAACCAGAGAAATATGCAGTGGGGTGGAACACCCATATCAGTGTCATGTAGTGAGTGTGCGCTGCGCTGTCGAGTGCCAGGATGTGTATTTACTCCCTCTTAATTCTCTCTCTCTCTTTTATGTTTTGTTTCAGCACACAGTCCAGAGTTTTCCATGATCCAATCACTTACCCGATGCTTCTTGTGAATGTGCCAGGAAAGTTATGAGTGGGGTGGGCTGTGTACTGTTAAGTCACGCTGGATGCAGTAATCGTTCCTTAATGAGAGGAAGTTCTGATGTTACCGGCGGGGTAGGATGCATTAACGGCTGAATATGATCCATAAAATCCAGCCTCCTCTTTCCCTTGTGTGACAGCATGGTGGGAAATCATGTCATATAAGACAGCATTAACCAGTGTGCTTTCTTATTTCTTGGAGATGTGATCTTGAGAGTGCAGCGAATGCCAGTGAACTTTTCCTGTCCAAACATATTTCCAAAGTAAACTGGGCCCGTTGGCTATTAATTTAAGATGGAGAGATATGCTGTAACATGCAGGCCTGCAGCCCCGGAGATCGCCGTCAGCAGCCAAGTATTCTCTCAGGAGGAGGAGGGCTGGCTCAGGCTGACAGTGAGCCATGTCTCTCCTCTGTGTTTCTATACCTCATTTAACCAGGCAAGCTGACAAAAATACGAGTCTTATTTATAATGGTCTGAGGAAGGGGCTGCAATCGGATGGTGGGACAGATCCAGTGCTTACCAGTACAACCACTGTATTGTAATATCAGCCTCTGACCGACTCCACTGCTGCAGCTGAGGGTTTAGCAAGAAACAGACAGTGTTGTATCTACCAAAGCAGAATTTACAGTAAATGAAGAAGTCATAGCAACCTGTTTTCAATCTTAGAAAGTAAATCTAATGAATGTAATAAAAATATATTGGCCAATAAATGATATAAACCATCTGTGTACTTTTCGCAATTTGGCTCCTCTTTTTAGTGTTGGCCCAGCTTCAGTGCTACTAGATTGACTTCCCTGCTCAACAAGCAAGCATTTGCTTTCCATGCAACAACCATATTTGTCATTGAGATTTTGCAGTTGTTTGCACAGGCACAAAGATAACACAAGTTACCTCAGAACCTTGGACTGGCAGGAAGGTAGTGGTGTTTGAAAAGACACATGGCCTTTTAAAGAGTTTAGGTGCGTAGAGGGTCTCATGAGCATTGAGCTGGGCATTGGTACATCAATACCCTCAGGGTATCAACCAAAATAACCCAGTACTAAGTAGTATCGAAACTTCTCCAGTCAAACAACATCTGCATTTGATCCTTTTTGTACCCAGATCCTTAGAAAAATTTGTATTCGTGTGGTTTTGCTTGCACCCAATCACCACAAGCGTTCTTAGATTTCATGCATCATGTGATTGGCCCACTAGTGGTAGCTGCAACCCGTACAGTCTGTGGTATGGCAGCATTTCATGCAGTTGAATTCTTCCATTCAGATGATGGGTATCAAATAAAGTACTCTATTGGTATGGCTATCACTTTAAGGGCACTTGTGTTACTGGTTTCTTAAAAACAATATCCAGCCATACTGGCCAGCAGTTGCAAGATTTGTGGTTCAATTCCTGGCCCTTGCAGTCTGCATGTGCTTGGGCAAGATACTGAACCCCAACTTTACCCCAATAACTGTGCCATCAGTGTGTGAGTGTGTGTGAATGCTCTGATGAGCAGGTGGCACCTTGTATGGTAGCCTCGACCACCAGTGTATGAATGTGCGTGTGAATGGGTGAATACGTGATAGAATTTGAGTGGTCGTTAAGACTAGAATAGCGCCATATAAATGCGGTCTATGTACCATTTACGTGTACATATACATGCCAAAGGCCATGAAAAGGCCCTCAAGCTATTAGCATTGAAGTAGGTGCAGAGAATCAATGTTTCTGGCCATAAACATTGGAGTTAGTTGCAGGCAGTAAATTTGACTTTGACACTGAATGAGCTGGGATTGGCTCCAGCCAACCATGATCCTACAAAGGATGAGTGGATAAAGATAATGGAAGGATACAGCCTATCATTAATGGCCAAAACTCAATAACCATCACTCAAAAAACAAATCATGCTTATCAATACTACAGATGCATTTGTTGCAAGAGAACAAAACCCTCACATGTTTCTTTTGGCTAAATTCCCCTTTGCAATATTCATTAGAATTCTAATTGTGTTATTGATAAATGGCTGATTTGGGTATTTTATTTCAACAGGGAGGTCATGCTGGTGTCAAGCATATAATTAGTCAAGTAAAAGGAGCAGTATTTCCTTCTGAAATGTTTTGAGGTAGTGGAGTGTTATTATAAAGCAGGAAAAACATAGAAAAATACCCAAGTACAAGGAACTCAAATGTGCACTTAGTTGTACTCAAGTGCATGACTACAGTGAAATTAAACTTTTCACAACTGATTATTGTCACTAGCACATGAGAGCCTTAGCAGAAGTGCTGTGGAAGTGTCTTCATCGGTGTCTCACAACACATATGATCTGTAGCTCACTTGGCTTTGATGCCGACATTAAACCAGAATGTGTTTCAGATTAATCTTACTCAGCTCCCTGTTCTCAAACACCGGTGCAAACCTTTCTGGCTGCCAGAGAAGGGTGTTGAGTTGTGGGAACCGGCAGTGGGCTGTGTCAGCCAGCAGCACCTTGAGATGCTAGGAGAGAGGAAAGGATTGTCTCTGTTCAGCAGACTGAAGAGAGCGGACCTGATCGCCTCTCACATGTGGACTGAGAGCTCACTTCTGTGGAATCACTTAGTATACTACTAAATGTGGACTACTTGTGTACATGAGAGACTGAAAATGAGGAAAATAATAGGAGAGGTCTTATCAACTTATCTTTTCTTATTTGCATGCAAGTGCATGTGTAAAAAAGGAGGTGAATGGGTAAAGGGAGACACTGAGTGCTGGGATCAGGTTCCCTCACCGGCTTACTTTCACCTCTAATAGAGCCATTGCCATTCCACAGGGGGAGGCGGTGCGTTCCCGAAACAAAGCCATCCCTGTGAGTGTGTGCAGACCCCCCAGAGTGAACCTAAACCGTAAACGCAGTAATGGGCTACTTGAAGAGTTTATCTGGCTCTAATAGACACACTTGTACACTGCTCCTGGCCTCTAAATCTCCAGGATAAGTCTGTGTGTACGGAAAATGCTGTCATGCCCTAATGTGGCTGACAAAGAGCACAGTAGTTCAGCCTCTCTGAGCATTTCCTGTTCAAAATTGTAATCTCCTTGCGCAAGTATGTAGTTGTGTGTTGCAGGGGGAACAGTGGATTAAGTGTGCAAATTGAATGTATCTGTGACAGGTTGAATAGATAAGGGATCTTATTTGCTAATTTAATTTACCTGTTTTTGGTCATTTGAATCTTAGCTATGTGCCAACAACCTAATTTGATTTTACTGTAGCAAAGACGGAGATGACCACACACCATATCTTTTCCGTCCAGGCACAACAAGAGCCACCCCTCTGCAAAAGTCTTGATCTGGCACATAGCACCACAGTCTCTCTGCATGTCTCAGTTGTCGCTGGGTGTTTGCCTGGCACCAGTCTCAGTCCAGAGACCTGCTGGTCTTGTTTTCACAGGCGGCCTGATCCTCAGAGCAGCGTAGCAGCCGAGCTCAGTCGACTACCATTATACGTCCTCGATCTACATTTCATCTGAGCCACCGTCTGAGGCAAAGGTTGACTTTTGGATTGAGCTGAGAAAGGCTGACAGAATAGGGAATGAAGTCTAATAGCTAAAATGACTTCACACTTTTTGTACCAGAGTTCTTACATTTTTCTTTTCTTTTTTTTAACCTGGAGAGAGGTTTCTGTTTACGGTATCAGAGGGTCCAAGGGCTTTATACGAAGTTAGTGATACTGATACTAATAAAGTACTTCATTTGATACCTTGTTTTTTTTTAACTTCATCCGATACCCATCATGTGAATGGAAGCATTCAGTTGCATAAAATGTCACCAGACGCCACAGGCGTGTGGTGAAGCTGTACTTTTGGTGGCATCTTGGCACACTGAGCTCTCAGCTAGAGCTACTACAGTAAGTCGATAAATCAATTAGTTGATCAAAAGAAAAATAATCAACAGGGGTTTTTTTTTAATTTTTGAATAATCGTTTTAGTTATTTTTCAAGCAAAAATGCCAAATATTTGCTGGTTCCAGCTTCTTAAATGTGAGAATTTGCTGCCTGTTTTTTCAATATATGATCATAAATGAAGAGATCTTTGGGTTTTGGACTGTTAGTTGGACCAGAGAAGCAATTTGAAGATGTTTTTTTTTTTGGGCTGTGGGAACTTCAAGGCTGTGATTTCAGTAAAAAAAATTTTTTGTAGACATCTAAACTAAACAATTAATCAGTTAATCACGAAAGTAAGTTTCAGCCCTACTGCCAACTCCATCAAAAACACTGGATTTCACCACACCTCAGACTGTATGGGTTGTTGCTACTGCAGTATTAGTTCAATCAAATGTTGCATTAAATCAAAGAAGACATGTGTTTTTTGGCTGTACGCAAAACTATACAAATCTGTTTTTTTCAGATGTGGGTACAAAAAGGATCAAATGCAGGTGTTGTTTGACTGGAGAAGTCTCAATATCATCTCGCACTGGGTTATTTTGGTCAACACCTTAAAAGGTGCCAATACCTAGCCCTACACTACATAGCCTTCTTTAAAATTTTGAAGTTTCACAGCTCTGTGCTGGGTCCAAAAAACTAAAGAAACAATCCCAAAACAAAAGCTCAGCATCCTTGTTTTGCCAGTGACTTACTCAACTGCTATCTCTGCGCTAAAGGTTTAGGCAGAAGAAGATCCATTCCCTAGCACTTCCACTCCGGGAACCGTCCACATCTGCTAGGTCTTCAGTGCAGCCAAAATACAAGATAAGTTGACTAAATCTAGCTCACAACAATGTTTACTCATTTTGATGCTTGGACTAGGGCTGTAGGATTATGGCCAAAATGATAATCACCATTATTTTTGATCAATATAGAGGTCATGATTATTTCTTATGATTATTCATTGTTTTTAAGGACAAAGTATTTTATTGCTCTGTTACATTTAAATCAACACAACACTGATTTCACTTCTATGTTGTGCTACATTCCTACTAATGAACACATTTTGCATCAAAATAAGACTTAAAATAAGATTCTTCGCCAGAATTAAGAATTTTTATTTTTATTTTTTTTACAGTACCATACATAACTGTATGGTACTGTTATTCTCTTTGGACTTCATGCATGCATCACACTGCAGATTATGGTGTTTTTTCAAGTGATTTTACAAATAAGTTGTGCTGCTATGTGGTGCAGATCTTTTGCATGTGATTTCTTCTCTTCTGTGTCCAATATACATCTAAACAACAGATGACAAGGGATGATTTTTGTGTTTCTCATAGGTGGCTGCTGCAGGGTGCACATGTAGCAGTATGACAGCCCTATAAAAGTGGAGGCTGGTTTTTAAGGAGGTGCTTTATTTTAATATGCAGAGGAGTTTTCTATGAGTGGAGCATGCATTTTAAACATCAATATTGCAGTCCATCATGGTCATTTAATTGTGGGAAGCTAAAGCCGTGATCACAGTTAGTATTCATTTATTGTGCAGCCCTAGCTCAGACACAGAGAGACATTACAGTGCACCTGTGCAAGCACGGAGAATAACATATGACCTGCAGCCTCTACTATAGTCAAACGTCATCTTACCCTTTTAGCAACAACCTTCTTTTTTATTAACTTTGAGCACAAAATTAAGTTATTTGTCAAAAAAAAAAGACTCAGAAAAATCTTAAATTTGCTAAAATGCTTTTCAAGGGAGTTGTACCTTGTATAATTTCCATGTGACAAATAAATGATTGTTTGATTTAAAGAAATACCTTGGAGGGGGACTTTAAACAGTTAAAGATACTTCAGCTCTGAGTCATTCTTTCATAATGAAGGACCAAGAAAAAACTGCAGGGTTTGATTTCTACAACAACACCATTATCTAATAGCCATAGCATTCTGTGATGTAGTCTGCTTTACAATTAGATATGGAGGATAAGGCGTGAGGAAAGATATTTTATTACAGTGCTGAGTTTTTGCTGTGACGTAGAGTTTGGACATGCTGTGGAGTACACTCAGGCCGTAATATCTGTGCGTTATCATCTGATTATGAGATAAGATTACATATGTGTGTGTTTCTTAATGTGCAGCTCCCTATAGGGTGTGTTGTTGCTATGCACTGTTCACATTCCCTCGTCAGCTGACAGATGGTCCCATCCAGCTACTCTCTGACAACAAACACACACTGAAGGGTTGCTGACAACCTGCTTCAGGAAGGGCTTCGACTGGCCCTCGGAATGTGTGTGTGTGGGTGTGTGTGTGTGTGTGTGTGTGTATAATGCGTGCTTATCCGGTGTGTTTCACTCTATCCGCACACACACATAAACATAGCTAGAGTGTATGGGGACTCATCATTCAACTTAAGTCTCCAAGACAAATAATCACAGGGTCCGACCACATGTTGCATCTCCTCCGCCGTGGGCTCTGACAGCTGTCAATCACTCTGTAAACATTCCTTTGGTGGGCAAAGTTATTAAATCAAACTGTACAAATATAGCAAATCTAATGCTATTAATCTTTGCTTATTGACGTAACCCAGTGTTAAATTTAGATCTGGCAGGAAAGGCTGGTAATATCAGATTCCATAGGGAGTCTGTTTAAAAAAGGTCTCTAGATGGTGTTTATTTTAAGGCCCAATGGTGGACATGTTGATGGCTTTGCATGCGTCTGTGTCCAGACCTCTTCCGCAGAACCATCTAACAACCTCGCAGGAATGTGTCTCAGTATCTTCAAACATACCGAACATGACTGCACATACAGAGCTTGCAAAAACTATGCGGTTATTCATCAACTACCTGAAACATTTTCAAATCTTGAATGATTTTAAAGTTCAGTGTGTTGCTTTTAATGGCTGACACCCTGTGTTGACGACATTTCACACTTCCTTCATTTTATGATACACTGGCACACCTCTGTGCTGATATATCATTTTTAAACAGTCTAACAAAGCTAACTGTATCTGACAGTTTATCCTCTGGTTTCCTATCACCACATTTGTAGCTGCTAAATCAACACAAAAGAACTTGGGTTAACCTCAAAGTGTGATTCCCTGTTTTAGCTTTCTGTGGTCTGTTGGTTGTAGAATAAAGCTCAACAGTGAAACGGGACTTTCCTGCTGTTTGAGTGAAACCTTCGTGTTTGTCCAACAATATGTGAGGGCCACCCTCTAATGCCGCTCCCCTATAGATAGTGGAGGAGTGTGTTTGTCTATGGTGTGGCATGGGGCCTTTGCTGTCTTAGCAGTGGCCTCTCTGCCCTGCCTGTACGTGGTTGCTGAACCAAGACGAACATATCAAACAAACACTCCAACACAGAGCTATAGGAAGATTGGGTTACTCTGGACATGAGAGGACTAGTTGACTGTATTGTGTTACCACAAGACGCACACTTCTCTGACCACGGAACTGTGTCCAACAAGGGATGGAGCAGTGCAAGGCTACATCCACACTAATATGTTTCGTTTTAAAACTCACAACTATAGCTATGCTTGTGCCTTACATCCACATAACTCTGGTGTTTCCAAACCCCTAATACATAGGGCTCTGAAAACGCTGCTGACCCGGTTTTAGTTGGAAACTCTAGGTTGCGTTTTAGTTGGATGGGTGGAAATGATGACTTTCGGAAACAATGACACAGACAACTGTGTTTATCAGTCACCACGTGTCAAGCGAAAGCATTATAGCTAGGTCTACATACCTTTTGTGACTTGATCTGTCTTGTGTAGGTATTACTTTCCCATCGCCATGGCTTCCTCTAGCTATGGATAATGCTCCCGGTATTGCTCTAAGGGCCCTAATACACCAAGCCGACAGTTTGTTGGGCCATGGATAAGCGTCCGTCGCCTTAGTTTATGTGGTGAGAACCACGCCCTAGGCAGTAGTCAGCTTTTCTTTTGGCCAACAGGGACTTCTGAACTACTGATTCAGCATGTTGATTGGTGTCAGAGCCAGCAGAGCCCATCCATGAGAACAATCCCTCTGATTGTCAGTTTAGCCCAGTGCAGGACATGAGGAAAGCAAACAAAGTGTGTGAGATTGAAACAAACTTGTAATAGTGGGTAATTATTTTTTTTTTTTAGTCATTGAGCTCTTTAGCAGAAAAGGGTCATCAATGTGTTATGGTTCACTAGTGCACAGTAAATATCCTCTTCAGGGTTGTGTTGAATGCATCCTGTTAGTCTGCTGGTTTTCCTTCTGGATGACAAAATACAGATGACAGCAGCTTGTTGGTATGGAGAGTTATTTCCTCAAGGACATGTGCACATACGTATGTGCTAGTTGGCAGTTGGCTGTGATCTTTGCAGTGTGTTCAAGTGCAACTTTTTGGACAAGATCAGGTGACGTAAGGCAACGCAACAGTCAGCCTTCGTCTCCACTTTGATGGTGGTTTAGCGTGCCTGGGCCTTAATATGTTGACGTATGTGCTTTGCAACGACTACCAATCTGTTTTCCGTCACTTTGACTGCTTTATTCTCATGTGCTACTTTTAGTAACAGTTTCATTTCTTCATGAGTCCAAGCAAAGACATCTCTGGTCCCTCTGTTCGCCATCTCTGTTGTATTTTCTGTATCTAAGCAACCAACTGCAGAAAACATAATAGTGTGGATGTGGCCTAAACCTAAACTCAGAATATCACCTTACCCTGCTCTATATATGGTATGACCTTGTAGTAAAAATCATATCTATCTGTCAAACTACCATGTCTGTTTTCTGACTGGAAGTCACAGACAGCCAATGAATGATAAGAGACTTTCAAGATCCTCTCATCCACTCAGGCGGTATTAAGCCATCAACACAGTGTGACAGACACTCAGTAGCACTTGTCTCTAATGTGTGGGGTTAAGTTACAACAGTGTTGGTGGAAAACCATCAGATAACTCCACATGAGTATGCAGGAGTGGCATGAGGAATGTGTCAGTTGTGCATGCATGTGTGTGTGAAAATGTGCATGTGCACCGCAGCTGTCATTAACAAGCATATTTCTGTCTCCATACAGAGCTGAGATCCACCGGTACTGCTCATCACTTCGCCTACCTCCTAAACACGTCCGACTACCGGATCCTCCGTATGGATGAGGACCATGACCGCATGTACGTTGGCAGCAAGGACCACATCCTGTCCCTGGACCTCCATGACATCAACAAGGACCCACATATCGTAAGACCATTTAATTCCCATGCCCCCCCCCCCTCTGAACTCAGGCTTCTTAAATGGGCTGTTAAACAGCAATGAGGCAAACACCTTTACCTCAGCGCTACAACAGTTCTCCCCAGGGCAAAATGTTCCCTTCTTTAGCCCCAGCAGCAGCCATTTTGGTTAGCTCACACTCTAGTTTTTGTTGCACTTTGTGCACTTTTTCTGGTGCTGGGTCATTTAAACACTGTAATTGGGTTATGACAATCCCAATAGGACTAATATTAGCCTGGGTGGATATCCCTTTGCAATTTTAGCCCAAAAATCTCATAAATGCCAGTGATGTATAACAGGGTTGGATTGTACCTATAAAATGTCTTCTGTTCCCCCGTCGCAGATCCACTGGCCAGTGTCCGAACGAAGACGGATGGAGTGCCTTGTGAGCGGGAAAGACGCCAATGTAAGTATGACTGTTGACAGCACTCATAACCTCAGCAGGGTTGTTCAGCTGAGGTGATTTCCATCAACTTGATGGGCAAAAAAGAGAAAATATGTCGTTTTTCAAATGCAAAGCATGAAAAGCATACAGCCTTGTCCATTGTGCACATTGGTATGTGCTCGTGTGAGGAACCTGTAAAAATCACCTGTGAGGTTTGGAGTTGGCCTAGTAAAAGCATTGGTTCCCTTCTGTCTAGCCAGGGAGACAGGAATGGATTGGAGCACAGTCAATCTCCCCATCCTCACACGCCACAACACCCCTGGCAGATAGTTTGATAGGCTATATTGTCCAAATAGAGAAGCATGGTACTGGTAAATATTTGGTAACTTGCACTTGAGCGTTCAGTAAATCTGCAGGAGGTGCACCAGTAAAATATGGCTATGAATGGCTTTTCATTCAGATGTTTATTGCAGTTGAATTGACTCTGGTCTTTTTGTCCACAGGAGGAGTGTGCAAACTTCATCCGTCTGATCGAGCCATGGAACCGTACTCAGCTGTACGTCTGTGGGACAGGAGCTTACAATCCAGTCTGCACCTTTGTCAACCGCGGACGCAAACCTCAGGTTAGGATTAAAGACTTGGAAAATGTACAAGCCAAGAAGGTGATCTCTTGGTACATTAACTCAGCGGGCATAAACAGCTTTCTCCACCTGCATCATGAATGGCATAGCTTGGCCTCTTCTTTTTTTCTTTTACCCAGGTTCTCCATCCACCTTACGCTAGGTTCCCTTTATGATTTCCCTCCATCATTAAGCCTGCTCGGGGTACCATGTCTCCGCGTCTGGCAAAGCAGCCAGCTAAGCTTTACCAGCACACAGCTGTCATCCCCAGTGAGCTGTTAAAGCTACTCTGTTTAGTCTCAGCCTTTAATGGGACCTCTTGAATTTCCTAAACCAAGCCAGGCATCGCTACCTCGCGTTTAACACCTCACTCTTCCTTAAATATCACACTTGTTCCCTAATGATGACCAGGGGACTTTTTTAAAAGGGGATAAATAAAAAGTAAATTTCCCATTGGACTCTCCCTGGAGACATACAGTATGGTGCAGAGAAGTTGAAACAGCAAGCGCGGCTCGCATGAGTCCCTTGTTGCATACGGTTTCTACATGACCCTTTACTAATGAAGGGCTTCCATCCATTCACTCACCTATCCATCCACCCCTTCATGCATCCAGTCCACCCGCCAGCCTCCACCATGTGAGACGTTGGGTAATTGGAAGTGGGAGCTCCCATTATGGGGTGCCAGTGGAATGTTCCAGTTCTAGTCCATTAATGAGAGGGCTGTTTTTTTCTCCGTCACATTGAGCAGACAGGTCCGAGTCCTCCCCCCGTGACTGACTTTCTCAGCTGGGCTGGGGAGTTAACTGTGATTGCAAAAACATGAAATGTTACACTTTACACAGAGTCATGCACACGCATATCCTGACACAATTTTTGATTTTTTAAGAATAAAACTTTAAGAAAGGTGCAGAATAAAAGTATTGCTTTTCCTTAGGAGCTCAGTGGTTACAGTGGGCGTCCCATATACAGAGGCAGTGCTCTTGCCGCAGCAGCCATGGGTTCAATGCCAGCCTGCGCCCTTGGCTGCATGTTACCTCCTCTCTCTACCCCTAATAAAAAAAAAATGCCGAAAACATGAATGGATATGGCTAATGGTAGCCATATCCTAAGATAATGTCACATGAATCTTGAAACATCACAGCACAAAGTAACCTAAATCTAAAGCTAATATATAGCTACACTTAACAAAAATGAATTAATCAATGTAATACAGAAGATTCATCACTTGACATGACTGAGTCTGTCCACTTAACTATGACATGTACAGGTTGTAGAATGAGCTAGAAACCTCTTGTGCTTCGAGCAACAGCGATGTGGTGATGTGAATGTAATGGAAGGGGGGAGGGAGAGTGTGACATCTAGCACCTAATGTTTTAAACAGCACGTTTAGGGAAGCCTTCATATCACTTTGAATTAAAGATCCAGACAGATCATTTGATTTCACCAATGCAGTGTATATTCTTTAGTTCTTCAGTGCTTTAAATCGGAGCCTTGTAGCTTTTGTAAATGGTAATAGCCAAATGTTTTGCTTTGGCAGCAGCTTTGAGTGGAATGTATGTAGCATACTGTGAGAGCCTTTATTGACTCAACCACAGGATCGGGAACCATCTGGTCAAATAAAGCTACACACATTCCCTGCAAAATGGTGCACACACACACACACACACACACACACACACACACACACACACACACACACACACACACACACATACAGTATTTTCCTTATACACTTGCATTATATTAATTGCAGTAATATTGCTTTGGGGAGTTTTGTCACCGTGTCTTGAAGTCAGGACAGATTCAAGAGATGCAAGTGGAGTTCAGGAAGGTCCTTGATCCTTCCTCATCAGTGGCGTAACATCCAGACTGTGTTGCTGTTTCCTGTTTTAGACGTCCATGTATCTGCAGATGGCCCAGGCCAGAGGAAGGGCTAGCCGCGCAGCTGAACCCAGCGCGGTACACGACACACTTGGACTAAAGGTGCGATGTGGGCTCCTGTCTGCACCGCAGCCCTGCATACCACCTGGGCTCGTGGTCACCAGCAGCATGCTCCTTCTCTTTTGTGTCTGAGCACATTTTGTCAACCCCATTTATAACTTGGCCATCACTTGTACATCTCTGTAACATTTGGCATGCATCTTTTACAATCCGTGCACAATTGTAAAGTTTTGTGTAATGTGGAATTGCATTTAATGTCATCACATTTTGTTTCACCCGTCTTCCACTCACATTTTCTTTGTGTAAGCCTCATTGTCTGAGCACCCTTTCATCTCCGTTATTGTCCATTTGTGCTCTGCATTTGTGCTAAATGCCATATTTTGCATGAAAGCTGGGTTATCAAGTGGAAATGGCTTCTCAGGCTGCTAAAAAATTCTGTTGACTTTTGCTAGGCTTAAATTCAATTAAGCAGGCTTTCACTGCTGTTCAATGCATGGCATATTCATTTTGTATTCAGCATATATTTAGCAGCACCCATGAACAACAGATAACCGAATCATTCATCCGGCTTATCTGAGACGATGCAGGATGTCCCACCCATCAGCCCTTCACCGCACCGAGCCCTCCACCTTCTGTAGGAATGTGGTGCAGTCTCTCCCACAGAGGCGGCGGGACTAGTCAGCATCTGACCCACTCCCACAGCAGGCTCTGTTAGCCCAGAGCAAACACCAGCCATCTGTAGCCAACTAGCTGTGAAGCAAAGGAAATAAAAAAGCCACATACTTGAACATGTCTCCACTGTTTGAGCTCTCCAAGCACTTTAAAACACAGAGAGGGACTCTTGTAGGACATAAAGGCTTTAGGTGAAGTGGGACACTTTGAAAATGTTGCAAGTTTTTCTAGTCATTTTTTTTATATGTTGCAACTTTTGTGAAGGGTCATATTTTACAGCGGGGTTGTAAAAACATGTTCAGGGCAGTTTCCCTCTGGTACACATAAATGTTTGTGACCTTTTTTTTACACATCAACATCTGGCATGGCTGGGAGTGAGCTGCCAGCACCTCCTCATTTGCACGAGTGGTGATTTTAATCAAAGATGAGTAGGGAATTGCACAAGGGTGATCCAATGAAGTGAGTTTGGCACAGTGCCGTATTCTCTGCCCTGCTTTAGCTCTGATGCACAATGACAGAGATGTCTCCATCTCTGCACCCGTTGGGAGTGAAAAAATGGGGATTGGACATGCTCTGGTCTGTGAGGTGGGGCTGCAGGACATGTCATCGCATGCCACCGATTCATTTCCCCCCACTCTCATACGCAAATTCCTGCCAATCACCTCTCAGTGCTTGCGTGCAGGGATGCCACGAGCGGTGCGCATCAGTCATCCAGCCTCCATCCCAGGTTTGTTTTCACTGTGCTGGATTACAGGTGTCAGCAGTAGGCCTGCACAGCCACAGGCACCGAGAAGCTGAGAGATATTTGGCATGCAGCTTATTATGCCGAGAGAAGCAGCCCACGACACATTGTTTTCCACAGAAGAGTGGCATAGAGGTGGATTAGAAATTCCTTGCTTTCCCCGCATGTATTTTTCTGTATGAACGCACGCTCATTATTCTAATACTTCATCCCCCATCAGGCCGTGTAGGTCCCACAGGAGTCAGTGGGAGCACATTCTCTGCCTCATTTTCCCTGCACAAGGGAATCACAGTGACAAGATGAAGAGCACTGAATTTATTGCCGTCTCCGTATGATTTTTCCATTCCAGGAAGAAATCTTCCATTTGGAGCCGGGCAAAGTGGAATCTGGGAAAGGAAAGTGCTCCTACGACCCGAAGCTCAACAGCGTGTCAGCTTTGATCAGTGAGTATCATCTGGGTTTGGTCACATGAGGGCGTAGGCGCGGGCACAGTCAGGCCCAGTGGTCTTCATAGCAACGGCAGTGTCATCCCATATGGATTCTTCATTTTTTGTCTCTTATTTCTTTATATGGCCATCCCTCCACTCACAATTTATGTTTATGGCAAAGTTTTTTAACAGAAAATATTTATCGTCTGCCATTGAAGAAGAAGTCAAGAAGTCAGGCTGAGTGTCCTTTACATTCTCTGCCTGTTTCCCACGGTGAGCTGCTGAGTTTAATCAGCCTAATCATTATATGCTCAAGAATATTTCCTTGTTAGGGTAGAGATGGGCTCAATAATATGTGCCTATTAAAATGTGAAACTCTCACT